>JAUMJM010000045.1:21470000-22115000 GCA_033558235.1 Neomorphus geoffroyi | reverse complement strand
TGGGAGAGTTGGGGTTGTTCAACCTGGAGAGGAGAAGGCTCTGGGGAGACCTTAGAGCAGCTCCCAGTGCTGAAAGGGGCTCCAGGGAAGCTGGGGAGGGGCTCTGGATCAGGGGGTGCAGGGACAGGATGGAGGGGAATGGCTTTAAATTGGAAGGGGGGAGATTTAGATCAGACATGAGGAATAAATTCTTCACGCTGAGAGTGGGGAGGCCCTGGCCCAGGGTGCCCAGAGCAGTGGTGGCTGCCCCATCCCTGGAGAGGTTCCAGGCCAGGTTGGATGGGGCTTGGAGCCCCTGACCCAGTGGGAGGTGTCCCTGCCCATGGCAGGGGTGACACTGGATGGGCTTTGAGATCACAACCATCCCATGATTCTATGAATCCGGAGAGATGCTCCGCAGTGGTTCCCACCTACATCCAGCCCTGGAGCTCCCCTTCACCCCAGGCACCCCCAGGTCCAGGGGATGATGGAGACTCAGTGCCTGGCGCTGGGCTGGCCACAGGAGCCATCAGAGGGAATCTGCAGCCCTTCTAACTCCACTTAGGAGACTCAAATCCTATTTAATGAATGATCATTAACTGGGGACATTTCAGATGAGAAAATTGTTTTAGGAACGAGCAATTAAATCCTAATGCTTAGATCACGTAACTCATTTCTAATTAAACTCACTGTAAATTATAGCAACGGTATTTATTTTTAATGAGAAATAAAACTGGAGAGAAATTGTGGCCCTTCAAAAAAATGAAATGTACAGTGGGGGAGGTGGAGAGGGAGTGAGTGGTGAAGTGAAAGGGAGCAGAGAGCAGTGAGAGAGTTCAAAAATAGGCAGAAAAAGGCTATTAAAGGCCTCCTCTCCAGACCGAGCATCAGCCATGCAGCGATCTCCATTCTCTCTGTGTGCCTGAGGATCTCCCGGCAGCAGCTGTTTATATTTCTGACCTTTCCCAAAGGTGGGGGAACCTCCAAAGCTGTTGCTCTTTGGGGTTTCACCGCCGCGAAGAGGACTCTCTTCCCTCTCTGTCCAGATACAGCTGCGACGTGACAGGGAAAAATGGTGCCCATATGGAGACATTAATGATCCAAGGTTCAAAGTGAGCACGAGAGGATTGACTGCTCTCCAAGCATATATTAATCACATCCAACACGGCAAGGCTCTGGACAGGCAGCGGCCGGCTGGGAAGCCCAGTAGTGGGATAGGAAAGGATGCTGAAGGGGATGGGTTGGGTTTGGTGGGCAAAGAAATTTGGGGGTTGCCTGGGCTGTGGGCAAGAATTGTCCTCTCGTGGACTAAGAGGTCTCCAAGGGCTTCTCATAGAATCATAAGGTTGGAAGAGACCTCTGAGATCATCGAGCCCAACCGTGCCTGTCTCCATACTAAAGCCTGTCCCTCATCTGCTGCATGTGGGACCTCATGAATAGGGCTTGGAGAAGGAGAGGAAGCATCAGCACCTGAGTGTCCATAACAGGTGGAGCTGCAATTCACTGTGTAGTTAGGGCAGACAGAACACATCCCAGGTGACTGCTGCAAACTCACCGAGGATGCGAGGATGCGTAGCTGCGTAACACACACCCACGTGGGAGTGTTGCTAACCAGGTAGATAATCCTGTCCCACCCAACACACCAAAGCCCTCTGGGCGGTTGCACAGCCCCACTGCAGTCACACTCCGCTGGCATCTTCCCCTCAGGGTCCTCAAAGCACTTTACAAACAGCAATTAACTCGAATCACTGCCTTTCCGGTATCTCACTTATCCTTAATTTTCAGATGGGGAAACTGAGGTACAAGGCTGAGGTCAGACTCACCCACCGGCACCTGCAGGAGTGGGGACAGAGCCCAAGCTGCCGCCCTGGGCTGGGTGACCCAGCCATCCTCCAGCAATCTCCCACCAGCCTCCCGGCCCCACCGGGCACCCTGGCAGCACCCCCTCCTTGGGGGGTAGGCAGGGGTAGGCAGGGGTAGCCCCGCTCCTTGGGCCACTTATTTTTAGTGAAAAACATGCTGGTTTGCATCCAATAACGATGGGCTTAACCCCACAGAGTCAAGTTCACACCACGCCTGCTTGGACATTCAGAAAAGTTTAATGTTTTTCAGCAAAGTGTCCGCTCTCGGTGCTGTCGGTGCCTTGCTGGGATGGAGCTCGGGGGGCAGAGAAGCTGGGCGCTGGCTCCCCACGGCAGCTGGAGCAGAGGCACACTGGGGCTCCGCCAGGCTCCCACTTCAGCTGAGCCCAGGCGAGCCCTGGGGGAGCGTGGCGTTGGGGGGCAGGAAGGGTCCGGGCTGAGCGATGCCAGCCTGAGTGCTGCAACCCCAGCTCTTGTGCAATGCAGGCAGTGGTGCTCCCCTTGCTGGAGGAGAGATGTGGGTCCTGGTTCTCACCCCTGAGCCGGACTCGGTGCTGCAGAGGGGACGGAGCATCAGCCGTGCCGTAGCTCACCATCCCGCGCTGGGCTGTCGCGCCACACCAACGCAAAGGTGAGGGGTGCAATCCCTCTCACGGGTGCAGGACAGGGAGGGCATCACCGGGAATGTGCCGGAAACAGAGCTGGAGCTCGGAGCAAACAACCCTCCTTTGGCTTCCCGGAAACATTCCCACAGGGCCCCAGGGAGCTTTTCCTTTTGCGCTGGCTCTGTTTAAACAAGCTCCGAGCCTCGGCACAATGGTGCACGCTCCTTCCCCGAAAGCCTCACTAATGACTTTTTAGAAGGGGCCCTCTCAGGCTGTTAAGTCAGCGTGGGATTTAGTGTGCGTGGTGTGGTTTGCCAGCTGTCTGCACGCGGATTTAAACCTGATCGGCATGGAACAGCAGCAGCTCCGGCGCTGGCGCTTCGGACAAAAGTCGTGATTATTCCCTTCCTCCCGACAAAGCCCGCTGTGTCCAAAGGCTTCCTGGCCATCGTACCGCTGCCGCCCAGGAGCTCCCCATCCCCGCTGGCACTTCCTGAAATAGCTGCACCAGGGCACTAAGAGTGCAAACTCTTCCCTCCGTGGGTGAATTCTCGTCACACTGAGCTGTGCCCCAAACGCTGGCACTGGTGGTGGCTGCACTGGGCCAGGACAGAGATGTGCAGCTGTGGAGAAGGGGGTGGTGGGGATGTTTGTCCTGCCAGCACCTGGCTTTATCCCATCTGGGGAAAGAGATAAATCCCCAATACCTGGGGCCACACACGGAGCATCTCCCTCTCCCTCCCGTGGGACAAGCAGAGTCCTTGTCCCTGGCTCTGCTGTTGCTTCTTTGTCACCCGTGGGAAATCACATCACCCCTGTAGAGGATTACAGGATGAAGTTGGGTAGGAAGGGACCTCAGGGGTCACCTAGTCCCACTTCCAGCTCAGTGTGCCTCAGCTTACCCTGCATGCTGGGGCTGTGTCAGCCCCCCAGTGCTGTGGGTCCAGCACGTACCCAAAGAGCTGGCATGCATAAAGCTCTACCTAAAGCACCTGCAGTGGGGCCAGACACAGCCTTCGGGCTGTCCTGCTTTCCCCACCAGAAAACCAGCGAAAATGGTCAGGTTTTAGAATGCCTCTGACTTTGGGGGAGTTGCAGCCACCCAGGGCTGGGCTGGGCTGGGGTTGGTTGTTGGCTGCTTGGGCACCGTATTCTTGCTTTTTCCCCAGGGTTGCTTTATAGATGTTTGCAGAAATAACTGGAAGAAAGGTCCTCTTCTGGCTGGGCATGGACCATGAAATAAATCATGGAGAGACGAGCACACAAGGGAAATGGTGTTGATGGGCAATGCCACACTGCTGCCCATCTGCAGGCTGGCACCCAAGAAGAGCAATGCAGCCGGGCATGGCACCTGCAAGGAAGAACAGTGCCGAAGCAGTTCCATCTCTGGAGCTTCCCCCTCAGTAAAAGAAACGCTGATTTGAAAGATCTAAATGACCTAAACCCCAAATTTCAAATGGAAATGGGACCATCCTGAGACCCCCCTTGCTCCATCCCCGACCCAGCAGCCTGGAAAATTCTCAAGGGAATCTGACGCAAACTAAGACAGGGGTTTGCTTTTCCCTCGGCCCCTTGTCTGTGTGCTCTGTCACCAGATCTCAGGAGCCGGGCTTCCTCTCCAGTTGATACACAGTGCTGCATCCCCACCTGGCACCAATGTTTTGCACTTTAGTATTGATGTTTTAGTTACAGGGGCTGGGAGGGCTGTCACCTATAGCTGCTCTTGGTTATTTCAAACATGAAGCAGCAAAGCCCTCAAGCTTTTCTCCGTCCAGCCACCTCTTCACTCAAAACTTCCTACTGATGAGCGAGGCAGGATGAGCATGACTCAAATATCTGCTCCTCACCCTTTGAGCCCCACACCCAAAGGCAGGCATCTTCATCTGATGCCCTGTGGGTCATCCCCAACCCCAGGCACCTTGCCCACGTGCAGAATGAAGGAGGGGCGACTCCTACCTGCGCTGTCTCAGAGGCTTCTGCAGGGATCATGCACGTGTGGCCAGACTATCCGGAGCCAGGGCCGGCCCCGGGCGTGTGTGTGGAGGAGGTGGAAGAAAGGTGGGTGAAAACCTGGGTCAAGGTGGGTTCAAGGGCACAAAGCATGCAAGACGTGCTCGGGGAGGAGCATCACAGGAGCATCTCTACATGGTTTGCTTCTCGCAAGGGAGACTCGAAGAGCCCTTCCAGCTCCAAACCCTGAATGCTTCTGCTGTCACGCACGTGGGTTTAGCACCTCGAGGTTATTGATGGTGGTTGTTGTCTGGCTGCTCGTTAAACAAGGAGATTCCCAACAAGCAGGATTCATCCTGCCCCTGCTCCTCTTCTCCTCCACTCCACCTTAGATGGAGGCAGCAGGAGAGGGAGCCGAGTCAGCACTCCAGCTGCTGAATTTAGCCGCACTGTTCGTGTCTGCAATGGCATGTGCACATGGGAGAGCCCCGGCCGCGCGCTGGCGAGCCAGGTCAATGTTAAACACATGCCCCTTCAGAAAGATTATATGGAGCCTGTTCTCCATGGCCTCGGACAGCTGTGCTCCGGCAGTATCATCTGTCTTTTAATGGTGCCCTGCAGAGCTCTGAAGTTGCCACTATTTAGGCACAAGAGGAAGAAACAAAGTCAGCAAAGGAGAGGAGAGGCGGCAGCCGGACGAAGTGCCGGACCCTGCGTTCGCCCACGCATCCCCTGACGTGGGTCCTGCTGCTGCTTATCGGGGTGGGATTGGCAGCCTGGGCCAGCAGGTGACAGCAGGAAGGATCATTAGTGAGGGAGTAGAGTTTCTGCCCTTCTCATGGTCCCCGATGGAGAAGTGCCCTGCGGAGCAGCCCTTGTTTGCACCAAACACCAGCCCAGCCCCGTAACCGGAGCCCAGGCAGCAGGACAGGTTGGAGCCTAATGACTTCCAACTCCCAGACTGGGGAAACGGCAATCAAAGGGCTTGTTCGTTAGTGATATAAAGCGCTACTGTGCTGCCCTGACGCTTTCAGCTCCTGAACTGCTCAACCACCTGCCAGGGGAGCAAGGAGAGGCTTTGGTACGGTGCTGGTTTGCAGACACTTGGTCTCTTCTGGACCCATTTTTGGGGTGTGGGGTTCTCAAGCACCTGCCCTCCTCAACAGCAGAGCATCCTTGTTTGTTTGCAAGCTGCCTCCACCCTGCCACCAGCTGTGCATCCCACAAGACTGGATTCTGGCAGGAGGGAGAGCGGGAAGATGGCTCTGCTGGCAGCAGCCACACTGGGCAGCACAGGGGGGACCATGCAAGCCTCTTCCCCTCCAAGGGTGTTTGTCATCTGGGTTGTGCATCTGAGGAGATGGCAGCTGAGATGCTGAGGAAAGGGAACACGTGGAGGCAGAGTGATGGCGAGGGATGAAGATGTCTGGGGAGCAGTGGGGGAGGAATTCCTCCCTGAAATGGATGATGGTATTAGATCCAGATCAAGCCAGGAGCTAAAACGTGCACAGCTCAAGTCTGCGGTTTGGAGCCGGGCCCCGTAGGAGCTGCAGCATTAACACCCGCACCACCTTCCCGCTCGGCCAGCCTGCCCATCCACATGTCTCCTTGAGAGCAGGCACCAGGGCCTTCCCCAGCTGTACAGAGCTGCCCCAGATAAATACCCGACAGCTGGAACAGAGAAAAATGGAGCTGGTTCTCCAACTGCCAGCATGAGCCAATCCATCACGCTGGTCCTGGCACCTCTTTTCGGAAGGGAATCAAAGGGCTCCTTAGTGAGAAGGGATGAAATGACAGGTAGAAAGGCCAGAGGATAAATCCTGCTGCCTACTGGGACTGTTAAATATTAGGAGAGATTAGTGTCTGACAGGGGAGAGTAGGGCGGCAGCTCTGCTAAACTGCCAAAGAAATGCGTGGAATTCCTGCTTCTTTGTCAGTGGCAATGCAAAACACTCATGATGGAATAAAAGGGAGAAGAAAAAACACCTTTCCCTGATTTAAATTAAGAAAGGAGCCCATGTAGAAGCCTGGACCTCTCTCAGTCCTTCCCGGCGTGGCCTGGGGTGGGGCAGCTGCGTGGTGGTGCGGGGCCGGTGCTGCTGGAGTGGGGAGCTGGGAGAAGGAGCAGGAGCAGTGCCCCACACCCTCTGCCCAGCATCCGCTCCTCATCCCGCTCCTGCACATCACCTGCTCCAGCCCCAGCCCGGCCGAGGGGACCGCTCTGCGTAGGTGCTGACGGGAGACAAGGGAAGGGGAGGATGGACACAGTGAGAGCGGTGCAAAAGGCTGCCCGGAGACATCTGCTTTGCTGTCCCTCCTTCTCCCCCTGCCTCCCCCGGGCAGTCAGGTTCTTCTTCCTCCCTTCCTGAGGCACAGAGGTCCCTTAAAAGCCTGGGAAGTTCTCCCTGCTGATCCACCCTGCCCCAAGGCAAAGGCAGCCTGCAGCCATCTCTGCCCAAAGACCATTTCCAAGGAGCACGCGAGCATCTCGCAGCACTTCCAGCCCCCTCCCCAGTCTTTTTTACACCCCATCATACAAGTCCTCCCAGGAAGCCATCACTTTTTCTCATTACAGAGGAATGAAAGCAAGCTGTGCTCACAGGCTGCAAATCAGGCACCTCATCACGAGCTGCTCCAATAACTGCCGCGCGGCTGCTGAGGCCACGACACGGCAGCACCCACCAGGCAGGACCAGGGGCCAAGTTACAGGGCCAGGGGCCAGTGGGATGGGATGGGTGGGTGGGGGAGAGAGAGGGATCTCTCACCTTCCTTTCCTCATCCTGAAGGGGCTGCACTGACAGCCGTGATGCGCGCAGGGATTTTCCCACTGCTTCAGGCTTTGTGCACCTTTTGCCTGTGCACAAACAGCATTTGCAGCCCTGGTTTCTGTTGCGTGCGCAGGTCCAGAGGGACAAATGCCTGAATGGAGAAAAGACAGAGCTCCCCTGCTCCTTGCTTAGAGCCCCTCTGGCTGTCCCAGCCTTCAGCCACCATCCTGCCGGGCAGCCCATCACCTGGTTTGCTCACGTCACCCCCGGCGTTAGCGATGGATCGCAGCCACGCTCGCTCTGGGCACTCTCCCCCACCTGGGCAGCAGAGGCAGGAGCAAGGGAAGGTGGGTGCTGGGAGGAGGACGGGTCCAGCAGGGATCAGTGGGTCAATCCAGCTCAGGTAGATTATACAAAATGATAGTTTCCATTTCCTCGCTAAAGCTTCATAAAGTGCTTTGCTCAAACCACTAAAGTATATGTGATGGGGCTTAAAATATTAAAAAATTGGGCAATTTTCATACTTTGGCTGTCTGGGATGTCATGGCTTATTAACCAGCTGGAAAGCCTCTGTGGCAGGGACAGGTGAGCTGGGCTGTGCGTGTGCAGGGCTGCACGTGGCCCATGTCTGTGCGCCAGGCGGGGAGGACGAGATGAGGTTGATGCGAAGGGAGCAGGAGGTCTCTCCACCCTCCACAAGTGCAGTGAGATTTGGACCAAGGTGGAACATAGTCAGGAGGGGCCAAACTGTCAAATCCAGCCCCATCCTGAAATGAAATTCAGAAACTTGTCAGGCTCCCATCTTGAACGAGTTATGTTTCTTGCCTCAATTACCCTGCTGGAAAGCTATTTTATAAACTCCTTCATCTGATGATTAGGAGAAACCTCCTTCATTTTTTAGCTGACATTTATTCACGACAGGTTTCTACCAAACTATGCTTATGCCAACAGTGTCCATTCACTTAAAGAGTTCCTTGCATTCCTGGGTGTTTCCTCTCCAAACCTCATCCCACCTTTTCGTTTTCAGTAAAAATTCCAAATCCTTTGGCCTAAACACTCTTTTCTAACCAGCAAACCATGACGTCCTCTATTCTTTCCAAGCATATTCCATGCAAGATGAAAGCTTTGACCAGGAGGTGGAGAGTCTGTTTCCAGCAAGATCACAGATATTTAGCTTATCACAGGAAGGCTGCAGGGGGCCTGGTCCCATGCCAGTCTGATCTTGAGAAGACTGCACTTTGGGATCCGAGCGTCTCAGGAGCCCTGAGCAGGGCCGTGAGCAAACACCAGCTTCTCCATATCCCCTCTGCTGGCTCTGCGCTGCTGGCTCTGGCTGCAGCAGGTTATGTCACATCTGAGAGAGCAGGTAAAGCAAACAGTGCCAGTCTTTGCAGCTGGCAGCAGCCCCTGCAGGGAGCACGGCACTCTGCGCTGGCAGGTGCCCCGTCGCTGCCACTGGCATTGCCAATGTTGTCTTTGGATGCAAAACCTGGGGAAAATTGAGTGCTTGGAAGAGGATGGGCTCTCCTGGGTCAAATTAGTCATTCCTCGTTAGAAGAGCCCTGCTGGTTTCTTTGTTTCTCTTGCTCTCCGGTGTACCTGGATAAATACATTTTCTAATTCTCCAAGTCCCGCTGAATAGGAGAACAGCAAGGTGAGAATATTAAAGCAGCAGATCATCAAATGCTTCAAGTGAATTGGGACTCCGGCAGAGGATGGAACAGGAGGGAGGCTGAGGGCAACTGCTGAGGGGGGAGAAGACCCTGGAAGTGAAGGAGAGAACCTGGGGAAGGAGGAAGAGGTGGAAGGAGGGTGGGACACCAGACAAGAGAGCACACAGAGAGAACGGAGAGAGGAGAAGTCTGATGGGAGAGAGCAAAAGGGGGAGAACTGGGCTGCAGAAAGGTTTGGCAGCTACCGAGTGTGTTACGCATTTCAGTTTTTAATGATTCAAAAATACAGCCATTAACATGTCAGAGGCAGAGGTAAATGGCAGGGCTTTTTTTTTTACAAGCCCTAATGTCTTTGAAGAACAAACGCCGTATAAAAGGGAGGCTTTTAAAGCATTTTGGCTGGGTGTGCTGCCCTTCCAGGGCAGAGCTCCCCCTCCCAGACTGCCCGAGTCTGTGTCATTTTGGTTTGGTTATTTGTTCTCCTTGAAGTTTTCCCTCCAGTCTCTCTCTCTGGGATCTCTCTCTGTCTGGGATCTTCCAGCTCTCCACACAAACCTGTGAAAGCAGGAGCATTCTCCTCCTTGCTCCCAGCATCCCCCGGCAAATGGATTTGCATCAGGTGCAGACAGTAACAAGCACTGAGCAGTTGTTCCCAGTTTCACCTGATAAATTTCCCTCCTGCCTTGATGCTTTGGCTTGCTGCTCTCTGCCTGCTGCTCTCCAGGTCCTCTCTGCCTTTTCATCCATTTCCCTGGCTGGGGCGACCCTTGCAAGACGGAGAAGCGAAAACAAAGGCCAAGTTGTTGATGTAGGAAAGCCTCTAAGCTCAAGAGGGGGGAAGGTGCTCCAGAAGGGTCTCTCACGCAGGATCCTCTCAGCCTCAGCTCCTCCGCTCCTGGCAACGCAGCTGGCTCCGGTGCTGGTGATGGCACCTCCCAGCAGTCTTGGGCACTGGCAGCAGGTGCTGCAGGTATTGCAGGTGCAGCTGCTGCCTGGAAACGGGGCTGCACCCAGCGTGACCAGTAACAGGTATTTACCCACCCCGTGCTGTGGCGTTCCTGCCTGGCCTCGGTGACCAGGGATGCTGATCCGAGCCACGCTCCTCTGGAGGGAGGAGGAACCCAGGCAGCTGTGGTGCTCCGGTGGAATTGATCTCTAAGGAGGTGGGATTGGGGGGGGCTGCTGAGCAAACAGAATCATTTCAGCTGCCCTCACCACCACTAGTTCTGGCACCAGAGCTGGCGGCAGGGCTGGCAGAGGACAGTGAGAACTTCTGCAGGCTCCAGGGCTCGTCTTCCCATGCAATGGAAGTGACTTGGTGCAAAAATAAATGACAATGCAAAAGTAAACGGAAACACAAGAAGTGTGAAATAAGGAAGGAGGAGGCGCATGCCGGTCGTGTACACGAGGCTCAAGTAGCTTCCATTTGTCCCATGAAGGGAGTGTTAGACTTTCATTAGTCGTGTTACGGGAATGGGAGGAGAACAACACCATTTTGGATGGGGAAGTTATTAGATCCCACAAACAGCCTCCAGGAAACGCTGAGACAGAGCAGTGATGGCCATCAGAAGAGACCCTTTGCGCCCATGCTCAACATCAAACCCGCTGTGTCCTTCAGGTGCTGTCAACCAGGAGACACGCAGAGCCCTGAAGTGCTGGCACAGGACTTCTCCTGTGCCTGCTGGAATCAGCTCAGTGCAGGTGCCCCAGGTGCCCCACTCTCTGAGCATGCTGAAGGTCATCAGAAATCCCAGGACAGCTTTCCCCAGGCAAGGGCTCACCCAGGAAAACACAGGCACGGGGTAGCCCGGGCAGTACCCTGCTCCTGGCTGGGCGCACGGGGAGTGGGGCCCCTTGTGGAGGGCAGAAAGGAGAGCTCTCTTTCTCCCTCCTCCCCACCAACAGCTCTTTTTTTCCCTTCCTTCTGCTGATTGTACATTTTCTGTTCCAGCTGGAAGGCTCAAAACAACTTCTGAGGGGTTGTTCTCACAGCATTCCTGCCCTGCTCAGACACGGGAAGCGGAAGGAGCCTCCAGAGAGAAAACTTCCTGGCCAGAGAGCTCTGCACAGCCTGAGTGACCCCAAGGCTTTCAAAGAGCTGAGATGTCTCTGAGGGAACCCAGCACCGGTCCCTCGCAGGGCTCGCAGACAGACAGATAGCTGGATCTTTGCACCTTTGAGAGGATTTCATCACTCAGTCTTAGACTGAATACATATTCATCATTTATAGATTTCTTTTTAATGGATAAAATATCATCTTTTTAAAGAGAAACCCTAGTGCTGATGACACAAACAGCTGTGCAGGGAAATATCGTCAGAGCAAACCCAGTCAATAGCCCTCCCCGGGCGTCCTGGGGAATCTAACAGCTTTTGACTTTTAAAATGACTCCGAATGCAAAGGAATGTCAAAAAGAAGACGGAAAACCTCCCCCGTCTGCTCAACCACACCAGCCGGGCAGTCTTCCCACGCCTCTTCCCGTCTGCCTGGCGTTCTTGCCACTCTTCGTCAGGCACGGGTCAGGGTCAGGTGCCTTCATCCCTGCCTCTGCAGCAGAAGATGGGGTGGATACCCCTGTGTGTTGGGCAGGGAGAACCATCTCATTTTCACAAGTAGCCAACTTGAAGTTAGGCTTCCCTGCTGCCCCTCAAGCCTCTCAAGCCCCCACCACTGCCCCTCGTGAACCCTGATTGAGTTTGACAATTGTTGTTCTGTTCCTGATGGATCCTGGCCTCTGGAATATCCATCTGATAATCGAACAAAACAGTCAAGCCCCCCGTGTGCTGCATATTTTATGTGCTGCTCCCCGACTTCCATTGTTTCACATTGTTTAGACTATTAGTCAGAACAATTTGTCATCCTACCCCTGCTGCCTAGTGGGATTCGGGAGAAAGCGAGCCCGTTCATCGCTGCGTGCGCTGCCAGCGGAGCAACCGGCAGAGATGCAACGCTCGGGGCCAGCCGAGCCAGGCCAGACCCACGCTGTGATTCATTACAGCTCCCACCGCAAGGCTGGTTCGTGAAACACGGAAGGAACCTCATTCCCTGCCCCAAAGATCTTGCAGGCTGAGAAAGCCCACGTGAGTGTTGGGGTAGGAAGTGAGGGAAGGGAGAGGCTGAGGACTACGGGCAGGAGCAGATACCAAGAGAAGTTGAAGCTGGGTTTGGAGAGGCAAGGCGTTGACTGACAAGGGGAGAGAGGGGCTTTCTGGCATGGCACCGTGGTCTGCTGGGGCTGCTGAGCTCCTGGGCTGCAGGAGCTCCTGTCAGCTCCATTTCTCACTCCTCCTGTTTGGGGTGAGAGCCTGGAGACGGGCTGTGCGGGTAGAGTGAGCAGGCAGCCCCGCTGGCTGGGCTCCACGCGCTGGCTTACGGGCACGAGTTCAAGCTGAAGCAAAGGAGCTTCTGTTCCCATTCCTGCTCAGATCCCTTCAGGGGTTCCTCGCATTATAAACACCTCCTCAGGAGACAGTGATTGCTCTGGCTGCTGTTATTTTGTCTGTCGAGTCGCCCTGTCAGCTCCACTTTGGTGCTGGGAGCAGTACGGTTCAGGCTTGGGGGGAATCTGCAGGCGAAGCAGAAGCAGGGAGCAGGAGGCCCGCAATTAAGGAGGGACCCAGCCTGATGAGTTGTCCCATTGCACTCTGGTCCCCTCCTGAGTTGTCAAGGCAATGATTTCCCAGTCCCAGCAGGTCAACCAGCTGGGCAAGCTGGAGGCAGCGAGAGCCACCACTGCTGAAACCTGTTGACCAGGGAAGTGAATCTGATGGCTAAAGCCCAGCTCTACGCTGCTGAGTTGTCCCAGGGCCATCTCCAGCCTCACCCCCAGCCCGCGTGGCTGCTGGAGACCCTGCACCTCCCATCTCTCCTGCCTTCTCCCAGCACAGCCTGAGCAGCCATGGCAGAGCCTGTGTCAGCCCAGGAGCAGAACTCGCAGCTGGTTTCCATCCAGGCACTAAAACCTCTTCCAAAATCTTCCCTGGCCATTACACCACTTGTTGCAGCCTTGGCTCTGCCCGTCACCGTGGTGCCTGGCTGGTAGCACAGCCAGGAGGCTGGACTGTGTTTGACAGACCCTGTCACCTGCCTGCACGAGACCTTTTCCTGCCCGCATCTTGCTGCGTGTTGAGCTGCCAGCGCCGAGCGAGCACGCCAATGCCTGCCTCCACTGGCCACTGCACTCGCTGAGATCTCCACCCTGGGAAACCACCTCTGGCTGCCAGTCAAGCACTGGGAGCTGCTCACTGCCTGCCCAGTCATTGTGTTTTCCCCTCCAGAAAGCCCTACAGCCCCTGCATGGGTGTCCTGTGGAGCTGGGCTGCCACCTGCACTGGGACAGGTAACACGCTGCTTCCCCTGCCACCCCAAGCCAAGTTTAGACTCGATATTAGGAAAAAATTGTTCCCTGAAAGGGTGCTTGGCCATTGGAATGCGCTGCCCGGGGAGGTGGTGGAGTCACCATCTCTGTCCCTGGAGATGTTTAAGAGGAGATTGGCTGAGGCGCTTGGTGCCGTGGTTTAGACAACGAATAGGTGTTGGTGTTGGGTCATAGGTTGGACTCAATGATCTCAAAGGTCTTTTCCAACCTTGTGATCCTGTGAGACCTGTCAGGCTGGAGCTCTGGCATCACTGCAGTTGTTGGTGATTTATTTCAAGCCCCTTGCTGATCTTGTAAGGGGACGACTGTAAATTACTCAAAAGCACACAGTGTTTACACCTCTGCTGCCTGTTGCCCAGCTCACCTGAGCCTGTGCTGATGTGTGCAGCCATGGGACACCATCCCGTGGGGGCTGTCCCCAAGGAGAGCAGCCCTGGTGCTGTGCTGGGAGCCGGCCCCTATGGAGGGAATAACTTCCTCATCCCCACCAGCCCTGGACTGTCTCCTAGTCGTGATTGGCAAAATCCTCTTCCCATCCCCACCTGGCATCCATTCCTCCCCACAGCCGCCCCTCTGCCCTGCCTCACCTCCGGACATGGGTCCTACCAGCTGCCTGCCATGGGGTAACGTGCTACAGGTGTTTGGAAGTTCCTCAGGGTGCTGCCCCCACACCAAAGATGTGGTGTCTCCATCCCCATTGGCACTGGCTTCCTCTTAGCCTCCAAAGCTGAATTTCAGGAGCTGGCTGTGACCTGCAGAGCCCTTACAGGTCTGGAGAAGAGGAACCATTCTGTCCAGGAACTGGAAAGGCTGGAGCTGGATTCTCCTGGGAGCACAGGGAAAGCTGCTGTGACTGAATCACCCCCTGGACGGTTTCCATTGTCTGGGAGTAGGTGCAGCCGTGAGCAGAAGCAGATCCGAGCACTGACTGGACCCTCAACATGCGGGTGCTGGGATGGGGCTGGCATTTGTGGGAGGAGACTGGGGAGGGTCTGGCTGCACCCGGGCCACCTGGGGAAGGGGCTGCAGGGCCAGCCTGGCCATCACTCCCAGCCAAGCCAAGGAGGGAGAGGCTTCTCCTGGTCGCTCACAACCTGAGCATCCACTGCCTGCTGTGGGGCCGCAGGGGTCTTGGCCATGGGAAGAGCTTAGTGAGGCAGGGGGCCTTTGGGTGACTGAAATATCAATGTTTTGACCCACCCCAGGGCAGAAGGTTGGGGGGACCTGCCTTCTTTCCCAAACATCTGTCTTACAGCAAAAAATGTGCTGTGCAGATCAACCACTTAGAGCCCAGCCCTTTCTTTTAAGCAGGCAGCTGGCCTCCCGGTCTCACCCCTTACCTCCAGGCTGCGTGTCAGAAGCCAAGTGCAGCATCCCTTGGAGCTGCACCCCAAAGCAAACTGGAAATTCAGGCCTTGCCTGGGAGGCAGAACAAATCCCCATAAAACCTCTGAATGGAAACAGAAGCACGTGTTATTTAAAAAAACGGAGAGAGAAAAGGAAAGGGAGGGAGGAACCTGCCTGCCCATCAGTGCGCACAGACTTGTTCCTACGCAGCAAAAGCCCTTTGCACCTGCCAAGGGCCACCTTGCAGCGAGAGGTGAGGTGTCCTAGCAGTGTCCCCATGCCCAGGTCCTCCCCGAGTGTGCCCATGCTTTTGCCAGGCACCCGCTGCTCCCTCTCAGCTCACAGTGGCAGGCGAAGGGGTTAAGTCCCAGCAGCTGCTCCCCAGATGCCGGTTCTGGAATTCACATTTCTGTAATAATAAACCTCGGTGGTGATGGGGGTGTCCCTTTGTCCCCCCTCTTCAAGCAAGTGGGGCTGCCAAGCACTGGGAGGGGGAGAGGAGCAGCCGTCCAGGTGCTGCAGATCCCTTCCTACGGACTCACAGGGAGATGAATTAGGGGCTGCCAGGAAAGCCTGGCTATTTTTCACACCGCTCCCCCCCGCTGTGCTATCGGAGGGCTGGGATGTCCCAGGGGCCAGCAGACCCGGGGGGGCCAAACCCAAGTGGGTCTCTGAGAAAGGGGCAGAAAAGTAGCGTAATTTGTTTCAGGAGAGAGGGGTGAGGAGAGACAGACATAAATTTTATTTAGAGGCTTTCCCCTTAATGCTCCCATCGCCTGGCAGGGCAGCACACCTGCTTCCAATAGCTGTGGGGAGCTCCTGGGTGCTGGAGGAGAAGGGCTGTTCTGCCACGGCCTCTGCCCAGCCGTGGGCACCCTGCCCCAGGCCAGAGAGGGCTTTGCTTGTGCTACAAAAGGGATGGGGATGCGCAGCGTCAGACCCTGGTGCGTACAAGTTTCTCGCCTCATCCCAGCTCAGCAGGTGCTCCCCTGGGCACCTCAGGGCTGGATGAGCTCCCAAACACCTGCACAGCGCTGCTCACCTGGCGGGGAGGCTACGGAGCCGCACAGCCTGTTGCCAGTAGGTCACGGAGCTCAGCGAGCCTCAAGCAGAGGCGGGCAGGAGGCTCTATAGCCCTGCCATCCCCGTAGACATCTCCGGCTTCACAGCCCCAGCTCTGACCCACAAGAGCCCCCAGAGCTATGCAGAGAGTTGGAGAGAGATCAGAGGCTTTGCTGCACGCGGGGGCAGCGGCAGGAAGAAGGTTTCGGGGGGTCCGATTTGAGCCGATCTGTTGCTCCATTTGATCTGAAACCCTAAATCGGGTCATCTTCCAACGAGGATTTCTGCTGCCAGCTGCGATGCCTTTCTTATCCCGGTGCCGCATTTCACACGGCGGGGAGATGGGAGGTGGCACTGAGTCAGAAAAGCCTTCTGCTGGCCGGGGCTTGCTCCCCAGTTGCAGAAGCCCACGCAAGTCCTGGGGTGAGGGAGGGATCCCAGCTCTGCCCCTGCCTGCAGACCCTCCCACAAGCCCCCCAGGACAGTGATGCCAGAGTTGTGGTGCCCACTTCTCACAAGATGGTGAGGAGCTCAGCCGCTGCCAGTGAAGGAAAGGGAAGGGCAGGAGGATTTCACACCTCTCCCTAAGGGATTTATTTGCCATCTTGGCTGGAGGGTGTCCGCTCCCCACCCAGGCTCACCCGGAGGATGGGCTTCAGCTGCAGCGGTCCTGGCAACGTGGGTGGGTTTGCAGCCCTCCCATGGGCCCTCTGATCTCCGGCGCTGTGGAGCATCTCTGCCTCCCCACCCAGCCAGGCAGTGGTGGGAGAGGTGGGGGGCTCATCCTGCTTCTTCCGAGCCGCTCTCCGGGCGGCCTCATCTGCTCCTGCTGTTTGGCAGCTTCGCAGGCAGCGCTGTCCCAGCCCACCCCAAAGGCACGGGGGGTTCGGGAAGCAGCTGGGAGAGCAGTGGGAGCGGGAGAGCCTTTGAAACATGAAGAGCCGGTGGGAGGGAGTATGGTGGGGGCAGTTGCTCTTTTGGTGCATCAGCCCTGGCTCTCTGGGTGGGTGGACATGGAAAGCATCCCATTTTCCTTCGTGAAGAGCCGAGAGGGATGAGCGATCTCCATCTGTGGCCAGCTGGCACCTGCTTCCCTCTGGAAAAGCATCTTCCTGGCAACATCTATAGATGGTCCCAGGTCACCAAGGACGGAAAAGTGCTCTCCTCGTGTGCAGCTTGTAAGGACGGCCCTGTGAGCTTTTCTCGTACAGCAAGGCTTAAAGCCCCCGAGAGGGGACTGGTTCCAAACCCATCACCTCTGAGGGATTTCTGTTTGTCCCAAGGGAAGCCAAATGGAATTTCCCCTGGCCTGGGTGCAGCCAGCCCAGGAGTGTGGCTCTCCATGCTTGGCCGGCCACTGGAGGGCTCCCAGATTGCTCTGGGAAAACACTGGGAGCCAGGGAAGGCGCAGGAGGTACCCAATACCCAAACCCATACCTGAACCCACACCTGAGCCGGGTGCTGCAGAGTTCAGCCAGCATCCGTGCTCCTCCTCATCCCGTGGTTCCAGCAAGCCATGAGCATGTGCAGAGCTGCCAAGCACGGCAGGAGGCTCATGGTTCTGCTGGGATGCAGAGGCTGCCATAGGTGTAAAGAAGTGGGGAAGACTAAAAATTACAGGGCTTCATGCCAATGCACCAAAGCCACTGCCCTCTCCCAGCCCCGAGCCACCCTACAGACACAACCTCCTCATTTTCCTCAGCTCACATCCCTCATGTTACGAGCCACCAGCACCAGCCCATGGCAGCTCAGGTGCCCCGAGGGGAAGGGTTCACCCTTGCTCTCTGCTCTGGTAATGCCTTTGCCATGCCGTGCTGGTGGCTTCTGATGCAGTCCCGCACGCAGACACCGGTGGTGGAGGCTCTGGAAGGGCTGGGAGACAGCAGTCCCCTCAACTGCATTTGGCTGCTCTTCCCAGAATGTTCCACCCACATCTCTTCTCCTCATCACCCACGGAAAGGAGCTCAGACCCTTGCTGTCAGCTCAGTCGTGCTGGGACCCAGCACGGTCATGGTGCGAGGGCTGGACAAGGAGCTGGCACGCCAGCCTGGCACGCACTGTGCCAGGAGAACCGGCAGCTCCAGGGGAGAGCAAGCACTTTGCAGTGAGCCCCGCAGTGATGCTGCTGTTGTATCTGCGGCTGCTTCCTCTGGGCAAAGAGGTTTCTCTAACAGAAAACGAGAATCTATAAAAAAAAAGGCAATCCAGGCCTCCGAATTTATCTCAAAAGGCCTCGTTATGACTATTTTATTTGCTGGCTCCAGCCCAGCAGCTCGCTGGCCAAAGAGCCTTGATTTCTCCCTCCAACTCCAACTCTTCGGGGGGAGCAGCCTGGCCGATGTCCCGTGCTCTGGATTCAGAGGAGCCCGGGTTTCCTTTGGAAAGCACCGTTAATTGACATGAGAAAATAATCCAAGCCTGTTTCTCTCCCGAGCAGCACTGGCTCTCCTCACAGGGCGTCTTCAAAAGCAGCGCTGCTTTTTGGGGGCAGTGCGAATGCATCAGTCAAAATAACGCTCCCTGGGCCAAAACTCTTCCCCGGGGCAAGGCCATCGGCTTCAAAAGACTTGCTCCGGAGATGCCTGCGGCCGCTTCTTTTTCAGACTCGCTGTGGACCAGCTCCAGCCCGTCAGCCCTGTGTCCCTTTCCGCTCCCTTTCTTGCTCCCGCTGGCACCCGCATCCCCTCCGCTTGCTCGCCCGTCCCTCACGTGGGTGCAGGATCCTGCTGCTCTTCCACGCTGCCCCTGGCGTGGCTCTGTGGTGAGCCTGCCACCTGAGCAGCCCTGCTGAGCAGCCCTGGCACGTGCACGCTGCCGGCAGCTCTGCCCACCACCCACCCACTCTATGGTGCCCACAGAGGTGCCCAGGCAGCGTCCCAGCGACAGTGAGCCACACGTGGTCACCTCCACCCTGCACTGCCCAGGTCATTCCATCCTGAAAGTCATCTGGGAGGGCCCAAGGGAGAGGGAAAGGGGCAAAAATTCCATCTGGGAGAAATGACTGGGGGAGCCTGGGGATGCCAAGGAGTGGCATGGTTGCGGATCCACCTGCAGGAGGTTTTGCAAGGTGCTTGCGCGTTTGTTGGCTGCCCAGAGGCTGTTATTCTTAGAAACTGTCTTATCTTCGTGGTGCATAAGCAATAGGGAGACTTTCCGGAAAAAAACAAATCCTCTCTCCTTTCTCTGCAACAACACTTTATGAGATGCCCAAAGCTGTCTCAACAGAGCATTAGGAGCCCAAGACGACCACACAGATTTGGAAGTGCCCAATGTGAGCTTCTCCATGAGCCCATCACCCTCCCACTGTGGTGGGGTCTATGGGAAGTCAGGTTCCTTCCCTCCGGGAGGAAGATGAGGAGTGAGGAAGCAGGGAGTTGCCCAGCAGCCTGGACTCTGGCTCCCAGGGTGCTGGCAGAAACCAAAGGCTGCAACCAGCCCCGTGTGCATCCAGAGCAGAGATTGGGAGCAAGATCCACCAGGACAACCACCTCCACGCAGATCTGCTGCAGCAGAGCTGCTGGCTTGTTCTCCTTCCACCCCTCCTGGCTCATCACCGCCTTCTCCCTGTTCCCAGCTCCAATGTGTTTCTCATTAGGCTTCTCTTGTAATTCAGTTGGTAGCACTTCACGCGCTGGTGAACGGGGAGCGGTTTGCCTTGTGGGGCTACAAATGCTTTGCAGAGACTTTTTTGCCCCAAGGCCACTGGTTTTGCACTGGTGCTGAAGGCTGCTGCTATCAGACCCATGATCTGCAGCGCTGAGGGCCTGGGGCTGTGCAGTCTGGAGAGGAGGAGGCTGAGGGGAGACCTCATCGCTCTCTGCAGCTCCCTAAAAAGAGGTTGGAGCGAGGTGGATGCTGATCTCTTCTCCCAGGTGACAAGGGATAGGATGAGAAGGAATGACCTCAAGTTGTGCCAGGAGAGGTTTAGACTGGATATTAAGAAAAAAATGCTTCACTGAAAGGGTTGTCAAGCCCTGGCACTGGCAGAGGCTGCCCAGGGCAGCAGGGGAGGCTCCATCCCTGGAGAGGTGCAAACACCATGTGGCTGTGGCACTTGAGGACATGGTTTAGTAGGCATGGTGGGGTTGGGCTGGTGGCTTGACTTGATGACTGTGAACGTTTTTTCCAGCCTCAATGATTCCATGATTTCCATAATGTCTATGATTTCTATGAGTCAGTGCTGCCAAGCTTTGGCTTTCCTGAGGAAGCGTTCCCAGTCCAGGAGCAGCCCATGATCCGGTGGGCAGTCAGGAGGCACTGAATGCGTGGGGCTCAGGATAACTTGTGTGCCCTTTGTGGAGGCAGAACTTGCATCAGCGAGCCCGTCCAGCGCTGGAGATGAGCAAAGGGCTCTGCCATTAGCGCTGCGAGCTGATAATTTCCACCAGCAGTAACATTTGCTTTTACATTTGTATAAAATACACTTAAGTGCATGCTAAATGCAGAGCGAATGAGACAAGAATTGCAAATGGAGTGGATGCCATATTGATTATTGAGGATTTATTCCCTGGGGTTCGGGAGGTTTGCCATAGACACAGATCTCTCTGCACACGGCAGTCGTTAACTCTCATGAAATCAGCTATTAATAGTTAATGGCTAATTTAATAATTAATTAGTATTTAACAAACGGAGAGCAGAGGAGCAGCCTGTCTGCCACCAAAATGGAATAATAAAGCGAAAAAGTTTACGATGATGCTGCCCAAGTGGTTTTTTTGTTTTGTTGTGTTGGACTCCGAGGCTGTGAGATGAACTCCTCAAAAAAAAAGGGCTGTGGGAGCCACTGGTTCATCCCCACCACCCCCCAGGCTGCTTTGGGACCCCTCATGACCCGGCCAGGCTTGCACTGACTGTGGGCACCGACCGTGAGCTGCCCCAAGGTCCACCCAGAGTCCCTGCCAGGCAAGCGGTGAAACCAGGCCATGCTGCCAGCCCCTGCCCCGACCACCCCGCGCCGAGCCCCCATGAATACTTTATGATTACAAATGGCTACGGCGCTTGCTGCCGCGCGCTCGCTAATTGCTGCAATTGTGTATTAAACAGGCACTAATCATTTCATAAATATTGATATTTGCAGGGTGGGGTTTGCAGGCGGGGGCTGGGAAGGGTGGCTCAGGAGAAGCTGTGCCACCGTGCAGGGGCCACCAAAGGCCACCACTCACTGGGGACCCTTCATCCCTCTTTGCAGCCTGCAGGGCAGAGCCAGGCAGCGAGGTCCACGGGCCACATTCGGAGCACTGGGAAATGATGGAGACTGCCCGTCCCGCAGCCCAACCACAGCTGCCACCTCTGCTCCATGGAGCTCATCCGCACCCTGGGGTGGGGGACCGATGGGCAGGGAGGTGGTGGGGAGCGTCTCCCCAGCAGGTCCAGGCACAAGGGTAGCACCAGCCCCTCTACCATGGGGTGCGTCGGCTTTGAGCCAGCCTTGGGCATTTGTAAATTAAAGGCTTATTATTAGCAGTACTTGAGATGTACATGTTCCGTCTCCCTCGGGATGTTCATTTCGTGCTGATTATCATATTTTTTAAAATGTAATGAATTTATGGAGATAATTCAATCCCACTGACTGGGAATGTGTCTTACTTCTGCCACAAGTAAAGCTGCTGTGTGTGTGAAAATGGAAATTGCTGCGGCACTTTCCATGTCTTTTGCCTGTCTTCCCCTACCAAAGGATCCCAAAATGCTTTGCAGACTCTATCTGCTGGTTACATCGACCAGAATCACATTGCTTCACAGAAACAGAGTCACCTCTGGGCTGGAACACAGAAACTCTTTAACTGGAAGCAGAAATGTAATCAGATTAATTAAGTAAGTACAATTCCGAGGCGAGAAAGTCAATTAAATGAATCATACGTCAATATGTAAATAAAAGGAGCTGGCTTTGAAGCAGGATTAGAGATAGGAGTGAGAATCGAGAGTGATGCTTCTTGCAGAGCTTGTTCAAACGTCTTTCAAGAGCCGCTTCTCCAGAGCTCTCCTGGCAGGAGACAACATCCAGCAGCAGCGCAGGGCTGCCCGCGGCCAGGGATGGGCTACAAGCGTGCACCAAGCATGCAGCAAGGATGTGCCAAGCATGCACCAGGTATGAACCAAGGATGCACCAAATGCGCACCAGGTGTGCACCAAGCATGGAGTAAGGATGCAGCAGGTGTGCAGCAAGGACACAGCAAGCATGAACAAAGGATGCGCCAAGGACACACCAAGCATGCACCAAGTACAAACGAAGGATGCACCAAGTGTGCACCAAGGATGCACCAAGCATGAACCAAGGGCACACCAAGCGCACACCAAGCACACACAAAGCCTTTCAAGGCAAACCTGCACCTCTCTGGGACGTGACCATCAGGCCATTGGCGTTTGAGGGCGCACAAGGGTGTCTGTTCCTCCTCGTTTTGCATGCCTGTCTGCCCACGTGTCACTGAGACTGAAAGCTTTCCATGCCCACGTGCGTGTCCGTACCCACGTGAGTGCGTGTAACCATGCAGAGGAGCAATGTTGCTTCCCAGCCAAACCCAGCCCTCGGCGATTCGCCTCTGCGGTGCCTCGCTGCTCTCCATTCACAGCTCGGGGTATCCTTTGCTTTTTCAGCACGTTTCCTTTCCCTTCCCTCCTTCCTTTCTTTCTGCCAGAGAAGACTCCCTGCCATGGATGTCTTCCTGCACCCATAAATCTTTTGCATGAGCTCAAGTAGTGTCATTGAAGAAAGATCTTTTTTGTGCAAATTTCAATAAATGCCACTGGAACAACGCGGTAAATGATCCTGAAAATACAAGAGCAAAAAGGAGAGAAAGAAATGGCAGCCGAGGGCGAAAGAGAGTGAAACGCCTGGATTTAAGGCTGCCAAACAATGCATTTAAATAATTCAATTTGCAAAAGCAGAAAAGAAAAGGGGAGGAAAAACCCGGCTTGTGTAGCAACCCAATAAATAACCTCGGAGAGGCCGAGGCTGGGAATGCAGGACCGAGACAGGGCCTTCTGCGCTTTGCAAGAGTTTTCATTACAATGCCAGAAAAAACAATGTTTTCAATCGATTTAGGCTGTATTTTCACTGTTAACTCCCCAAATCCCCACAGGGACGTGGTTGTGTCACCTTGCCAGCCTGAGCCTCTGTTCTCAGATCTCTCCCCATCACCCTCACCTTAGATGCTCTCAGCAGGGTTCCCGGCATATCTGGAGGGCTGGAGGCATCCTGAGAGCTCCTGCTCCAGCCCAGGAGGTACCTCTGCAATGCCCTGGGTTGGAGCCTTGTTAGCCAGTGGTTACAAACCCTCCTTTAAGAAGCAGCATTTAGTAGAAGAAAGGACACACTTAAGAAAGTGCAGCTCCAGCAGGTTTGAAACAAGGAACCCAAGTTGTTCAGGAATCTCAGCGCTGCTCTGACAGCACTGGAACAAACTCTTGCCCCCTTGACTGATGGTCTTTCTGCGTGACTCCCTGTTACTGCCCCTTTACTTACCAGGGCTGGCAGTCGGAGTCATCACCACAGCTGACTTGTTAGCTTGGGTTTGCAAAAGTCTCTGGGACAGAGCCTCTCCCCCTGCCAACACCTGGCCATAAATCCCTATTTATGCCAACGGCATTGGGAAAATGAGTCAAAATGACATCCACTCGTTGCCTTTAGCTGGTGCAGCAGCAGCCAGGTCCTCTGCGAAGATGTTGAAGTCTCAAGGGGAAAAATACGCAGGCACCTCACAAAACGGGCTGAGGGACTGGGGAGGCCTGGGTCAGGACTGGGCTGGGCTGGATCAACTTTGCCAGGGAATCCACTGCTCTCCTTTAAAATCAGTGTGCCACCTGGGTGCCCTCTGGGCAGTTGCTGCTGGGCTCAGCCCGCTCTGCTCCCTGCACCAGGAGCTGACTAGTGTCCTCCTCAGAGCTCCATCTCTCAGCCTCCAGCCCTGCAGTGCCCGCAGAGGTTGTCCTGGGCACCCAGGGCTGGGCAGGGAAGGAGAGGGATGCCCAGAATCAGTTCTGACCCAGCCTCTCGGTGGGACAAGCAACAGAGTCTGGAGGGGCAAGCAGGCTGAGCTGTGCCCAGCCTCCTGCAGAGCGCTCCCTGAAGAGACCAAAAGGCTTTTAAACTTAGAAAAGCCACATTTTTTATGTGAATGCAGACGAGAGGCCTCCCTTTTCAAAGGGAGAAAACTCAAAGAAACCAAAGAACAGAAGAGAAATAAAACGCTCTCCCCCTGCCCGCTGCATCGGCGGGGGCAGATCCTGGCTTCCACACTTGGATTCAATTAGCTCCATGACTTTCAGAGCTGCAGCAACCACCACCAAAGCCCCTCCAGATGCTGGGATGTCCCCTCTGCCCATGGAGGCTCCTGGTTCCTGCATCCTGAGCACTTCTGTGCGCCCTGAGCCCCACGCAGCGTCAGCCCTGGCAGAGCCTTGCACCTCACGTGGGCAGCACATCAGCCCAACGAATGCTCTCAGGCATCAGGCGAGGAGGAGCAGGAAGGTACAAGGTGATGCCCAGAACAAGGCAGCCACAGCCACCACCTGCCCTGAGCACCCTGACACTCCAAGCCTCACCCCCCGGCACACATGGGCTCCCTTGTTCTACACAAAACGACGGCACCTCTTAAACACATAATGCTGGGTCATATCTTGGAGAAATATTGAACAGCGAGGAAATGTTTAATTATTGGTTTAATGAAGCTTAAAACACGCTGGAAATATTGTTCTGCAGAGGAGAGCAGTGCATGGCACCTCTTCCCTGCAGCAGCTCCTTACACAGGCTGGGTTTGTGTTCACCTCAGAGTTTAGGTTCTTGTTTTATTCCCGTTCTCGCCCCACCGTGCGTCCAAGCTGGGAAAAGAGGCTCATAATTGGGGGCAGAAAAACTATTGTCATTAAACGGGTCCCACCAAGGATTCGGATATTGCCTGCAGCTCGGGGACCCCAGCAGCAGCTCTGTCCTGGGTCTCAGCATTGGATCTCCACAAAGCCCTCGCTCAGCTCCTAACAGCCTGTATCAAGCCCCTGGGAAAACACCCAGCCTCTCCTCGTGCTCTCACTCATTTCCGTGAGGGCAGCCCGACTGAGGGCTGTGAGCCTCGGAGCTGCTCCGCTTCACTTGGGAAGGGGGTGTAAATCCCCTGCTGCACAGTGGTCTGGGCAGGCAGGTTCCTACTCCTCCTCTGCTGCTGTTCCCCAGCACTGTTGCCAACTTTGCACCCTGATTTTGGGTAACAGCCCCCTCTTGGAGCCAGGAGCTGATGTCCCAGCCTGCTGGATCCCAGCTCTGGCCCCAGTAAGCCAAGCAGAGGTTTCACCGATGGGGTGAGCATGGTGAAGACCCACCACTGCTCTCTTGCCACGTCCTTGGGAGCTCGGGACGGGCGTGTGTCCACTGGTCCTTGAGACCCAAACACAGGTCCTGAGGGCCAAACACAGCCTGACTGCAGCAGAGCCTTTCCCTAAGCAGGTGCTGGTTGTAAAATGTTGAGGAGACCCTGTTTCTGGAGAGGACAAAGTGCCATTTCCTGATTTATTTGCGGTTGAAGTGGGTCTGCAAAGCCCCTTCTTGGGGTTGCTGGGGAGGGCAGAGGGATTAGCCCAGAAACAGCTGTGGCGCCTTCAGTCCCAAAATACTCTCTGAAAGGGGATCCTAGCCCTGTGGCTGAGCTCAGCAAAGACCTTCCTATTTATTGTTCTTTTCAAAAGCACCTGTGCTGTAAAATGTCATTTGTCTCTGTGGATGGGATGAAGCACCGTGATTTAGGTCCCCACTGCTGGGCAGAGAAGGGGCCCTGCACACCCCTTGATCCCTGCCGGCCACAGGCGCAGCTCGGCTGGGTTTCCCGATGTCGATCCCAAGCAGAACCAGGCGGGGTGGATGGTGGGAAACAGAAAAAAAGGGATGAGGTGGAGGATAGGACCTACTGATGCTTGGAGGAGCCGCGAGCAGGCCAGAGCTGTGCTCCCACTGCAGGGGAGCAGGCAGGCAAGGGGGAACCCCTCCTCCCCGGGTGTCCCCAGCAAATCCTGATTGTCATCTTTCTAAAGCCCTTCCTCACCACTGAAGCTGTGCCCCCCGCAAGCACCTCAGAAGCCCTTGGTTTTGCTGTGGGCAATGAGGAGGAGTCAGAGCACTGAATTGTCCCATACAACACAGCGCCACCGTTCAGCAGCCGGGCTTTGGTGGCTTCCAGGAGCCCGTGAACCTTCCCTCCAAAGAGGAAACCTTCCCAGTAGCCTGGGCTCAGACTCCAGCCCAGCCAGCGCATCTCAGGACACACTTCCAGCTCTAGAAAAGCTTTGCAGCGGTGGAATTAACAAGAAGAGAATTCAGATGCAATGGCTGCATCACCCCCTTTACACTGTCCTACAAAAGCCAGAGTGAAGGTGTGCCATCCCAGCCTCTACTCAAAGGATGGTTGGTCTGGAGTTAGATATCATCAAATATTTGCTACAACATTTAGATCCCACATTTAATTTAGGCCTTTTTTTCCCTCCGTATTTTCTCATGGGATCCTCAGCTCTGGAGCAGGTCCCTGACACGAAGGGGGAGGTATGAAAAGGGATGTGTGGGCTCTCTAGGTCCTACAGAAAGGTCCTGCACCTCTTGTGCTTGAGTCCCAGAGTCATTAGTGGGGTGCCCCTTCCCACAGGCACCCAAGAGGGGTCTTGGAGGTCAGCTTTGCACGAAGAGCAAAACAATGGCATCTCCATGCTTCCCATGTAATTCGCTTTCCTCACACCCAGGAGAGTGAGCATATACTCACTTCTCTTCCAAAAACCTCCAAAGCTTGGCTTTCAGGATTAATTGGTCCTTTTCCTTCAGCAGCAACATTAATAGGGTTCCTCGTGGGGCCAGGGCATGTTACAGCCCAGCTTTCCTGAGAACACCTCTTGAACATCAAAGCCCTGGTGGTCGGTCTTGCCATTGCCTGCATCTGCGTGACCGCAGCCCTCTGGTGGGTCTGAGGCAGGGCAGGAGCAGATGAGAACTTCATGGCAAGGCCGGTCCAGACCAGGCTGGGCAGGACGTGACCGCCTGAGTCTGCAGTTGGCAGACACAACACTCAGCAACTTTCTCTGGGCTGAGGAAAGAATAACGACGGAGTAAAAAATAGTCCTAGTCCCCTGTGTGTCTCGTTCATTAAAAGACAACAACATGTTTTATGGCTCACGCGTTCTTCTCTCGGTGGTTTCCCCTGAACGGGACTCAGCCAGATAATAAGCGAGGCTCCGCCAGCCCTCCAAAACCATCTCCCAAGCGCTGCGCACGGAGCCATAACTCAGCCTCTGTCAGCGGCTCCGTCAGTCCCACCCCAGGACCACCCGAACTGCTGATTTCCTCCACCCTCCTCTTCGCTGCTGACCCTCTCCCACCGCAGCCACGAGGGATATGAGCTCACTGATTAGAAATCAATAGGACTTCAGCTCACACCTGAGGCACAAGCGCTGCCAGATGAGGGGCTGCTCCCTACCCTGCGCGGCCTCCTGGCCGTGCCCGCTCAGCAGATTTCAGCAGCTCTGATGTTCGTAGCTGCCGAGAAGGTGGCCCTGAGGAAAGACTCCCACTTGTGAAAGGAAAACCCAAGCAGTGCCGTTTGGCTGTGCTGCAGCTGGTGTTCAGCCCCAGGGATGGCATCTTTCCAAGCCTCTGCCATGGGTCACGATCTGCTGAGCCCCAGAGACCCCCCAGTCCCAGCAGGGATGGGCTGGCCCATCCTCAGGGTCTTTTCTCCACACCAGCCTTCATTTAGGCCACAGTGATGAGAGAAAATGAGCAGGACCAGGGGAGGACCTCTCTCTGTTGTGTTGCACAATGGGGCAAATTCCTGTTGGCAAACCAAGAGGTGGGAATGCCAAGTCTGTTGTGGGACTGTATCTTGGGGAGGCGACAGCAACCACCAGATGGTCCAGCTCACCATGCTCATCCTCTGCTCCTCTCTCCAGAAAGGCTCCTCCGAATCTGCAGTGATGCTGTTGGAAGGACAACTGAGCAGGTTTATCCTCATCAATCTACTCTCCCTCCTCCTGCCACATGGGTGAGGATGGCCCCTCAGGACACCTGTACAGACAGTGGTGGTCTGTACCTTGCTCCGTGTCCCTGTGGAGATGGCCCTGAGCCCCCAGAACTGCCCTGTGCCAAGAGCTCAGACAAATCTTTCGGGGCCGCCTGCCTTCTCCTTCCCACTCCAACGGTTTCGCACTCCAGCACAGGAACCAGTGAACTGGAAGACACCTCCAGCAGAGGAACCAGCATGTTGGCAGGTGCGTTGGGTGCCTCTCCAGAAGCTGCACTCCCCAGGTGGCTGAGTGCAGCTCTGGGGCCTGGAGAAAGAGAGATGTTAAGGAGTGAGAGGCTGAGCGATACGGGTCCCCAGGGCTGGTGCTGCGCCTCTGCTCTCCTGCCCAGCACAGTGGAACTGTGTTTTGGCTTTGTGGCTCAACAGTGGGCTCTAACCACAGAATTTAGGCCCAATTTTTCAGATTCTGCCTGTTCAAAACCCACTGGTAATGCTGAGCTCTGTGAAGACCAGAATTATCCAGTGTACCTCACGCACGAGCTCACACCCGCTGCCTTCTCCAGCCCCCGGCACGGCTCTGAAGCAGCACGCTGCAGCTTGGAGGCACAGGTGAAACATCGGGGCTAGGCAACACCAGCAGACCCTCCAAAGGGGTTTACCTGCCTTTGCACGCACCAAGAAGGCAGCCAACAGCTCGATCCCACTTCTCATCTCCACCTCACAGCATCAGCTTCACGTGTCCTGCTCGGAGATGGTGCCTGCTCTGAGGATCCAGCATGAGAATTCTGCCTGATCATGGACTTCCTTCGCATCGAACAGGATTTGCCTTCCAGGCAAATGATGAGCCAATTGCTTTTAAAACAAATCCTCCCGGAGGTCTCCCAGATGGCCAGCTGGTTCTTGTGGCCTGCTCTGTACGTAACGTTATGGAGCTGCTGCTCACCCCTCCATAAATAAGTTTTTAATGTTTAATTTGCATCTCACTCACAGTCAATAACTGGTCTGGGAAATCTAAAGTGCATCTTAAAAACTGAGCCACAATAATTATTGAATATTAGATACTGTCATTGGAGTATTAAAAACATATTTCTGTGCAGAAATAGAGCTCGGATGCACGGTATGGGGCTGCGCCACACACGTTGCATGCTGATCACTGAGGAAACCTCCGGCTTCCGATCACGCCAGTAGCAACAGTTTGCATTTCTGCTGTATTTCCCGTCAGGAGGATCCCAAAGCACTTCTCATCTGTTCACAGTGAGTGCAGCCACTGCTTCCCCACAGAAACACAGTCTCAGCACCTCCACCAGCAGCTCAGACGGAAGAGGAGACAACGTGGAAAGAGGAGGCACCGCTCAGCCACATCCACCAGCTCCATCCCTGGGCTTGGGGTCCAGAAGTGCTACAGGACGGCCTAAGGCTCTTCCTTCAGAGACCAAACCATGGTAGCTCTGCCCTTTAGACCAAACTGTTGGTAGCCACAAGTTAAATTGGTAAGCCCGGTGATGGCCTAAGTGGAGAAACGTGCACTAGAGAGGCCTCTCGGCTGCGTTCACCCTCTGCTTTGCTCACTCCATCCCAGCAACTACACAAGCAAAGGTGCCTCGCAGCTGAGCAGAGCCTGTGCAAAGCCAGCCCTAATTAAGCTTAGGCACAGGATTAGCACACGCGTTCCAACAATGCAGATCATAGTAACTATAGGGAGAACATGCATTAGTTCCACCCAGGGCCCTGCAAATACCTGGAATTAGCAAGTTAATGTAAGAATAGAGTACGTAACTATTATTTCCCCATTCTCAAAGTCTCCGTCCTCTGATGGATGCACTCAAGGGGACCGTTTGAGACCGTCTCTGTAAGACACTTCCTTAGTAATTTGACTCTAAGCTTTTTGCTTTTCCACTCCCAAGCAATCGGAGGAGAATCAGCACTTCCCTTGATCACAGCAAACTTTGATATCACCAGGCAGAACTGCTTCACACCTCCAAGACCTGCATGTTTTGCCATCACAGAGGTGAAGATCACAGACCCCGTCAAGTGAGGAGCATCGCTAAACAGAGACAGGCTGTGATCTGTCACTGGAGCCGCTTCAGACACCGTGCATCAAACCTCTGAGGTTTTAAAAGCCAACAAGCAGTGAGGCACTGAGCGGGTGCTCGGTCCAAATGGCTACTCCTAAGGCCAGAGCCAGCCACGGGGAGCTGGTCCTGGCTTAGTCCCTGGGCTGGAATAGGAGTCTGGGCAATTTGTTGTGTTTTACTTTGCCTCCGTTCCAGCTGGGTAACCTAACAGGTCTGGTTCTTCACGAGCACCTTTGTGGTGCCCTAGAGAGCACTGGTTTGGGGAGGGAACCAACCCCCCTGCCCTGCTTCTCTGTTTTGCCATTACTGGGTTAAAAACAAGTTTGTTCCACAGAGGAAACCGTGGCACAAGGGATCTGCACAGAAGTCACCTTTTCCCTCTGTCAGGGCTGAGCTGGAAACCCCAGGTATCCCAGGAGTTCATTAAGGTTAATAAATCTGCTTTTCTCCCAAAGGCGAGATTATCCTTTGGGATTTATTGCCACAGGGTTTAGCAGCTGCACGGCTGTAGGCAGGCTCAGAGAGGTGTTAGGCAACTCATGGAAGAGAAGTCCAGGCTGTTGGGGTACCAGGCAGGGTGCTCTCTGCTCGGGGAGTCCCTAAATCAGAAGGAGAAAGAGCAAAGCTCACCCTGGCCCGTCCGATTTCTGCATTATCTCAGAATCGGTCCCTGGGCTGTGGGGCAGCCTGGGGGTGGGCGAAGGGGACCCGGGAACTGACCCAGGAGTGGCATTTTCCTGCTTTTGTCATCCTGGAAAAAGAAAAACAAGACATGACGTACGGAGGGGGCACATCAGGGCTGGTTCCCAGTCACCCCACAGGTGACAAAAAGAGGCCCACGTCCTCCTCTGAGTCAATATCTTTATTTCCCAGCACTGAACATCAGGGAGGGACTGGGAGCAGCGGAGCACAGAACTGGTCCCGAGCTCACAGGCAGCCTGCAGAGCCAGGCTGGCAGTCGGAGGGGAAGCGGCAACTTTTGTGCTATTTCAGTCCCAGCAAGAGCTGCAAAATTCATGAAAAATAGAAATACTTGACAGCAAGAGGCAAAACTCACATTTCTGCAAGCTGTTTCAAGCCTGGGTTTGGTGCCTGTGGCTGGCTACATTGCCCACCCGTTTCCACACCTCTTGGCAAGGTGGATGCCTGGCCAGAGCGTGCACCGTGCACCGGCTGCGGCTGCAGCCCCGCTGTTAGGGACATCCCCTGTCCTTGGCCCGCGCGGCGCCGGGCGTAGGCAGCAATATCACTGACTGGCATTTAATAGCAGGCTGTCGGAGCCGGTCTGCAAAGCTGTCAGGGAATCTGAGAAATCCAAGTGTAAAATCAGCATGTTTTGTGGGACAGTGGGCACAGACTGCCCATATGTTACCCACACACATCACCAGTCATCTGGGAAATGCACACATCTTAAAGGCTTTCATTTCTCCATTTTTCCCTGTTGGACTTGTCAGAGAAATTTCGCTGCCAGCTCATATACCTTCGCGAGAAACGCATGGCTCAATCTTTCACAGATGGACTTCCCTCACGTCTGGGCTTTGATCAAGGAAAGAAAGCAGCGGGAGAGGGGGGAGCTGAGATTATTACCTAGAAATGTGTCTGTGGGAGCATTTGTGTGTGCAGACGCGCTCCCGGTGCGGTCTCCGTGCTCGTTTCTCTGTGCGCGTACCCAGGGCTACAAGGGGATGCTCGGTCCTGTCCTGGGGGCACCGTGGTGGGGCAGCTGCATCCCACAGGGCATCGCTGCAGGCAGCCCGGCACGGGAAGGTTGTCGATGGTGCATGGGATGTGAAACAGCCTGAGTGTCTGAAGCGACCTCCTGCCAAGCCATTCATTCCCCCGATCGGATCAGCAACCACCAACACCCAGAACTGCTGTCAGGGCTGGGTTTTCCCCCATCAGCTGGGACACGCAGGGAGCCAGTGAGGTTCAGGGCGTAGGGAGAAGAAGAGGGGCCGGAGGGACAGTGGCTGGGTGGGGAGCAGGCGCTGGGCACGAGCCATGGCTGGTGTTTGCTGGTGACTCTTCTGTGGGTTTATTCCTGTCTCACTACTGCGAAGGAGGAAAGCACGTGGAAAGGATGAGAGCCAGGAGTTTGCCTGAGAAAAGAAGTTAGAAAAACCGAGCTTCTCTGGTGTTCCTCTGTTCAGGGGCAGCTCAAAAAACACACCTCCTTTTTACTCCTCTCATCTTTCCATCAGGTGGTGGAGAGGATGGAAATATTCAGCACATTGTTTTCATATCCTCAGAGCCCTCTTGAATACCTCATCGGGGCTCATCAGGCTGGCTTTGTCTGTGTGCTCTGAAATAAAGGTGTCAAGGAAAACATTCTGAACCCTGGCTGCCAGTGCTGGGGGAAAAACTCAACCCCCTCAGTCCAGGGGGATGTGAGCCCAAAAAGGAGGCAGCTCGCTTGGTACCCAGTGGGTGGAAAGGGAGATAAAGCCAAAAGCGATGGAAACATGGGTGGGTCAACACGATGGCACTTGGATGCAGACCGGTTCGTTCAATTTAAAAGGAGTTGTTGGAGGAGCTGGTTTGTTTTGTCGACTGAAAGCAGGGCATGTTGTGAAAGGCAGGAAAGCGGTGGCTGTGGCAGGGAGGGGAATTCACCAAGTGCCACAAAGTTTGTTTTAACTTTCCCAGGAGCCTGTGCGGAGGCTGGAGCTGGATATTCATTAACAACCCTTTCAAAGGTGAACCCTGCCCGGGTGCTGCCAGCCAAGTCCTGGCAGTGGTGATGCCAGTGCCCGGGTCAGCACCTCAGCTGGGCTGTGCCAGCCAGGAAGCGCCTGCCTGCCATGGGGCTGAAGGTCTTTCTCATCCCTGGGAGGATGCACATCCCCAGGGGTCGGTCGGGATGCACGCTCCTGCGAGGGGATGGCCACGTTCCGGGGACACCTCCTGCTGCGGGGACCATCGCAGCGGAGCACGGCAGGGAGTGATGCTCGGCCAAGCGATGCTCGTGCTGCCAGCTCAGCAGATCTGGCACCTGCTGAAGGCAAGGGCAGAGCCGGCGCGTTTGAAATCTAATGAGTGGAAAATCAGCCGGAAACTGGAGTTTTGAGAGGGAACTATGTCCAGAAAACCAGCAACAAAACACAGCATAGGGGGGAGAGGGGAAAACCCAAGTCCTGACAGCTTAATTTGTCCTTTCAGAAAACCTGGAAGCTTTCGTCTTGCTCGGGCAGAGTGAAACCCGTGACCTTCGCCTTGCAGGTCCCATTTTCTAAGCAAAATTTCAAGGCACATCTCAGAAGGAATAAAAACGTTTTTAAAAGATGAAATAACTGAAAAACACCACCAAGCATCAAGAAAACAAAAATTTGATAGTGATCTGATTTATTTTAATTGTGGCTAATAACCCACCCAAACTCCTCTGACCTTTCACAACAACGTGGCAGCCCTGCTGAGATGGAGCCACGGAGCAGTTCCAGCCATGGGGCACTTCTAGACAAAGTACCTCCAGCCATGGAGCACCTCCTGCCATGGAGCCACAAAGCACCTCCAGCCATGGAGCCATGGAGCACCTCTACACACGGAGCACCTCCAGTCACGGAGCCATGGAGCACCTCCAGCCATGGAGCACCTCCAGTCATGGAGCCACAAAGCACCTCCAGCCATGGAGCCATGGAGCACCTCCAGTCACGGAGCCATGGAGCACCTCCAGCCATGAAGCGCCTCCAGCCATGGAGCCATGGAGCACCTCCAGCCATGGAGAACCTCCAGTCATGGAGCACCTCCACCCACGGAGCCATGGAGCACCTCCAGCCATGGAGAACCTCCAGCCATGGAGGCACGGAACACCTCCAGCCACAGAGAACTTCCACTCTGTGCAAAAGTGATGTGCAATATGTGCTCCATCTCTGACCAGCCTTCTGATGGGGTTGCATATCTCTATCCCAACCAGCAAGGATGTTTAAAGCACGCGGAGGGTGCTGAGGAACAGGATGGGTGCTGGCAGCCTGGGCTGAGTGCTCCTTTGCATGGCTGTACTCGGGTCCAGGCAGCGTGGTCAAAGCAGGGCATGGCAGCCCAGCTGGGAGGGTGCTGCCAGCCAGAGGACATCACAACAAGACCCAGAGATTGGGATGGGCTGTGGGAAAAGCAGCTGAAGTGAAACCCAGCAGAGGCTGCTGAGCTGAGCTGAGCTGAGCCATTCCTTGCATGCTCAGATCTCGTGCTTCTTTCTGTCTCCCACCCATGAGTTTGCTGTGCAGCTTCACCAGCCGCACCTTCACCCCTTTCCTGCTCATCCCAGATGTCCCCAGCAGCCAGGCAGAGCAGACTGGGCAGGAGAGAGGGCAGGAGCCAGAAATACCCCCTTGGCACAGTACAGAGGGATGGGCACAGATGGCACACGTGCAGCCCATCCCTCAAAGGTGACCATGACTCTCCACCCTGCAGCCGCCAGCACTGCCGGGTCCCCCCGCACCCGTCTCCGGTGTGACGTTCCAGCTCATTAATTTACCCCATTAGTTGCTCTGGAGGAGCCGACGATCTTGGGTGCAATTTTTCTTCCCAGTTTTCAGCCCCTGAGCACACGTGAGAAGAAACATGTGCAGCCCCCCCCACCCCTTGCAGCTACCCTCATCGCCGCCGCTCCGCTCGCTGCCCTGATTTCTAAGTAGTGTTTAAAATTTGTCAGTGGCCCCTGTCATCCCTCAGCCTCGACCCTCTTGAAAGGGATGCTTTGCAGAGCCAAAGAAAACACCGTGCGTGGGACCGACACAAGAAACTCCAGCGCCCGAAAGCCACGAGCGCCTGAGACCAGTCCTGGCTGACAAAACCAGCTCCAAAAGCAGCCTTGGGAGACAAATGTCCCAGGAAATACCCTGAAAAATTAATTCTTACATGTTGCCGCCTCCGGAATAAATGAGATAATGACTTTAGCTCTAATTGGGTAAAGGGAAACGCTCTTTTCCACCGGGAGCTTTGGCTCTGTGGAAGGAGTCATTAATCAGTGGGGGAGCGGGGAGCCCTGGATGCACGCGGATCCCACTGGGATGCATCCCAGCGCCCCTGGAACTGGGACCCCCCAGCACCGGTGGCTGCCAACCTGCCCCAGCGCCTCTCACTGGGGTCACAGGCAGATAATCCCCTTCTTGCTCTGTTTCTTTCTCTTTAAAACAGGGATGGATTTGCACCCCTTGGACTGACATCATCAGGAAATTGTGAGCTTTCTTTACTTTTTTCCTTATAGGAGGCCGTGGGGAGCCCCACGGGGTGGCTGGGACATGGCTTTGCTCTTCCTCGCCCATCACCCAGCCTGTGCGGGCACCTTGGAAGCTGCAGGTAGTCTCCCCGCCCACCATGCCACCACTCCATCATCCCACCCTCCCACCATCCTACTGTCCCACCACCCCACCTTCCCACCATTGCATTGTTCCACCATCCTACTGCCCCGTCTCACCATGCCACCATCCCAAGCCATCATGCCACCATCCCACTGTCCCATCATTGCACTTTCTAACGATGCCAGCGTCCCACTGCTCTGCCATCTCACCACCATCCCCCTACCCTCCACTTGCAGCACCCCTTCATCCCCCAGCCCAGCCCGGGCTCTCCACAAGCCCCAAATCCCTCTTCACCCCAGCCTCCCAGTCCCTCACCCTCCTCTGGGCGAGAAGCAATAAATGGAACCCGACCTCCCATCTGGAGCCAATCAGCGCCAGCTCACTTGAAGATGTCACTAATGGAAACTTCAGTGTTTTATTTCCAGGGGCTTCCGTCGCTTCCTCCTTCCAGAAGCGATAACCACTTTGCAGAGAATCTGCAGGACGGCCCAGCCACCTCTCAGCAGCAGCAGCTCTCCAAACCCATCTGCGATGCTCAAACGCAGCGATCCTGAGACGCGCTGAGCCCTCCCAGCCCCTTGCAATTAGCAGCGCAGGCCACTGGTGGCAAGGGGTTAAAAGAGCTCCTCAAGCCCTTGGCAACGCTGGGTGTCCCAGCCCCAATCCCCCAGCCCCTCCACTGCCTTTCTGCCCCCTCCTCTCCCTGCCTGGGACGGCAAATCGCTTTTTTGGGTGCACACACGCGCACAGCCCTGAAGTATCGAGGTCTCAGAGATTAAAAGGCACCATTATGGGAGTCAGACATAAATTCTCTTTTTATTAAGCAGAGTAAATGTCATCAGTGAAAAAAAGCAGATGAGGATGGAGAGAAGAGGAGGATTTCATTCCAGCTTCCCTTTACTTTGGTTTCTGCTCCTGTCCCTGGCTCCTTGCAATTGTTTATTTAAAAGTCCAGTAGGGAAAGCTCATATCTTACCTGCTTTCTGTAGGGATTTTCTGCACCATTGCCGTAATGAACAGCAGAGAGAGCGTGGGGGCAGATTGGCTGCTGAAAGCCTCAGTGGCTGGCTCGGTGAGGACTGGCAAGGGCCCAGTGGAGCTGGGATGGGAGCGCGGTGCCTGCACTGCTGCTGGGAGGCAGAGGGTGAGTCGCTGTCACCAGGACGGGCACCCACACCATCCCTCAGTGGGTGTGAGGGGGTGCCACATCACCCCTAACTACCCCTGCCAGGGCCGGGGCTGCAGACCCCAACAACAGCACTTCCCTGTGTTACTGAAACATCCTGCTTTGGCAGCAGCATCCTCAGAAGCAGGAGCAGTGGCTTGGACCGGGGCTGGCACAGTCCAGGGCTGGCAGCATGGGAAAGGGAGATCCCCTGAAGCTCCTGCTTGCTTTGGTGCAGCCTAAATATTTCCTGGCAGTGCGGCTGCTGGATCCAGAGCAGGAAGATGGAAGCCACCAGGTAAAGGCTGCATTGGTCAGATTCCTCCCAGCTTTCAGGGATGGCCAGAAAGCAGCAGCTCCTGCTCCCAGACAAGCCCTGCCTGGCCATGCTGCCGCAGGGCGGTGGGTGATGGAGAGAGCAGCGGCGTCCCATGGGGATGTGGGGATGGCTCCAGCTCTGCTGTGTCGTCATCGTCCCGGGGCTGGGGCTCCAGAGAAGAGCTTTGGTTCAAAGGCCAAACCCCCGCCATGTGAGCTGAAAAGCTTCCCTTAACTTGATGAGACAGAACCCAATCTATGTCACATTCTCGCCCTGCCTAATTGCCCGGCGAGGCAGCTTTCTGCAGACCCTGGAGCCAGCACAGGTTCGGAGATCCTCACAGACACTACGTGCCTGGACAAGACATCTCAGCAGCTCCTAACACTCCCGTGGCTCCATCCGTGCCCCTCTGGAGAGGCAGGGACCTGGGACACGGACACGCACTGTGACAGCAGAGAGCTGCTCGAGAGCAGCAGAGACACCAGAGCGCCCAGCACTGGTGTTACACAATGTTTACCAAGGCACAAAACCGGGAGACCGAGAGCTCACGGGAAATGTTTGTCCTCCTTTCAGGTTTAATTCTTCCGCCAGGCACTCGTCGGCAATGGTTTTATTCACACACGGCAGCAGAGAAACGGCTGAACAAAGGGGCTCCTTTTTAATACACGTTTTTTATCTGCGTGGCCTCAGGAATGTGCCTGGATTTGACGGCTGTGTCACCCAGCCGAGCGTGTGCGAAGGTGCACGAGCGGGAAGGGGAGAGGGAGGCTAGAGCAGCGGGGACGCTTGCCCGAGGACTCCTGCTCGCAGTGGTAACCACTTAATGCTTCAGGTGAAGTGTTTGCTTAAGTGGGCTTCACAACACGGGGGGAGCACTCAGGACACATCTTAAGCAAATAACCACTGTGCACAGCAAACCTGCAGGAGTGTGGGTGTACTCTGCTGCCAGGTGCTTCTGCCAAAAGAGATTTTCATCCTCCTGCATTAAACCCCAGTGCCCTGCAGTTTGGGAGGGGTGGATTTGTTCAAGCACCAAGCCCTCTAATCATTGTGTGCCCCAGGGACTGATTTAAGGGGTGGTTGTGCTAAGCCTGGGCTCCCTGCAGCTGCTCCGCTGGGACCGCAGGGACCCTGGCAGATGCCCCTCAGCCCCAGCAGCACCAAAGTGCCCCCAGCACCGCTGCGCCCTGCACAGGCAAAGCCTTTGGGTTTTAACCACAGCCTTTACTGAGTAAGCCTCACACCGGGATGGGACCCCCTGCCCTCTTGGAAGGAGGCACAATCTTTGGTTTATCCTTAATGAGCCACAGCCGCGAGGCGGGCAGAGTCCAGCACCTTCTTAACCTCACCTGGCCTCCTGCCTCCAGGTCAGGACCTGAATTTCATCTCCTTGCTCCTGCATAGCATCGATTGCTGTCGTGCTCCCCAAGCTGGAAGGTGTCCACCAGGCTGCATTGCACGGGACCACTCAGATGAGACAAAATCCCTCGAAATTCGTAGCTGCAGGAACCTTTTCCCTAGAAATAATGCCTCAGGAAATGCACTATGAGCCCAAAGACTCATCATCTTGGCTTTGGTCGTCAGGACACCTTCACTGCACTTCGCCTCCTCCATTCCAAGTCCCAGCCTCTCGCTCCAGCCCCAGGTTCAAGGTGCCTCAGACCTTAGGGGGAACGGCTGGTGCACAGTCAGGCTGGGGGACGCTGGTGCCCATACAGCCCTCTCTGAGACACCTCTCCACCCCCACAGCCAGCTCCCTCCTCTCTGTCCCAGTTCCTGAAGATAAAGTGAGCTTCACCATATGATTTATCCTTGCAAGACAACTGTTAACGTCGAGGGGATGGTCCCAGGCCCACCTGCACCCTGTGACCTGTCCACATCTGCTGGTGTCCCTCATCTCCGCTGGCATCAAACCATTTACCCAATATTCAAATTAGCGGAACAATGTGAAATTAGCCTCCCTCTTCCTTCAGCACCATCTGGAAGAGCAAAAAAACCAACCCCAAACGAGTGTTGTGGTGTGAGTGACTGCAGTGCATCTGCTTGAGAGGGTCCATCTCGCTGCGAGCGGCCGCGTGGAAAGGGCTGTGGTGGGGGAACCGGCACCGTGGGTGGCTTATGAAGATGATTACTATCAAAATTCCTTCCAAGAGAGGGGATGGATCCAACCCCAAAACAAAAACAAAGGAAAATGGAAGGTTTTGTCTCTTCAGTTTATTATTTTTTTCAACCCAACCCCATGCTCAGGATCTCTCGGAGAGTCCCAGGGTGAGGGCACAAGGCAGGGGAGATGCATGGGCTAAGGCACAAGCCCTGCCCCACCGCATCGTCCCCCCGGCCCCACTGGCTCCCACCGAGGCCCCAGGGAGGCCTTGCCCAGCGCTCAGAAGCCTGCAATAAATAAACAGATAAATCATGCACCGTGGAGGATGGCCTCCTCCCTGACCTCTGAGTAAATCACCTTCTTCTCTGTACGATGACATCTGATCGCTCCCACCGGGGTCTGCGCTCCAGGAGCGACGCAGCCAGCACATTCCGGGTCTGTGTCACCCAACCCAGCTGCCACACCGGGGAAGCCCCCCAAACGCCCACCCTTACGGCACCCCTGCCAGCTGGGGCAGGGGCAGCGGGCTGTGGTCCTCTCTCCTCCTGCCTCTTCTCCAGCAGGAGAGCAAAGGCAACCATCCCCGATGCTGCCAGCACCGCGGCCCCTGTGCTGTGTGCCTGTCCAACAGGCGTTTGTCCTTGGCCCTGGGGACGCACGGACTCCTTCCTGCACGTCTGTCCTTCCCCCAGCACTCACCCACCCTCCTCTCCTTTCTGCCCCCCCATTTCTCTCTCACACGCACAGCTTCCTCCTGTTATCTTTGTCAGCAAAGAGAACCTGATCCAGCCCATTAGCTGAGCCCCGCTCCCCCGGTGTCCCCCCACTGACAGGGAACATGACACTGCCCCGCCGAGCGCAGATGCAAGCTCTCCGTCCTGACAAACACGTGTTGAGAAAGCATTTTTGACCAAGTTCCATATCCAGGGCTGGTGTCAGACAGAGGAGGTGGAATGAAAGGACCTCTTGGCTGGAGACGCTGGAGATAAGCAGCAACAGGAAGCCTGCAAGCACAAAAAGATGCTAGCCCAGAAATTTTAGAGGGGAGAGCAGCAACACAAAATAATTGCTGAAAGAATGCAGCTTGATTGCAGACAGCAGGGAGAGTCTCAAATCCTGCATGGAATGAAAGACCGGGATGATAGCTTAAGGGAAAGAAAAGTTATCAGGCTAGAAGGAGTGATTTATTCAATGAGGGGGATTAAGAGTCCAGAAGTTAATGTAAGTAATGTAAAACAGGATGGCTGAGGACTCTGGAAAGGCGGATGCGGGCGGGAGAGGTGCACGTGGCACCGGGGTGCAGCGCCGTGCAGGGAGGTGTCAGGGTGCCGTGGGCTGTGCTGAGCCCTCTGTCCTCAGCACCCACGGCGGGGCTCTCTGCACCCCTCCTGTGGGCAGGCTGCGAGGGGGAGCAGGGCGTCCCGCAGGGGTGCAGCCAGGTGTGAAACACCTCACAGTCAGGCCTGCAGGTCTGGGCCCTCATGGATGCCAGCAGGAATTTGGCTGCTGGGCAGATTTTGTAGAATCGTAAGATGGTTTGGGTTGAACGAGACCTTTAAAGCCCATCCAGTCCAACCCCCCTGTCAAAAAGCAGGGGCACCTTCAACCAGACCAGCTTGCTCAAAGCCCTGTCCAACCCAACCTTGAATGGGGCCTCCACCTCCTCTCTGGGCAACCTGTGCCAGGGTTTCACCACCCTCATCTCTGCTTTGAGGACAAGGGCCCTGGTGGGCTGGTTGCTCCATGGGGAGACACCTCCGAGTCCAGGGTGCTGTCTGAGAGTGGCTTGAGGGGTGCAGGAATCGCCATGGCCTCTCAAATGAGGAGATGCATTGCTGTGTCTGCTGTGTCTGACACTTTCACCTCTTTCTTCCCTGTGTAGACGGAAACCAAGAGTGATGTCCTGGTCATTGGAAGATGTTCTTTCCCCAGCATCGTGCTAAGATACCATGAAGCAGGATCAGGATTGCGGAGGTGTCACAACACACACAGCAAAAGGACTTTTCTCTGCACAGGAACCCCGATACCCCCCACGCTCTGCTCCTTCATCTCTCCACAGGCTGTCAGCGAAGGGCCAAATCCTCTGCCGGCTCAGCCCACTGGAGCTGGTGGAGCGCTGCCAGCGGCGCGGGCCAGCGTCCCCCCATTGTTCATTTAGTCCTTCTTCTATTCATCCCTCCTCTCCTCCCAGGTGCTTTGCCAGAGAGGGAGGGAATCCTGTCAATCGCTAACAAAAATACTGTGCAAATCATATTAAAATAAAAGGCTCTTTTAATTTTTAGTGTTTATTGAAGTGGTTTCTCTTTATTTCTTTTTCTTTTGGCTCCATGAACATTTTGGAACACAGCTGCCAAAAATGAAATGTTTGACCGGCCCCAGTGATGCTTCTGTTGGCCTCATTCCCTTCCTTTCTCTCTCCCTCTGCTTCAAAGACTCTCGTTCCTGCTATGCTTCATCCACGTCACCTGCCTACTCATCCTTCCTCCGCAGCCTCCATCCCTCCCTACCTCTCCTGTCTTCTGCTGTGCCCCATCACATCCTGGTGCAGCTCCCAAGCAGCACCTGCACTCAGAGGCCCTTCTTGATGAGTGGAATTGCCCTTTTGCTTCTTTTTCCATGCAATCCCACTTCTGATGATTTCCACCCAAAATCTCCCTGCCCAGCCTCTGGTTTCTCCTGCCCCTCTGGGCTGGCATGGGTGGTGCTGGAGGCAGGGACTGGGAGCCCTTTGCCACCCAAGGGTGAAGGGGACGACCTGCCGCAGAGCCCAGCAAGGTGAGAGGGTGCCCCTCGCTTGGCTGCGGCTCTGGAGAAGGACTGAGCAGAGGAGAGTTGTGTGTTTTCCACCACTGATGGGGGGACAGGTCGTCACAAGCTTGAGTTTGTCATCAGAAACTGGGCAGGAAGGGACAGTGATGGCAGTGACTGCAGAGCAAAAGCTGCTTCCCAGTGCCTGGGAGACGCAGTCACATCACCGTGGCACAGAGTCACAGCATGACCTGAGCTGGAAGGGACCCACAAGGACCATTGGGTCCCACTCCTGTCCCTGCACAGGACTGTCCCAGGACACAGACACGCTGCTGCCACAGTCTCCTGGACGGGGCAGGATGTTCGTCCCCAGAACAAGATTCCTGGGATCTCAAGGCTGACATCATTGTTACCTTGCTCTCCTGGGACCTCTCATCAGGAGATTTCAGGAGATGCTGGATTAATATCTTTGAGCCCAGCTTACAAAACGCAAGTGCATCGAACACAGAGCTCTTTCTCCCAGCTCTCCATCCAGCCTCTGTCCCGTGGCCACCCTGGCAGGGCACCCGCCAGCCCGTGCACACCGCTTTGACCCTGTCCCTGGGCTGCACACATCCTTGCCCGACACAGGCTTGCAAGAGGAAGCCAGACCCCACCACGCCAGTGCCCGCCGCATTGCCCAGCCCGGCTCATTCCCACTTTATTGTCAGCGTGTGATAGCTACGCACGCAGCCATCTGCTTCGCTGGAATGAATGCCGAGTGCTGGGGCTGCTGGCATATTTAATCCACTAATGGCATTAATTCCTATTAAATTAAATAGCACAAATATGTTGCTGGTTTGGTTTTGGGAGGAGGGGGTTGCGCCTCTCCCTCTCCCACCCTTTTATCCTGGTGAAGACACTGGAGCATTTGTTAGCAGAGAGAAGGAAGGGGGAATCCCACAAAGAATTGCAGCGTTTATGCAGATATTAAAAAAAAAATAAATGGCAGATTATTTTTCAACAAAATCCAAAGAAAACTCCCCTTTTTTCTTGCAGACAAGCTGCCTTCCCTCTGGGAAGCGGCCTCCTCGTTCGGCCCCAGCGTGCTGGGAACACAAAAGGCTCTCCCGGCGGGGCAGCGAGGCGGCCGGGGGGAACGGTGGGAGCTCGGTGAGGCCGCTGGGCAGCAGCCTGCAGTGCCCAAGCCCGGTTCACATTTCAAAGCTGTTGGGTTTAAATTGAATGTCCTTTTCTTTTTCTTTCTTTCTTTAATACATATATGCATTCAAAGCAAAGTTATGATAAAAATCCAACACAGAGCTGGAAGCGAGGGGTTGAGTTGCATTTTGGCACAGGCGGGGCTCATCGCTTCTGCAGGAGGCTCCTTGCCAGAAGACATCTTGGAGTGCAAAGAATTCGATAAAATCAGAGGTTTGCATATTATCGAGTTTTATTTGTCCCTTTGAGGATGGTGAGAGGAAGCGTGAAGGGTTTGAGCTGAAAAAAAATCTGGTCTGGGATTTACCTGCGACTGAGGCAGGTGAAAAGTGTTGGATGATGGATTCTTCCCGGTGAATGAAGAGACAAAGGGGAGTCTCTTCCCTGTCTGACACTTCGGTAGGAGCATATTTTCAGGCAGGGGAGGTGAAGTGAAAAATCCGGTCTGGATCAGCGTGCTTGTATCTGATCAGAGGGACTCTGCAATGCCATCGTAGATAAAGGCGACTTGCAAACAGCACCTAGAGAAGACACACGGTTGGGAACACCTCACCCTGACTGGGGCTGTTTGTTGGAGATGCCAGCTTTGCTAGATCATCACCTACACCTGACGCACTGCCTGCGAGAGGACTTAGTCCTCGTATTTGTTGTCTTAGTCTCCTTTTCCATTGCTTGCTGCTCAAGACCAGCATGAGCTGAACCTTTCCAAACCTTCTCCTTAGGATTTTTGGATGGCATCCCCCTGGCCTCCCAGGAGATGGCCTGGTGAGCCTGAATTCACACCCCTGAGTGTTCTGAGTTTCCAGGAAATGGCTATGGGGAGCTGCATTTGAATTCAAGCACGTGTGCCTGCATCACTCAGCCAGCTAGGAAGGAGAAGTATACCGTGTTCCTCAGCTCGCTGATTAAAACGAACCAATCCTAATCAGATTTTCAGCTACGGAGTGCTTAGGGGAAGTATGGACAAGTGCATAGTGATGATTTGTTAATATTGTTCAGAGACTCACAGCCCCTAATTAATGTATTCATGAAAACCACACACAATGCAGGCTGCAGATAGAAAAACAGGTGGAAAAGGATAATTTCATTATTTATGAATTTCTGGTCACAGTCTCCACACAGCACCGAAGTCTTTGCCATCCACGCCTGACTCAGCTCCATTGTCCATCAGTGGGGTGAGAGGAAGGGCTGTTAGGACAGGCTGATGATCCTCACCTTGCCCATCCTCAGGCTCCCTGGCACTTGTGCCAACTCACCTGTGGTCCTGAAGGTCCTGATGGTCCCTGAAATCCCACATCCCACACCCCCAGAAGAGCAGCAGAGCCTCCCTGCCAAATGCAGCAGCAGCTCCAAGTGCATTAGGGCTCCCGGGCTCATTACCTGCTCCTGCCCCAGGGAAAAGAGTGGAAATCTAAGACTAAGTGCAACTTACACCACAGCTTCTTTGAATGGGACATAAATGGCAGTTCTGGAAACACAAAACAGCGAGTGTGAAGTTGCCTGCCCATGAAATAGAGGCACAGAGAGAAGGCTGTCCCTGCATAGTGCAGGTGTGTGCTGTTTGGCTATGGCAGGGCTGGCAGATGGTGACCATCTCAAAGAATCTCTTCTCCAATCCCAAGGTGACTCGAGAGGATGACAAGGAAGGTCCTGAGGGGCTCAGGCTGTGAGTGCAGGAGGGGAAGGTGATCCCTCTGTCCCTCTGGCTCTCAAGTGCATCCAGTGGCCACCACAAAACTCTCTCTGAGGTCTTTCTGTTAGCGGGCAGTCAAGTGTTGTTTCCAAGAGTCCAGGGGAGGGTTTGAAAAGTGTATCAGAGGTGCAGCATTAACTCGATAACCCTTCCATGAAGATTTTGATATTGGGAAAAAATTCTTCCCTGAAAGGGCGCTTGGACATTGGAATGCGCTGCCCGGGGAGGTGGTGGAGTCACCGTCCTTGGAGGTGTTTAAGAGGAGATCGGCTGAGGCACTTAGTGCCAGGTTTTAGATGTGTTAGTAGGTGTTGGTGTTGGGTCACAGGTTGGACTCGATGATCCCAAAGGTCTTTTCCAACCTTGTGATACTGTGAGACTGTGATTTTGTTCACAGTTTTCTGCTACAGCCATGATTTGCACCAAGCACATGGTAACAACAGATCTGACCTGTTGATTTGCACAGACGTTCAATGGGAAAGCCACCACCTCGGCCGGCCAAAGGCTGCCCACGGGACAAACTCTGCCTGTGCTCTCGCAGCAGCCCTGAGGATCGGCACCGTGTGAGCGGACACACAGAGAATCCCCTTCCACGGGGCTGGGACAACTGAAGTCGAACAATAGGGAGCCTCTAAAAAGCAGTTCCTGGGCACTTCCCTAATTGGATGGTCCTAGTAATGGCTCTTTATCATGTGTATTCCTTCCTTTTTGTGCCCTTTGTCCTGCTTATTCATACCTTTTTGTGCCCATTATCATGTTTATTTAGTCCTTTTCCTGCCCATTATCATGTTTATCCCTTCCTTATTGTCGCTATTATCGTGGCCATTCCTTCTTTTTCTGCGGGGGGGGGGGGGGGGGTTCGGATGCAGGGGTTTCAGATGTGGGGGTTTCAGATGTGGGGGTTTCGGATGTGGGGGGTTCAGATGTGGGGGGTTCAGATGTGGGGGGTTCGGATGCAGGGGTTTCATATGTGGGGGTTTCACATGTGGGGGGTTCGGATGTGGGGGTTTTGGATGTGGGGGTTTCGGATGTGGGGGTTTCAGATGTGGGGGTTTCAGATGCGGGGGTTTCAGATGCGGGGGTTTCGGATGTGGGGGTTTCGGATGTCCGCAGCTGAGAGCGCTCAAATGAGCAGTGCCCTCTCTATCAGGCTCTTCGGGGCAGCTCGGCAAGGAGAAGGAGAAGCAGAGCAAGGCCAGTGGCCTTGGAGAACACCCTTGGCACCCTCTCTCTTTGCAGAGCCTTGACGAGCGGTGAGGAAGGAAGATTGGAAAAGAGATTTGTTCAGGGAAGTCTTCCAAAAAAGCCATGACCTGCCATGCCGCTGCGCGTCCAAGCCTGGCTGTGCAGCAAATAACAGAGCGGCAAAACACAAGTGGAAGGAGCTGATGGAGCTCACAGACGATTAAGGCTTTGGGAAATCTATTTCTATTAAACCGCCGAAGGATCTGGGCAGGAGGGGGAGAGCAGGAGCAGACATCTAAGTGACGCTGCCGTGTGAGTATATCCTGCATGGTTGAGTTACCGGCTGTGATTAAAGTCCCAAGGCCTTTCCTGAAGACTTAATTTGGGTTCAGACAACCAACTTTGCCCTCCGACTACTGTGCAGGGAGGCAGGCAAGTATCTGAGTCAAAGGGGAATCCTAACGGACGAAGAATTAAAAGCCAGGGTGGCAGATGTCACAAGCAAAGGTGCTCTTTGCTTTCTTTTCCTGTTGAAAGAGAAATAGAGAAGGACAAGGTGGTCATCAAGGAAACATCTGAAGGAAGATCACTAGTGTAATACGTGCCAGAAAAGGACATGGGATTAACTGGTCCGCAGAGGACTTCTTTGGGTGCTCTGCACCAGAACAAGCATAAAGGAAGTTACTTTCTTTTTGGCTCTGTCTGTATGTCAGTGAACATTCACCTCATGTGAAATGAAATTTGATATCATTTCATGACATGATACCAGGAAAGAAACTAATCTGACCTGACTTTAGAATGGCCATCAACCTTTTAGACAGCGTAGAGAGAGATCCAATTGTCTCTCAAAGCCAGTGGCAAAACGGATGCTCTGAGGGGTCACTCCTGGGTTTGGGCAGGAGCAGATGACATCAATCACATTTCATAAAGGCCATCACGCAACAAGAAGAAACAACAGCTTCTTGCACAAAAACTTTTTGCTGTTGCCTTTTTTTGCAGATCCCAGCAATGATGGAACTTGGAGTGAGGACCCAAAAGCAGAAGGTGCCGTGATGTATGAGCTGCTGTCCCCTTTTGAGTTGGTATAGCTGAGTCCGTGGAATAAAAGACAATTTAATTACTGTTGAAATAAATAGGATTGTAGAGGCATATTGTAGGCATTTATTTCATGCGGCGACATGCTCAGTAAATATGCCTTGCTCAACATCCTACTTCAGTTGTACCCATTAGCAGACCAAATTAACAGCTACCACGGGCACTAGGTGACTGCTGTACAACCCCCAAAACTGTTTTGCAGGAAACTTTCCTTGCACTTTCCCATTCCACCCTTCACGAGAGGAGATCATCTCTGTAAAACATTCATGAGGAGCTTTAAAATAATAAAAAATTAAACAACCTTTGCTATAAGGTATGAAATATTTACTGTGCTGCTGTAAGCTAATTGCATACGGAAACGACGACGTGCCTGGGCTATAGGCTAAGTGGCACCGCTGGCATCCGAAGGGTGCAGAGCACCACTGCTGAGCCGGATCCTCCGCATGATGGACTGGGTAGGGAAGTGGTGGTGGGGTGAGAGAAGCCACCAGCCATTGGGGTTTCCTTGCCATCCCCTCCCAGTGACGGCAGCAAGGACCCGCAGGAGGGCTGTTAGCTGGAGGCCGCGGCTACGGCCACTGCGTGTCCAAAGGCGTCAGCTCCAGCAGACTGCACGCTCAGCAAACGCTCGTCAAGCTGGAGTCTCATCATACTTTGTCATTTATCCTTCTCATCCCGGTTGCAGCCCTGAAGTGCACTAATGGAAAATAGCAGAGGCAGCTGAACAAGTCAGAGCAAATGATATATGTGACAAATTAAGCCTGCATTTCTGTTCGCTTTAATCATTGCAATTTCCTCCAGTTTCTCTTGTTGTTTGGAAGTATTTAAACATCTTTGGGGGAGAGACTTCTCTTTTTCTTGTTTGGCTTGATTGCAAACAGCTCACCATGGGTGCTCGGTGTTCAAGCTGTGTTTTAGCTGGAATCACAACCGATCGGATCAGTCACCTGGTGCTGTGCGTTGACTGCCGAGGAACCTCAACCCATGCAAAGCCAAACGTCAGCTTCAGCAGCCGCTTTGGCTGAGAGACCTAAATGCATTCTCTTTCAGATAGGTCAAGAGCAAACACACAACTGTTTGCAAAAAGCAAGTAGTACATGAGCGGGATGTGTCTGGAGATAAGGAATTGGCCTTTCCCACAATCCCTTTTCCTCCAAAAAGCCTGTCTCTGCCAGCCCTCCCGCCTCCCCCCCAGCCCCGGGCTGCACCCACAGCGACACAGCCCCAGCCCCAGCCTAGAAAAGCCCTGTATGGCACCATTTTCATCAGAGAGGATAAAACTCCTTGGTCCTTCGGGGCATTAAAAGGTCATTTTGCTCCCTGATGCTGCAGCTGGGATCCGAGCAAGCAGAACCACCAAGGAAGAAAGAAATAAACAACAGGCACAGAAAGTATCCGTTCTTTCCATTATTATAGGATTTATCTTCCTAATATACGGGGAGCGTTGCCTGGCAACATCAGATCTCCCGACCTCTGCCATCTCCCCCCAGCACAGCCCAAATGAGCTCGAACCGCATGGAGCCTCCTCCGACACAATCACCAGCTGATTAACATGGGCTTGGTGAGTCCTCCGAAGACACATCGCTCGTCTCTCCATCTCCAGCCCTTCCTTTCTTCTCTCTGGTGGCAAACGCCTCTCGGGGAGTGACTCGGCCCAGGGCAGCAGCCAGGGGCCACAGCCCCTTCAGCAGGGCATCTCTGGGTTGGACAGCCTGGCCGTGAGGCTGAGCTGCCCCTGGAGAAGCATCTGTGCCTCCAAACTCAGTCATCCTTTGCTAAAAACCTACAGAAGCTGCAGCAGAAACCTTGACCACGCTGATGATGCTTCCACAGATTTCTGTTCAGAGCTGCTCCCAGAGCTCACCAACGAACTTCAAACAGCATCTGTGCCTTCAGACACATCCATCCTTCAGACACATCCCAGCCCCAGGGAAAACTTTCCAATAGAAGCACTGATGGTGGATCCATGGACATTCATCCACGCTCTGCCTGTGTTCATTAAAATTCTCCACAGCATTCAGCAATGATGCTCCAAGACCTTTTCAGTCCTTCACGCAGAGCCACGGGGCAGGGAAAGGGATCCTTCTTGCATTGGAAAGCCTCCTGAAATGGGTGGATTTTCTTCTGTGTAAACATCCAGGGGATTCCACAACTGCAGCTGCATCACCTGCCTCCTCCCATCTCTCACTCCTAACTTGACATCCCTAAACTCCTTCCCACAGCTCCTTGGTTGCTCCTGGCTCCCCAGAGCTAGGTAGGGCTGCCCTGTGAGGACTGTGCACACCTGGAGGAGTCCCAGCATGCGTGACCCTGGCTGCAGCGAGGCAGGATCTGGCCCAGCCATGGTACCAGCTGGGAATTCAGCATTTCCACAAACCTCGATTCCTCTTCTCTCTTGGCTCTCCTGATGCTCACGAGCAGCCAGTTTTGTTCCACTGACATCTTACAAGCGATGTGATTAGTTCAGAAGGTGGGAAAATCCTGCGGGTATTTATTAGAGGAAGAGAGAAATGAAAACACCCCGGCTCGGGCGAGTTTGCAGCACAGCAGCTGCACTAACTTCTAAAAACCTCTTTCCAAATTCCTCACGTCTCAGTAACACAGTAACATCCTCGGTGCGGAGATGGGCTTGAATGTGATTTACCCCCCGTGCCGTCACCCATCGAGCCAGCGCTCGCCCTTTCACCGGGCTGTATTTGCGGAGCAGCAGATGCCATGGTTACTATCGGTACAGCCGGGACAGGAACTGCTCCTGTTCCCCTGACAATAGCAGCAACTGAAACTTTATTCTTCACCCGGGACAGCATTAATCACTCACATCACTGCAGAAAGGGGGGCTGGCAGAGGAGATATTTGCCCTCCCGCCCCAGGGAGAGCTGAGCGCTGCAGAAACTGCCGCCCCTGCAGCCTCGCCCGTGGAAATGTTCCACACAGGAGCAGATTGTGCTTTCACTAAGCGGGATATTTACTGATTTTCATGCACTGCCCCACCTTGGGAATTCAAATGAAGGAAAAAACCCATCCGTAACGACAGTAGAAGGAACTGTACGCTCAAAGGCACCGTGCGAGGTGTGGCACAGCCCGGGCGCCCGCGTGCAACTGGTATTTGAATAACTGTAGTCAAATCAAGGGATGCTGCAGTGCCACCTGCAAGGCTCAGCTGGGGGAAGTGGGGAAGCAGGGACGAGGAGAAAGGGGGAACAGCAAAGGTTTGACCTGTGGGTGTTTTCCCAGGCAAACAGCTTCCCAAAGCAGGCAGCTGATTTTTACAGACTCGGTGCTGCTGCCCGGAGAGACCGCCGGTCAGGTCTGTGCTAACAAGAGAGCAATCCTCTTGGAACTCAAAGACTTTTGCTTTAGACAAGCCACACGTCTCCGCTTTTGCCTTCTTTAACACTAGCACACAGCAAGGTGCGTAGAGAGCCCCCCCCCCCCTGCAGTGAGGAGAGAGGAGGGGAGGACAACCAGCGCGGAGCAGGCGTGGTGCTCGGTGAGAACAAGGAGCCTGCACAGATACTATGGTGACCAGCATTGTGTCAGACCTGAATAGACCCGAAGAGAATAAAGCTTCAACAGTATCACAGCCAGGATCCAGCGCGGCTCCGGGAGAGCCCGGCGGCTGCCTGCTCTTGTAAACTTGAGGGTGGGCTGCTATTATAAAGCAGGGAGCTGGCGGGAGGGGCAGGGGCAGGGAGCGCCGGAGTGATGGAGAGAATTCAGGTGAAAAAAGGTTAAGTGCAGCCAGATATTGAAGTGAGACGGAGTCGCCCATGAGAGCAGTGCAAACAGCTCATTGCGAGGAAACCTGATCCAAGGCCATTCACAGCGCAAACCCAGAGACAGGCGAGTGCCCCCTCCCCTCACACTCCATGGGATCTGGCAAGGACAGTGCTGGCTCAGAGTTCATAAATTCTTCAGCAGAAAATACTTAGATACTTAATCAAGGGCTCCTCTGTTACTTCAGAACAAGTTTACATTATTAGAGGGGGCGGGGGGGGGGAAGCACCAAACCCTCAACCAAACAAAAAGGGCCCTAAATAAAGAGATAAAGTAGTATGACAGGACAGCAATAATAGCTTTCAGGTGTATGTTCTGCATAAGATTTCCAGGCAGTTGGTTTAGTTAATGGATTCCCTTAATCTTTCAGCTGTCCGCGTGCAATCTATAGTCTACTGTTTCTTCCACACTGTATTTATAGGGACAAATTCAAACTTGTATAAACAGACAGGAGTATCTATTGTTGTGCCAGGGAGGGACACAAAGGGAGCTTGTCACCGATACATCACAGCTGTCTGAGAGCCGAGCCTGGGGAAGCCGCGGGTTCGGGGGCAAACGCAAACGAGGAGCCTTGACGGATCCGGAGGTGTTGGGGAGTGTGGGAACCAGCGCGGCAAAGGCTGCCCAGGGAGGGGTGGGAGCAGGCGGGGAGGTGGGCAAGGCTCGCTCACCCAGCGAGGGAATGCAGAGGTTTGAGCGGGGCTCTTTGGCATGCTGAGGGTATGGACAAATCTCAGCCCTCCTGCTGCAGGTCCAGGTGAAAAAGGAGGGACTTCAATTAAAAAACAGGAGCTGGCCTTGAGCTTGAGTTTTCAAAGTTAGTTTGTAACCAAATCGTGAAGGGGAAAGGTTGGGGTGAGATGGTGGTGAAAGGGGCTGGTAAAAATCAGATGTGCGTGTGCAGGGAGCATGGCCTGGGGCAGCACACAGAGAGGGAAGGGGCGACCCCACAGACACCGCACCCTCCTTTGAAGCCCAACTCAGTTCCACCGCACCCCCTCGCGCTGCTGGAACTGAGATACGTCTACATTAACCAGCACGGGTGAGAAGAGCCATGAAGCTGCGGTAACTGGAGTTTGACTGGCAGGGCAACCTGGTTTGATCAGGAAGCACTTCCCAGGCTTGGAAGCTCAGTTCCTGCCCCTCTGCTCTTGTTCCCTAACCCTCTGTCACGGAGCCTCCGGCTGCTTTTGGGGTGGAGGGGGGCATCAGGGTCACGGCACACAGACATGAGCTTCTCAGGAGCCCCAGACCAGGAAAACATGACCCAAACCCAGGGAGAGATGACAGAGTCGAGCCAGTGAGAGGTGACAGTGAGAAGATAAGGAACAGGACTGGAGCAATGGGTTGCCCAGATAAGGAGGAGAAAGTTGGTGAGAAAAATCCTAGTGATGCAGAGATGAAGGAGAGCAGGGAAAGCTGTGATGTCCTGATTATTACCAACTCACAAGGGCTGCAAGAAACACAGTCAGTGGCTGAAGAGCCCGGGAGGTGTGATGGAGGCAGGCAGGCAGCTCACTGCACCGGCTCTGCTGCTCTAGGGATTTAAATCCTGTGCTACAGCCCTGTGTGGAAACCCTTGTTTTTCCTTCGATAGCTCTGCTTTGAGGCAAGGGAGGTGTCGCACCACACCTGGCAGCAAACCCGCTCCTGGCACCAGTGGGTTACAACCAAACAGCAACAAGCCAACAAGATAAGTTCCTGCTATAAAAGTTTGGTAGAGCTGTGCTGAAAAATGCTCCCAGCACAGCGACCATAGATCTGGTTATTGGCAAAACGCAGAACAAGGAAGATAGGGCCTAACTCCTTGTGCTGCTCTGCTTTGAGTACTCAAGCACTCATGGAAAACGCATCCAAAAGAGCTGCTCTCCAAACCCACCCCTGTTTGGTTGCTGGTTGTTTATTTAAAAGCAAGGCTTTGCAGAAGCAGCCTCTCTTGCCTCTCTGCTGCTCTGCTCTGCCTTTTCCCCTTCCTCCAAGCCCCTCCAGGCTTTCTCAGGGCAGTCCTGCTGTGGCTCATCCAGCTTGCTCCAGTTCCAACTGGGCAGTGGTTCCCACCTATGCTGGGGACCCGCACTGCTGCTGCTCTTTCCCTGCTCTCTGGCTTACGGAGCAGCATCCCTCCGGCAGGGACGCTGGCAGGTCTCCGCAGGAGGCTCGTGGTGGTGTCTGTCACAGGCTTGGGCTGTGGGACAGAACCAGGGCCATCTCTCAGGGGGTTTTATCTCTCTGTGGGGTTTTCAAGCAGTTCTGGAAACACCAGGTAAGAGATGGGCAGAACCACTGGCTCCCTGCTGCACGGCTGAGCCCAAGAGGAGCACGAGCTGCTCGCTGCCTCCCGCTGCTCTCTGACCAGGTTCTGCTTTCTGCCTCGGTGAGCTCTCAGCCCCGTTCAGCTCCCAAAGGAGCGCCAGGAGTAACCATCCTTGAACTGCACCTTCCACCTGGGCGAGCAGGGCTGCATGGGAGGTGCACACAGCGCATTCACCCAGCACTGGGGAGACAAGCAGATCCCAGCAGCGAGTTCCCCAGCCCTAGCACTCCTCTCCCTGGCTGGGAGCACTGGGGTAACTGGGAGGAGTAAGCAGTGGGTGCCAGCCTTCAGCTCCCAGGGAGCCGCAGGGATTTGAATATATATTGGAAAATTCCCCAGTGCGTTAAGCAGGCAGGAGGGCGGCAGGAGACGGCGCAGAAGGGCAGCAGGAGGAGGCACAGGAGGGCCCAGCGGTGCGGCCGGGGCAGCGGGAATGGTGCTGCGGGCTTAGCAAAGCCACTGCCTCAGCAGCAGAGGAGCCATCCAGGAGATGCTGCCTTTCCCGGGATGCAGGGAGCACCAGCCGGGGCAGCTGGAGGGAGCATCGTGGAAGCAGGAGGACGTGGTCAGATGTGGCCATGGAGGAGGAGAGCTTCATGCAACAAGAGGCAGGAGGCTGCTTGTCATGGGAGGGGTGGCTAATGGTTTATTAAGAGGGAAGGGGTCACGAAGGCGTCGTTGGGCCCCGGTGCAATTATGCCACGTATCCAGTTCTGGCTCTTCCGGACACAACTCATCTCTCTCCAGGGTAATGCAGGCTGTCTCGCGCACCTGATCCCCACATTAACACTGTCACAAGCTGATGATATTATCAAGTGAAGCATAGCCTCTGAGGGTGGCCAGCTTTAACCCTTCCCATTCTGGCAGTATTGGGAGGATGAGCCCTGGACTGTGTCGAACAACAGGTGAAAAGAGAATTTTTGAAGGTCAGCTGAGTTTGCACAGAGAAAGGTTTGGGTGAGGAGAAGGAGAGGCAGTGGAAAGGCCAGGCATACCACGATGGGTGCAAGCTGGTGTCGAAAGTCCCAATATTTGTGGCTGCAAACTGTCCCTCAGGGTTTTCCCAAAGGACCAGTTGCTCTCTAAATGGATCATTCTCAGAAAAACCAAGCCTGTTGCCATCTCTCCTCCCTCCTAACACTAAACAGAGACATGACACAACCACACCAACGCAATTGCATCTTTGTGGAGCCCCAGAGCAATGTCACAAGCACTTGCAGCTGCAGTGGGCACGGCCATGTGCCCAGTCGTGTAGCGATCCCTGGCTCCCACGCTGGGCTTGGAAGCGCAGATGGTGGGCAAGGCAAGGCCTCCCGGAGGATGTGTGCACAGCTCTCTGCGGGCTCCCTTTGGTGGATACGGAGTTCAAGCAGTGCAAAAGTCCTCCAGCAGCTGAGTTTCCATTGTCACTCCCTGCCCACAGGCACCACCTCCCAGGGCCACCCACCTGCGTGGGTCCTGTCCTCTGCTGGTCCAGAGCATCCAACTCCCCTGTGTCCTTCCCTGCCTTCTTGAGCAGCAGGAACCACCTGTGCTCCCATGCTGCACCCTGGGGCCAAAAAATGAGTGTTTGTGACCACAGCAGAGTTGCTGAGATGTTGTAAAAAGCCTAATGCTGCCAGACAGCAGCGCGCTCAGCCCGGCGCGCAGCTCCCCGCGCCATCCGCGTCTGGCATCCTCCAGCTCCCTCCTCCCCAGGGAACTCGCTCCACTTCCCAGATTTGCTGCAAAGGTTTAAATTGTGCTGTTAAGATCTCCAGGGTAAGAAAAGCAGGAGGAGGCAAGAGCCCGTCTCGGGGAGCCAAGCAGCTGATTTAATTCAACATCCCCATTGGAATCGTTGTTTTATTTGGGGTCAGAACAGGTAACTACGGCATAAAATTAAAGCGGGTGCCAGAGCGCGTGCCAGGGCCGTGTTCTGGAGGCAGCCTGGTGTCTCAGCCTGTTCATTCTTATTCATTACCAGCTCCAGAGGCAGGGTCTCCAAATCCCTCTAAATTCCTGTTCTCTCTCTCCTTGATTTCCCTCTCGGACTGCATGCTGAAGTCTGCAAACAACTCACTTAAATCCATTCCTCCACAGTCCATTAAGCTTTTAACACTTGCTGCATTTCCCGACAATGACGCAGATTATATTACAGCTCCTTAAATGTTAATTTTTATTGATTCTACATATATACATAAAAATACACCCACGCACACAAACATGCACTCTTATATTGATATGTATATATTGATATAAATATTGATATCCAGGAAGCGGTTCCCATCAGCAGATGGTACTGAAGGCCGATTGCTGTTACCTCCAGGGAACAGGGGCATCCTTGCCAGTATGAAAACAGAGGGGCCAAATGCAAAAGCAGTTCCATAAGCAATAACTTAAGCAGCACAAGGCCTTTCCTTGGGGTGTACTCAAGGCAAAGGATTAGAGGTAGCGAAGGGGCTGGCTTGAATCTGAGGTGAAAAAGTAGTTTCTCTACTGCAAACATCCTCTATCGAGAGGTTGACCAGTGCTTTCATGGCCTTAGGAAGGTGACCAAACCGTGCCTCGGCGCTGGTCAGGACCCAGCTAGGGACCTGCCTGGCATTCTTCGGCAGATGGTGCTTTGAAGCCTCTCAGCAATGGAGGGGGAGCTGGAGGAGGTGTCTGGGAGCCCAGAGCCCTGTTCTGGGAAGACTGAACCCTTGCACTGGATTTGGGATTCCACATTTTAGGTTGTAGTCCCATTAATTAACTTGGCCTCCATTTTCTATCAATTTATTCCCATCTTTTTAGCTGGGTGGTACAGTTTGATTCCCAGCCCTAGGTAAAGGCTCACCACAAGGGACCTAGACCTTCCTCCGGGTCTGCTAGGTCAAAATCAAGCTCTTCAGGTGCTGTTTCCACAATGGCTTTAAAAACCTGTGACTCTTTGTCCTACAAAAGTGGGGTTTTTCCGGAAATCCTGGCCTCAGGGGCACCCTGACAGCTTTTTCAGAGCTGCCTTGGGCTCACAGACTGCAGCTTCAGGGCCGGGAAGGTTAATGGGTCTCAGGGTGCTCCCCTTGCAGCCTCCATGGAGAGCAATCAGGTGAGGAGCTGTGCTTGGAAGTCGCAGCTCACTGGAAGCAGCCCACATCAAGGCTCTTGCAGTCTTGCAGCCTTCCCCATGGCAGAATCACACTTATTTCTCCTCTGGGTCAGCTTTTCCAGGAGCCTCTCTCTGCCTCCAGCCCATCCCGCTGGCACGGAGAAACCTGGACCATTTCCATCCTGGACAGAACCAACACAAAACCTGTTTGCCAAACCGTATAGGAGCAACCTCAGATTTCTTTAAAAGTTCATGCTTCGACAAATTTCGGTGGATTTTGACCAGCTTGGCCAAAGGCACGTTCTGATGGCCTCTGCCCCTCAGAGAGCTGCGCAGTCAGCCAGGGCTTCGTCGCTGGGTTTGCATCACCAGTGTCGTTCTCATTGGTTTCAGCATGAGAAAAACAAAGACGTTGTCCCCTCGGCTCGTTCCCTTCAGAAACCAAATTAACTGTTTTTCCATTGAAATTTCCAAAAATCAGAACAGCTGGAAGCAAACTTCTGCCCAGAATAATTCACCCTGGTTAGTGAAAATGTGGTGAGGACTGTTTTAAGCCTTTAAAAACAGAGCCACATGACAGGAATTGGTAAGCCTTCGTAGCTACAGGACGTGCTGCTCACATTCCCTGGTTACAAAGCAGCTCCCGCAGTTTATATGAATTCTTTCAATAAAGCCAAGGGAAAGAAAGCTCTGGATAAACCTTGAGTAATTGCCCATTGTTTTTCTTTAACTTGAAGTCCGTGCTCGCAGCATGGAGCAAGACAGCTGAGGATCTGGGAGATGTGTCCAAGACACATCTGGGTGGCACCAGGAAGGGAGCGAATCTCCATCCACTGGGATGAACGCCTTGCTTGCTGCATCATCCAAGAGCAGCCAGCTGCACCCTGTGCCCAGCACAGTACCCCATGCCTGGGCACTTCCACATCCTCATGGAGAAGGTGGATTTCCCCCAGAAAGGGGTCGGTTGGCTCGCAGATCAGTGGAGTTGTTGGACCATGTGTTGCGGTCACAGCAGAAAAGCAGAACTGAGAAGCCCAGTGGTTTTGCTAATCTTCTTGCTTTGATTTAGCAGTGCCAACCATTTGCAAACACCACTTTAATCTCCGTTGCTGATTTCCAGTGCGCAGGGCCTGAGCTTGACTAAAGAAACTGGAAAATGAGGATGCTCAAATAAGTGTTCAGCAAATGCTGGGCTGGGGAAGCCCCCACTTTGCACAAGCTAAGAGCCTTTGCAGAGGCATTGGATTTTAGTAGCCAGACCTTCACCCCGACAGCTGCTTTGTGACTGCATGCAATTGCCACTCAGCATCAGAGGAACTCTTTCCCATCCCATTCATCCAGAGAAAACACCTGCGCCGGCTCCGAGCTGCTCACAGAGAGCACCAGTGTCACCAGCCACAGGGTAACGAATTCAGATGGGGACATTGTAAGGAGGAGGAACCTGGTGCTTGTGTTTATATCAGTATGAGAGGGGGCATGAAGGAGGCACAGGGTCCTACACGCTCTGGGGTTTTCAGAGTGAAGCCAGAAGGGATGGAGAGCCGAATTTTTGGTTAGCGTTGGTTTTCTACAGCGGGAGCTCCATCCAAGCACTCTGTGCGTGCATCCTCCCGGTGCACGGGGATCAGGATCAAACCCGGCATTATCAGCCCTGTCCTCGGGGGCGATGGGGCACAAGGAGGTGAGCAATGTCCCAGTGATGCTGAACCCAGTCAGGCTGCAGCTCTCCCTCCAGCAGTGACGGCAGGAGAAGCTGCCAAGGGACCCATCCTGACATTGCCTGACCACCTCCTCCAGCAGCTGGTGGGTGGGTCGGTGTTGGAGAGTGATAACCAGCTGGGCATATGCCAACACCTCCAGAGAACACCACCACGGGGGAAGCACTGTGCCCCCTCCAGTCCCCACAAAGGGGGGTGTATATGGGAAGCCTGTGAGGCCATGAAGAATTCCCAGATTGCCTCTCATGCCGAGGCACCACAGACCTTGGTCCAACTCCCTAACCGAGGCACGAGCAATTCTCTAGCATGGACGCTGCGCAGGGCAGCAGCAGGAGCAGCTCACTGCCCCCCAGGAAAGGACCTTGACAAGGGAAAGGTAAGGGTTCTCCCCACCCGTCTCTGCTCCTCTCCATCTCACTTACCACATCACAAATGCATTAGTGCAGGGTAATTACTAAAGATCAAAGGAAGACATTTGGAAAGGTTGCGCAGGCAATGAAGCCCAGAAATTCATTTTGAGGGAGGCTGTGCCTTTGTGCCGGGATCTCAAGGAGAGCATGGTAAAGGACTGATGAAACAGTTTAACTGTGCTTCAGAGTCGGTGTTACTGCGACTCATTTAAAACTTGACCCACTTTTATTTTCCATATTGGCATATTTTATCTTTTTTTTTTTTTTTGACAAAAAGTGGAGAATAATTGAGCACACCCAGCAAAATTGCAACAAATGTTTTGTTTGAGCCAAATCTGTATTTGTCAGGGAAAAAGCAGTTGTCAAAAGGTTTTTTCCCCAGAATGAGAATGAAGGAGAAGGAACATGTGCAAAGCCAACACGTGAGCACTCGTGGGAGGGAGATGCCCAAACTGTGAGGAGCAGCCTCACGGGCTGGAGGGTCCTTCTTGTCCCTCTTGCTGAGAGAAGAAGACTCACTCAGCAGTGAGTTTTGTCCTGATTTAGTGGCTGCTCGATAGAAATGATACACCCAGCTCATCCAGCGGATGAAGAGGCACTGCCTGGCAGCTGGAGTGGCCCAAGGGAGCGATGGCCTTGCTGTGCGGGCTGTGCCTTTGCTGGGCTCCTGTGTTTATTGCACGTTGCGTTGGGGCACACCGCCACCATCGTCTGCACCAACGACCACAAATGTGGAGCAATGAGCCGTGTTCAGAGGAAGAGACTCCGCACAGCACTGCATTTTCCGTACAGGATGTGCACCTCCATTCTTCTGGTTATTTTCCCCTCAGGGTATGAAAGGGAAGCAATTTTTCCACCTGATAGAAATTTTCTTCGGGAAGGAGGTTACAGAGTAAAAACTGCCTGGTGTGCAGGTAAGCGGGGGGAGGAACTGCAGGAGGGAGCTCTGAGGCTGCAGGGAAGAGCTCAGGGCACGCTTCGACGTGGGGCAGGCAAACACGTCAGGAGAAGAAAATAAAGGGCTCAGTCGTGAGTTTGCTACCGGTCTTTCCTGAGGAGCTCCTGGGAATGAGAGCAGCCCCAGAAGGAAGCGAGGGTCAACGGGTATGGCCCACGTGCTTTGCACTTCTGGGTTGGTGCCCCCAGCAGGGCTGTGCTCCTGGGACCCGGCCTCTCCAGAAGAGAAGGGCTCTTCTAGAAGGGCTGAGCTCAGCAGCCGCATTCATCTGCCTCAGCCTGAAACTTTCCCTCTCCTCAGGCAATCTCCTGCCTCTGCCCAGCCTTGCTGCCACTGTTTGCTCCCCAGAAAGGCCTGGGGACAATTCCCCATCCACTGCCTGATGAGAGTGACGATGTCCCCCACACAGGACACGCTCCCAGAGCTGGGCAGGCTGGCAGTGACGCCGCAGCGCTCCCTGGAAATGCCCCGCCGGGGTGGTGCTACCTGCGCATGGCACGAGCTGGGTGCTGCTGGGCTCAGAGTCCACCTTGGCTCAAGCCCCAGCACGTCAGGAGCAGTGAGGAGCAGGCCAGGACCCATCTGCTCCCCCTTCCCCACGCAGTTGCACCCCCGTGCAAGAAACAGAGCCGGCTGCTGCCAGGGCTCCTGCTTTTGAGGGGATTTCAGCTTCTCTAAGTAAACATGGAGGCAGTTGATACACACCTTATAATTACATTGCTCCACTCTGCAATTATTACATTTTCCAAGCTACAGCTGCTTCCTACTCATTATCAGGTTAAGAAACTTCTCCTGATAGTAACATCACATTAACCCTGTAATTAAGAGGCAGACCACCCAGCGACTGCCTGCTGAGAGGGGCTTCTCAGAGCAAGGAGCGGCCGTGCCTGATCCTGGCGGTGGCTTTCTGTGACGCAGAGTCACTTTTCCATCACCCAGCAGCTGCCCTTCCCCCAGTCCTTGATATTTTTTTAATGACATTACAGGAGCATCCTCACAACTGTGCCACCGCGGAGGAGATTAGCCGAGCGCTCGGCGAGGGGGATCTGCTGAGCCCTGCGTTTTGGAGGGCACGGACACCGCAGCTCCCTGGATGCCTCACTCGCAGCTCAAGCAAACAATTTATCTGATGAATTCTGTGTTTCCATTTGCAAGCATGGATTTTAGATGAAACTCTTTGTTGTTGGAAATGCCTGTTTCCTTTGACCATAGGATCATGGAATGGGTTGGGTTGGAAGGGACCTCAAAGCCCACCCAGTGCCACCCCCTGCCATGGGCAGGGACACCTCCCACTGGGTCAGGGGGCTCCAAGCCCCCATCCAACCTGGCCTGGAACACCTCCAGGGATGGGGCAGCCACCACTGCTCTGGGCAACCTGGGCCAGGGCCTCCCCACCCTCACAGTGAAGAATTTCTTCCTCATGTCTGATCTAAATCTCCCCCCTTCCAGTTTAAAGCTGTTCCCCCTCATCCTGTCACTCCAGGCCCTTGTAAAGAGCCCCTCCCCAGCTTTCCTGGAGCCCTTTCAGTACTGGAGGCTGCCCTCACAGCAGAGGGGCTCCAGCCCTCAGATCATCTTCATAGCCTCCTCTGGACCTGTTCCAACAGTTCCATACCCTTCTTACGTTGCCTGTGGGCTGTTGGCTGCGGCTGCTGAGCAGCAGCAGTTGGATCAGATGCTTCTGGTTGTGTCTCCATCAGGACAAGAGATCATTTTTGGAAGGTGGGGACGTCACCTAAAGCAACACAGAGAGATGCCAGGAAGGCTGTGATGGTGCCCAGCCTGTGTTTCCAGCCCTGGATGCAGCATCTGTGCAGACAGCAGCGCTCTGGTCCTTGCAGAGAGCGGAGCCGCTGAGACAGCTCAAGATCTGTGCTTGAGCATCTGCTATTTAAAGGGCAGAGCCAGAGAGGACAGGGTGCAAGGGCTGCAGCTGGGACAGAGCCACTGATCGAGCAATTTTAACCCTCAGCCTAATGATTCTCCTCAGCCAGGTCACTTTTAATTCATTTTGGGTCTGTTTATGAGAAAAGGGCACTTCTCAGCCCAAGAAGTTCACAGCACCATCGCACCCTCACCGTACAGAGCCTGCAATTTTGTGACACTGGAAGGTCTGGCTGGTTTAATGTACTTGGGAAGAACTTAGCTGCTACTGCTGAATTCAGTCCGTGGCATTAACTTGACACCTTTAATTACAGGAAGCAGAGCCCGGCCCCAGATGCAGCAGCCTATCTGGAGTGGGATCGGATCAGTGCAATCAAATCCTCCCGGCGAGCACCCTGAGGACGGCCGGGCAGGGTGCGTGTTCAGCAGAGGAGCTGCTGAGCTTGTTCTGCCCCGCAGCCAAGCGAGAGCTCGAGCTGCTGCACACTTCTCACTGCCTCCTGCATTGCTTTCTTTAGGGATGAGGAATAAATCTGGGAACAGATCTACCTGCTAGAGCAGTTGGCAAAAAGAAAAAGGGATGGAGCAAACATATTTAAGCTCTTGTTGTGCTCACCAGGAGCAGCAGAATCTGCCTCTGCAAGCAGAATCCTGCAAGCCATGGGACAAAACATTTCCAGGCAGGAGAGCCAGGGGGTCCCTGTCCTAATGCTCACCTGGCCTGGCCTGGAGCCCTGCTGGGCTTGGCCAGTGCTGGAGCAGAGCAAACACAGAAGCAGGATAAGCTGACAACAAGCAATGTCTTGCACACCCCAGCACCTTTATGTTTGCCCACACACAGGCAGCCTCAGCCTGCAACCCGGACTGTCGTGGGCATCACCTTGCCCGGTGGATCCGGGGCCAGGAGCCAAAGGGTGCTCCCCAGCTCTGGAAAAGCAGTGACAAACGGAACGAATGCACAGAGGAAACTTCCCTGGATTTCCTTTCAGGTTCCCACACAGAAAGATCAGCGGCCCAAAACACTTTCACCCAGCTGGAGAGGACTAACATGTGCCCTTGGGCACAGCAGAGACCAGCACAGAGCATGGGCAGGCCTTGGGGCAGGGGTGCAGCCCCAGTGGGTGGCACGTGAGGTGGGAGGGCAGCCCCAGTGGGTGGCATATGGGGTGAGGGGGCAGTCGGCAGCAAACCACAGGGGTCCCCTACCCCTACCCCGGCCACGGCCACGGCGGGGTTCAGGGGGCACCAGCAGCGCCTGCTCCAGAAGCTCCCTCTCTAATGGGACATTTCCCGTGTTATCCCGACAGCTCTGGTTTCCAGGCAGTTTATCACCCACCTAAAAATCGATGACAAGCCAGGGTGACCCCCTGACCTGGAAGTATAAATTGGCACTAATTATCACAGCAGCTCCTCATGCGCTGGGTGCTTTGGCTGAGTCTGGAGCTGGGAGCAGCCCTGCCCTCTGACCCTGCTGCATTTCTCTTGGTTTAAGGGCTTTTCTCCCCATCCCTGCCTGTGATTCCCCTCCCTGGGGGATCCATGGCCGCTCCTGTGTCCTTCCACTCTCTCTGACCCTCCCTGGCACATCTGGGGCCACCAAGGACAGTGCCAGCGATGCTGCTGGTGGCACAGCCCCTGCCAGGCAGAGCACGGGGGTGGCAGGGAAGCCAGACCATTAAAGTACCATCTCCTCCTTTCTGGGTTTTAGTCCCAGTCCTCTGAAATGCTGCTTTTTCGTTTTTCTTCAGGCAGGGCCTCTTGAAAATGAGAGTAAAGGATTCCCTAGGAGGCATCTTTAATTAAAGTTTGAAATATGCTTGCGGAGCATCAGATCAATAAAGAGGGGCCACAATGGCACAGAAGTATTCCTAGGAGTGATGGGTGCCCCGGGAACCAAGGCAGGTTCCTGGGGAGACCCAGGGGAATGCAGCAGTTTCTCCTGTCTCCTTCCCAAGCCCTTGGCATTTGTTTAGCCCCAGGCTTTATGCAAGGTAAACGGGGTGTCAGACCCTGACACCTCTTCCCACTCCAGTTGCCAGGGGCTGCTGAGTGCCCCGGCAGTAGAGCAGCCCTTGAAAGGCTCTTTTCACTGTAATTAGACACGTAAAAAATGAAAAACCTAAGCAAAAGAATTTATGCATCTTCTAATAGTCCTCAAGTGTCCATCCAGCCACAGCCTTTTTGCCCAGGGCTTTTATTTGGAGAGGTGCTATAATTTATGTCACGCAATTAGGGTTTTGTCTGCAGGCTCTGGGAGGGAGGGAGTGCAGAGCAAAGGGAAGGAGCCCTGAGCCTGGCAAACAGGCAGGAAAGGGCAGTGGCTCCAGCACGTCCACCTCTGCTCATCCCAGAGAGCCAGGAGCCCTGTCCTGGGACGGAAGAGACAGGGTTCATCCCAGCCCAGGTCTGACCAGTTTACTGGGTGACAAATGGACCTGAAACAGCCCAAAAGCACGGACCAGGAGAATGATAAAACAGGGGGAAAATCCCCCAGCTGATCCTAGTTCTGTGCCCATCCCTCTGGAAAACTCACAGGGGAGGGTGGTGCTGGGTATCGGGTGGGGTTACAGCTGCATCCTGCAACGGTTGCTAAGTAACAGTGCCCTGTCCTCAGCATCACCCGTCTGCCAGAGCAGAGCGTGGGGTGGGAACCACTCCTCCTGCCCAGCTGGGACGAGCATCTCGCCCTGTGCAGGGGGGAGAAGAGGCACCGGCTGGGGAAGGAACTGGTGAGAGGGTCCCAGAGCTCCCAGTGTTGAGCCGTGTCTCCTGCTGGGACAGGCGGTCACAAATGCCTGTCACACGGGGAGCTGCTCCTCTCCTCATTCCCCCAGACAGGCGTTTCCAAACACAACAAGGTTGCATTTTTCAGAGCAGGATAAACCCAGCAGACAGAGCCAAACACAGAGCAGAACACGCTTCCTGTGCCTGTTTGATAAAGCCATGTGAAATTTGGATTCCGAAACACCCGTGACCTCCTGCCTCTTTCTTTGCACAGCAAAATCCTTGAACCCCCAAACGAGGGGGTTTTAGCTCAATGTCCACATCGTTTCCCACTGCCTTGGCACTTGCGGGCCAGGCTGGGCACACACCGCTTCCCCAGCCCAAAGTCAGAGAGTGGCTACAGAGAGTGGCCAGGGTCTCCTGGTTGCCCGGGGCCGCCTGCTGGGGGGGCTGGGGGAGGCTTAACAAGCAAGGGTGGAAAAAAGAAACCCAGAAGGAGCCAGAAACCGTGCTGCCAAAACATGCACATTCAGCAAATGCTGTATCTAGGGTATCAGCAAAAGTAATCACAGCCTGGATTGTGCCGGGCAAGACAGATCCCAGGGTGCAGGAGGCCCCTTATCTCCCCCAGACCTGCTGAGTGACTGAACAAACACGGGGCCCCTCTCCCCCCCGAGAAGCGAGTTTCTCCCCGCAGTGAGAGCCCTAAGCACACACAGGACTTTCTCCCCTGAAGCTGGGTCCGAGCCCCGTTGCCGGCGCGGTGCAGCCAGCTGTGCCGAGCCCCAGCAGTGCCAGCAGATGCGAAAGCCAGATGATGCTCCCGGCCCCTCTCTCTCTCATCTCACCAATCCCACACGCAGATGGTGCGGGTGGCTGCTCCACCTGGCACCTTCCGTGCTCTCCCTCTTGTCACAGGTCAGCGGAGTTTGGGAAGGCAGGAGGGGCTGCACCGGAGATGCAGGATAGCGCCAAGGAGTTGAAGTGCTAAATGTGTATTCAAAGATCCTTCTGACAACAAGGGCAGAGGAGATGAATGCAGCTCCCGTGCAGCACTGCTGCTTCGGGGGGGACCGTGGTGCTCAGCACCTCCCGGGGGTCCAATCCTGGGGAGGAAAACATTTTAGTAAAATAAAAATTGGGTCACATCCCCTTGATTGTCTGCATAAATGGGACAGCGTGTACATTTTATTTACCTTCCTACAGGGCAAATGTAGTGAGCATGTAATAAATCATTTCTGCAGCTGCTGGGCAAACCTCCTGCTGCAAACCCAGCAAAATTTATGCATACTAAACCTGCCCTAATTACAGCTCCCTCTCCCCTTCATTCCTCCCAGCTCCTTACACATCCACTTGCTGCTTGTCACTCTCTCTGTCTTGCTCCTCCTTTTCTCCATCTGCTCCTTCCTTCCCCTTTGCCATTTACAGAGCCATTCCCTGGTCACGGCCAGCACTGCTCCTGCCCTCAGGAACATCCTGCTTTCACTCCAGCTTGGGTAATGCCAGTTGGGATGGAACTGACCACCACCAACCTCTCAGGTCCCTTCAGGACCATACACACCTGCTGATACATCCAAACCTTCTTTTTGGCCATATGACCCAAGGATCCCCAAGGCAGAGCAGAGCAATCCCCTTTCCTTTGGGATGGAAGCAGGCCCAGGAAGGAGATCCTGGTGAGGTGACCTCCCACGGGTGCCCATAGGGGGTCTGGGCAGAACCAGATACTGTGCAGACCTGAGCTTTCTCACAGCACTTCAGACATCAGAGCAAACAAGCTGTGTCTGCATCGGGCGGGACAAATGACAATAGTCTTAAATTGCAGCAAAAAGAGATCCAGATTGGTGTTTACAAAGCCTTTCTAAGGATAGAAAATCGCTGGAGCAGATTGCCTGGGGCAGTGCCAGACTCCCCACACTCAGATCTGTGGAGGCATTAGAGAAATATCTGCTGGGAATCAACCGGAGGAGCTGGTCCTGTCTGAGAGAGGGGACTGGGGCAGAATGGGGGGATCCCTGCGGACCCCCGGGACACAGCCTGGAGTCCATCCACCTCGGGATGGCTGGTGAGACAGAGCCTGGGGCTGGATCCCAAAATCAGCTTCTTGAGCAAAGGCGAGGTGGAAGCAGAGATCACCAGGAACCAGCAGCAAGCCCAGAGGGACGACCCCGAAGGTGGATGGAACGGTCACCACAGGGTGCACTGCTGGGCTCACGGGCACCCTACGTTCTCCTCTCCAGACAGGTTTCCAGCCTTTGGCTCTGGGCAGCCGTGCTGAGACACAGCTTGGAGCACCCAGGTCACTGCAGTCGAGGCGGCTGCACCGACCAAGGGATGCAGGGAGCACCGTTTAATCGGCAGCAGCTACAGGACCTTGCTCCCCCAACGCAGGAGGGAGCAGTGGGTCTCCTTGGTGAGCAAGGTGAGCTCCCTTCAGCCTGCAGGCCGTGGGACAAAGGGGGATATGAGCTTTATCTTTGCCGTCAGAGCTGTGGCTCTCGGTGCCGGCGAGGGGCACAGCCGTGCGCCACGTGTTGGCTCTGCCTCTCCAGCTGTGGGGACCTCGAGGTCCTTAAAATAATCCCGGAGAAATAAACAAACAAACAAAAAAATGAATGCCAAAAGCAAATAGGGAACAGGCTTATTCCAGTCATTTTCTCCAGCAGAGTCTATTCAAAGACCGAAGAGAGGATGACACGCTGGGCCAAGCTAAACACCCCTGCAACACGGCAAACAATAGCTTCACAGAGACCGAGCCAGAGGGAATCGCTGTGGTCATTTACCCGGATTCTCTGCAGAACACATGCCGGAGCGCTTCCCAGAATTCACCCGTGGAACTAGGCAAGGCCTGAGGAAAAACATTCACTCTTGCCTTAAGCTTTTCCAGGGAGGGTGACCCCATCGCGGAGCAGCACCAGGGATGCTTCTTCCTTTAACCAGTTCAGGACTCTATAACTGGAGTGAAGCCCCCATTGACTGGACACAGTGGTCCCAGGGAGATGGAAACCATTTGAGCTAAGACAGGACTTAACCAAGCCGGGCGTTTCCAGCACAAAGTGCTTCTTGGGCTTCTCGTCCTGAGATTGCTTCTCCTCTGCAGAGGGAAGGGAGCCAAAGCCTCCACCTAAACCAAAAAATAAATCCTCTGTTTGAGTTTGGGGGGTGCCCCCTCCCTGTGTTTCCATTTAAAATCTGCCAAGCTGCCTTGCTCTTAGCCTGGGGCGAGGGAAGGGCACCTGACTCATCAGAAACATTTGCCCTGTTCTCCATCTCCCCCGGCTGGGATGCCAGGGAATAATTTTAGTTGCACTCTTCATTTCAACACCTCATTTTCTAATCCTCTTCCTTGATTTTCGTCTCTGGTCAGCAAACACGGCACTGCCAGAGCAGGGAGATTTATCAGAAAGGGGCACGGAATTGAAAACACTTTGCCCAGAGTTACACGAACCTGGCTTTGCTCTCACTCAAAGCCCGTGGCTTGGTCCAAACTAAGACCCAGCCCAAATATTCCTTCAGCTGAGGGGGTGGAGGCATTTTTCCTGGAGGAATTTTTCGTGCTGTGTAAGAATCTGGACGTTGCTCTGCAGCAGAGGGTTTCTCCACAGCTGAACAAGACCTGGCAGGAGCAGCCAGCGGAGCTGATCCCACCGGAACGCCGGCATCAAGGGGGAGCAGGGCTCGAGCAGAGGGAAAGCTGCTGCCACGGGGCGAGAGCTGGGGCCTCGGCCACGTGCATGCCCAGAGACACACGCGAGGGATGCTGGGTTGCACTTTGGACATCCTCCTCCTCCTCTGAGCAATGTGCTCATCCCCCACGTCTGCACAGCAGGGTCAGAAACAGGAACGAAGCCAATTTCCCTTCCAGTGCTCCGAGTCACATGGAAACTAAGGGTAACCAGAGAAGGAGAAGAACAAAGGGCATGGGGCAGCTCTGACAAATGAAAGGGCAAAGAGTGGGCAAGAGGAGGGAGGCTGGAGAACAAGGAGGTTGTAAGCGTTGCCAAACCACTGCAAATCCAGCGACAAGATTATACTTGGATGAGACTCCTGGAAAAAAACAGCTGAAAGAGGGAGGCAAATCTGGCCAGGGATTAATGAGCACTGAAATCCACTTCCACTGACAGTGCCCAGTGGCTGCTGGAGATGACAGCCCTGCCTGAGTCAATGCACTTGGAGAGGTGTAGCTACTAATCCAGTGGCACGCAGTGGAGTGAGTCAGACAGGCAGACAGACGTTGTCCAAACCACAGGGCACTCCCCAAGCCATTTCCCACTGCCACTTGGGAACCTGTTGGCCCTCCTGCCCCAGGGCTCAGATGACCCTGAGCCCAGTGGGAAGGGGAACCAGGTGGTTTAAGGTTGGCAGGAGCAGAGCCAAGAATCTTGCTTAGCAGGAATAATGTTGGCATTACACACAATTTCACCCAAAAGGATCTCAGAGTGTTTGTGCATCCGCACGTGGACAGAGAGAGGGAGAACAGCGTGGTCAAGGTCGGATGCAGGAACTTCTTCTTTGAAAGTTGCAAACAGCAGGCCCAGCAGTAACCCCTCAGCAATGACGTCCTTGCAGCAGGAAAATACCTTTTATTAAGGGAAAAAAAGATGAAACAGAGGCATTTGTTTCAGAGAAATAACCACGCAAAGCCCACCGCAGGCAGGGAAGCCAAGGGCGTTCTCTGCAAGCCCTGGGCTGCTTCCAAGGGGCTGGTGGGTGTCAGATGCCCGTCCCGTTTGCAAACACATTGGGCTCTCATTTTTAAAGACAGTGATTCCTGAATCTTGGGCAAGAAACGTCAACATTAGAGCTGCCTTCCTCACCCCGATGAAAGGGAAACAGATCTATTACTATTTTTTCTGTAAATGTTTTTGCTGGCTACGGGACCCGCTGGCTCTTCAAAGGCAAGAGAAAATTTGGTTCCATCCAGCTGTTCCCAAGCGCTGGGAACGGGGCCGAGGTGGGAAAGCAGGGCTGGCCGGGCTGTGACGGAGCAGCAGGCCAGGCAATGACAAGCTGGGGAGCAAAACCCATCAATCACTGCCTTGGACCTTCCCTGCCCCCAGGTCGCCCTTCTGGCCACACTTGTGGCTGCAAACCGAGGCTCTGGGAGCAGAATCAGCAGCAGAAGGGAGCCCACCTTGGACTCCGCCTGGAAAGGGGGGTTCAGGGCCAAACTCTCCCCGAGCTTGTGGTGAAGGCAGCACAGGCTCTCGAAGGGTCTCGTTACAGACACCCTGCCCCAGCCAGGCTCCAGGCTTAGTGTTGAATGACTCAGGCTGGATGCTCACTGGGGCATAAATATCATTTGTGATGGAAACTTATCTGAACTCACTCCTACCACCATTTCCCCTTGCTGGATGAACACTTTGTCCCACGGTGCTCACCTGCAGCTTCATGCACGTGTGGCACTTCCTTCTCAGAAAATTCATTTTTGTAAGGGTGGCCACGGCAAAATATTTCCAACAAGCAGTCCTAACACACAAGCAGAGACCCATAGGGCTCACAGCCCTTTTGAGTTCCTTATTTATGGCACAACAGCTCTTTTGAAACCCACCTGAATATCATTACCCTTGTTTCACACAGGAGATGGAAGAGAAAGGGAGAAGTAAACTTGTCCCAAGCAAATTCAAGCAGCCACTGCTAGAGAAAAGTGAGCCCAGCACCCCTGCCAAGCCCTAAACTGGTGCTCTATGCATGAGGCCTCACAGAGCAGCAAGTCATCTGCTCATCTATCAACCTGGTTGTTCACCTAGAAGTGAGGTGCAGGGGAATTAAAAGATCTATCCAAGGATGCCAAAGGCAGAGCTCGTTTGCCCCAGAAGCCATAAGAAGCCAGTGGCAGAGCTAAGGCTTGAGTCCAGGTTCCGTGAGCCCTGACAGTGAGAGGATCTTGGATGCAACCTCACATGCCTGAATATTCATGGGAAATCAGTGTTAGCAGCTGAGCCAGGGAGCCTGACAAAGATCTACCCAGCTGCTTTGCATCCTGGGCTGGGTATCCACACCAGGCTGCTGTGAGCGAGCGTGATGAAGGAAATTAAATGAAACTTCAGCCAACAAACCTGACAGTGGCCTAATTTGGAGAGGCACCATGCCCCAGGCCGTGCCTGCGGCGCCGCCAGAGCAAACGCTCCTAAACGTTCCAGAAATCCCTTAATTCTGCTCCCTTATCCCAGGAGAATCGAAGCCCCCGAAGCACCTCCGAGTGCATCCTCTGCTCCGACTCCTGCAGCTGGGGCTGTGCCAGCGTGGGGCTGGGTCACCCCTGCACACCCCTCCCGGCCGATTGTTTGTGATGAAGGGGCTGCAAAAATCGATCAGTCAGTCCCTCGGGAACACAGCAGCGTGGGGTCAATCTGCACCCTCAGCCACCTGCCTGGGACAGCCCTCGAGCAGGGGGAGAAGCCAGATCCGCTTACGACCGATGCACTCGGATGTTGCTGGTCCTGCCGTACGCTCTGCAGCCCTTCGGGTCTCATCCGTTAGCTCTCCTACCATTCATCCACACGCGCTGCGTCCTCCCCATGCCTGTTAACCTTGTGCATATTTTTAAATGATGCCATTTCCTTTGGCTTGCACAGCATTTTATTTGTTCTTTATAGCACTGGTCTCACACAGTGTGGATGTTGCTTGGAGAGAAATAGATGCTGCGGGGAGGAGGGGACAGGCTGGCTCTCGAGGCTGCAACCCTGGCTTTGACATTGACTCATGACAGGCCAAATGCCCCTTCTCTGCTTGTAGCATTCACGATATCATTCACCTGGCTGCTGGAGGAGGTGAGAAGGTGCAATTTTCCAGAACAAAAAGCCCCTTTTTTTACCAGGTGGCACTGCAAAATGCAGCGGTCAGGGGAGAGGTGTGTTATAAATGCTCGTATTATGTGCACATCTGGGGTAGACAACACTCCTGTGCCTTTGGGCCACCTCCAGTGCATGATCCAGACACCAATCGTGAAGCTCAAGGCAGAAGGGAGGTTTCTCCGCTTTCAGGGTCGAACACATTTGGCTAAATTCAGCCTAACCTCAATTTACACATCTGTTCCCTTCAGGGCTGCGTGAGTCACAGCTCTGTTCCCATGCCAGAGAGGACAAGGAGCTGACAAAACGCCCTGGCACTTGCTCTTTTCCCTTCAAAGAAAGTTGCAAGGGACGATGGATGCTGCTTTTTCATACTTGGTGATAAAGAGGGGAGAAAAGCTGGGTTCAGCTCCTTCCTACCTCCCAGGGACCCACAGGAACCGCTGCACGCTGGGCTGGAGGGTTGCACTGTGCCCATCCCTGTGGTGCCGAGCCACGTGTGGGAGCACGGCGGGGAGGGCAGCACCAGCACTCTGACCCCTCTCCCGTGTCGCTCCGCGGCTGGACACGCAGCCCAGCCAGCAGCCGTGGGCACCCAGGGCTTCCGTCCCCTCTGGCCACTTGCCTTGGCTCTGCTGCTGGGCTCCCTCACCTGAAACCACAGCTTGTCCTGGATAGCACAGCAGGTTGTCTCCCGGCTCACACCTCAGCACCGCGGGCTCCACCAGCCCTTCCTGCTCTGCTCGCCACGACGCAGCCAGCCTGGCCCAGATCCTCCTCCCCGGGCCTCTGCCTTCAGCCTCTGCTCCCACACCACCTCCCTCCCCACAAACATTCTGCCTCCCGAGGGATCCTGCCTGTCCTCCGTGCTCTGTTCCTCCCTGCCAGTCCTGCAGGAGCAGGCAGAGCGGGGGGAGCGCGTGCCACGCTGCAGTGTTTCCAGCCACGATTGCCCTGCTCGAGGGGGTTTTCTACCACAACGTGCCATCACACCTGCAGAGCCCTGCTGGGCAGGCATGCTCTGGCTCAGCAAGCTGCCTGGGAGGCACGATGCTGACTGGGGCCGTGCCACCCTGGTGTGGTCCCGCTGGGATGCCAGCAGCACGCCCAGCACGTGTTCCGCACCGTGACTCCTTCCTTTGCACAGCACAGACCCTGCCAGCCCCACTGGTTGATTTTTAATGGATTATTTCACTCACTGGGCAGGGATCCTTCCTCACTCTCTCCGGGACGTGGGTTGGGACATGAATTTTTCTCTACCTCCACAGCTGGAAAGGCACACGGGAGCTCCCCTGCACCCATCCAGCAACTTCTGAGCACCCATCAGGACGAGGCAGCCCCCAGAAGAGCTGCCGTGGTTGATATGGAACAGTCATCACGCAGACAGCTCTGCACTGTGCAGGACAAGCCCTGAACTCGGACCCAGCACCGGTAAAGCCACTCGTCCCCGGAGCCTTGTTCTGCATTACAGCACTAGCTGGGAGGCAGCTTTTTATGAGATTATTAATTATATTTCTATATAAAGCTTTACATCTCCGCCTGCGAGTTGCCGTGTTGTGAAACATGATTAGGCTTTTGTGATTCTGTCCCAGCGGGTCCCTTTGTGCCTCCCCCTCCAGCCAAAACCGGGGTTATGGATCAGCCTGGAGGCAGCCAACGCAGCACACTGCTTCCCAAGCAAAAAGAAAAAGGCCGGATTTCTCCCCGGTGGCAGACCCCAAAAAGCCTACCTGGAGCCAGCCCAAGCCAGCTGGGCAGCTGGAGGAGGAAGAGGAGTTAATGGATCCCACCGGCTCTCACTCAGCAACAAACAACAGCGATTAACTGCGAAGTGCGAGAGACTAATTGGACATTTAACCCAAGGCTGGCACTGGGGGACTCTTGCTGCAGCCGAGGAGAGGAAAGAAAGATTCAGCCCTCAGCTGCAGGCTCCTCTAATAAGCCCTTTGCTGTAAGCAGATACACCCCGTGCGCACAGCATCTTCCTACAGACAACTCTCACCCTGAGGGACCCACGCTGGGGCCAAGCTCGGCTTGGGCGAGCGGAGGAACCGGAGGAGAGAGGAGCTTTATGGAAGTTGACACGGATAAAAGCATTCCCTGGTCTGGTTCTGTTTGTCTTTTATTTTTTGTTGTTATGAAAGGTTTCAGCTTTCCCCGCGGTGCTCAGAACACAAACACAGCACCATCGATCGTCTCCATGCAAATGAGCAGAAAGCAAACGCGGCTGCTACTCCTCACATGCCCATGGTGTGCCCAGGGCACGAACACGAGCCAGCCCTGCTTGCCCCGAGCCTGGCATCATGGGCAGCACCCACAGCCTGCGCCAGCCCCAGCTCCCCACGGGAGATTTGCCTGAGTAAATACTCAAGGTCGTGATCAGAAAGGCATCACAGCTCGAAGTGCTACACGTACGCTCCCACACATACATGTTCAGAGCAGCAGACGCTTCATCCTGTGAATATAATGCTTTTGGCTGTGCCTAAATTATCTGCAAACTACTTGATTTTATGTCATTGCCCATTATTCAGTGAGACAGCGGCTGCAAACACGAGAAACCCATGGGGGCTCCAGGGCCACAGCAGCTCTTCAGCCGGTAATCACACCAAGCGCCACACAAACTGTCGTGTGAGCCTGATGGTCTGGGACTGCGTGATTCATAAATCCAGGGGCACTCCCAGGACAATGCTCTGGCATTCCCACTGTAAATAAGCATGCAGGAGAGCAACGTTCATGTCCTTCGTTATCAATCAGCATTCGCTGATTAATTTCTGTTAGAGCAAATGTCCACAGAGAGCACTTAAATCATCTCCCCATGGGTCTTGCTCTCCCCTTCGGCCACAAAGCATCCGTGTCCACATGTCATGTCCACAGAGATGCTGCTTGAATCCACAGCTGGGCTCTGCTGCCTCTGTTCAAGCCCTCACACACACTGGGTAGCAGGATAGAGATCCCAGGTGAGCACCGTGCATCACACACTGGGTAGCAGGATGGAGGTTCCCAGGTGAGCACAGTGCATCACACACTGGGTAGCAGGATGGAGATCCCAGGTGAGCACCGTGTATGCATGAGGGTTTCCAGGGCTCCACTGGCAAAATTTCACAGGAGCCAGAGCCAGCAGTGCCAGCACATCTCGCAGGCTGCCAGCCAGGACCGCCGCAGCATCAAACAGCCCTCCAGCCACAGCCACACATTATGTTGTGCCTCCGTCTCAACCTCCCTCACAGAGCAAGACCTGGATTTTCTTCCAACTTGGCCCTAAATCAAACCTGTGCGCAAGGCCAGGTACACCGGGGTTTGGTAGCATTTGCTGTTCCAGGCTTCCAGATGAGCAGACAAGACGGAACGTCAGACACAACTCAGCTCTGGCAATGGGAAATGCTCTCCTGAAGGGTTACTCAGCACCTTGGGCTCCACAGGAGATGTCTGCTCAGGCTCAGGGCACTTCCTTTCCTTGGGAGCCACCACTCCGGGTGGGTTCCCCTTCGTGCCTGTTCATCTCAGTGGCCAGCCCAGAGTACAGCCTGGGCTTGATTAAAGAAACACCAAGTGATTCAGGGCAGGGCTAAAAACTTGCAGATAACAAAAAAAAGGGACCAGAAGGAGAATCCAGCCCACCCTTGTCCAGATAAGGTGCTCACACAGCAGGGATCCTCGGCTGTCCCAGGTACGTAGCCGTGATTTCTTAATGCTTCGCAGACTTTGTGGGTCCATATATCAGCGCGCCTTGCCAAGGGAGCTCGGCTAATGAGGGTGATTTATGCAGCGGTCACTAATGGCTGACCCGGGCTCCCATCAATCTCGCTGGGAAGTTTCTGAGGATCGAGGGAGATTATAGCTTTACTGCCATAAATATGGGAAGCGGTGCAGTGCCAGGATCACAGCTCCAGGGAGAGGAGAGGAGGGGGAGAGGAGACACACGATGCCTTGCCAGTGCCCGAGCTGCAGGCAGGAGCACCCGAGCCGTGCACCAGTCTCACCAGCAGCCATGATGCCTCCATGTGGTGCCCAGCTCCGCGCTGCCAGATCCATGGTAGGGGACAGAGACTCGTCTCGGGCACAGCAAGCAATGGTGTTGAAGAGACCCCGGGGCACCTCTGGCCTCCCACTGCTTTGCCACGTTGCCAGGATGCACAGCAGGTATCTCTCTCTGTTCCCAAACTCAGATCCATTCACCCGCTGTGCAGCGAGCCGAATCCTCAGGAGTGAACAAGGGTGTGGAAGCTCTGGGTTGGAATGTCCCACAGCAGCCTCCCTGCAGCGGGCACCCCTGGCAGGGACGTGACACTATTTAACAGTGGTAACAGTGGGCCTTATGCTGAGGCAGCCACCCCGCACATGGGGGTTTAGTTTTTAATATAGAACATCCTGAGCCAGCATCATTTTTACACAATGCCTACAGCAAAGGAAGGGTTAAGCCAACCTCAGTCGGAAAAAAAAAAAAAAAAAAGATGGAAATGGAGATACAGGAGGATAAAAGGGCTCTCAGGAGGGGTCAGCCTGAGAGGAAGGGAAACCCAAGAGAGAAAAGGAATTTGCTTCCACAGAAACCCCAAAGAGTTGAAAGTATTTGTGAACCAAAGGGCCAAAGGGAAAGGGCACAACCTGATGGAGGTGGCACATCCCCAGGAGGCACAGTGACTGTGCCACCCAGACACAGCCCATCAAGGGGGGGGCAGCCTATTTCCCAGTAAAGGATGCTGAAACAGGAGGAGGAGGCTGGCAGCCACAGCCATGGGGCAGAGCAGGAGGCTCCAGCAACACCTGAGCAGTGGCAGCAGCAGCTTTCTCCTTGGCTTGTGATCTTTTGTCAACACAGCAGCTCAGAAATGAAATGAGGGGCATTTAGGGTGCTGCCACCTCCTGCCTTCTGCTCTCCACTTAAAGCTGGCTCCTGGGCTTGTTGCTATGGGGAGGAAATAAATGGTGCCCTAGATGGATGGGGAGGAGGTGTGCTCTGCTCCTCATGGTGATGCTAAATTTGTCCTGATGGGCTGGGAGCAGATGAGAATCTAGGGACACAGTCCTGCTTTCAAGGTGATGCCTTGAAACAGTTGCTACCAATGCCCTGCTAGGCCAGAGGCTGCTGCAGAGGGACCAGGTCCCATCCCACTGCAAGGTCTGGGATGTCAGCGAGAAATAGAGGGAACAAATGGGAGAACAAACCCTGGGCAGCCGGCAGTGAGGGCGGCTGTGATGGATGCAGTGCCTCCATCCAAGCCTCTCTGCTCAGCTGAGCACCGCGGGCATGGGCCATCAGCTCTTCTGGCATGGTTCTCTCCTCTTGGCATTGTCACCCTCCCTATAAAATACATTAAATATTTAGCGGAGCAGAGTGCTGAAGCTGTCCGCCCCCACGCCAGGCAGGAGTTTGAGCCTTTGGGAAGCGATGCCTTCCCTGGCACCGAGAAGGGCAAAATATGTATCGAGGAGGGGAACGGCTCCAAAAGGAAAGACAGAGAGACAACTTTGTTGTCCCGGCCAAATCCCAGCCTGCCAAAATTCCGCTTCTCTAGAATGCTGCCTGCATTTTCAATAAATAACGACAAATCAAAACAAATCCCAATCTCTCCCGTTCCTGCCTGAACCGCTTCTGCGCGGGCTGCGCCGACACCTGCCGCATCCACCCCGGCAGCGGCTGCCTGGCATTGTTGGGTGAATTGATCTTTGCGTAGAGCTTGCACATTTGTCTGTAAAGCTCATTAAGATCCGGGAAGATGAAAGGCTGTACAGAAATGTAAGATCATTATCGTTATCAAAAGAAACACAGAAAACGGCTGCTATAGAGGCAGATTTGTTTCCATATAGAAAGCTGTTCAAAGTTCTCCGAGAAGCTCTTTAATACGATGGCTGTTATATGAATAAACTTCAAGAGCTTCTCTCACGCTGGGGAAAACTTCCAAGGGCCCCTTTGCCTTTCACGTCTGTGGCACAAGTTTTCCTTGTCATTTCTGACATATCGAAGATAATTCGGTACAGGGAGGGGAATCAGGCTCCCAGGCCTCCTGACTCACACAATCATTCAGGTTGGAAAAGACATTCAAGACCATTGAGTCCATCTGTAAAACTTGCACTGCCAAGCCCACCACTAAATCACGTCCCTAAGTGCCACGGCCACATGGGTTTTGAACCCCTCCAGGGATGGAGACCCCACCACTGGGGGTCTTCACCACTCTTTCAGTAAAGACATTTTTCCCAATATCCAATCTAAACCTCCCCTGGCACAACTTCAGGCCATCCCCTGTTGTCCCATCACCTGTTGCTTGGGAGCAGAGACCAGCACCCAACTGGCTCCAACCTCCTTTCCAGGAGCTGCAGAGAGTGATGAGGTGTCCCCCGGCCTCCTCTTCTCCAGACTCAGGTGCTGCTGAAGTTGCAGCCCCAGCAGTGATGGTCTGGCCAGCAGAAGGGTGGGGTGACCGCAGATATCACTCAGCTCACCCCTGGCTGCCTTCCCACCAGGGGCTGCAAAAGTGGCTCTCCCTGAGAACTGAGCCTGGGCAGAGCCACCCACGCTTGGGATGAGGCACTGCATCCACTGGGCAGCAGTGAGCAGCACCAGAAGCCCTCCAGAGAACAACACTTTGGGTTTAAATACACCCAATCCACTTCATAACAGCCTCCTCAGTAGGAATTCCCCATGGAGTCACCCAGTGCAGTCACTGCTCCCCGTGGGGGCAGGTTAACCCCTCACACACAGCCAGTGCCACACAGGCAGTTCCCTCATCTCACACCTCCCACCACTGAATCCCAGTTGCAATGCCAGAGACTTTTGTCCTTGGAGTCCTGCTTGTATGGGTGCTCCAGGAGCCGCTCCACGGGGGGATCGCAGCCCCCTGCACCTGCAGCCTGCAAGAGGAACGCGTTGCTTTAAAATAGACTCCGGTTCCTGCACCGAGGGGTTGCCAGTGCCAAGACTCAGGCTGGGAACAGACTGCCAGGAATTAGGGTGCAGTGAATCTATTCCTGCCTGGAGGAAGCAGAAGAGTTAAACTTGCTCAAGGCACCATATTTTTCCAAGAAGAATCAGTTCTTCCCACACAGGGTCATTTCTTTTTTGAAAACCAGCCTCCCTTTTATCCACAAGAAAATCTGCTCGTAATTATAAACCAAGGAAGAAGAGGTTTCTGGAAATATTCATTTGCAGCTGAGCCATTTTCACCCTGGCACAGGCAGAGCCAGCCTTCCTCACTCCCATCTGTCGCGTTCGCGCTGAGCACGGCGGCAGCGATGCCAGCCAGGCTCTGCCACCCAGCGTGGCACGCTCAGGCGGGAGAACATGACACCACGGTGGGATGAGGAGGGGGGGAACCGCCACAAAACTGGGCAGGACTTGGAGCTCGCGTCCTGCCCAAGATGTTCTCCTTACACATGAACAGCTTGGCACCACGAGGGGCAGGGGGAAGGAGAAGGAGGAGGAGCAGCACAGGCTCCATCTGAGCTCCATTGAGGAAGAGAAGGAAGAGAAGAAAGGGAAGAGTCTTACTGCGGAGTTTGATGGGGTCTGCAGGGCTGGAGCCCAGAGCATCTCTGCAGGCAATGCCTGCACCAGAATGGCAGCGAACCGGAGCACGAGACGCCACTTGGGCCAAACAAGCAGAAAATGTTCACCCTGCCCGCTGGGCATCTCCTCTGGGTGCTGAGCCCAGGGGATGGGTCCTTGCTCCTCCTGCAGGGAAATATCTACAGTTTCTCCAGGCATGTGTCTCTCCCTTAGCTGCATCCCATTTACATTGCCACGAATAAATCAATCTGCTTCTTGGTGCTTACACCTTCAAATATTTATAGACTGTTATTGTACTTTTCACTCCCTCCCTTTACATCCATGCCCTTTCATTTAGACATCTCACCACCAAACTATGTCTATTTAGTTCTTTTAATCCCCCCCCCATAAACCTACCCTGACCCATTCCCTGCTCTGCACCTATTTATTTCCATTAATGAGAGGCAGAGCGGGCACACGGTCACAGCACAGGGGCTGTTGTCACCTCCCTCCATGGCACGGTGCTTGGGGACGGTGGCTCAGAGCACCTCCTGGGCACTGTAGTACACAGCTCTGGGTTCCAGCCAGACTTGGGCTTTCTGCCCTCTTTGGATTATGCATTTTCTTCTTCTTTCTCTCTTTTTTTTTTTTTCTCCCCTTCTCTCAACTGCAAATGACAAAATTGTGAGCAGCTCCCAGACAACTTGCAAACCCAGAAATAAGCTCTTTCTGACGAGCGAAATTAAACTTCCTTTCTTATTTGCATCTTGCCTGGGAGCAGCTTGCAAGTACCAGGAAACCAGAAGCCTGGGAAGGTTGTAGGTAGAGGTTTGGATGCACACTTCCTTCCTCAGTCTGGCATGCCCAGAGCCTTTAGGAGCAGCGACCTCCTGCCCCAGACCTCCACGCTCAACATCCCCTTTTGGTAACCCTCCTCCAGCCTCTCCTGGGGCTCAGCCGTCGGTGTGGACATGCTGACATATGAAGGGCAAGCACCCACCACGTGTGAGACCCCAGTGGGGAGAAGACCGCAGCTCTTGCCATGCAACACCCCCATAACATCACTCCCCATCCTCACCTGAGCACTCGCAAGCCGGGACAGGGATGGGTGAAAAGCCCTACTGCGTGCAGGGAAGCAACGTGCTCAGAGCAGCAGCTCCGCCACAGCCACCCAAATTTGGCTGTTCAATAGGAAAGAGAAGTTTATCTTTAAAAAGAGAATAAAAGGGGGAAGAAAGAGACTGCTGAGGGAAGCATGTTTGCCAGCGCCAGGCGGCCACAAGCAGAGCTGCAAAATGTACTCGTTTATAATTTGCTGTAATGAAGCCGTTTCAGGCAGCAAAACCCCAGCGGCCACAGCTGACGGAGCTGGTGACACGGAGCACTGGGATTACAGCCTGCCCATGGAGCCCTATCCCAGCCAGGATAACCCAGGAGTTAATCATAAAAACCAACCGATTAAACAGTCCGGTGAAGCCGCTGCGAGTCGTCGGAAAGGCTACGGGGATTTAGTGAGCTCAGGATGGGTTTTTCAGTCAACGGATCAGACAAATGCACTTACCTACACAAAACCCCCCTCCGTCACGTGTTCCTGCAGCGACGCAACGGCGGGCAGGGAACAGGCAGGGCTCAGCCCGGCAGTCAGCACAATACAAGTCACAACAGGCTTGGAAGGGTCAGCAAGGGGACCTGCAGGGGAATTTTAGAGAGTTAGAGTGGCAAAAGTAGCTGGGCCATCCACAAAGCTGCAATGGAGCATCAGCCTCTCTGTGGCTTCATCCAACTGGAAATCTGCCCTGTGTGAGAGCACCTCAGACATCCCTCATCCACCCCCATCCTCCAGCTGCTCCTCTGGGCCACGGTTCCCTTCTTGTCTGCATCCCCCAACCCTCACCTCTGTAGCCAGCCAGGCACTGCACGGGGGGATTCCTGCTTCCCAAAAAGGCTGGATCATCACCCTGGGGTCACCAGAGGATGACGATGGGCCACCCAACTTCCCCAGGTGATCAACAGCCACTGGTAGAGGCACAGAGCTAGGTGCTGCCCACTCCCTGCGTGGTGGGCAGAGCACGTTGTGCCAATGATGAGGCTCCTCGGGTGGCTCACGCTCGGTTGCCTCAGCAATCCCACCCGTGGTGTCGGTGGCAGCTCTGCCCAGACAAGCACTGCCTGCCTGTCACGTCCGATTGCTCAGCTCACCGAGGAGCAGGCCGTTGCCTTACTAGAGCTGTTTTGGTTTAATAGGTAGGAAATACATCCACCGAGCAGACCTGCATGTCCCTGAAGGACCTCTCTTCCTCACACTGGCACCCACGGGGGCATCAGCCAGCACGGCTGCAAAGCACACATCAAGACCTGCACACCGACACTTTATCACGGGGGGCAGAGCAAGAGAGAGGGGTGGTGCTTCAGCGAGGAGACCATCACCGCCAGCACAGCATCACAGGTAGCTGGGCTCCAGCTTGGGGCTGCTCCTGTCTCATCCTTCTCAATATCTTCAGTTTGGTCCTCTCAAGATTGTGGATCTTGTCCATACAAGAACCTTTCACCCCCACCGCAGCGACTGCTTTTTCATCCTCTTCTTCTGTGGGATTCTGAATCTTTCAAACCTGCCTCCTGGCAGAAGTTCATCCTTGCTCCAGCCCCCCAGCCAACCCCTGCAGCTCTTCCATCAGGATGGGTAAAGCATCAGCCCCAGGCAAAGCTCTCTTCACAAACTTTCCCTTTCTGTAAGGAAATGTCCTCAATCCACCTGCAGCTCCTGACCTCCACCTCTCCCTGCAAAAAGAGAAAACCAGGCCTCCAGCCCCTTCATTTCTGAAGCACCTTCCCTTCCCATCCAGCCTCCCAGTACCTGACCACTTCTCCTGTTCCCACCCAGCAGGTGCTGCTTCGTATGGCTGAGCAAAACCCTGCTCAGCTGGAAGTCCTTATGAGATTAAAACAACTTCACTCCCATTACAGCAGTTTGTGATCCTCTCTGAGGCTCGCAGCCACGTCAGCAGGGTCCATATCAGACAGGTTTTGTGTTCATCTTCAGTGACGCTCCTGCTGGAGAACAAGCACCACGTTTCTGCCCTTGGTTGCTGACACGGTGAACTGGGATCAGAGTGGTGCCCCAGTCCAGGCCAGGTGAGACAGACCAGTGTCCTGGAGCGAGGGGTACAGTTCCACCAGGAGACGAGCTGCTCCCTGGGTTTCTGACCTCCTAACAACGGGGGCTGTCATTATCCTTTGGCCCTCGCACAAATTGCTCATTTGACTTGGAGCGCCGAGTGCTGACTCGCTGGCTCAGTTTGGAATTGGGGCTTAAATCAAAGAGTTCCCCTCAAGGGATCTGGGGGAGATGGAGACAATTAGATTTGAGCCCTGAAGTTTTACAAGTCTAATAAATTTCCTGGTAGCCTCAGGCTGCCGGGCTGCGGTGCGAGAGCCAGGAGAGAGACCTCGGTGAATGAAAGCAAGCACTTCTCGAGACAGGAAGCCACACGGGCACAACACAGGTCTGTCTGCGGGGGGACCGGCTCGCCTGACCCCCTCCTGCTGCTGTTGGCTGCTTCACATCTGGGCTGAGCCCTGGGGATGGAGACTCCGCATCCCTCGCGTCGCTCCAGGACCGCATCTGTGCGACAGTGAGCAGCTGGGAGCGATGGCCTGGGTTGTCCTGCATCCTGCTCCTGCGCTGTGCATCCACGACAGCCTCAGGGTTGGTCCGTGGCAGAGGAGAAGAGGAAGGTCAGAGGCAGCAGTGTGGAGGGAAGCAGCTGGCTGCTCGCTGCTGGAGACAGTGAGAGAAGAACATCATCTTAATTGCGCTTCACGCAGCACTGTTAGAAAAGGGATCATGGCCGAGAGGTTATAGAGGTGTTGACACCAAAGCACCTGGGGGGACAGGACAGAGCAGCCCAGGGAGGGGAAGCCTCCCCCCACAAGCAGGGCCGTCTCCTATGTTCCTTGGAGCGCAGCTGCTCGCTATCCTGCCAGAGCTGCTCTTCTAACCGGAGACCTAAACACGCCCTACCTTTGCTTCAGCAGTGCTAAAGGAGAAGAGGACAGAGAGGGAAGCTCCCTTTCTCCAGGAAACCCAGCTTCTGAGAGCCCCTGCAGCAAACCCTCAGCTGCTGCTGCCAGGCCTGGTCCCCGAGCTGCGCTGGGGAGGGTTTGTGTCTCCTCCCGTGGGCAGATGAGGTGGAAGCAGCTTTGCCAGCCTCTGCTGCGGGCTGTCCCCGAGGGGAGCACACACCCCAATGGCCTGTCTGCGCTTGCCTGGGCTCCGCTTCGGGCTGTGAGACGGGACCCCCGGGGTGCTGTGTCCCATCCACCCAGCGGTGACAGCACAGGAGAGGCCGAGGCAGGGATGTGCAGCCCAGCGAGGAGGGGGCTGGGTTTGGCAAGCTCTGACTCCTTTGCTGGGCGAGAGGAGCAGAGTCACACGGGAAGGTAAAAATGAAGAGTCTGTGGATCCTGGGAAATCTCCTCTGCTGCCTTGCCACAAGTGTGGTGGCACTGGCTGGGCCCTCTCCCTGCCCTGGCATGGCCAGAAGTGGTGATCCCGGTGCCAAAACCTCTCTGGAGAGAAGCACAAGAAGCACTGATCTCAGCCGTGTCCTTCCCTGCCGTCCCAAGGGAAAAGCCCTCAGCTGGCACCCGCGTGGCTGCTGGAGTAAAACACCTTTGCTGCTCAGAGGGAAGCTCCTTGGCTCCTTCCCCCACTTTCCCGACTGCCTCCTGTGTTTGTTTAACACATCGCTGTAAATCACCTATTCCTTTGACACGATGCAAAACGTGTTTTATGCTCCCATTTTCCCCTGTCTTCCCTCTCTTCTCCAATCTGAGCTGGATACACGGCAACGGGGATTAGCGGAGACTTATTTAAGCCGCCAGCCAACTCGAAATCATTGCTCATGAAATCAAGAGGTCTCAGCGAGTCCTTCGCACTCATCGCTGGCGACCGTAAATCCCTGTTTTGTGGGTGCCTTTCTCTCCCTCCCCCTTTTCTTTCCTCTTTCTTGTTGCAGCCAAACAACGGTGGGAACCCCCCTGAAGCCCTAAGGACTGACGGGGGGGGGACAGGACCCCTCGTTTTCACTGGGAGCAGGGTCGGACCCCGCTGTCGTGTGATGCGATGGGAGAAAATGTTGGCACTGGCCACAAGGGCAGGGTAGGACCAGATGGCTTCTGGCTTGGTTTCTTCTAGGTTTTATCCCCTCCTCTCTTTCCAAAGGCGGTGCAGATGGGGAAAGAGCAGGTTATGCAAATGCTCTTCAGGCAGCTTTACCTGCCGTCACCCTGGCAACGCGGAGCGGGCAGGACAGGAGGGCAATGGGGAGGGGGATGCAGGGAGAGGGATGAGGGGAGTGGGGAGCAGGCAAGAGGGATGTGGGAAGGAGCGAGTGGGACTGCAGGAACTGGGGAGCAGGCATGGGGAGTGGGGAGCAGGGAATCAGGCAGGGTGGGAGGGCAGCAGAGGAGCTGGCAGCAGGGCACAGGCAGTGGGAAGAGGGCAGCGAGAGGTGGGCAGGTGGGAAGCACTTGGGTGCAGGGTGCAGGCAGCGAGGAGGAGGGCATCAGGGAGGGCAGCAGAGGGGAACGGGGCATGGGCAGGGGTACATGTGCAGTGAGACAGCCCCCCCGAGCCCCCGGTGCAGACAGGCAGCTCCAGCAGCAAGGGCAGAGATTGGGGTCCTTTCTCCCTGGGACAAGCTGCCCTGCAGAGCCAGTGCCCGGGTAAACATCCTCACAGGTCCCCTCACCCTCGGGACCCAGGGGACAATCACCCAGCAGCAGCTCAGAAGGGAGAGCAGCAGGTAATGAGGAAGTCTTATCAACACTTTCTTTTAATTTTCGAAGCGCACCACAAAATAATATATTCCTGGGGACATGTGTAACTAATTAAATGGTACAGGGAGAAGAAAAACACTGATTTTTATAGAGACTTTGAATTATGTCTGGAGGTGAAGGAGTCAGCAGGCTCAGGGGATAATTAATCACCAGAGGTGAGAAGCCCTGGCTCCCTGTTCCAGTGCCCGCTCCTGGCTGCTGGACCTGGCAGAGCACCAGCCACCACCAGCACTGAGAGCGACCCAGGGAGCTGGTGTGGGATTTTGGGGTGTCTGCAGTGCCCTGGGCAGAGCCACATGCCCATGGGGCACAGGCATGGACACTGCACCTCCACTGCTTGCAAATTTTGCCATGGTCTTATTTCAGTGTGCTTTGTATCCAAGATGTGAGAACATAACAAGAGCTTTCACTAGCTCAAGAGACACCTCTGGCACAGCCCTGCTGGAAATGGTCAAGGAGATACCCTGCAACCCCTACATTAGCTCACATCTTTTTCCCATCCCCTACGCGCACTAAACCCAAATAAATGCTCTGCCGGGGTATGGTTAGCGCAGCGCTTCCCTGGTGGCCAAGGAAGAGCATGATGTATCTGGGGCACATGATGGAGCCGGTCCCTCCACCTGGCCATGATGCTCAGGAGAGGGGCTCATGGACCCACTCCCACCTCTTCTTCCACTGCTCTCCGAGCTGTGTGTGGAGCTTCCCGGAGCCCTGGCAGAGCACACAGCCACCCATCCCCATCTTTGGAGAGCATGGTCAGCCTGTGTCCTTGGCTGAGGTCAAGCTGACCCTTTCTCCTGTCTGGGAGACCACGAGGAGAGGAGGCTCCCAACTTCTGGCCGAGCTAACCGGGCTGTGGAGGTGGAATTGCTGGTTGCGCCCCCCCAGCTCTGAGACATCCTGATCGGATAAGGAGCTGCCTGAAGATGTTTGGCTGGAGCGAGGAGCAAGAAGGGCTCATCATTCCTGCCATCAGCCTGGCCTGGCCGCTGCGTGTGGGCAGAGGAGCCGGGCTCCTGCCCCAGCCTGTGCCCAGGAGGCTCCCGGCTGTCTGGTGCAATCTGCTGCTCGCCTGCGGAGCCTCGACACACACAAGTGGGCAAGGCAAGGGGCTCCCATGCTGGGGACAGCCCTGAGCCTTCTGCTCCCTGCCAGGGAAGACAAGGAAAATTATTTCCTCCTGCTTCTCCGTGGGCCAGACCCTCATGGGGTAAAGTTCACAAAAGCCCAGAAGAGGGGAAAGTCACCCAGCTGACCCCAGCCTGGCAGGAGGGAAGAGCTGAGGGCTTTCTGCTGCCAGACTTGCCCATGAGGTGCCCATCCCTGCCTGCAGGGTGAGCAGGGTGGGCAGCGTGGGCATATTCTCCTTTGGGGAGTGCAGGCATTTTTGAGAGATGACCAAAGACTTTCTGGTGGAAATCTCTCATCAGGAAGTGCTGATTCCACACATTGCGGGACTTTGTGGACACATATATCATTCAGCAACGTGTTTTGTGAATGATTGTGCAAACATGCTACAAGGTCCAGGAGTTTCATTTCAATTTTAGCATTTTTCCTGCTATTTGAAACACCAAAATCAAAACAAAATGCTCCAACTGCTTCAAAACCTTCCAAATTTTGTGACACGCCTTTTTTTTTAAGTTAATTCCTTTATTTATTAGATGAAATATTTGTTAAAATGTTATGTGCAGGTGAGATGTCAAGATTTGAGCTTCTCCCAGAGAGTGAAGAAAGAGGTGTCAGGGCTTCCCGGTTTCAGCTTTGCTGTGAACCTGACCTTCAGCCCAGCGTGATATGAGGATGTCAAGGAAGGACTGGTAGCCTGATGCATGTTTGAGCAACAGTCGGGTCAGGGCCATGGTGTTATGTTCTATATTTACTACCCTGTCCCCCTCCTGGGGAGGGTACGGTGGGATGTGCCACTGTGCTGGGCGATACCTGCCCTGCAAAAAGGGGCTTTCCCCACCTTGGCACGGCATCCTGGTGGGATGGTGACCTGCTGTGGTGAGGCGCTTTGGTGGCCTTTTCCATGCTGTCACAGCAATGAGACACCTTCCTCGGTTCCCAGCGAGCAGCTCGGGAGCAGCAGTGAGCGGGGCGGTAACTCTGAGCCCTTCCAATTAACGTTTTGCCCTCCTGCACTAACTGGCTATTAGAGGTGTGCCTAACTGGCACCCAGGGGCCCTCCCAGCCCATCTGAAAACCCATTTCCATTCCTAACCAGAGTAATTGATGTCCTATTTTCCCTTCATTCATATGCAGGTGGCATGGGAAGACCAGAGCAGGAGAGTGGGATGGAGCAGGGGCTGTCCCCGTGTCCCTCACTGCTGGCCACTAGCCCGAGCCCACTATGCCAGCTTCACTGGCCCCAGGCTTTTCCCCTCCGAAACCCATCAACCTGTGTTCTGCAGTGCAGGGGGCCAGGCCAGCAGCCTCTCCACCCCAGAGGAAAGCCTGCTTTAACATTCAGCTCAGCGCGGCAAGACAGATCTGTGCCATCCACTGTGGTCCCAAGGTGGGCATTTGTCTGTGTTGCTCTTGGCAGTGGTCACAGGGATTGTCACAGTGCACGGCAGCCCCACTGCCAGGGCAGCCCCACAGGATGCACAGAGCATGCACAGCCCCACATACAGGTCACTGCTCACTGGGGCAGCTTGGGGAGATCCCTGCCCTTGGGGGTGACACGTCCAAGGGGACAGAGGCAGGGTGAGGGCAGGATCATAGAACCATGGAATGGTTTGGATTGGAAAGGACCTTAAAGATCGTCCAGCTCCAACCCCCTGCCATGGGCAGGGACACCTCCCACTGGGTCAGGGGGCTCCAAGCCCCATCCAACCTGGCCTGGAACACCTCCAGGGATGGGGCAGCCACCACTGCTCTGGGCAACCTGGGACAGGGCCTCCCCACCCTCACAGCAAAACATTTCTCCCTAAGATCCGTCCCTGGAGGTGTTTAAGGAGAGATTGGATGAGGCTCTTAGTGCCATGGTGTAGTCGACAAGTAGGAGTAGGTGTAGGTTGGGTCATAGGTTGGACTCGATGATCTCAGAGGTCTTTTCCAACCTTATGATACTGTGATACTGTGATCTCATCTCAGTCTCCCCTCTTCCAGCTGAAAACCATGCCCCTCATCCTATCCCTGCCCTCCCTGATCAAGAACCCCTCCCCAGCTTTCCTATAGGCAATGGACCCATCCTGTAGGATGCACCCACCTCCGGGAGCTGAGCTGCGGGTCCTGGCTGCCTGGAGGTCCCAGATCCACATCCCATCAGCTCTGCTGGTCTCCCCTTGCCTTGAAGAGGCCCCTTTGGGTATCCCAAGCTTTCTCACCACCTTTCTTGACAGCAAGTCCCCTCAGTCACTGCTAGGACAGTGCTGCCCATGGCAGGGAGCCCAGCCGAGCTGGAGGGAGCACGGATGAGCCACAGCGCTGGAGAAGCAGCATGGGAGGACAGGGTCCCTCAGCTCCCAGGGGACAGTGACTGATGGGTGTATTGGATTTGAAAGAGAGCAGGTGACAACAGAGAAGCCCTCTGTGGCTCGGTGCCGTGGGACAGGGAACACTGATTACACTGACAGCCCCAAGGCAGCCACCTCAGAGCCAGGCAGTGAGAAGCAAAGACAGGGACGGGAAGGATGAAGAGCAGCAACGCTGCGGGGCAGCTGGTGCCATTGCCAGCCCGTGCTAGTGGGGGTGTATCGCCAGGAACTTCATTGCTGCTTGATTCTTGTCTGCGGACACAAACACAGGCTGGCTGGGCACCGGGCACACATGTGTGTGCCTGCCCGCCCTCCGCTTGGTGCAACAGGTCTGTCCGGCCCCTGGGCTCCCCACGTTTTGCCCCGTTGGCAACCCCGTCCTGCTGCCTCTTGCTGCAGCTGTGAGTCACAGCCAGCAGCAGAGCAGGAAGGGCAAGGCTCGGCATTCAAAGCTTCCCCGCCAACAAAAAGGCTTTGCCAGCTGCTGGAGAAGAGAGGACTTTGCTTCTGAGGTGCCAAGGAAGCACTGCAGTGCATGCATGGCCTCGCGCAAGCGGGGTCTGCGTTGTGCAGGGGGGCAGGTGCCTGCACAAGCAATCGAAGTGGCTCTGCCCGCTGTGTGGAGTGTGAGTTCAGAGGGGGAGTCGCATGTTATTGTCCTTCCCCCAGCACTCAGGAGGCAGAGGGTCTCCCTCAGACTGACCCCCTCATGTCTGTGCCACAGGCACCCGCAGCTCAGCCCCCTCCTCCCCACTTCAGCCAAAGGGACGTAGATGAGATGCTCAGGACATGAAGGGAATGGAATGGGAGCACTGAGATCCATGACCACCTCCTGCCAAAGCCCCGGCACATCTGAGAGACATGGTCTATATTCCCTCTGAATTCCCTGCAGCCGCACATCTTGTCGTGGCTCTCCTGGGAACATGAATTTATTAGAGGTAATTTCATTTGGGGGCACTTTTTAAGTAATTAAAAGTGATGCACAAAGAAAAGGCGAAAAATTAGAGGAAGGATTATCAGGGCTGCGAGGGAATTCCCAAGGAGGATGCAGCCCCCGCGGAATAGGCTTAAAATCTGCTCTAAACAGAAGTGGCTTTTACACTGCTCTGCACAACCAGAGGCTGAAGCACGAGAGTTCATCTAAGATACCAGGCACAAGGCTCTGCCAGAGCTCCGTGTGTCTGTCCTTGTGCAGGGAGAGGGAGCAAAACCTGCAGGGAAGAAGCCAGGGCTTGCTCTCCGTACTCCCTCCACAGCTGGGGAGCAAGGATGGGTGCTGAGGCGGCAGTCCCGGTGGGCAGCAGATCACCGTGCACGGTGAGGTTGGCTGCTTCGGTGGAATTTGAGAGGGTTGCTGGGAAACAGCGAAGCTGCCCCGCTTGGATGACTGTCTGGGATGTCTGGGATGTGTCTTGATGAAAATCAGTGCAGGATTGCTCAGACAAGTTGTGCTGCCGGGGTCACTGCGCAGCCCACGGCCCGTCTCTTGCCTGGGGATGTGTGCTGAGGAAGCAGCAGTCCCTGGCTGCACTCCAGGAACAGATAAGCTGTTTAGTTATAGGATAACTAGATTAACCAGGCTGTGTGGGGACAACACATGACGACTGTGAAGCCAGAGATGTGGGTCTGATAGGCCCCTTGGCCTATTATAATGCAGTAGCAGGTTTGACCTGGAGCAAAAAGGAGGGTGGGAAAACCTTGTTGCTATGTCAGGAGCAGCACACGTACCCAGGCTGATGCCTTTGTGACAGCTCACAGGGACAGAGAGGTTTTGCTGGCTGCATAACCCATGCCATGCCATGCCATGCCATGCCATACCATGCCATCTCCCTTTCCCTGGTAAGCTGGCACCTATGGCATGGATCTCCTGAGGATGCAGATGAGCCCCCCCTTTGCATTGGAGCACCCCAAGCAGCAGCAGTGCCATGTGGGAGGGTGCAATGAGGACTCTGCAGCCACCCTGGTGTTAATTCAACTCTCCCCAGTTCAGCCACCGCAGCCCAGGCTGAGCACCCCATGCCACAGCCCATTCCAGTTCCTCGCAGCCACTTCATTGGCTGCCCAGGTGCTCCCCTAGCGCTGCAGGTGTTTGCCTTGCAGCACTGCTTGGATTCCCTCCAGCCCTGCCCGCAGAGCCTCTCTGCCAGCCGGCGTGGGTCTCGGGGGCAGGAAGTTCCTGACAGCTGGTCATTCTGCTTCGGACACTCTTACCTCTTCTGATGCCCAGCATTGTCCCACCACTTCTCAGGCTCCAGCTACCTGACCTCAGGGTGCCTCCTCCGGCACCCTCAGCTGAGCACGCCCAGCTCAGACCTCGCTGGCTGCTCCTCAGGCTCCATCTCCCCTCCTGGCTGAAGCTGCCTCATTATTAGAGCTATCCCAGCCTTTGCAGCAGGAGCTGCCGTACTTCCCTGGAGGAACCACAGGGTTGTCAGTCGGTGGCCCAGGTGACCCAGCCGGTGGCCCAGGTGACCCAGTTGGCTTTGCTGCTGGCCCTGGATAAGGCATTTAATGTCTTTGGCTCACAGTTTGTCCTCTGAGTCCTGAAAGTTGCACTACAGATCCGATGGACATGACCTGACTAGTTGATGGTTGGCAGGTTCTGTTCATGGGAGTTACCTGAAGGCCAGGGCTGAAAAAAGAGGAGATTTTTCTGACTTGTAATGAGTGAATCTGGGAAGGAGAGAGCACACAAAGCTTCCTACAGCCATTACAGCTTCGTTAGGATCAGCTTGAGAAGGGAAATTCTGCTCATCCCAGGGACAAACAGCTCATTTGCTAAATTAAAGCACTGAGAAACCCGTTTTGGGGGGTATAATTTCTCACTTTGTTATACATGGTACTTACCCTGCTAACTGCTTGTGCTCAGCGCAAGCCATGCAGGGTGTTTTCAGAGCTCACCAGATGCCGGGAGCTGTGCTGCTACTGCACAGGGGGCTCAGAGGTCTTGGCGATGCCTCCTGCGCAGGGAAGGGTGAAGGTCACCTCCTTGCCTAGGACACAGGAGCATCCACAACACGAGCTGCTCCTGCGAGCGCTACCCATGGTGTGCCAGCCCCACACTGGGAATTCCACCTGCTCTCAGGACATTGTCTGGCCAGCGCGGTTCAATTTCATCTCCATGTCCACACCAGGGCATCCATCAGGGTCTTTGCTAAGAGCCTCTTTGTTCAAGCTATCTCGTTTTCCCACTGGCCTTACCATGCAGCTTCCCAGGGCATTTGGAATTATTTAAATAAGCAGATTTCAGACACCAGTGAGTGAGGCTGAACTCAAACCCGCAGCCAAATCCCTTCATTGAAAGAACCAGCAACACTGAAATATTCCTTCAAAGCTTCTCCTGAGGAGTAGGTCCATCCTCTTGCCGTCAGACTTTGAGATGTCCTTCAGCCTCATGGCTTGGTGCTGCTTGGTCTCCCCGTCGCTCCAGACGCGCTGCCCGGGACTCACCCAGCTTGTCTCAGTGTTAGCCTAGGTATGGCTCCTTTCTCCTTTCGGCTTTGGGAGTGAAGCAATCCCCCGTGGCACGGCAGCACAGAGCACAGGTGGGTGAAAACAACCACCTCTGTCCTTCGGATCATGAGACAGAGAGGAATGGACTTGTGGAGGTGGAAGAGGTGTGAAGGGATGGGCCGAGACACGATGCTGGCTCGACTGGTCCTGGGCCATCACATCCTACTCAGTTTTCTCGCACCGCGAGGTGTTTTCTTTACACCAAAAGTGTCTCCACTTTCCCCACAACACGGTAATAAGGCAACCACACAAACCAGAGGATGTGAGTCGGAGTGGCTCTGAGTGCATCGGGCAAATTTGATCCTGCCAGATTAGGGAAGGCATTAACGAGGCTTTGAGCCCTTGCCTGGGTCTCGGGTTTATATATGGCCACGGTCACCGCTCCGAGAGTGACATTGCAATACATCACGCCCGCCAGCCGCAGCCCGCGGCTCCCTGGCACCCAGCCAGGCAAAGGTAATTTTGTGCTGAGTGATATCAGAAGTCGAAATGAGCCCCACATACTTTGTGTAATTCCCAGAGGCTGTAAAACACCTCGGCCCTCTCCCATCCAACATTTATGTGTTTTGCATTAAACTTCCTCAAATTAGTGCTAAGTGCATTAAAGTTGTAAAAATAGGCTGCACAAAACCCCATTAAATGCTTAAATATACAGATCCGGTGTACAGGGATCTGTAATTTAGGTTTAAATTCAGGAGCCCCGTAACGCCCAGGTCCTGTGCTGGGAGCAGCCTGGGGAACACCAGAACTCTCCATCACCATGGAAAGGATGCGCTGGCCCCACCGCCAGCGCCCGGAGCAGCTTTGCTCCCAACGGGGGATTCCTTTGAGACGTCAGACGTTGCAACTCTATTAATACTCGCTGGAGCATCGGATGCAGACAAGACAGGCTGGTGGGGACGAGAGGGGAGGAGCGAGGCAGGGAAGAAGCATCCAGGCTTGGATTCGTGTCCCACTGGCCTGGCACATGTGGGGGACAGTAGGGTAGATGAACGCCCGGGGGGACGCGGGCTGGCCCGGGCTCGGCTATTGTCAGGGAGCAGAAATCTCGCTCCTGCCCCGGCTGCTCTGGACGAGGCTGCTGCCACGTTTCGGAGGCGCCCGGGGCGCTGTCAGAGTGTTGGCAGGAAGCATTGCAGGGATCCTCTCTCGGCATTCAGAGTGGAGGGGTTGGTGGAGACACCCCCCAGCAAGGCAGCAGAGCTGGGGGGCCTGAAGCCCATTTCCCAGTCCCCCCCAAGCCCTCCAAGCATCCTCTGTCCCCCTGAGATGCTCTGCTAGACCCAAACACCCCGTGCCACCAGGAACCTGGCACCGCGCCTGCGTTTTCCATTTCATCCCATCTCCTCTGGCAACTCCGCATGTGTTTGGTGTTTACATCTCGGGATGCCTGGATACTCTCCCTCCTCGACCACACTCGTGGAGCTTCCCAGGGCTTCCCGTCTTTGGCTGACATCTTCCTCCCGATGCCGTTTCCTCCGCAGCCTTTTCCCTCTGAGCTGTCCCAGGAGGAACAGGGCAGCTCCTGGAGCTGATGCTCAGGGTCAGGTCTGGACAGAAGGCTGCTCCTGGCCAGCTTGGCCCTGGTTGACCCTCTCCCAGCCTGGGAAGCCCATGGGACTCCTCCTTACCTGTCACAGGCTGCTGGCACACAGACACAGAGTGGGCATGGGGCTCCAGACAGGGTTCCCTGCTCAGCCCTAGGTGGGCTTCCTGGGCTACCAGGCTGGCTACTGCATTTTCTTCTGGTTTGGGCTGCAGAGTCATCTGCGTGAATGCAGCGATGGCAGAGACCTTGTGCTGATGAGCCTGGGGTCATAATGTCCATCAAAATGCCTGCAGATGGAGGGATGGGGACAGAAGGAAGGTGAGCTTGCAGGCAGCCACCTGGCCCCTGGCAGCGGGGCGGGCATGCAGACAGGCAACGCGGGGGGAGCACAGGGCACCTGGGTGCTGCCATCCCCTCAGCACCCTGCAGCAAAACTGAGTCCCCCATCGCCCACACACGGCTCACGGAGAAGGGAAGGGAGATTTCTTTGTGTTTACTTTTCCCACATGTTCCCAGAAAGGTGGGGATCTCCTCCAGGCTGGTTCCCGGCCGAAGCGAGCTGGGAAACATGCAAACAGCCATAAAATCACCCAATCTGAAGAGGAAGTAGTTCTACCTCCCTGTGTCTTTTCATAAAGAAGCAAACTGTCTTCAGCTCGAGGAAAGCAGTTGGAGGGCCAGGGACAGAGGTTTGGCTGGTCAAACTCCAAAGGCTCCATCCCATTCCCTCTGTCGTGCTCCTGCTACAACCACGTGTCCTACACCTCCCAGAGTTTCCACAGGTCCATCCAGAACTCAGCCTGGTGGAGAAGAGGCTTCCCACCCCATCCCATCCCATCCCATCCCATCCCATCCCATCCCATCCCATCCCATCCCATCCCATCCCATGCCACCCCATCCCATGCACTTTGCTGCTATTATTTTTCTCTCTCCCTTCCTCTGCTCCTGAGCGAGAGGAGAAGCCCAGCGGTGATGCTCGGGGTGGGTGCACGGCCAGGTCTCTGTGGGCTCGTGGCCATTAGATCCCACGCTTGCTCTCAGGGGTACCTGTCCAGTTTTATTACTGTCATTTCCCGGCCCTTTGGAAACCTTCCCAAGATGTACTTACGGAATTACAGTTCCCACTCTGAAGAGAAAACAGCTAAAGCCTTGTTATAACTCCTTAATGTTAACATCTGAATGGAGGGATTATCCTTCCTTACAAAGGGCTACATGTTTGTTTAACACTGTTTTCACTTGTTTGAAAGTGAATTTTATAAAGTCTGTTTCCCTCCCCGCATGTCCCCCTGGCTCCAGCCCTTCGGGTGCCACCAGGGACGGGGCAAGCGCTGGTCACCTCTATTTTTTTCCTGCTGGAAACGCTGGTCTCAAAACCATCCTGAGATGAGGAATTTGATTTGATTTGATGCCAGGTTCTCAGTCCATCTGCATCCTCCCCAGTCCATTACTGGTCACACTGGTGGGTCCTGGGGTGAGTATGGTATGGAGGGAGCTGCTGCTGTCAGAGCTGCTGATCCAACAGAAAAGAAATCCAGCATCAACAGGAGAAGAATTTGTGTGGTCCCAAGGGCTGCAAAACCAGGCCCTGCAGAAACAAGATGTGGTGCCCTTAGTATCCTCTGTGCCAAGCAGCGTGCCCGTCCCAGTGGAGCCGACAGGATCCAGCCCACAGTCAGGCAGGGTAGGGATGGGAGCCAGTCGAGAACAGATTTCCCTGCAGTCAGGAGCAGCTGCAACACGGTTTTCCTCACATTCAGCTCCAGGAAACAGAGAGACTGGGGAGAAATGGGAATGAAACTCCTCCAGATCTGCAAACCCTCCAGCGAGTCCAGGTCACCGCTGCCATCTCCCGCGCCGGATCCCTCCATCCTGCCGGACTACAATGCTGCTGGCACAGCTCACATGAAGCCTCCAAAGCTTTTTGACCAATTGCGTTGGGTTTTTTTAGCAGCCACGATATTTATAAATGGTTGGTAAAATATTTATGTTTGCCTTGTTGGTTTAAAAAATTAATATAACATTAAGTCAGCTCAGAACATTTAGGTTTTTAAAAATGGAGTTGAAAATTAAACAACGGTTGAATTTGTGGTGGGAGCAGAGTGGCAGCAGGAGTATTTATCACATGCGAAACAAATGGCACCGCCACTTCCCTGCCAAAGACATCAGAATTCAGGGGTATTTTTATGCCCTGAGTAAATATTCTCAATTTTGGGAAATAGTTTGAAAAAGTAATAATAATAAAACCTGGTAGTTAAGGACAATCAAAACAAAGCCAAAAACATTGATGTCATATTTAAAAAATACAGGAGACTGGAAGATAAACTTTTACATTGGTCAAATATAGAAACTAATTATACACCGGAGCCCCTACAAGGATTTCTCTGTAGAGTCCCTCTGGTTTTGTCCTCTTTAAAGAACTGCTGATGCCTCGTGGAAAATACTGATAAACAATTTGTTCTTAAGCACAACCTGGTTCTTCCCTCTTTCTTCCTCTTTTGTCTTCCACTACTGAGCTCCATGAATGCAAACAGAGGTCAAACCTGGTTTTGGTGTGGTCGCACTTAGTGGTTCACACCAGAAGCAGGCTGTGCAGGAGGCTGGTGGTCCCACCACAGCCACCTCTGTCCAGCTCCTCCATCCTCTCCATTGTCACCATCCCCAGGAAGGGCTCAGGCCAGGGAGTGGCAGCAGCAATTTGTAAAACTGCAAGAAACACTGGGTTTTGCTTTCTTTTCTAAGACCTTTCCAAGCCACAAGAGTGTGGTGGTGCCAGAGGTCCACAGTCAGGCGGAGAAAGGGCAGAGTCGGAGGAGGAAGAGGAGGAGGTGGTTTTTGGATGGTTTCCTCCTGCCCTCGAGACAAATCATTCTCTTCATGATGGTACACGCTGGGAGCTGAAATAAGCCCTTGAATTTGCTTTGACAAAAGAGGCAGAAAAGGGTGAGTGAGGAGGAAGAGCTCTTCTCATGGGGATAAATAACTAGTTGAGTAACTCTAGTTTGAGTAACCCTACCTAATAACACTCTTCCATTAGAGCTGGTGTTAGTTGAGTCACTGGCAGAAGAATAACTCTTATTTTCAAGAACAACCAGTGATTTTGTGAGCTCAACTTGATGGCATTTAGAAAGCAATCAATTCTGTACGCTCATCCTCCCCACGTCAAGCGGCTTTCAAAGGTCTTGAGATGGGCACTAAAACCAGCGCCTCTTTCTTCACGACTGACAGGCAAACACTCATCGCAAATCCAAGAAACATTTTCATGGAGTAGTTGTGCAAGAGCGGGCTTGTCCATTAAACTGTTATCCCTACCCATGGTTATAAAACCAGAGGTGAAACGGTTGAGGTGGAGCAGCCGGCTGAGGAAGATGGGGGGAATAATAAACCTTGCAGAACACCATGGAGGAGAAAGCTGCCGAGAGTATCAGATCTGGCTTGATAAGCTGAACCACCAAGGGAGCAAACCTATTACGTGCAGAAAAAGGATGTAACAGAGAAGGATGGTGTGGATGGTCATGCCAGTGGATGTGCTAGGGTCAAGGAGAAGGAAAAACAAACCTAAGCAAGGCGTGGCGGCAGGGAAGGAGCCACCAACCTCCATTACTCCTCACATTCCCTGAATAGTTAAAATAATAACAATAATAAAATCCAAACTAAACTAAAGACACTGATGTCATCTTAGAAAATATTTAGAAGACTTGCATTTTTTATACCAGTAAAATAAAGGCAGCAATTAACTAAATCCCAGCATGCCTTAAAAGGCATTTTCTCTCGCCGATGTGTCTTCTTCCCATGAGGTGGTTTCTGTGCAATGGCGATGACACACCAGCACAGGAACAGGCTATTCCTGAACAAGAAAGGAGGTCACGGAGCTGAGGAAGGGCGAGCTCTGAGAAAGGGAGGTGAGAAGCAGAGAGACGTGTGTCATTGAGGAGGAAGGGCGATAGCCGGCGGGGAGGGGAACAGAGGATCAGCCCTGCTGGGACCGGTTGCGTGGCCCCACCAGCATGGGAGCACAGCAACCTGCAGGGGCTGAGGCACCAAAGCAAGCTGGGAGAAAAGCAGCCAGGGAGACCTCGTAGTCCAGGTCTGTGATGGACTTTCGGTTGGCAGCTGTGGTGGCTTTCAATGTCCTTTCAAAGATCCAACACTGGTGACGGTCAGAGAGAAGAGATGAGCATCAGTGGCCACCTCCCTGCTAGCCCAGGCCACCCACAGAAGCCAAGAGGAATGCACTGGGGCCACCACCAGGGCAAGGACCTCTCTTATCCCTGTGAGGGGATGCCATGGGCAGCACCGACGTGTCCCCACGCCTGCTCTCCAAAGGAAGAGGTCCAGCCCAGCAGAGGAGCAGCCCCATGGGCCGGGCAGCAGCAGAGAAGCCTCTGTCTAAATTGCTTCATTTAATCTATTGTTCAGCTGACTACATTGAAAATGGAGCATGTAATTGTTTCCCCGAATAGAGTCGAACACCATTAAATGTTGGTCTGAAGCTTTGCCATCCAGCAAATATTCCAGCTGGCTGGGGATCCTCTGGGATTGGCTCTGCATCACCATGGTTACGGACTGTCCACAGCTTTATTTGTACGGTTAATTAAAAAGCCTGTTTTATGAGGCAACTGTGCCTGGAGGTGCGTTGGGATGCTGGCCCTTCTATGCCAGTCCATGAGTTCTGCATGACCACCGCAGCTCCTCTCCACCGGGTGGGCATGGCGTACCTGCAGACAGCAGGAGATGCTGCCTGGAATGGGCATCCCATGCATGGGGATGTGGGCTTCTGAGGGTGTTTTGGGTTTGCAAATAGAAGAGTCAACCCCAGGTGAGGTCCTGTATAGGCACTGTCTTCTTCCCTAGTTGCTCATCCATCTACCGTGGACATGCCAGAGGTGGTCCTCAAGCAGAAGCGAATCCTCTCCACTGGTGGTGAGAGCTGTTCCCGTTGCAGTGAGAGCTGTGCCCACTGGAGTGAGACCACTGTGTCCATTGAATCATAGACTCAGAATCATGGAATCATAGAATGGTTTGGATTGGAAGGGACCATGAAGGTCATCTAATCCAGCCCTCTTGCAGTGAGCAAGGGCATCTTCAACCACATCAGGTGACTCAAAGCCATTTTTAGCTTCCAACGCTCCCATCAGATGCAACGTTACTGATGGCTCTCCCAGCACCTTGAACTTCCCAAGGTGAATCCCACTGCCCAGGGAAAAGCCCCGTGGCCACCAGCTGCATGGGGGGAGCAGACTCCAGCAGCTGAGCATGGGCCATCACCCATCCCACCCTCCCCATGGGTCCAGGGGCAGCCCAGCAGTGTGGATGCTACCAGGCGACCTCAAGGGGAGCCGGAGCAGAGGGAGCTGACCAAGTTATGTGGGAAATTACCTAATTAGAGCCCAAAATGAGTGAGCCATGGGGAACTGCAAACAAACAACGCTCCAAAATGGCCGGGCACAAATTACCGGAATCAGCCCAATTAGGAGAAACGAGCCCTTCCCAGCGCTGCTCACAAACCACCCTGGCAGCAGGAGGCCCTGGTTTTCTTCATGGTGGGGCTCTCGTGTGATTTATCTCTAAGAACTGTGGTTGGTGTCAGTGCCACCTGGAGCCCTTCAGTGGGGGGATCCCTGCACGCCGAGCTGGCCGGACACCCCTGCACCAGCAGCCCCCTCCCCACCAGCTGTGGCTGCGGCCAGAGGAGCCAGAGAGCTCTGGGCGCCGAGTGTCTCACTTGGGAGATGACAGCATCGCTTTTCAAATGGAGGTTGGGAGGCAACATCTGAGGCACCAGGAGTCTCGGCCTGGCCAGCAAAGAGCAGATCCCTGGGGCAGCCACGGCCTGCAAGGGCAGGATCTGTCCCTTCAGCGCTGTAAGGGGAAACCCTGGTCATCAGCTCACCCTGTGCTTGCAGCCAGGATCAGGGTCCTGGGGGAGAAAGGAAAGAAAGGAAAGAAAGAAAGGAAAAGAAAGGAAAAGAAAGAAAAGAAGGAAGGAAGGAAGGAAGGAAGGAAGGAAGGAAGGAAGGAAGGAAGGAAGGAAGGAAGGAAGAAAGAAAGAAAGAAAGAAAGAAAGAAAGAAAGAAAGAAAGAAAGAAAGAAAGAAAGAAAGAAAGAAAGAAAGAAAGAAAGAAAGAAAGAAAGAAAGAAAGAAAGAAAGAAAGAAAGAAAATGGAGGAGAGGAGAGAATAAAGAAGAAAAGCCTGTACACAAATGAGGCTTAATTATAATAATGGTATGTAGCTGATTATCAAAGCTAACGTTTAGGGCTGGATATCAGATACCATCTGGTGCTTTGCAGCAGGCTGGGAAGGGCCCGCAGAAAACAAACTCAGGTTAAATCACTGCGAGTGTTGGATGCGGGTGGGGGCTCTCCCTGGGCAGCTGCAGCATCTCCTGTCTTCCCCACCCACCCTGCCGGGGCTGGACCCGTCTGGGGGTGAACCACAGCATCTCTCCTTGGGACCCCCATGCCCGGCTCTGGGGGCTGCCTTTCGTATCGGCTGCTTCCAAAGTCCCATCTGCGTTGCATGAGAGACTCGGTGCTCAGGATTCGTGCCGGGGAGCCAGCCGGCTGCTTTATGAAAGAGAATTATTGAATCCTTTTGTCAACAGCTAAATGTTTCGGTTGACAAAGTCAATGCATGATGTGGTATTATAAATATTAGATTAATTGCATTGTATAGAATTTATATCACATAAAGATCCAAGGAGTTATTTTTACCTCTGCGAGAAATAAAGCAAGAGAGTTAAAGTGATTTGTTCAGATGCATTTCCCTCAAAAACTTTGTCACAATCCACTCGTTCCCAGGGAACACTTTGATTTCGATAAAACTGCATTTCTCATTAGAAAACCCAACCTGTCAACAACTTCAGCCAGCTCTGCTGAACACAGCTCGAGCTGAACACAGCCCGAGCTGAACACAGCCCGGCTCCCCAGAGGTGCTGCCCTAATTGCGGTGGTTGCTGCCCCGTGCGAGGGGCTGTGGGAGCTTGGTGTGCCCGTGGGGCTGCCCCCATTCCCAGGGGGGTACACACCCGTTGGGGCGGTCAAGGGGATTCCACATCCCAGTGGTGCCTGTGTGTCGTGTCACCGTGCAAGGTAAGCCTCAGGGATGCTGCTCTCCGCTCCGGCAGCTCGGTGCGAGCTCCCACTGGAATGGGACACAGCAGCAGCCAAGGCTGATCCAACATCCCGGGGGGTTCCCAAGCTCCAGCTCAGCTTGGTCACTGCCCCCAGGTCCCCCAGGCCCCACGCACACACGCTGGGACGGCTGTAGCAGAGTCGTGAGAGGCGATTTGTGAGTTCCTCAATGCATCTGATGGGCAGAAACCACTGGTGTGGCTCTGTTCATTTGCTCTGCTTTCCTAGGAATAAAACCTGCAACCCACCTCAGGGGAAATTAAATCCAGCCTGAAGTCCGTGTGCCCAGCCAAGGCCACGGCATGCCCAGCTCTCCTTGCGCCCTCTGCCTCCCCTCAAAGGCACCCCAAGAAACACTTCTTGGATTCAAGGCATCCCGGGATGCACAGGCGGGTTGTGCCAGGTGGTGCCCAGCCTCAGCCTCAACAGCCACAAGGACAGGATGTGTCCTCCTGGGTGCACAGCATCCCTGCCCAGGAGGTGCGGCCCTGCCAGCTCCTGCTACCTCCCGAGTCTCCAACCTCCACTTCAAACCCTCTACAGGTAGTGGATCTCAAACATTGAAGCCATCTGGTTGGCCCCCCTTGAAGGGGCTGACAAGAAAGCTGGGGAGGGACTTGTTCCCAGGGCAGGTAGTGGAAGGACAAGGGGGAACGGCTTTAAACTGGAAGAGGGAAGATTTAGATTAGACATTAGGAAAAAATTCTCCGTGATGAGGGTGGGGAGGCCCTGGCCCAGGGTGCCCAGAGCAGTGGTGGCTGCCCCATCCCTGGGGGTGTTCAAGGCCAGGTTGGATGGGGCTTGGAGCCCCCTGATCCAGTGGGAGGTGTTGGAACTGGAAGGGCTTTAAGGTCCCTTCCCACCCAAACCATTCTGTGATTCTACCATGCTCTCAACAGCATTGTTCCCTTCCGAAGGAGCACGTGTGCACGTGTGTCTGGGGCATCGCTTGGTGCTGATGGACGCACTTCGGAGCAAAGATGATTGCGTGTTTGTTTGCCTTATTTCCAAGCAACCACTTTGCTGCCCGTGCCCAGGCAGCGCTGCAGCACGTGTGCCCGACTGCTGAGCTGGCGCGACCAGCAGCGCCGCAGAGGGGACGCCAGCCCCACCATAGCCCCCTGGCACCGCTCTGCTCCCACCTCTCCCACGTTTCCCACAGCCCCTCCCTGGGGTCACCTCCATTTCTTCCCCTCTGGTCCTGGCTCTGATGGCTGCTGCTAAAATTGGTGAGGAGCTTCTGTCCATTCTAATACTAATAGGCCCATTTTTAATAATGATGTTTTCGCAGCAATTTCAGCCCATCTTGGTGTCACAGGGGTATTGATGAAAAAAAGCATCTAATCCCTTTTAATAGATTCCATTTGACAGCGAACGTGTCTCAGTGTTCGTTCCCAAAGGCCCCGGCGGTTTCAGTGTCACTTAGGGCTGACCTTGCAGGGTAACAAGACCTTCTCCAGAAGAATGGCCCAGTGTCCAGCTGAGACTGGGCTCCCGCCCCCTCCTGTTCCCCTTCCCCACTTCTCAGATGACGGGGCTTTCGCTGCTGCTGCTGGGGAGCCCAGGGAAGGATTGTTTTGGGAGGTTCCATGAGGCTGGGATTTTATTTGCTCTTTCTTCTCCACTGGAGATAACCTGGGTCCAAGGATGAGTGCTCCTTCCTTCAAAGCTCAGGAGAAGTGGATTTTCTCTCCAGCCCTGCAGCTGGGAAGGGAAAAAAAATCTCCTTCTCCATGCCTAGAAGATGGGGAAAGATGAGACAACAGGGAGCAATAGTTTGAGAGCGGTGCTTGCAGCAGGAGGCAGCAGGAGCACCCAACGGTTGGTCCCCGTGGTCCTGCTCCTGGCTGAGCCCTGGATGGGCACAAGGTGGGCAGGCACGTTAAGTACAGCAGCCTGAAGCCTCCCAGCCTCTCCTGAAGCCTCTCAGCCTCTCCAGAGCCAGCCTGCCTGACCTGTATACATAAATATCCCAGCAAGCGCCTGCTGAAAGGTGCCAGACAGCACGTAACAAAGCTACAGGTCCAGAAATCATTAAACAGGGAAGAATAATTGGCAGCTCTTCTCCAGTATCACCGGGCCTGGGAGATAAGGCAGTGCCCACCAACTGGGGTTGCACCCTGCCCATCGTCCCGCTGCAGGCAGAGAGGTGCTGGGAGCTGCAGGATCCGTCCCTTGGCACCTCCAGGATGGGACAAACAAGCAGGGAAAGGGGGAGGTGACGTGATGGCAGCATTCTAAGCTGGACCTCCTCCAATCCAGCTCTGCCAAGCCACAATCAGTTGGGAAGGTACAAAGCATCCTCCCACACACCCACTCTGCCCCATTGCTTGCCCAGAAGTGGTCTGGAAATGGGCAGATCATCCTGTCTGGCTGTGAGCCCTGTCCCCTGCGAGCCCCCAGCCCCTGACCCCTGGTCCTCCTTCCTCTCAGCTCTCCTCCCAAGCCTGCCCCCCTGCTCTGCCCGGTTTCTTCCCCTCCTATCCCCTCCTTTCATCCTCTCGGGGTGGAGAAGGGAGCTCTGTGAGTGCCCAGGGCGCTGGAGCAGCGAGTGCCCTGTGCCGGGGGTGGGGTGGCTCCCTTGGCAGTGGGATGGGGGGCAGGAGGAAGGGCAGAGCCCTGCTGTAGCTCACAGCTAAATGCTGCCTTTCACTCCAGCATTCCCAAGGAACATAATGAGAATAATTAAAGGTAATTTCATTTATTTCAGCTTCAGCATGTAAAGCAGATGAGGAGGGGGGTTTCCAGCTTCTCACTGAAGGAAGAAAGCAGAGCTCCAAAGCTGAGCTGCCCGTAGGCAACAGGACCTGCAAGCAGGCCCCCTTTTCCCTCCGGGGCCACGTCCCCGCTGTCCAGTTACTGTTGTTTGTAGGTCTCACCTGGGAGGTGGGGTCCCACAGTGATATGGGGCCACTCAGAGAGCAGTTCTAAAGGGGACAGTGAGCCCAGAGTGTTCCTTTTGAGAGACCTGTGCTGGAAACGCCTGAGCATCCTGCACTCGGATTATCCTGTTTCACAGCCAAAGAGATGCAGACCGTCCCAAGAGCTGTGCTTTCCCCCATCCCTTGCAAAGGGAATGCAGAGTGATGCTCTGCTTGGAACCGAGTGCCAGCTCAGATCAGCCCTGGAGAGGCTGAGCCATGCCTACATCGCATCTGAGGGATGCACAAGAGCAGGGAGTGTGGTCCTGGGGAGTGAGCCCCCCCCAAAGTGATGCCAAGAGCTCCTCAGGCGCTGCCACCACCCTGCATCGCTGCCGGGCCCCAAGGAAAGCAGCCCCGAGGAGCTGTGAGAGGGGGGACTTTAATTGGTAGTTAGTCATACAAATACCCCGGACTGAAGGGACCTAATTGGATGGTGACAAAGCCAAGCTGAGTAATTAGGAGCCCATAAACCACACACACAGGTCACAGCTCCTCCAGCAGCACATTCAGTCCCCACTCTATGAGCACAGTGATCCCCCCGAGCCCTCCTGCTCTGAGTCACACACAGACACTTCCTGGGGCTGAAGGGACTCTCCCTTCAGCCTGAGACTTCATCTCCATCCTCAGCATCACGATCTTGGAGGCTGCCTGCTGATGGGAGAGCTGAGGAGACCCCAATTCCCAAAGCATGGTCATTTCCTAAGTTATTCAAGTGCAGGGGACAGATTCCAGAGCATCCCAAACACCTTCTTGGACAGGGGGACAGTGCTGCCAGGAGGTGATGGAGCAGCCTGAGCAGAGAAAACCGTGTCCCACGAGTGCTTGTTCTGACATTGGGACAGCTTCAATTCACCTCTGCTTGTGACCCCATTGTGTCTCTTCTGCATGAATATTGTCAACACTCAAACTTTCCCAGCACACGTGCTCATTAAATATAAATTCTATACTCAAATATTCAACAGCAGCGTTTCGAACGGCGCGTCTGGGTGCGTTTGAAATGCTCCTGACAGGAGCCATCCAACTGCGCAAGAGGAGAAAAGCCGGGTGATGCTCACGGCCGGTCAACACCAGCAGGACCTGCAGGATGAGCTTCCAAGCATGTGGTCTACAGGCAGACTCACAGATGGGACGGAATGACAGGGAGGCATTTGTGAATTGCTCCTCACAGCAAGACACCTCGGAAGGAATATTTTCACTGCATTTCTCCCCATCTTCACATCACCGAAACCGCTTTGGTGGCTTTCCAACCTGAAGGCATCTAAACAGCTTCTGAGTGCACGCAGTACAAGAAAAGGATCTGTTCCAAACCTGTCACTGCTTGTCCCAGGGGCTGTGAAGATGCCGTAACAGCTCAGAGCTGCCTGTCTGAGGGTACCACCTCACCCACCAGCTGCTGGGGCTTGGCTTCCCACTCGCCCTTCTCCCTGCCCTTGGTTCCCTACGGGGCTGTGTGAACGTCCTGCCCTTTCCTGGCATCCCCCAAGCCAAGGGGAAAGTCTGCAGGGGATGAAGGCTGGCAGGGAGCCCGCAAGACCCCTCCGTCCCAATCAGCTGTGATTGAACGCAGCCCCGAGCCCCCGGTTCCTCTGCATTTTTGACGACGAGCATCCGTGGAATCTGCAAGCCATTAGCTCTCTGTTATCTTTCTGGAGATGCTGAGGTGAGCCATATGGAAGCACTTACTCGTCAACAGCCTGGGACAGAGTTTGGTGGGGTGGCCAGGACCCAGCCCTTTGTGAACTGCAGAGAAGCTGGAACGCGTCCATTGACCCATTTAATGAGCTCCGGCAAGGGGAATTTCACACTGTGCCTGGAGCGGCAGTAACCTTATATGTAGAGAGAGGGGGAGATAATTTCTAATCTTGTCAATCACGCCGTTGTGAAATCCGCAGCAGGGTTTCTTACAGCGTGAGGGCCAAGGAGAAGGCGGAGGGCCTGATCCAGGCTCTTGCAGAGCAGGACTGCACAAGAAAGGCCTTTCATTATTTTTCTTTGCAGTTTCCTCATTTCCTCACTGAAAAAAACAACAATATATTTATTAACTAGACAAATATTTGACTGGGACAACATGCTGAAATGACCTGCAAACGCCTCCTCGTTCCCACCAAGAGGGGTTCCTGCTCCCACCCGCAGCCGCTTTCACACACCACGTTAGGAGGCGGCTGCTGCCTGCACTCCCCAAATCCTGCCGGGCCTCCAGCAGCCCCATCCACCCCCTCCTCCTCCTCTGAAGAGAAAGGAGAGAGGAAAACATCTCTCCCAGGTACCCCAGTAGCTGCGTTCTGCTCGCCTGAGTGCCAAAGTTACTTGGAAGGTCTTGCAGACGTTGTGGACTACCTGCAGCTTCTGATGTGGAGGCACATCCTGGCTACAGGGCAGCACAGATGGTCCAAGGGAGAAGGAGAGGGGATGTGAGAGTTGCTTGCATGGTCTGACGTGCTCTCACATCCAGGTAACCAGTGTTTGTTGCACATGTGTCCCTTGGTGCTGCTGTGCTGGTGGCCACGAGGGTCATTCGAAGCCAGGGCAGATGCGTCTGGGAGGGTCCCTCAGCAGCCACCCTCCTGCTCCTCACTGAGGTCTTTCTGACCCCTCAAAAAAGAAACATCACACCCAAAATTGCGTGTATTTAAAACCTGAACACGAACACGGGCTTTGTCCACCTTCCATCTCCAAAGGCCCACATCCCCACCTGGTTTGGGAAGCTCTTTCTGCTGCGCTGGCAGTTGTGTCCCAACAAGGTCCCTTGTGCTGGGGGATGGCAGTTACCCCACACCAGCCTTTTGCACATCGGTGGGAGCCTCTGATGCCTCAGCGCTGCCCGCACCATCATCTCCACTGCGGGGAACCGCTCCAAGATCCAAGCTCCAAGCTAAAGAAACAAACAGTGCCTTTTTTCCCCGTTGTTTTTCCTGTTTGCCTAAGAAACATAATCTTCCCTTGAAATGAAAAAAATAATAATAACTCACAGGAAGGCCCCAAGCCTGGGCCGGTTTGTGTGCGATTTCAATCAAAACAGGCTTTAAAAAACAAATTCCTTCGATATTCATCACATGTGTAAAACACATTAAAGGCGGGTGGACCAGGCCAGAGGAGCAGAGCCCTCCGGCTCCTGCCCGCACCGGGAGACGGGGCCGAGCATCAGCAAGAGCTTCTCCCTCCTGGCAAGACCTGGCATTCCTGTTGGGGCCGGGAGAGGACAGGGCACCCCGTGCTCTCCAGGAGCAAGAAGCTGGCTGCCCTAAAAGCCTGCCCTGATAGCAAAGTACCAGCAACCAAGAGCATCTGTCGTGTCTCATGGATCTGATTCAGTAGTGGACAGGCGTGGCTGGACTCGATGATCTCAAAGGTCTTTTTCAACCAAAGGATTCTATGATTCCTTGGTTGCCTCTCTGACCCTACCAGACCCCACGGTCTGGCAAGCAATGGGATTCACTGCTGCAGAGAAGGCAGCTCTGGAGCCGAGAGGGCAGCGGGATGGACTGGGATGCTCTGGACAAAGGGGCAATTTTATAATCCCAACCTTATATACAAAGGGGGCTGCAGGAAAGCTGGGCAGGGGCTCTTGATCAGGGAGTGCAGGAACAGGACAAGGGGGAATGGTTTTCAGCTGCAAGAGTGGAGATTGAGCTGAGATCTTAGGGAGAAATGTTTTGCTGTGAGGGTGGGGAGGCCCTGGCCCAGGGTGCCCAGAGCAGTGGTGGCTGCCCCATCCCTGGAGGTGTTCCAGGCCAGGTTGGATGGGGCTTGGAGCCCCCTGACCCAGTGGGAGGTGTCCCTGCCCATGGCAGGGGGTAGGATTGGGTGCGCTTTGAGACCCCTTCCAACCCAACCCAACCCAACCCACCCCGTGGTTCTATGATTTGATGATTCTCCTTTGAACCCCTGGCTCTCCTTGTTCCTGGAGCCCTCAGCAGCAAATCAGTGTGTCCAGCCTTGCACGGGCTCTGCGCGTCACCACAAGCAGCCTGCCCGTGCAGCTCACACCTCTCTCACTCGTCCCCCACCACCGGGCCGTGTTTTTAAATCTCCTATTTATTTTTTTTCCCCTCTCATTATGGTGGATTATTCCTTATTTGCACATTTGCCAACGCAAAGTGACTGGCACAGAACTGAGCACACCTCCCCCTCCAGGTCACACTTTCCCTGGCAGGGTCTCTGCTCTCCGTTGGAGCCACAGCCCTCGCTGCACCGAGCCCTGATCATTATCCTTGGTGTAACACAGCCCGTTTTCTGTGGGTTCCTCACTTTTACGAGGTGTGATGGGGAAGGAATGCTGTGTACAGTTTAATTAGGGACTAAGTGCCTTGGGGGAAGTGGAAAGCAGCAGATACCGTGGGCACCAGCCCCAAACACTCAATCCCCCATTAAAGCAGCCCCTTTGATGCCTGCTGACGGCAGCCCCGGTGTCCCACCGCGCGTGGCCGAGGGCAAGGGTAGGAATCTGCACCAGCAAGGATGTGGGAGGCTGCATGACTGCCATCCCAGCCACTGTGCATCCTCCATGCATCCCTGGCACGGCCAGAGCTCGACACCTCTGTGCTGCGGGCGAGGTCTGGAAAAAACAGGATTCTGGGTGATTGATGGGAGAGAAACAGCAAAAATTGGCAGTGAAGGAAGGCAAAGGGGAAGAAATCTGGGCTCTGGGTTTCTGAGGGCTGAGCTGGGCTCGTATCTCAGAGGGAACTGCCCTGGGCAGAAGCTCTCATGGGGCAGCCCTGGAGCCCTGTGGAGCCCTGGCAGCACAGGAGTGCAGGGCAGGACTTTGGGTTTGGGCCCTTCCCCAGCAATGAAACTCTGCTTTTCCTCAACTCCTTTTTCTGCTTTGCCATCCTGTCCAAACACCTCTGGGAGTGGGAACCAAGGGTGAGAGTGGCCAAACCACGAGATGGTGAGGATAACACAGCGTCCGGGCCAGAGGCTCTACCTTCTGGGCCAGGGCACGGATAAGGGCTGGGATGGCTGCTGCGCTGCCCGCGAGCCCAGGGCTGGTGCTGCTCTGCCCTGCCTGATGCAGAGCAGCTACACGGAAATGGGCTTTGGCCTCAGGAACACTTTAATTCCCAACACCCTCCACAACAGATCCCTGGTGCAGACAAGCAGGCCACAGGCTGAACAGTTTTCCTCCCTGTGGTTGCTGCAGCGAGACGTGGCACCCAATGTCCCGTCCTACCCAGGGGTGCCCAGGACCCCGCGTGGCTGCAGAGGGTCCAGGCAGTGCCGGGAGCCCCGCCAGGCTGGGAGCCGCGCTCCCACGCACTTGGGCAGGTGCGAGCTCCTCGCCCCGTGACTCACGGTGGAGCGAGGCGCGCTCTACCAGGAGGCTGAATCAGAGCCCTGGAGGCAGGAGGGGGCCCTTCCCTCCCCCTGCGCCCAGGAAGACACCGTGACCTACTCCTGCTCCATCTCCCAACTTGTTGTGCGCTGCAGGCACACGTTGTGGGAATTAGAGGCATTGTGTCAGCGTTTGTTCACCCTGCCCATCGCACGACAAGTGGCAGGGGCTGGGGCCCAGGGTGGCACGGGGGGTCCCAGCTTGGAGATGTGTGGCAGTGAGCACATCACCCACCCCAAAGCAGCACAGAGCGACCTGTCCCATCAGAGCGGAGACACACAAAGCCCCTTGGCACGGCTCAGGGGTCTGGGTCTGAGAACATGGAGGTCATCCTCTATGCCCAGTGAGCTGAGAAACCCACCCTTCACCTCAGGGTGGCTTTCGCTTGCTGCAGCCCTGCCAGCTCGGCAGGATGCTCCGCAGGGATCTGCTTTCCCACGCTGGGCATGGGCCAGGGCTGAGGGCTGAGGGCTGGGCTCAGGGTGCATGGAGCATCCTCCTCACCACGAGCCCTTTCACTCTCAGGGCTGGTTTGAATTACAGCGTCGAAGCCTCATTTCTCTTTCTCCTGGGCTGGCGGGGCGCCGGGAGTGTGTGGGGAAGGGAAGGGGTGTTTCTGCTGGCAGCATTGCCAACCATCAGAGGAGTTACAGACACTTCATAAATATCTGGTGTTTAAGAGCTCGCAGTTGCAGATGGGCCGCGGCAGAGAAGGACAGGGAAATTCAACCACCCCCGCCAGCGCTGTGAGGGGAACAACCTGACACCCCTAGGCAGGAGATCCTCCTCCTCACGGCATCCATGGGGCGTTCACCCAATATTGCGAGGAGCCTTGCTTGGCTCCGTGCGCTGCACTTTCCGTGCAACTGGGAAGGACTCGCGGGCCCGGAGCAGGGTGGCTGCAGCTCCCCCTTTGCTGCCCGAGCCTGGATTCTCAGTGTCTTGCCCTTCCCTCACTGCCCCACAGCACAATTCCCCCCCACAGAAACAATTTCTTGCAACCAGTGCCCACTGCCACAGAGAGCCAGGTCCTGTATGAAGCAGCGTGGGCAGCCTGTGGGGTGCCACGGGGCACCAAGGCCACCATCTGCAACCGTGGAGCAAGGCAAAACCCCAGGGATGGTCCATTATTGCCATCCCCAGGTGCCTCATCCTCACACAGCCCTTGCAGGGCTGGGAGCTCCTGGCTGTCCATGGGGTGCAGCACCCAGGGCAGCCCATGTGAACTCTGCGCCAGAAAGGGCAGCTCTGCCTTTGCCAGGCAGTACCAGCTTCCCTCTTCCTCCTCCTGCACAGGGTGCAGCCTCCATAACACCCCACATTTACAGATGCCTCCAGTGTGGCAAAACACGGATCAGCAGGAACCAGGGCCACTTCCAAGGCTGGGCGAGACCCCCTTGCCCATCCTGGCTCCTTCCCATCCCCACAGGGCTGGCATCATGCAGGACGGGATGGCACCTTGCCCACCACCCTGCCCACCACCCTGCCCACCCTGCCTGCACCTGAGGAGCGCAGACACACCGCACCGCTCTCCTCTCTCCTCATCTCCCTCACTGTGACTCCTCCGTTCTGTAAATAATTTCCATTTTCATTTCTCAGCACCGGAGTGACACATGGAAGCGGGGATGTGAACTCAGCACACACACACATGCCTCCCCTGATTAGGACAACTTTTAAGTAGGTCAGAGCCTGGATTTAAGCTGCCTGACAGTTCCCCTATAAAACATACCTACTTTAATGCCCTGTATATTTTTTGTGATGTGAAATAGGAGTGGTTTACAGGGCAATGTTGGGCAGCAGATGTTATTCCCATGCTGGGGGAGGGCAGCGGTGGGGAAGGCAACCGCTGTAAATGAACTGGTGATTAAGGTCATTAAAGGATCCTAACCGAGGGGCACTGGGGGGACGGGAAGGGGACGGCTGGGCTCCACAGCACTAACAAGCTGTGCTCGCCAGCTGCCCTGGCCCATCCCTGCAGGGACGCTGCTGGCACGCCCGGGATCAGAGCTTCCCAAGAGCGCTGGAGAGGTGTCCCCACACCTCAGTTCAGGCAGCTTAATGACACCGGTGGGCACCTTCTCTCTGTATTTATGTATTACCTTATATCTCCCTCTCCCAGAGTCCTGTGATGGTTTGAGAAAGGTCTCTCTCGGCATCGCCTTTCCCTTTCCTTTGTTTGCAGTAAAAGCAGGAGGTCACCCGTGTTCGTGGCTGTGGGAGAGGAACACATTTCACAACAAGGTCTCTACAGATCCAGACAGCGCAGGGCAAGCACAAGAGAAAGCACTGGCATCAACGAAACCCCAGCATCTCTTGGAGCTCCAAAGTGCGTCTCGCAGCACCTGTGTGCCCGTTGTGGACAGTACCTGCCACCTCAGATGCTCTCCATGAACAGGAGGGCCTCAGACCCCCCGCCCTGTCAAGGAGGGGCTGATGGAGCACCCATAGCCATGGCCTGAGCCATCTGGGGGCCTGTGGGTCCCCCCTCCAGCCCTGCTCTTCTGGGTTGCAGATGCCAGTTAAACCCTGGCCCTCTGGCAATGGAAGCTGACCTTCCTCCTCTTGCCCCTGGCCATCGGGACACTTTGGGTGAGGACATGGTGGCAAAGACCTTTGGAGCTGCAGAACCCTCTGCACCTCCTGGGCTCCCTCTGGCCGCCGAGCACCTTGAGCTCCCACAAGGTAGGATGCTCGGGGATGCTTTGCTGCCTGGAGGAGCTGCTGCCCTTGCCAGGGCTCTCCTGGCACCCTCCAGCTCACCCCACAGTGCCCATGGGCAGCTGCCTGGGGGCTCAGCCCCTGGCCCCCACTGCTCCCACACATCTCCAGCCCCTCAGCAACAGGCTTTCTGATGAGAAGGGAAAGAGGCATGATTTAAACCTGACCTCTCACCCCAAGCTGTGTCTGTAATCAGACGAGCAAACGTTAATAGGCCGAGCCAGGCAGTGGAGCCCAAAGCCCAGATAAAACCCAGCCTCGACGACAATTCAATTTCCTTCCATGAGATCAACTTGCAGCTTTAGCAAAGCCACTTGTGCGGTCGCTGGGCTGAAACAATCTGGGCTGGCAGGCACGGCTGCGCTGCCTTCAGCTGGCACTGCCTGAGCTGCTCCTGCATGGCACCCCCTGCAACCAGCACCTTCCTGGGGGTGCCCACCTCCCCAGCACCTTCCTGGGGGCTTCCCACCTCCCTGGCACCTTCCTGGGGGTGCCCACCTCACTACAGCACCCCGGCACCCAGCACAGCCCAAAGCCACTGATCCCGTGCATCCCCTTGAAGCAAGGCTTGGGAGCAGATGGGACTTAATGCCTTGCAGGGGAGGGCTCTGCCACGAATGTGTAAGCCAGGGGGGCTTGCAGAGTGCTGCAGGGAGGCCAGACTCTCCCTCCTCCCCAGAGGCATCGTACGCCCGGCTGACCAAGGCGATGGGAGAGTTGCAATGTGCTCCTGGGGCCGGGACAGTCCTGCCTCCAGGCTGGCCATGCTGATCCCACCCTCAGGCACAAAATCATCCCCCTCCTCTTCCTCCTTCTCCTTCTCCCTCTCCTCCTCCTCCTCCTCCTCAGACCTAGTGTGTGTTGGGAGGTGGGGCTGTATTTTCCATTGTAAGCAGCGAATAATGTCCGCATGAAAGACATGATGCTGGCTTTTGCTTTCTCTTCTTTTTATTTTTTTTTTTGTTGCCTTTGCTAATCTTTGACCTAGATAGGAAGGAAACTCGATGGGAGAGGAGGGGATCTGGCTGGTGGGGCTGGGGCACAGGCCAGTGCTGCAGGGGCAGCCCCCTGCCAGGGCACAGCGTGGGGACAGCACGGGGAGGGGAGGGAAGGGCTGACCCCAAACCCAGAGCCCTTCGTGGGAGCAGTGACTGAGATTTTTGAGAAAAAGCAAATAAAAAAAGCTATTAACCCAAATGTTCTTGAAGAGCACTCAGATGGATGGAGTCCACGCTGTATTGTTGTGTTACACCGTTATAATGCCAAGTTTTCAGGGAGATTTGGATTTTCTTGGTGTCTTTGTGTGTATACATTGATGTCAGCACTCAGATATGTTTCCTTTCTTTCCACATTTCCATGCAAAGGCGCGATGCAAGCAGGGAGGCAAACGTCTCCCCCAGGAGCCAAAATGTTCCTTTAGGTCGAGAGCAGGAGACCAGAGCATCGCTTGCCCCTCTTTTTCCATCCCAGCCACCTCCATCCTCATCCAGTCCCCCCACTGCCGGGCAGGAATTGCTTTTATTACTGGTATACGAGCCGAGTAGATGCCTCCAGTTTACAACCCGCTGCCACCGATTTCCAACCCACTGTCACCAATTTGTTACCTATTTTTCTCGGTTGAGCACACACAGGGATCCTTTATTAAAGAAGCAAATCTGCATGAGGAGGCTTTTCCTTTCAGCGTGCACCTCAATAACCACAGAAAGACCAAATGTAAAAATAATCACCTAAAACCTCGGTCCCGAGTCTCCTGCGTTGGCACTCGCTGGCTTTGCTCAGAGATCACAAACTCCCTCGTGTGCTGCACGCACCACTCCAGCAATCCCAGTCTCAGGGAAAAGATTAGCTCTTAATTCCCCGAAGCCAAATCAGGACACGATACAGCCCATATTGTTCCAATTTACACCTCCTTATGAGTTTCCTCAGCTCCCTTTACAGTCTGAGTCTCTGGGCTGTGAATCTTCCCCGTTTCCAGTCGCCCCGGTCGGGGGGCCCAGCAGCGCCGGGGTCCCACGGCCCCGCGCCCTGTGGTGGGCAGCTGCTCCAGACCCCAACGGCTTCAGCTGCACAGATGGGACCTCCTGACAGCTCCCGGCCGGCTCCCACCCTCAGTCTGTCCCGGGCTGCTCCTGTCCCCTTGCAGCAGGACCTGAGCAGGGCTAACAGCCACGCTGGGGGAGATGAGGGAGAAGGTGGCCGTGCCGCAGCTCCTGGAGGGACACATCAGGCACTGGTGTGGGACCGGGTGCCCCCAGGGCATCTCTGCGAGGTTCAGCCCCTGGAGTTGTGCAACTGAGCATGTTCTTCAGAAACACCTTTGTTACGAGCTGGGGTTTCAGTCTCACCCAGGGTGCTCCACACTGGGTATCACAGCATCGTGCACAGAGGGGTGTTCTCTCCTAAGATGTTCTGTGCTGGTTTTATTCAGATTTGGAGGAGTTTTTTATTTATTTTAACAGAACATGAGGATCTGATGAACAAGACAGCAGCCTCAAATAACCTCTTCCTTGGCGTGAAGGCAAGTTCCGGCTGTTTGGGATAAACACAAGCCATTAGGAAGCTGCCCTTTCCCAAGGCCAAAGCAAGGATTCTGTGGGCTGGGATGCAGGGATGGTGGGAAGGGACGCATCCTGCTGTGGGCTGGGGAGCCTTGAGCACCCATCTCTGCTCCCACAAGCACCTCCGTACCCATCAGAAGGTGAAGTCTCTGCTTTCCTGCACTTTTATGGCCCCCAGACACAGCGGCCGCGCTGCTGTGGGCGCTCCCTGCTTGGAGCGAGGTGCAGCCCTGAAATCAGCCAACAGGAACTCTTCCAGTAAAACCAGCAAAACCCAGAGGCCGAGAGCCACACGTTCAGGTGTGCCGGAAACCCCTCTTTCTAAGAGGCAATTTATTCCCAGACTCAATCCACTGGCTTAAAGGACCTGATCAAGTATTTTCTGCTGTTCGACAACGGCTCCCACGATGGGATGAGAGCAGAGGAACTCAGAAAAGGTTCAGTGAGCCCAGGACAGGATGCCCAGGGCTGTGCTGGGAGCAGAGCCTGGTGCACGGCGGGTACCAGCCCTGAGCAGAGCCCTGGGTGCCCCTCGCAGGGGAGAAGCTGGTGGTTTCTGGTGCAGCAACAGCAGGTCCAACCCCAGGTACAGGCTGTGCTCCCCACAGCTGCCAGGTCCCCACGGTCCCACATCCTTTCTTTCTCCCCGGAAGGGCTGAGTCTCTCCTTCATTTCTGACAGAAGGGGTTTTTATCCTTCCACCCCCAAAAAGCCACCAGCTGCTTCCCACGGTTGCAGCGCCCCAGCCAAGGCTCTCAGCAAAGCCTGGGGCTTGGTGTGGTTCTAGTAGGGTTTCACTTCTCTGGTGCCTGAAGGAGTTAAGGAGCTGAAAACCCCACATCCTCCTCAGACGGGTTTCCAGGGAGGTGGACCAAATCCTATTACAGCAACATTTACCTGGGGAGCAGTGGGGAGGGCAGCCATGCAGCAAACCTCAGTGGTTTGCCACTTGATTTGTTCCCCGGGAGCAGAAAGCTGATGACGGAGCAGGCCAAGAGCAGCCAATGGCTTGCAAAAAACCCCAACCCTGACAGCCCAAGAACTTCTTTTCTGCTCTAAATTCTATAATGGGGGCCTTGGAGATGGCACCTCCAAGAGCACATCGCTCCCCTTGAGCCAGGGTGCTCTGGAGAGTGAAAGGCCATCATTTCTTGTACTCCCAACCACCCTTCTACCTTGATTTTGGAGGGCACTGGGCTATCAAAGTCACGATTCTGGCTGGCCCCCTGCAGTGGCCAGTGTGCCCGAGGTGCAGCCAGGGCGCCTCATCTCACCCAGCCAAGCAGAGAGGAGAGAAAAAAAGGGAAAAAAGAAAAATGAGACTGATTGCCCCAAGCAGAGGAAGGGGGAGGTTTCAAGCTGCAAGAGTGGAGATTGAGCTGAGATCTTGGGAAGAAATGTTTGCCGTGAGGGTGGGGAGGCCCTGGCCCAAGGTGCCCAGAGCAGTGGTGGCTGCCCCATCCCTGGAGGTGTTCCAGGCCAGGTTGGATGGGGCTTGGAGCCCCCTGACCCAGTGGGAGGTGTCCCTGCCCATGGCAGGGGGTGGCACTGGATGGGCTTTGAGGTCCCTTCCAACCCAACCCATTCCCCGATTCTATGATTTGCCGTATTCTGAAGCCAGAGAGAGCAGCCAACAGCCGGCACATGGGAAGGTACCTTGGCAAGGACGCGTCTGCTCAGCTGTTGAAGCACAGGACGTGGAGGGTTTGTTTTGTGCAGGCTAATAGAGACCTAGCAGGATAATTGGCATGAGTGGAGAAATGCCACAGCCCTCTTCCGGAGAAAGGAGCCCTCCTAATGGGAGCCAGGTGGCCGTGCCCCTCCAGCCCTGACCCCGGGTCTCTCCGGAGCGAAGCTGTGAGCACGACCCCGTCTGCAGGATGAAAGCAGCCGTCACTCGCCCCCACGTCACCCAGCGAGTGCAAACAGGTGTGGGGTGGCTCCTTCCCACCCCAGCGCACACTCCCTGCGGACCGGGCGCTGGCACAAGCAGCAGCTGTGTCCCCAGGCGGTGGCACAATTCCTGATGGTCTGCAGGACAAGGGAAGTTGCCAGCAGGTCACAGCCGGAGAGCGGCTGAGCAGCTCTGCTGGAATGTCAAGGACGGGGGTGACAGATGGTCCATGTCCATCAGGGAATGCAGAAGTCCTTGGCCTTTCCCCCTCGAAGCTGCCTGCAGGGATTTTCTTTCTGCTCGGGGGCAGCTGCCGGGGAGCAGCAGGCAATGGGATCTGGGGATGAGGCACCCGTCGCAGCCATCGCCGCCTCCTCCCTAGTGCCAGCCACAGCCCAGAGTGGCTGCAGCCAGTGGGGCTTTCGTTTGGGAAGGAAGGGCCTTGGGATCGGGCTCTGGAGAGCAGGGCCAACGCCATCAGCAAGGCTGCAGGGTCGCCAGAACTCCCTCCTGGCATTGAAGCCCATGAGATGGCACCAACCCAGACCCTGTTCCGCTCCCCAGCCCTGGGAACAGTGGGTGACTGGAAAGTGCTTTTTTTTTTTAGCCTCTATTTCTGGAGGTACAGTGATCCAAGAATAGAGTTTATGCATAAAATTGGACTCTGCAGTCAGGGTATGTAACACCAGCACAGCAACCAGCCCATAAATCATGCCTCATAAATCTCCGATAATGCATAACCTGCGTGCTGGCTGCAGATCAGCTCCAGGTAACTCAGCTTGGAGAGGAACCAAACTTGGCAGCAGGGTGGAAATCAGAGACAGGACAGCCCTGTGCAGCCCAGTCCTCTGCCCCAGCACACCCTGCCTGGTCGAGCCCAGGCTCCGCGCCGCTCTCCACTGAGCTACCCCAGGTACCTCTTTCAGGGAGGGGGATAGCAGAGGGGGCGAATGGATCACAACGTGCACGGTCTTAGGCTGCACAGGCCAGCGAGCACCCAAATGCACCACCACTTGCCCTTGATGCCAATGGAGTAACTGGGAATTTCCAATCGCATCTCTCTCCTCTTTCTCTTGGTCCCATGGATTTATTCCAGCCTGGGTGCCTTTGGCAGGAACTCACTTGGATCCCATCCTCCTGGAGCCCTGTGGACTCTTATCTGCAGGTACAAATTACCATCCCTTCTCGCTCCACGTAAGACTTGGACCTTTTCCCTATGTGCTTCAAATAGCAGTTGTTCCTCACTACCGGCCAACCGAACAGCCGGGTACACCAAGGCCAGGAGGAGGTCAGTGGAGAGCTGTGTTTATTATGTCCAGACAGTGCCTGGAACAGCAGGGGAGGGCAGGATGGTCTGCCCTGGGCAAGGCTGCGGCTCTGGGCTCTGGGAGGGTGCCAGCAGGCAGCGGCAGCTGGTGGAGCAGAGGGGCTGCCTGCAGATGCGATGCCACAAGAAATGGGGCAGTGGGAGGAAGTGCGTTTCTGGGCAGAAAAGGGACAAATGAAGTGTTACATCCAGGATCACCATCCCTGCCTCGCGAGCAAGAACCTTGCGTCAAGGGGTGTCTTTGGACGTTTGGTTAAAGCATCCGAGCGCAGCGGTTTTCATCCAAAGCTTCTCCTAAGCCCATTTAAGCTTTCCAGCTCAGCTGGAAAGCTTGTGAGATTCCCATTACACCAGATTCCCATGTGTATCCTCTCCTCCATTGGCATTTCCAGTTCTGCTCGTGCCGCTGTGCTGCCTGCTGCTCAGAGAACAAAGCAGCCAGTTTATCCCTCCAGTTGGAGAAAACAGGACTCCTCTCCCATCTGCTCTCCTTAGGGGTATAGAAGACCATCCTTGCTTTGGTGCATTCTCCCACATTGGTCCAGTGCCCCACACGGGCGGGTTTCCTGCCAAGACCTGCCTGGAGCTGCTCCAGCAGACAGACACGAGGTGTGCGGGTTGGGAAGGATTTGCATAAGCACCAGTTGCGGTTTCTGCTCGGTGTTCAGCAGCTCAGCAGAGCACTTGCATTTCCCAGTCCAAAGTGCCCGCCCTCACACAGCAGGACGAGGGAGGGCATTGCTGGTTTCCAGCCCGAGCTGCTTAATGTCTCACTCTGAAAAACGAATGTGCCTCTCGCTGTCTGAGATAGATGGGAGCTGGTTACCCATTCCTCGCGGTGGAGCACATCATGCCTGGATCAAGCCAGCTGTGAGAAGGAGGAGGAGGATCCTGGACCTTTCCTGGGGTGTTAGAGCAGGGCCCCTCTCTGCGGCCCTGCTGGGGCAGATGCTGCCCCCAGCCCCGCTGTCTCCAGTGGGTAAGAGGAGTCAGCCCTGAACAGCCATGTAGTGCTGGGTGAAGGCTGCCACCGGGCTGTGCGTCCCTGGCCGTGCTGCAGAGCCAGAAAGCGGATCTCACGGCGCTGAAACCCCAGATGGAATTTCCTTCCTTGCCTCCTTGCACGTATTTGTTGGTTTTTATAATATGAGGTTAGACTGTTTCCATCCTGGCTTCCAAAAAATATCACGTTAGCATGGGTTGCGTCGCAGCAGGGATTGGCGGAACAGCACGGCCGGCGAGCAGCTCTACAGGAGCTTCCCAAAGCCGGAGCACCTGCAAGCACGCAGCGTGGCTGCCCGGGCAGGGCTGCCAGCACCAGTGGCCCCATGACACAGGTCCAGCCATGGCACTGCTTCTGCAGACCCCAAAGCAGAAGGATTTTGCCAGCCAAACATCATTCTAGACGCAACATGGTGCAGCCAGCACAGCCAGCACCCTACGATGGGAACCTGCCATCCCTGCTTGCACCAGCAGCACCGGAGGAGGCGTTTGTTATTCTTCCGTCAGGCAAATAAATGGATGCTGGGAGTGCAAAAATCATGGCTCCTTTGCCAGATGTGCCCCATTGCTGTTATCATGGAATATTAATCAGAAAGGCCTGTGTGTAATTTTGGAGTTTTGATTAGAGAAATCTCCCTTACAATAATAAGCACGCTGGGGCCTGTATAAATACCAATGGCTCCAGGTTTGTTGGCTGGATAAAGTGGCATGTTGATTGCTCGGCTCGCCTGCTCATCAATCATTCAGCGTTGCCCCCACGTTAGCCGTCCTCCTGGAAAGGCTCCTTCTTCCCGGCTCCCCCAGTGCCTGTCCTTTCATTAATAGCCGCCCTCCTCCTCCCCTTCCACCTCTGTCCCCATCGCCGTCCCCTGCGCTCGCTCTCGGCCCCCTTCCTCCTCGCCTTCTCCCTGATCCCTGCATTCATCTCAGATTATATAAAGTTTGGCTGCCTTGAGTAAAATAAATTGCAGGCTTTTGAAGGGCTGGGGCTCTGTATATTTTTATGGCTAATGAATCTTCCTGTTTGAGTTTGGAAGATGGGAACTTTGCTTTCCAGCTGCCATGTGCAGCTCCGGCCAATTAAATCAATGGGGGTTGGAAACATCATCCCGGTGTGGGACAGCGATGGGTGGGAGAGTGTTAGGTGGGAGAAGGGCAGGTGGGAGAGCAGTGAGTGGGAGAACGACAGGTGGGAAGGCATCCAGTGGGAGAATGGCAGCTTGGAGAGCATCCGGTGGGAGAACTGTGGGTGAGAGATCATCCAGTGGGAGAATGGCGGATGGAGAACATCAGGTGGGAGAAGGGTGAGTGGGAGAACATCAAGTGGGAGAAGGGTGAGTGGGAGAGCATCAGGTGGGAGAAGGGTGAGTGGGAGAGCATCAGGTAGAAGAACAACACGTGGGAGAGCATGGAGTGGGAGAACGGCAAGTGGGAGAGCACCAGGAGGGAGAATGGTGGGTGGGAGAGCATCGAGTGCATCCTCTATGTCCTCCCTACCAGCCCCTTGACAGGCACCCCCCACCAGCACTGCCCAACCTGGGCTCGCACCAACCCATCACCCCGAGTTGCACGGGAATAAAATGAGATCAATCAAGAAAAGGGGTGGGCAATGGACAAGAGCAGCAGCAATCACGCTACTCATGGCCACAGTGATGCTGCCTGGGTGGGCAGCCCCCAGGGATGCTCTCCATGGGGTGCAGCAGGTCCTACTGTGCAGCTGCTGACTTGAGCACATACTGCTTTTTCTCACTCATCCAAAGCCTTGAAGAGGAAGCATGCAGCCTGCCCCAGCCCTCAGGGCCACGAGGGAGACTTTCACTAGGAGGAAAAGCAAGCTCTGGGCAAAGGCAAATAACCGGCAGCAAGTCGTGTGTGTGCTGAGTTTTTCCTCCTCGTCCTCTCCGAGCCGCCTATGGGCAAACTGCAACCGTCCCTAATTTATTCATCATTGCAACTGATTCATCATCTACTTTTTATGTCTGGTTTCTTGGCCTGTAGATTATCCGCCAGCAGTTTGTTGAGCATATTTGACATGTGAAACTCAAGCTGTGTTTACTTGTAGTTCATGTACCATGGCGTTTGGGTTGGCCGCCTGCCATCAGCCACGTGGTGCCTGCGCCGTGCCCGGGTTGGCGGAGCGCAGCTCGCCGTGGATGCTCACACGCACCAGCGCAGCCTCTCCCCAGCTCCAGATATTTCCCGCTGTTGGTTGCACTCACCTCGCTCCTCCCGGCTTCTCCTCTGAGCCAGGCGCTCGGCACAGCGAGCAGGAAACCGTATTTCTGTGAACATTCAAATGCATGAAATCCCACCAAACCTGGGGGCAGTGCTGGGAGAGGAGCCTGGGAGGACCTGCCAACCTCACACGCTGGAACAGCCTTCTTCTTCCAAAGTTTCCAAGACATACTGAGCACAAGGGAGCCTCCGAATGCGAATTTCCACTCTTGCTGCATATCCGTGACCTCAAGTAAACGAAAGGAAAGCTTTCCCAGTGCTGGGTCCCAAGAAGAGCCGGAGGGGTGCTTTGCCCTGGTTGTGAACCCATAAATGCCTCGACGATGGGGGAAGTGGGGGTCTCCAGCCCTTGCCATGAGGCCACGAGCTCGGCCGGCGCGAGGCTGACCCAGACAGGGGAAGGCAGCTCGGTCTCCTGCGAGCGCTGGTGTCACACCCTGACGACAATAACCCCATTAACGTGCACGCACATCAGAGAGACGCACACGCCGAGGGAGAGGCAAAAAAAAAAAGCCCTTTCTGTCTGATAGGCTTCAAAAATATGTATTTGATTTTCAGATGTTAAGCTGGAATTGCATCCAGATGGATGTGGGGTCACACTCCCTGACACTGGCTTCCCATTACACTGATATTGAATGCAGATATGTTTTATATAGATAGCTTACAAATATAGCGCGGTGTTGTTTCGGGTGAGTTTTTTTAAGCCATTTCCCCCTGCCGGTCCCCGCGGTGCTGCCATTCCCATGTCTCCGGTTCCCCATTGCTGCCTGCTCAGGCTCCCAGCTGGTCTCGAATCCATCCACCAGGACAAGGGTACTTGGGAACAATTCCTTCCATCTCCCAACACCACCATCTCTCATGGTCCAGGTGTTTTCACCCCTGGGTTTATTCCCCTCCATCACCACCAGAGATGGGATGCAATTTTTGGAGGTGACGCTGACTTCCCCATCCACCGGGTATCATCCACCCACTGTCCTGAACAACAAACAAATGCAAACAAAACCCAAGCAATATAAAAATCAGCATTTAATAACACAGCAAGATTTGTGGGGCTTAATGTATAGTATTAAATGTGGCAATAAAAATAGACCGCTATTAATTGTGTCATTGCGACGCTGAGGGCCTCAGGGGATTGCCAGCCTGGTTCTTCTGTTTTATGGTGTCACCATGATCTGTTGATAGAATTACTGCCATGTTACAACAAGAATAGTAATAATAATAATAACAACAATAACAATAATAGTATATTTTGTTGCCATAAGATTCCTCCTGACTCTCCCAGGGTACTTTGCAATTAGATACTTGGAGAAGCTACAACAAATAATTGTCTCTTCAGCCTCATGTTCTTGGGAAGGGATGAGCTGTGTGTTGAGGGAAGCAGCAAGCACACAGGATTTGGTCTTATCCTATCTCTTTCCATGACTTGCCTCCCTCAGGAACCCCATGAGACCACGTGGAAGGGAATGCGTGGGGCCAGATTGGTGTTGTCCCCACAAGGAACAGTGGTGAAGCCCTGGCAGAGGCTGCCCAGGGCAGTGGTGGAGTGTCCATGCCTGGAGGGGTTCAAAAACCATTTAGATGTGGCACTTCAAGATGTGGTTTAGCAGGCACGGTGGGGTTGTGTTGATGGTTGGACTGGATGACCATAGAGGTCTTTTCCAACTTCAATGATTCTGTGATTCTAAGAGATGTCCCATGTTGGTCTCCATCCTCGTGAGAAAGGGATGCTCTGCATCCCACGGAGCCCAACGCGTCTCCTGCAGCCGCGGGAGAGCAGATGCAGCGGGGGCGAGAGCCGCTCCACCGGTTATTTACAGCCTGTAACTTTGCTCAGCAAAGTTTGCTCCTTTTTTTCTGGTCGTTGAGTTATCCGGGAAAGGATCACTGTTTTCTCAAATGTATTCATTATCCAAAATTATTTGGGGCCTAACACAGGGGGATCTTTCCACTGACTTAGCTGGGTTTTGGATTAGGCCCTTAATGAATAATTTCTGCAAATAATTCTTGGCCTGTGTCTTGTTCACAGGCAGTTTACTGCAAGAATTCAAAAGTCAAGCTGCTTTATTGGCCGTATAGGTCATAGGGGATTATTTCCGTTCCCTGAGTAGATGACTCTTAGCACCAGGTCTTCAGTGCACACGCTCTGTATTAATTCAAAATTTGCTTTCTATGAATATTTTACAAGAATGCCTTAAAATTCACTGTTTCCATGGACATTCCTCCTCATAACTCATTCTGTTTGCTTGAATATTAACTGAAGGCAAACAGAGCAGGGGCGCGCAGGGAGTCCAGCTGAGCGCGCTGGAAGAACGGGCATGGAGACAGGGGGGAAATTCCACTGAGGAGCACTTCACAAATGTCAGGGCAGATGGAATAAATAACGTACCCAAGCCAGGCCCTTGTCTCCACTCCCTCCCGCCTCTGCAACCCACCGGCTGCCGGCATTGGCTCCAGAAGAAAGGAAAGCAATCTCTTTTCACCTGGTAACCTGGGCTGTCCCCCACCAGAATGGAAGGAGCTGTGGTCTGAAATGTTAATAAAGCATGGAAAATGAGTTCCTGGGGAGCAGTGGTCATATTTACCTTGCAAAGCGTCTGTGAGCGGTCCTGTCTGCCCCATATATCCCGGAGGACCCTCGCTCCCAGAACACGTCCACTGGCAGGGATGGCCAGGGCGACGTGCTGAGCATCGTCTGGTGGCAGCAGAACCCCGGGCAGGACAGTGATATCCACCCACCTCCAACTCCACAGGAGAGGTGGTGGATGCCCCATCCCTGGAAATAGTCAAGGTTGGGTTGGATGGGGCTCTGAGCAAGCTGATTTGGTTGAAGATGTCCCTGCTCATTGCAGGGGGGTTGGACTGGATGGGCTTTAAGGGTCCTTTCCAATCCAGACCATTCTGTGACGTATTACCAGGAGGCAACAGAGAGAGAAACCCCTGCCAAAGATGTCAACACTCCTGTACCAAGTTCACTGTTCCTTTGAGTTGTTTCTGTTACCCCAAAATCAGCGTCTCAGGGTCCGGGGTCCCTACACCAAGCACCGACGGTGTGTGATCAATGGGAATGGAGGGTGTCGGTGCCAACTGGGGGGGAACAGGTAGGGCTTGAGATGAGCAGGCTGGTCCTACCTCAGATCCAGAGGGAAGAAGAGTCCCTGGAGCATCACACTGCGGGACTGGGAGGTTTGCACTGTTCCTTCCCCTCCCCTTAGGTAGCCAGGGCTGGAGGGTCCAGCTCAACTCCCAGTTAGAACAAGGGAAAACCATGACATCCCAGTTGACTCCAACCCCTTCAGCACCCGTTTCCACCAGCACACACTGAAGGGGAATCTGGCCCTCAGCTTCCAGGCTGTCAAACCCATCACCTTCCCAAGAAGCCTGGAGAAGAAAGCACATGTTTCCTAGCTGTCATGTGGCAAGGAGCTGAGTAACGGGGCGGTCTCTGCCTGGTGAAATGTGCATTGCATTTGGGCTGAGATTCTAATGGATTCTGATGCGATTTTTTTCCTGATTTGTACCAGGCCATCTGGATTTGTTTCTGCGAGATGCGGGTTTAATACACTCAGAATTTCCCATTGAGTCTCATGCACCAAAGAGAGGGGGAGGGGGTGAATGAAAAGCAAATTTAATAACAGAAAGACCTGAAATCTATTAAATATACATTAAAATACATTTGGTTTCCCAGTGGGTGCAAAGTGCCATAACGTTTTACTGGGTTTATGACGCTGGCAGAGGCTCTGAATGAAAATGGAGGAGAGAGTCCAGGGTCCCTGCTCAGTAGTTCACAGTGGAGAGAAAGAGTCGTCTGCAGTTTGCTAACGCAGCAAAAACGGAAAAGGCTTCTCGGGTAGATCCACAGAGAGCACATTGCACATGTGTTTCCGTTAAGGATGTTCACAAAACCTGAACAGCAAGAGGCATTCAGGTTCTCAAATTATTTGGGACTCTCATTTTCCCTCTCATGCTACGACTTCGGCAGGGGCCCTCACCCAGCCTCCCCCGGCTCCTTCCCGCTGCACGGCTCCTCCATGACCCCTGGATTTGGAGGAGAAACTCCATGGCTCAGGGCTGCTGCTTTTCCTCAGCAAAAGTGTCCTGTCCAGCTCCATGAGCTCAGGAAGGGGGTGGGGGCAGGAAGCAGGCAGGTGCTGGCAAGGCAGGACATGACATTGGGGTGGCTGCAGGCTGGCCCTGCTCTGTAACACAGGGCAAGAGCACTCAGCACCACAAGAGAGCATCCCAAACCCTAGGAGTTTTGCAGCTGTGTGCAGCACGTTGCGTTTTCAACATCCTTATAGCCCTGTGCATCACAGTGGGGAGAGCAAGGAGCTGCCCCACACAGGTGATTCCCATCTGTCCTGTCCTGCAGCTCCCAGCTTCAAACGTTGTACTCCCACCCCACTCCCCCAGCCTCATCCGCAGGTCCGAGGTGTTGCTGGTTTATCCAGACCTGCTGGTCTGGCCACTCCGTGTCCCACCCCGTGTTGCGGCTCAGTGGCCAGGACCAGCTCCAGGGCTTAATTCCTCCCTTAACTGATTGGGGCCCTGGAACTGTCACCCAGAGAGCATGGATGCTCACTGAAAACCTCCTTGGGTCCTTCCAGACAGGAGAAGGGGATGTCCCAGGTGCAAGACTTTCCCCTGGGCGAAGGCCACCCCACTATTTGTGTACAGACCCCACCCCTCTGCGTTTCAGGCATCTGCACCGAGCAGAAAGGGCTTTTCTTGGCATAATTCCACTTTTCTTGGGCTGGTCCCGGTCCACACGCGGTGAAGCGAGTCATGAGAAAGCAACAGGAGGAAATACACGGACCCAGAACCACCGAGGGCTTTGAAAAATGGAGTTTGTTTGCACTTACTCAAGGCTCCGGCTGTTCCTGCTTTGATGTAGAGCAGTTCATGTGCTCAGAGACCAATTCTGCTCCGCAGCAGCACGTGTGTGTGACCGGAGATGGGGGGTGCATGTGTGCAAGTGAGCAGTGCCCGCAGGAGGGCTGGGCAGGGGTGGGCGTGCGGTGGGAATGTGCACAAGTTGGCATGTTCATGAGGGGGTGTGCTGGGAGGGGCAGCAGGGTGGGTTTCCCAGGATCTGTGGGGAGCTGGAGCCCCCAGCCCTGTGCAGGGAGGTGGTGGGTGGTGTGGTCGGGCATGGTGAGACATGGCATGGCATGGCACGGCATGGCATGGTACAGCATGGCACAGCACAGGATGGCGTAGCAGAGCATAGCATGGCACAATATGGCTTAGCATGGTACAACACAGGATGGCACAGCACAACGCAGCATGGCACAGTATGACATGGCATGGCATGGAATGGCATGGCACAATACAGCATGGCATGGCACGGCATGGTATGGCACAGTATGGCACAGTGTGGCTGTGTGTGTTCCTGCACAGTCCCCGTGTCAGCGCCAGCGTGCAGCCCCGCTCCCCGCCAAGCCGGCAGCAGATGTTCAGGGCAGAGCGAGCCAGCACTCGGCCAAATATCCATGCTGGGAGGGAGACTCCTTCCTCTGCCAAAATCAGGCCGAAGCTTCCCCCAGGATGGGGTTGGCCAGCAATACGGAGATAATGGGAAGATGCTAAGGCAACACAGCTGGCAACCATCAACACGCTGCTCTGCGTCGGCTGCTGCAGCCCAGCGCTCCATTGTTCTGGAGGGAAGAGAAATACCGACCTCTGGCCGGCACCGGAGCCAAGCCTGCTCGGTGGGTAGGGAACAGGAACAGGATGGCCTTCAGAAAGGAGACCAAAACACAGCCCGGATGGGTCACAGATGATTAATCTCACAGGGAGCTGCTCTCACAGCTCCAACAGCTCCAAGAGTCCCAGCACTAATGAGCCGGTGGGTGAATCCCACCACGCTGACTTTTAATGATGAGCTGGATCGCAGCCAGCCCTTCCTCTCTCCCTCCTCGTTCCCACAGCCACCCTTACCAAACCCCACTGAGCTGTGCTTGGCCCTTATAAATCCCACCTCATTGCAGCCCCAACCTTGGGAAACTGGGGAAAGAAGACAGGGATAGGAGGGAGTTAGGAGAGTGGCTTTCCTTTGCCTGCTCTTGGGCAGCTCTCCATGCTGCCAGGCCTGGAGCAGAGCCGGTGGTGCAGCTCAGCCTGTCCTGAGCATCCCTGCCTCCAGATGGGTGAACCCAAAATGCTCAGGTCCTGCAAACCTGGTGGGTGCACGTGCGCCACTGCCCTGTCCATGCCTACCCCAGCAGGTAACGCCGCTGAGTGGCAGCGCGGCCCCGCAGCCCGAGCATCGCGCACATGGGCTCAGGAGATGAGCGTCATCCTTGGCTGCATCCGCAAAGAAGGAGGGAGAAATGTTGTTACCCAGCCACATGGCACGAGGAGCCCGCTGCAAGGATGCTGCCTTCAGTGCTCTCGTCTGCGCTTCCAACCAGAGCAGGAGAACTTGGAATGGGTTCAGAAAAGAGCTGGGAGTGAGTCAAGGCAATGGAAAACATGCATTACAGTGACAGAGCGAAGAAGCTCCGGCTGTTTGGTTTATTGAGGAGACCAAGAGGTGGCTTGCTCACGGTCTACAAGCATATGCACGGGGAAGAGATTTCTGATAGCAGACGGCTCTTTAATCTAGCAGGAAAAGGCATTACAACATCCCTAGTTGGAAGCCGAAACAAGACAAATCCAGATTAGAAATAAGAAGCACATTTTTAGCAGTCGGAGCAATTAAGCGTTGGAATGAATCCCCAGGGACAGAGTGGAATCTCCATCACTCCAAGTCTTCTAATGGAGACAGAGTATCTTTCGAAAAAATATGTTTCAGCTTGAGCAAAAGCGATGAGTTTTGTGCCAAGGCAGCGGGCTGCGGAATGCAGGAGGTCAGCCTGGCTGGTCACGGTGGTCCCTTCTGGCCTGAAAATCCATCAGCTGAACTATAATTTTCGGAAATGGGCAAAAAATAACCCAGGATCAGGCTGGCGTGTTTATCGCCCTGTGCATTGGGTTTTGCAAGCAGAGCCTCAGAGCTGGAGCTCAGTCGTGCTGCCTGCGCTGGGAAGGCGAGGACAAGCCAGGGCTGGAGCAACCAGTGCTCCCGGCTGAAACGATGCTCCCAGGCCACCCCAGCAGATCTCTTCTGCCGTGTCCCCGTAGGCAGCAGCCCTGAGGAGAGCTCAGGGTGGGACACAAACCCATTCCCCGGGCAGGCACCCCTGCTCAATGTGCTCTGCAGGGAGTGGGCAAAGAAACCTCTCCTGGGCAGGTGTGAGAGACGCAGGCTCATGCCCAGCGCGGCTCAGGTGAGGCAAACACCGAAGGAAAACCTGTCAGGGCTAGAAGAAAGCCTGCCTTGAGTGGCTCCCTTTTAAATTAATTTAATTCCATTTTTAAATGATGGGTTTAGGACCCCTTTTAGTCCCTAACAAAAGGAGCTTTAAAGTCTCTGGGAGCAGCGACTGTTACAAAAGGGGCAAGGGAAGGTGGGAAGCCCACGGGACTTCGTTAGGGACGCTAACGTTGATTGTAAGCTCAGCATGCCTCACGCGCCAGCGTGAGCAAAGCCTGGCAATTAGCACAAGCCCATCAAAACCTCCTTATTCCCGTCCTTGCCCCCCTGGTAAGGAGCAAGGAGCAGGTCCAGGTGACACAGAGTGAGCAGACACAGGGCCACCATGCCCAAAGGCAGCACTTCTCTGCTGGGCAGCTGTCTGGCACAGCAGGAGCTGGCAAACATCGAGCTGCCAAGCTCAGAGATGCTGGGAACCACTGGTGATTCCCCTACACATTGAACCATAGAATTGTGGAATCATTTAGGTTGGAAAAGACCTTTAAGATCACCAAGTCCAACCCTTAACCCAGCACTGCCAACTCCACCACGAAACCAAATCCCTAAACGCCACATCCACACGGCTTTTAAACACCTCCAGGGATGGGGACTCCACCAGTGCCTGACAGCCCTTTCCATGAAGAAGGTTTGCCTAATATCCAGTCTAAACCTCCCGTGGTGCAACTTGAGACCTTTTCCTCTTACCATAAACAAGATGTTACCCTCAGCCCACCACAACTCCAACTGAGCACTGCGTCTCCTCCAGGCCCCACAAGAATCAAACGTGTCTGGCCATTGGTATCACCACAGACCTGGGGACCAATGGAGCTGAGCTGTTAGAATCCCATCCACCACACGGCTGCAGCTTCCCAGTTGTGGGATAATGCCTGTGGCTGGTTACTGGACACCCCATCACCAGCTGGGATGAGGCTCACCTTGGTGGGGAGAACAGCAGGAGAGCACATGCCAAAATAGCTCTCCACAGCGGGATGGGGTGCTGGGGGACTTGGGGTTACCTGGTGCTGTCGCTTTGTAGGTGTGCCACAAGGTCAGGTACACCCTGGTAGGCAGCAGACAGGCAGAAGGACAGGACAACAGCTCTACGGGTGGAAGACAATCCAGCAACACCTGCCACTTGCCTACAGAAACCCGAGGTTCTTATGACCCCATCAGCTAAGAACCTTCAAGCCTTTGATACTTCACTTAATTTAATGCTCCTCTCTCTCATCCTTAATTGCGTTTATCGTCATTAAAACATCAACAGAAGAACCTGGCTCCAGCCCAGGCTCACTGGTGCTGGCAGGAAATTTCCCATTGACGTGATGGATTTCGCTGGTGCCCTGCCACCTGCTCTTGGCTCTGCCCTGCTCTCTTTGCAGAGGGCAAAACATCGTCAGAGGTGAAGTAATGGCCAAAACCAAGAAACAAACCCACGTGGGCACAGAAATTCAGCCATCCTGGACCAGCTGGAGTGATGGTGGGGCAGGATGCAACCTTGCATTCACAAAGCCCATCCTCGCCAGCTGTGGGACTTCTGGTGGCATCAGTCCATCTCTCCAAGCTGCTAATATTCACTATTCATGGAGCTCTTTTTCTCCTTCAAAAGGAGTAATAAATATGCATGAAGTCTCACACCACTTTGGTGTGACTCGGGTTTTACAAATGGCAGGAATCAAGGGCAGAGCAGAGAGTGGCTGATGGCCTTGCTGATCAAGGCAGGGGCTGAAGGAGAGGCAGGTTAACACCAGCATCCCTCCCACCCCCCAACACTGGTGTCATGATTTCCTCCCAGCCTGGAGCCGAGAACCTTCACTTTCTCTCTTCTGTGACCTTCCCTCAGCTGGCTGCCCCTCTCATGAGGCCAACAAACACAGAGTGAGGACCTTGCCGAGCCCAGGAGCCAGGCAGCAATGGGAAACAACCACCTTGCTCTCCCTCCGGAACCCAGGAGCTGCATCAGTGTGTGTCTTCATGGTCCATGGGCTTCATCTCACAGCAGACAGGAAGAAGGTGCTGAAGAATTAGCACAGAACCAGCCAGCCATGGAGTAAAGGAGGATGAACTCAGAGGAGCAGTAACTAATATAAAATACTACATCATTATTGAAGAACACATGGATGCAAATTAAGGTTTCTGTTCCTGCTTTAGTACAAGCACGGGGGAAGGTGCAGGTGACTCCCTGAGCATCCTCTGTGCCTGCTCAGCCCTTGAGGGACACTGCAAGGGGACCTCAGGCAGGGCTCAGTGGCCGGAGGGGGCTGTAGGAAGCGGGGTACCGTGACACACTGCGCCCGATGGAGAGGAGCAGGGATCCCGTGGAGTCACAGTGATGGGATACCGAAGGGCCTGGGGGGTTTGGGAAGGCTGGTGTGAATCTGCCACAGTGCCCGTCAGCAGCAGGACACAGGGCAGCTCTGCCTGCCCCAGGACACGCTGCGTTACACCAAGGCTCGCTTTCAAACTGGGTCACCAGACCCCTGAGGACATGGAGCGCATCGTCAGCCGGCCAGCGTGTGGCTCGCTATGGGGAGACTGGAACGGTGGGGGAAAATCCCGTGTCCCGTTTGGGGATGGCTGCAGGGCCCCTGATCCAGGGGATAAGAGACTCGGAGATAATGCAGAGATTGATAGAACAATGGCACAGCTCACCCCTTCCCTTCGGGTAGGGCTTTGATTTCCTCCAAATTACCAGTCAGCTGCTCCCTTATGTTTTCATCCCAGAATAAAGACAATACACATCTTCAGATTCCAAGCCTGTGCCCAGGGCGGCTCTGTTAACCAGAAAACCGGAGGCACAAAGCTACTTTGGGCTCCAAAATGGAAGGAAAAACAAGACACATCTGCATGTGAACATTTTTGCTGTCACTGGAGCCGCAGAAATGCCTCTCCGTGGATGCGTGTGGTTTCATTCTGGGTTTGTGATGAAATACATGGCATGGGGAGGGGTTCATCGGCAAAGCCCTGGTGCTCTTGGTATCCAGTCTCTGAAAGCCAGAGCTGGACAGACAGAAAACAGCTTTCCCTAAGCCCTCACCAGCTGGGGATGACTCTCCCCTGCCCCACCAGCTCTGGGCAGCGCCGGTGTCCGTGGGTCACATGTCCAGCCCCACTGCTGGAGGCTGGGATATGAGCTGCATCCCATAACTCACAGCCCCTCTGGGTGCTTGCAGATGGCGCTGGTCTTCATTGTGCCTTCAACGCCCTTTTATTCCTCCTCCTAAAAGGAAAGCTTCCAGGTTTTTGTACTGGTGATGTTTGTCAGACAAATCCCCTCCAGAGAAGCCCTCTGAGGGAGATCAAAGTCCATCAGAGGCGAGCCCAGCCTCCCAGCGCTCCCCGGAGACTGCGCCGAGGTGGGACCCTCACCTGGCCCAAGGTGAAAGACAAGCCAGCTGGGTAGAAATGTTCACGTTTAAAATACACGGCATGACAGGCTTCTTCTGGTCACGCTGCCTCCTGGGCGAGGGGCACACGCTCAGCTGAGCCCCACAAACACTGGGCAGCAAAGGAGAGGTCTCCCAGCATCTTTTCTTCCCTCCCCATCTAATAAACAAAGAAACTTGCTGTTTCAAACCAAGGAAGCTGAAAACTTAGAATGCTGGCTCTGGCACAGACGAACGCTCCTTTGGGGAAGAGGCCGTTCCAGCTTCAAGCAGAAGATGCAACACGTGCTCTTCAATAACCCAGGCCACCTTGCACCAAGGATGGATCCATGGAAAAGCTCTCTCTTCACAGCTTTGCAGAATAAACCCAGGAAATGAGAGCTGAAGCAACAAGTAGGTGTCTCCCTGCCTCCTCCTGCAGCCCACAAAGAGGTGCCCAAAGTGGAGATGCCAGGGGAGACCTGGGCTCCAGCAAGGGCCTCTGCCAGCAGCACGGGGGAACCCCGGGGGGGTGAGGGACACCCAGCAGCAGCCACTTGCTTCACAAGCACATTCAGCCCTCCAGATGGCAGAGAGATAACTAATTACCCACTAATTATTAATCAATTCTCTGTGATTTTATCTTAATTGGGCTTTTTCCTACCCAGCCTTCTAAAACATCTCCCTGGTTTTGCTCAAGTGATGCTGAGCCGCGGTCCCCTCTCTGCCAGGGTCACTCCACACCCTGTCTGTGCACACCCCAAAGTGGGGTGGCCAGGGGGTGGGGGGCAGCCCTGGAGAGCACTCAGAGTCATTTATGGGAGCGCAGTGCCTCGAGGCATCGCCCGCCAGCTTTATTTGCCTATAACCCCCCCGAGCACTTATGCTGTATGAATAATAAATATATGAGAATAATCGATAACAGGAGAAGAGCTGGGTCAGGGCTGCCAGGGCATGAAGCAGCCTCTCCTCTCCATGCCTGTCCCCTGCCAAGGCAAGGTAGGACATTCTTTGCCATCCACAGCGGAGCTGGCACTGCTCCACCACCCTCTGTTTGCAGCCAGACCCCAGACTCCTCTCTGTACCCCCAAACCCCAGGGCCCCATGGGGACAGGCTGAGCCCTGCTGCCCTCCTGCCAGCTCCAACCATCCCTGGTGGGAGCAGACAGCCCGAGCCCAGCGGGCAGCATCTCTGCCCCGGCTCCTCAACCTGGGAAGTTCAACCACATCCGCACCGAAATCTGCACCGACTGCGAGGGGAAGAGAAACAACCCAAACTGTTGCTCCGATTTCCTTCCCAGGAAAGGCACTATTGCAGCAATTAGTGCACACAGACTGTAATGACCCCTTGCAATAATTGCAGGTGGAAAAGAGGTGTGCAAAGGTAGGAGCTGAGCGCGCTGGGTGCCCCGTGCCAGAGGGGTTGGTCCAGCATCCCCCAGCACCAGCAGCCAGAGAGGCTGGTGGGGCTGGGAGGAGGAGGGTTGGCATCTAAAAAACATGGTTTGCCTTCAGTCCTGCCATCGCCTCCAGGTCCAGGAGGGTGAAGCATCACACCCCCAGTGCGGTGGCAAAGGGCGGCAGGTTTTCCCCTTGGCCCTCCCTACTAAAGGCAGCCGGGCATCGCCAGCAGCCTGTGGGCAACGGCAGCTCCACGGCCCCACAGGGAGCACCCAGCTGGGTGGGTCTGCCAACCTCGGCTCTGGATTATGGGCCAGACCTCTGTGGCAGCACCGAGATGTGCATCACCCTGCGAGGCTCAGCCAGGGTCCCCACTGAGACCCCATGTGTGACAGCGAGGCAGGGAGAGCAGGAATCCCTGGGAAAACTCTTTACATGATTTATTCACATTACAGGTATTTCAGTGTGTTGGTTGTAATTAAAGTTCAACATCTGAGGCAAAACAAGAGCAAAAATCTTCCAACCACTTTAAAGAGCGACTTTGAGAGCAGAAAGCAATAAAACAGGCCGTGCTTAAACAAATCCTTTCTACCTTTCATCATTTCCCTTCACAGTCCTGGCTAATTATCAAAGCTATCTGTGTTTCGGGAATGGGCCCCACTCCCAGGCCCCTTCCCCAGCTCCACCTTGCCTTGAAGTCCCAGTCCTCCCACTAGTGCATCCCAGTCCATCCCAGTAAAACACCAGCAATGCCAAGCCCTGGCTGGCAGGAGCTGCTGGGAAGCCAAGTCCCGGGTGCAGCGAACATGGCTGGGGTTGCAGCCCCAGTGGCACAGGCTAAGGTCCCCCCAGCAGCACAGGGGAGGTGACAGCAGCCCCTGGGGGACACAAGCCTTTCCCCTGCACCGGGCACTCAACATCCTTGGGAATCGTTTTGCCTGCAGCCAGCCTTCAGCCGTAAATAACGGAGCCCTTATAGTCCTTGCCACAGTCTTGCTGGCATTGTTCAGTGGCACGAAATTCACCCCCAAAATGATTTATTTTAAAAAATGTGAACAAAGACGGGGTTCTGACTTGGCTGCGGGGCCCGGCGAGAAGGGAACGAGAAGGAAGGACTGAAAGCTCCCATTGAGCAGGCTGGCCCCGGGAGAGCGCTCGGCCGTGGGGAAGCACAAGCACGTCTGGGCACTTTGTACCCGTCCCTTCCCAGGCTGGAGGGCTGCTGCCACCCCAGCCCACTGCGTTTTCCCAGGAGCAGCATCCAGACCATGCAGCATCTCGCGGCAGCCCTTGGGGCAGACCCCGCTGCTCCCACCACCACATTTCCACGGTGCTGTGGGGTGGAGCGGCAGGGAAACGGCTCTCAGGGTGAGCAGGACGACTGCTGTGCAGAGGGAATGCCCGTCCCACCAAGGCTCTGTGCAGTTGTTGCTGGATCCAGCGGTCTGTGCTTCAAAGCATCCATCCAACTCCCAGCAGCATGGGAAAAGCTCTCCCACACCTGCTCGCAGCACTGATTTATCTACTTAGGTTTCCTCTAAAGCCTGGCAGGAAAACAAAGAGGGGGAAATATGAGCGCCATCACTAAAATAACAATCATTTAAATGCATTATCAAGCAAAATGATTTCCTAGTGGCAAAAGGATGATGGAGTGAAGCTGTCAGAGCTTGCGGGAAGGCAGCACACAGCATCCCTTGAGAGGCAGCGGTGCAGCCAGAGCAGCCGCGGGGTGCTGGGAGCTGCCCTGGGGAGACCCGTGAGGTGGATCCTGCAGGAGGGGCTTGAACCAACTTTTGGGAAGGAAACACCAGGAGAGGCAGTGGAGTGAATGAACTCTTCCATTTGGGAAGGGGAGATGCAGGCAGAGAGGGAAACCTGTTCTTGCCATGGAAAGAAAACTTCCTCAACGCAGATGGGTTCCCGGAGCTGGCTGAGTCCTCTGGAGCAGCCACTGCTCCCCAGCAGACAAAGGGGGAAATGTGGAAAGAAGAGAAAAATATATGAAAGCCCTGGAGTGCAGAGTTCACAGCGTTTCGGCAGCATCCGCAGCAGCCTGCCAGAGTCTGGGGATTTCCCTTCCCGTTTCAAAGCCAGCTACTCAAATAGCTGCTCCCCGCCGAAACATCTGCTCCCCGGGGAAAGCTGGATGTGCTCCACTTAAGTGCTTGTTGGCAAGAGGGATGTACAACACGGCAAGGGCAGCGCACGCCGAGCGGGGAGAGCTGCCGGCTCTCTTCCCCCTCCTTACTGGGACCAACAACACAAAGAGGGGGGAGCCAAGGATGGAGCTGTCAGAGCTGTCAGCACCTGTGTTTGTGTGGTATCTGCCCTGGTCCTGGGGGCTCATTCAGCCTCTAGAGGCCCTTGGACCTGCCAGGAGCCAGAACTGGAGCTGGAGAGGTAAAAGAGAAGGAAGGGAAGGGAGAGAGGGCAACCCCGGAGAGGAGGAGTGGGTGCCTGAGGTGGGGGGACACCCTGAGATTCAGTGGCAGGAGCACCCCGCTGCTTTGGTACTCGCGGTGGGCACGCAGGTGGGATCCCATGCTCCATCCCACCCCCATCCCCCTGGCCCTGCAGGTGCTGTGGTTCCAGCTCTGCTCCGAAGCCCTGTCAGGGTCCCTCTGCAGTGCTCATCACCCACCCTGTGACCCTTCACTGCACCCATCACCTTCCCACCCCGCAATGCCCCCCCGCTGGCTCTGCACCCACATCACGGGGACACACACGGAGTTCACACTCCACGGAAGCAACGCGGGGCTCCCGGCCCTGAGCCACCAGCACAGAGCAGAAAGAAGAGAGTGATGCTCCTCTCCAAGTCAGCATGTTCTCTGCTCTGGGTTTCTTTTTCTCTTTGTAGCTCGCTAAGAGGCTTTTGGCAGGTCAGTTCTGCGGCCGTGCCAGCACCGTGAGCCACTTGCCAGCTGCCTGCTTGCCACTGGCTGCCTTCTGGTTTGAGTTACCAGGGCTGGTCATAGTCCAGTGTAAAGTGCATTTTTTTCCCCTCTCTTCCCCTTCCCCCCTTGTCCCCTTCCAGAAACCCCGTTTGATTTAGTGCTTGTGAAACGCTGCAGGACACGGCCCCGAGCTGCGGTTCAGGTACGGAGCAGCAGCGCGGAGCACAAATTGCTCTGGATTAACCTGCCCGGGAACGGGGCCCGAGCATCCCTGCGACGCCAAGTGCTGCTTGAGCTCTGGTACCTCGTGGCAAGCTGAGCTGGGAGGAAGAGAGCCCACTTTAAATCCCCCTGGCCAGGGCTTGGACAACCCAAATGCAGATTGAAAAGTGTCAGGGGGCGGGATAGGCAACGGCTGTGCCAGGGATGCCTGAGCCTGGTGAGAAAGGCCATCCCGGCCCTGGCACTGCTGTCCAGGCTGGACCACAAGATCCAGAGGACAATTTCCCGCTTTCACATCTAATCTTTTCAAGTTCCCAAAGTTTTCTGGTTTTTGAAAAATTTCCTAGAGCCGAACAAATGTAGAAAGTCAGTGAAAATAAAATGAGTTACACCTGCCCGGACGGAGGAGGGGACCGACTACCTCACAGCCTCGACACAGCTCCCTTTGTAACAGATGCAAAATGGTATTAAACAGGATCAGTTCCGGATTTGTAATGAAACCTGGGAAAGCTGAAGTATCAGGCTCAGAAACACAGCTCTCTGTCCCTGTCTCACCAGAGCTGTGCCTGGCCTGCAAAGAGCCAGGTCCCTCTGCAGCCGGGAGCCCCCTGACCCACTGGTGTCACTGGGATGGATGGGCAGCAACGCAAGGAAGGAGGCAGTGCAGCAGCATCCATCCCGTCCACTCCATCCCAGTCTCTCCATCCCATCCACTCCATCCCAGCCTCTCCATTCCATCCTCTCCATCCAAGCCTATCCCTCCCATTCATTCCATCCCATCCTCTCCATCCCATCCATTCCATCTCAGCCTCTCCATCCCAGCCTATCCCTCCCATTCACTCCATCCCATCCGTTCATCCCAGCCTCCATCCCATCCACTCCACCCCAGCCCCTCCATCCCAGCCCCTCCATCCCTGCTGCTCCCAAGCAAGCTGGTTCCTGAACAACCTTCAGCGCAGGTCTGCATCTCAGAGTTTTCAGGATACTCCCAAGAAGCAGCCACACATCGGGATGATGCTTCGGAGCATTTGAAATTTGACCATCGCTAAGGAAAAGACGAGGAAACTGAAACAAAAAAGAAGGGCTAATATGAAAATAATAAATTGCAAACATTCCTGTGGTGGAAGTGGATTCTCTGCCTCCTTTTATCCCTGCATATTGTCTTCGCAGCAGCCGTCTGTGAAATTGCACTGTTATTGAAGTAATTCTGGGGGTAATTAGAGTTAATAATTCAGTATTTTATTTCTATTCTCCAGTTACTGCAGGGGGAAAAACACACATATATATAATCCAGGGAGCAAAGGCGTAGTTTTCCTTTTCATGGCAAAAAATAGCTCTGTCTGGGTCCAATCTTCCCCTGCGCCCACCCACAGCCCGCAGCACCCACCTCCCACCTGCTCCCTGTGGCGCTGCCCGTCCCGCTCTGTCTCCACCAGCACCTCGCCCGCTGGGCGCTGCCAGCTCTGCAGCTGCACCACAGCCTCTGGACCATCCCCAGCTGGCATTTGGGTTACTGGAGCAGGGAGAGCCGGGTGTTTGCTCTATTCTGAGCACCCCCTGCCCACCGAGAGCGCAGCCCCCAGCGTGCCGTGGCCCCCGCAAAAGGCTGCGTGGTGCTGGTGGGCACTGGCACCCAGCCAGCAGCACCCGCCGAGTGCCACGGGCCGGTCACCAGCCCGTTGCGTTCACCCCTCTGAAACATTAAAGCTCTTCTCTGTTCAATTATTTGGAATTAAGTTTGGCAGCGGAGCCCTTTGGGAGGGATCAGATTGATTTCCTCAGTGAAATGAGTTTGGAGAGGGCTCAGTCTGGTTCCTCGTGCTAATTATCCCATGCAATAATTAAGCCGTCAGCAGTTTGGGGGCTGGAGGTTTAGCTGGGGAGGGAAGGGGAAGGTGAGCCCACCCCAGGGGCTCCGCTCCGGCCCGGGGCCGGGCTCAGCCTTTCGAAACAGGATTAGGGCAAGAGACAGACCGAGCGCAGGAGTTATTAGAGCAGGAAATTTCAAATGATATGGAAATAATCTTCTGAGTGAGAGTTTATTTTGGAACTTTAGACTTAATAATTCAGCACTTCTGGGATTTGGCATGTGAAGTGACAAAGATTAAAGGCGTATTGTCAGGTTCACGATTCGGTATTTTCAAACAATGCGGTTCCTTACCTGGGTTACAAACACAGTGGGGCTCTCGCTGCTCCTCGCTAATTCCCACGCTCCGGGCTCCACATGCGTGGAAGGTCCCTCCGCCCCCTGCTGAGCTGTGGGGATTTAATAGCCCGGACAGTGCTGGAGTGAAGGCTCAGATTACTAAGACTCCAATATTCTTCAGAACATGTGCTAGCACATTATGAAGTATAATCATAAATAATTAAATCTTAGCTACACTTGTCAAATAAATGAACAAAGTACATTTTCTGATGCATTATCCTTGCCTTCCCCTGCCTGTATTTGTCACTCGCTCTCTGAACTGGGCAAACTATTTATAGCAAATGACTTATTCAAAGCATTTCACCCTTTTTTCTTTCTTCCTGCTTGTGAATTGTTCGTGGACACACTCTGATTCTTCGCTAATTTGTTCGCTCTTCCTAAGTGCTCAAAATACACTTCGTGTGCATCGACTTCAGCGCTCGGGCTGGTTGGAAACAGCTTCCATGACATCCAGTCACTATTTATGTTGCTTCCAGCCTCGGGATTGCTGCTTCAACCCCGATGTAACACTAAAGGGACCAGAGCGAGGGTTCACGTGGCAGCCTGGGCGCGGGATGGCCAAGGACCAACTTCAGTTGCAAATCATAAAATCCCTAAGGCTGGAAAATATCTCTAAGCGCATCCAGTCCAACCGTCAGCCCAACCCCACCGGGCCTGCTAAACCCTGTCCTGAAGTGCCGCATCCACATGTCTACAAATCCTCATTCCAGCTGCATGAAGTTGAGCTTCTCCGTGAGGAGGAGCCTTTTCCCCACCTCCATGGACAGGTCCCACTTGCTCGAAGGAGCAGTGAGCCGTGGGCTCGGGCTCCTCCAGCTCACTCCCCATCCCTCTGGGCAGCTCCGGGCTCAGGCGAAACTGCCAGGCGGGTCCAGCCTGGGACGTGCCCTGGGAAGCCGAGACGTCTGGGGTAACATCGCTCAGGGGCATCTCCGGCTTGGGCTCTGGCCACCGGTGCAGGGTTCTGCATGACCCAACAGTTCTCCTTTGCGGCTGCGTTCATGGCAAGCGTGCAGAACAAGCGGGGGGGACAGGGAATTCAGAGCAAGCTTTGAGCATTCAGGTGGTTCCTCTTTGGTTGGGGTTATTTTCATACAGAAATATATTGCTTTGCTTGGTTTTTTTTATTAAAACAGAAATTGCCTTCAAAGCAGCATTTCCGTTAACCCCTCGCTGCCTGTGAGTCCCAGTGCTGTGGGTCCTTCAGGCACACGGTGGGGCTTTGGGCAGGCAAAGATGAGGGAGGGCAGCAGAAGTTCCCCGTCACTCCCCAAAATTCAAGAGAACCCCTTGAGCCTCCATGCTGGCTTCTACTGCCAGGGGACCGCTGGAGCATCCAAAATGTAGGCAGAGAGCCTTGGCCGCTCAAATGAGCTTGGCACCATGGCTCTGCCTGTGGGGAGATGCTGCAATTCTCTTGTTAGTCTTAAGTTTTGAACAAAAAAACCTGTAAAAATAAATGTGTAAAAGAAAACCAGACAAACCCAACAAGGACAACAGGAAGGAAACCTCTGCCATCGCCTGGGCACAGGACAGCAGTCCTCATCTCCAGATGCCTGCCACTTTTCCCTTGGCAGGACTAGTGGTGCCAGCTCTGCCCTCGCTGCTCCCAGTCCCGGGCTGGCATCGTGGTAATCCTGGGGTGACTCAGGTGATGCAAGACACTGGGGCTCACCTTGGCCCCGGGGGGGAATGTCTGGCACCTCCCCTCCTTCCAGGCTGCAGCAGGAGGTGTTGAGCACATCAACCCCTGCAGCCACCGGCCACGAGAGCGTGGCTGGGGGTGCAGGAGATGAAAGTGGGGCGGCGGAAGACACCCACAGACAGCGGGATGCCGACACACCCGGTGGCTCAGTTTCTGAGTCTACACCCAGGTGAAGACAAAGCGCCTGAGCAGGAATTTTACTGCAGGCTGGTGTCTCGTCAAGGCATTGTCACGCCGGCCTCGTCTGGGACGTGCACAGCTCATGGGAAATTCCAAGCCAGATCACTGGAGGCATCCGGCATCCCGCACCTTCCCACCCGAGGTGCAGCTACCTCACACCTCCCTCACCCCCAAGGATGTTCCTTCCTGGCCTCTGCATCCTCAGTCCCTCCTCACTTTCAGCTTTCCCAGCACCTTTCCCCCATTCCAGACAGGCAGCTCCCCAAAGCAGCCGTAATTCTCCTGGTATTTCTGATGTGTCTTTGCCCCGAGGGAGCTGGGGACCTTCTAACTCTCCTGTTCCCGGTAGGGTTAGTCAGGAAATGCAGCCCCATCATCGTGGCCTCAAGTGAGTCATGAAGCAGCTCCCAGGGGAGCACCCTGCTGCATCACCCAATGTTTGACCCATCTGTGCCAGGACCATCACCCAACGCTTGACCCATCTGTGCCAGGAGCATCACCCAATGCTTGACCCATCTCTGCTCAGGGCTGCGCTGATGCTGAGGGATTTGGGAGGATTTTAGGCCTTTCTGTGTCTTTCCTAAACACAGAAAATGAAGAGGTACTTAAGAATCTGCTGTTTATATTGAAAGCTAAAATCCCTTTAGAATTTAATCTCCCAGTGATGGATTTAAAACTCTTGCAGACAGTCGAGTTCTTTTTTTATCGCAGGAGTCGTGGCAACTCTTTGAAGCAGATTTTATTGCAAACATGGTGTTTGTCCCCGAGGCCCTGTTACAGCAGTGTCTGTGGGTGACAGTCCTGGCTGGGCAGGGGAGCTCCCGCTGGGGACATTCCTGCACTGTGGCTTGTACAGGGCATGTGGTGGCACCTGGGAGCATCACAGCGAGCACAGGACCTTTGCTCTGCCCAGGCTCCGCAGGGAGGTGGGCGATGCTCTGGGCTCGGCTGGATGCAGCACCAGCACTGGGACCTGCCTGGTGCTGGCAGGGAGGGCACTGGCTGCTACGTGGGGTTCACATTCCTTCTTTAATGCAAAAGCAACCAGTTTGCTTGAAATGGGTGCAATTACTGGAAAACACCCCTTTTGTTTCTAAAAGGACACAGAATGGGCAAAAGACCGGGCCTGCAGCAGCACAGCACCCCTGGCACCGCTGAATCAGCCCTGGCTCAGCAGGAGCAACCACCACCCTCTGAATCACAAGCCCGGTGCCCGCCAGCGCCAGCTCCACCGCCCCAGCTCCCAGCGCGGCGCCGCTGACCCAGTTCCCACCTCGCATGTGAAAGCTGGTGGGATTATCCACCGTGGCCATCGCGCCGCAGACACCGCGTGTGCCCGCGGGGAAGGAAGGACTGAGATCATTTTGACGTAATGAAGACAGAGGCAAAGGAAGAGGCAGAGGGATGGGGACAGACCCACGGGGTGGGTGACAGGCCTTGCTGTAGCTGCCGCAGAGCCCACACGCACCTGAAGGCAGGTGCTGGATGCTACCTGCCACGGCCACGGAGTCCCATCTCTCTGACTGGTCCTCCACAGCCCCACTGCTACAAACTCCACAGCAACCAGCGCAGGTGGAGAAAAGCATGGAAAGATGGAGGAATGGAGGGCAATAAACACCTGCCCAGTCCTCCACCCCAAGCCATCCCCATCATCTCGCGATGAAACACCGCTCCCCCTTGCCCTACCAGCACCCCACAAGCCGGGGAGGTGCAGAGGTGCTTCTGCTCGCGCTTGTAGCATCCCCGCAGCACCGACAGCCAAGCCGAGAGACAAGTTCTCACCCCTCCTCGGCAATAAACCTGCCAGCAGGAGTCCCTGACCTTGTCCCCATCTTTCAGCTGCTGTTTCAGGAGACTGAGAGGGGACACACAAGGTCACTGTCTCTCGCCCGGCAGCGGCTGAGTGGCCGTTTCATCACTGAGGAATAGGCTGGTGCTGAAGAACGCCTTGGCTGGGGGAGAGGAGCTGACAGATGGGCAGGGGGCTGGGAAAGCCGGGGGCTGTGGGAAGCTGCGGGAAAGCTGAGACCCTTTGTCTTTCTCCAAAGACCCCTCTTAAGTTCCTGCCGCGTGGGGGGCTCTGGAGCTGCCTGGCCGTGGGGCACAGGGGGTCGGTCTCTGCACAGCTCCTTGCCTCTGCCTGCACTGCCAGCCCGTGCACGCCACGTCCATGTGCCAAACCCACCACCCTCGAGGCTGGGCTGGACACAATGAACCCCACTCGGGTGGGTTTAACGCACAGTTTAACACCTGCAGAAGAGCTTTACCACCGCACTGCTGACCACAAGGCTTCCCCACACTCCCCACAACCCGCTCAGGAGTCAGACGGTGCCACATTTGTGTCCATCAGCTCCTTGATTTTTCCCACCAAAGAGATGGGGCACGCTGTGCCCTGCACAACGCTCCTTGCTATTGGAAACCTGCAGAGATTCCTCCCGTGGGGAAAATCACTGGACTCCGCTGCTCCGGCATCCACCTGCCTTGAAAAAGCAGCTCAAATCCCAATCCCCTCCTCGCATTTCCCAGCGCCCGGGCACCGGAGCTTCCCCCCAGGTTGATGCCTTTCTCGCATGCTTGTGTCTTGCTGGAGACTTGCTGGAACGACGTGCTCGAGAGACCTGTCAGATTTGGTTAAAATTAGCCCATGGAGTCAGAGTTATTACCGGGGGACAGATGGACGCTCGCGCACACACTGAGCCCAGCAGCCCTGGAAACCAGGCTCCAGCAACCGCGGCGAGGCTGCGCTTGGAGAGGACGCGGGACCGGAGGCTGAGCAGGAGCTGAGAGACGTCGGGGTGGGCTTGGCAGATGGTGTCTGTGGCAGAGGGGCTGGAAATAGGGCTAAACCTGTCCTAGGAGGGATCTGGCCCGGAGCCGGCCCGGCAGTGCTTTGCGCTGCTGCTTTTCCCAGCCGGAGGAGTGAAGGGTTGGCTCCAGACAAGCCATGGAAGATGTTCCTGAAATCCTTCACAAAGGAGCAGGAGAGGGCGAGCGGCCACCACCGCGGTCTGGCAGCCGTTTGGCAGCCGTCATCATGGAGAGAAAGCAATGCTCAGCAGAAAAGCCTGTCATTTGGTGACAACCGTGAGGGATGATAACCTCCTCCTGGCTCTCTGTGGCTGCCCACAGGACCAGGAAGGACAAAAGGTAGTGCCCTAGGCTGGGCACCGTGCCCTCACCAACCTCATCTCCAGGGGCTGAGCTAAGCTGCTTGGGAGGCACTAGGGAAGAACCAGGGCAGAGATGGGGTGTGCAGCCCCCACCAGAGCTGTGCAGGCTGGAAAACCTCCTTTCTGCAGGGCTCTTCTGAAAATCCTGGTTGTCCTCCCAGCACGGGCTGCAGACTTTTGCATGGCGGGATGGAGGACAGGTCCCCACATCGGATGGTGGATTTGCCTGTCGCTCTCGGTCTCGTTCTACAGTGTTGTCACCAAATCCCTGTCTCCATCCCTGTGAGCAGCCCCAGTGAGCAGCTCAGCGCTGCCTGGCTGATATCGCCAGCACCGATCGCCGGTGCCGCTCTCCTGGCAGCTCCTGCGCCCCGGTCCCTTGCAGGCAGATAATTACCATCTCCCGGACTCGGTCGTAATGAGCCCAGGTGCTCCTTTCCCACCCAAGCAATTTAGTCAGCAGATCCTCCAGCGAAAGCAGAGTCCCACCGAAGGGCCTGGGAGAGCGGCTGAGCCCGTGATAGATGCGGAGGGCGGCCGAGCAAAATTACCTCCTCACAGGGCGAAATGAGACTACGGATAAGCAGAAAGGCTGGAGAGTGAGGGGAAGGGGGGAGGAAGAGACAAAGAAAAGAAAGAGGAAAATGCAGCCTTATAGTGAAGGGAAGGGAAAGCAGAAGAGGCTCTAACAGACGTTATTCTGCACGTTCCCTGTGCCTGAGCCCTCTCGCACCTTAGGAAAGAGAGTGGAGCCACACGCCCGTAGAAATGCCAGCAGCCAGCACGCTGCAAACGGTGCCAGACATAAACTGGGGAACCAAAGGCAAACCTCCTGCTCTGCAGGGGAAGCATCGGCTGGGTGAGAGACGAGGAGCATCGCAGGGGGCCCAGGGAGAGCAGAAGGGGAACCCAGGCAGCCACAGCCAGTGCTGGCTGCGCAGCCACGCTGATGCTCTGCACTCTGCAGCGGGGGCTCACGTTCCCTACAGCAGCTCCCGCTGAGGGAAGCAGAGTTTTGGAGAGGCGAGAGGCCGGGTGCACAGCTCGGTGAGCTGCCCAGCCTCCAGCCTGGCCGCGCTCAGACTGACAGCCAAGCGCCGGCTGCTGTGCAGAGGTCAGAGGATCAATCTCAGCCAGGGCCCAGCTGAATGTTTCGCTTTCCAGCCGCCCTCAGACGGGGCTTTTGCTGGGCAGGAGGAGTTTATTGGCACCTGTGAGCTCTGCCCATCGCGCGTGGGGCAGGCACCCCAGCAGCAACAGGATTTATTTAAGAACAGCATCTGGCTTCACCTTGATACTGGAGAATCTCAAGGTGTTCTTCACCTGCCTTATCCCTCATCAGCTGCAGGGCAGGAAATTTCCCTGAGCTGCATAATTCTGCGCCAGTGCAGACCCTGGGGCGGCGATGCTGGGCTCAGCTCCCTGGGCAGACCTGGGCACTGGCTACCACGGCTGCGGTTCTGCACAGCCTGAGCCCAGCAGCCAGCCTGGCCCATGGAGACAGCACAGCACAGCCCCCAGCCCTGGGCCATCAGAGCTCCGTGCACGGCTGCCACGTGCAGGGTTGGTACAATAAAATCATGGTGTACACAAATAGTAAAGCACCTCCCTTCTGATCTTTCAATCTAACAGACCAGACACCCAAATAAATGCCTGTTAAATTTAATGTTCAGCAGCACAAACTCCTCTGCCAACCTGCTGAGCTCCCTCCCAGACCCAGCCAGGGTCCTGGTCCCCCACCAGCACATCCCCCTCCCCAGAGACCCCTCCAGCCTTTCGTCCCCTCAGCTGCTCGAAAACCTGCTCCTGATTTCCAGCCTGAAGTAATTCTTCACTCATTTACAACCATTTGATCTTGCGCTGATACCATCACTTCAGGTAAACGGTTTGTCTCCCTCCTTGGTGTTCACTTCCCCAAATATGTTTATGAAGAGTCATTATATCCTTTCCCCATCTCCGTTTGGCTGCGCAGAACAAACCACTCTCCCTTCATCTCTCATCTCACAGCAGATACAGAGCTTGAAATCAACTATTCCAGCCACAGGCAACCGCCTCCAGCAGCCCAGTCGGAGCAAGGTCAGCTCCAAAGCTGCTCTGAGCATCGCGCTGCCCTAGTTCTTCTCTTCACATTTGTCTCATTTGCAACTGGGCATCTGATCCAACCGTGAATATACCCGAAACAGCCCATACGGTGCCCCCGGTCCCCCGAAACGGGTCTTTTCCTCGTGACTGTGCTGCAGAACGAAGCTCTCGGGTTGGCGGGGGAGGCAGCAGTAGCCAGGGAAGCCCAGGCAGTGATAAAACACTGTTGAAAAAACCCAAGTGATCTAAATGTTAAGGGAGGAAAAACTTAATAAATTAAATGTAAATGTATTTTTGTTACATCTGTTCAGATCCTTTAAGGAGCTTTAGGACAGATGTTTCTATATCCCATTTAATCTTGATGTTATTGTAATGAGCTAAGTCTTGGGGTCTGAGCTGATTGTCTCTCCAGGCAAATTCTTGAGAACCAGTGAAAACGCTGCTCCCAGCCAAGGGCGGCTTCCCCAGCGCCCGCCTCGGCGTGTGGGGGTCCCACGGCACCCCCGGGGCAGCCCGTGGTGCAGGACCACGGCAAACACCGGTGCTGAGCATCGCTGGGACCCTGCATGAACTGCTGATGGGAGGAAGTGCTGGGGTTCCCAGGCACAGAGGGGCGTTTGGTGGCCAGCAGAGCCCCAGGACAAGGGCACAGAGGGACCGCGATGTGCCCAGCTGGTGGAAGCGGGCAGCAGAACTGCAGCACGGGGGGCCAAGCCCCAGGGTGCTGGCAGCTCCTGGCCAGGTCCTGGGCAGAGCTGCAGCCTCACCGCCTGCCAGACACCCTCTCGCTGCAGGGAGCGAGGGCTGCACCGTGCCCGTGCCTGCCCCAGCCTGCACGCCGGGCACGCTGCTGGGGGGCCAGGGCTGAGCCCCCAGCCAGGCCACGCTTTTCTCCCCGCTGTCACCCCCCCATCTGCCCTCCCAGTCTGACCAGTGGCCGCTCCTCTGATTTCCTCGCCCCAAGTCATCACGTCCCCCTTTGCTCTCCATCTCTTCCCCCTCCTTGCTGGCATAGTTATTACTCTGACATTAGAGGCTTTGTTTTTAATTTCCTAAATTACAGCATAATTTAGGCTAATTATTGCTTTGTCCCTCTGATCTTATTAAACCTTTAATCCCTGAGTGATTCCCCACCCAGAGCAAAGTCTGCTTTTCTCACATTCATTCCTGCACTGGGTCTGCTCCTGCCTCTTGCCCGAGGCGGCCTCACCTCCAAACAGGCTGCAGATGCCCTGGATCCTCACTGCCCTTCCCTCCAGTGCCACAGGGAGCCCTTCTGCGGGCAGAGAGGGCTTAGCACAAACCCATGGGCACCTCGAGAAGGACAAGCCAGGCTCCTAGGTTGGCCGTTATTTCTATCACTGCAGTTATAAACCTTCCTGGCTTTTATCTTCAACCATGTTCAATCACCGTCCAGTTCTGGGCTCTTTGGTCATCATGGAACCCGCAAGCAGCCCCACTCTTCCCGTTTCCAGCTGGTCTTGCCATGATGAGCAGCCACTGGCAAAGATCTCTGCCCTTCCCCCTGCTCACCGAGCCTACTGATGGCTTTTAATTACCCCCTCCTGCCCCTCACCCAACTGCTAATGAGTCCCCATTTGCAGCCCCAGGGCCGGAAGGCTCCCGTGGGCACCATCTCCCCAGGTAACCCAAGGCTTCTCCTTGCTGTGATGTGCAGAGTGCGTCACCCGTCCCTCGGCGCGCCGCGTGGGAGCCCTGGGCAGAGCCCAGCCCGTAGGTGAGGACCTCACCCTGGCAGCCTGGGTGCCCCAAACCAGAGCATCTCTTGGGTCCTTGGGTGCCTTCAGCATCCTGGGGGCGGAGATGTGCATGGAGCAAATCCCTGGGGCGCACAGCAGGGACTGGGACAGGGCGGACCGCGTGCCCACTCCTCTGCCCCCCACCCTCTACCCAGCTCCACTGAAACCCAGCACAAAGTGTTTCCTCATGCCAGGCCTCCTGCCTGGCAGAGCCCAGCGGGGATGGAGCCAAGGCAGAGGGAGGGCCTTGAGGACAGGGATGTGGGGACATGCCAGGAGCAGGGCCACATCACTCAGGTGATGCAGATCAGTACAGCCAAGGCACCGGCCATGAAACACTCCTGTTAATTTGCTTGGGCAAAACAGATTACAGAAATTTACCTTTTATAGCTACAAAGTTGAAGGATTTTCTGACCACAGGCTGCAAAAATCCCCTTAATGAAGCCCCACAGCTCTCCAGGGCTTTAGGAAGAGCTCTGGCCCTCGGCCCCCCTTCTCCACTTGAAGTATTGTTTCTGTCTTCAGTCTCCTGCCAAGAATCTCTTCAGCTCTGCAGCTGGATTTGATACAGGGGTGGGGAGAGGAGCTTAATCACAGCAATAAAGAGAGCAGGAGAGAAGCCGTTCTGGGGGAGTCTTTCAAGGAGCAGCCTTTAAAGAGTCCCCGAGAGCGAAGGGGGCTCCCAGATGCACTGCCCAAGCTGGGAAAAAAAACCAGAAAGGCCAAACAAAACCTCTCCCAGGCCTTTTCTGCCTCTAATTTATCCCAGCCCCTGGATTAAAAGTAGGTCATTAAGGCGGTTGCAGGGAAGGGGGTGAGGGTAGCACTGCTCGTGTCGATTAAGCGATGGTAAATCACAACCCCCAGCCCCAGCGGAGGCTCCCGCTGCCTGGAACGGAGCCGAATTTGCAGCCGGCTGTGAGAGGCACCGCGGCAGCGCCGGGACCCCGGAGAAGGGGCAGCCGGGGGCAGCATGGCAGGGCCAGAGCCACCGTCCCTGTGTGAGAGCTGCCTGCTGCCAGCACCCACCACCAAGGGTGGGCAGGAGGAGGGTGGGGAGACACAGGACTTGGCTGGCTTCAGGCAAGGGAAGCTGGACAAGGATGCCAGGACCTGGTCTGGGAGTAAAGTGATGGCTTCACACCTCGCGCTCCAGCATCACTCCTGCCCTGGGCCGTGGCACTGCTTTGGGCATGGGGACAGGACGCTGCTGCACAGCGTGGCACAGCGTGCCTGGGCAAGGCAAGAGCCCCACAAAGCCACTTGTGGGCTTTGCTTCTTTTTTTTCCTGATTTTCCTGATTTCCTTGCAAGTTCAAGCTGGCACAAAGGGAACCCTTCTCTGTTCAGCTGTGAAGAAGCCCCGGGAAGCAGCCGGGTGTGCGAGCAGCCCAGGTTTGTGCTCCCACCCACAGGACGTGAATTGGAGCTTCCCCAGCGTTGAACGGCACGGGCAGAGAGCGGTGGCGAACACACCGGTGCCCTCCCTGTCGCACTCCCTGCAAGTGTTTCCAATTACCATCTCCGGAGAGACCCGGCAAGCGCGATACACCTGCAATTACCGGGCAAAGCAGCTCTGAGCGCGGGGGACAGCAGAGCTCGTGTTGCTCCCGACTCAGCACAAAGAAGCCCTTACATCAACTCAGCAGCCGACGTGTGCTTGAGAGGGGAACAATTATATTTTTATTCTCTCGTTTCGGCACTTATTAACATTCCTTTACACAGCAGCCCAGGGCTGGGCCAGAACAGACGGGAGCCGCGGCAAGGACGGGCACAGACGCAGATGTCAAGCTTGAGCCAAGCATCTGCTGCCGATTCCTCCCCTGGGCATGGTCCTCATGGGCCACCAACAGCATCCCCTGGGCAAGGTCCCACCGCCTCCCACCCCCTGCATTCAACTGGGGGGAAACCTCCCTGCTGGGGTTGGGGGAGATTTGGGGATGATCTCCCTGTCCTCTCTTACCACTACCCTGTGACAGCCTGCTCTGCACATCCCTGCCTTCCAAGAGAAAGAGCTCCCCATGCCTCCTCTGCTCTTTCCAGTTCCCAGCAGAGCTTTCCCTGCTCTCTCCCTCCCCTTGCACCATCATCTGTGATGGCCCTGGGCACAGAAACTTTCATTTGCTCTCCATGACTCGCACGGCTGGGAGCCCACGCTGCCTTGGGAAGCTCCGTGCCATGCGGTCTAAAGTTGCTGCCCCATCCCTGGAGGTGCTCAAGGCCAGGCTGGATGGGGCTTGGAGCCCCCTGACCCAGTGGGAGGTGTCCCTGCCCGTGGCAGGGGTGGCACTGGATGGGCTTTGAGTTCCCTTCCAACCCAAACCATTCCATGATTCCGTGACAGTGACACTTTTGCAGCTTGAGAAACCAAGAGGGTACATATTTCCCGTGGCCTCTGTGATGGGCAACGACACCTTCCCTGTAGGTGGTTGTCTGAGCACAGGGCCAGGGGCTCAGTGGCCACACACAGATCGTGCCACAGCTCCGCTTTTCTCGAGACAAGCAGCCAGCTCACAGAGTCCTGAAGGGAGAGGAGAGGAGAGGAGAGGAGAGGAGAGGAGAGGAGAGGAGAGGAGAGGAGAGGAGAGGAGAGGAGAGGAGAGGAGAGGAGAGGAGAGGAGAGGAGAGGAGAGGAGAGGGGTTCAGCCCCAGCTCTCTGCTAGAAATAATAATAAAAAACCTGCCTCAGCCTTAAAAGGCAGTGCAAGTTGGAAGCCACCAGCTGCGGATCACGGAGCCCAGACACGCTTCATGGAGCAGCGGGTAGCGGAGGAGAGGTTGAAATCACCAGTAACACTAATTACACAAAGCACGAATCTGCATGGGGCTCAGGAGCTGTCACAGGCTTCCAGGGTCTCCTCCAGGTCTCTCAGTCTTCTCGCCACATGCCGTGGTGTGCTCTTGTCCCAGGCTCCTGGTGAGCTTGGAGATGTGCCATGAAAGCACCTGGCTGGGGCTGCTTGGGCTTCCTGGTGGCTCAGGGCCTCGTGGTGGTGGCAGATCCTCGAGGCACTGGGAGCTGAACCCACTGGCAGAAGGACTGACAGCCCCACGGCACAGACAAGGATCACATCATGGGAAGTCCATGCAGGAGCATCCTGCTCGTCACCTCACACAAGGGATGGCAGCAGGGGCTGCCTCCGTGCTCACAGGGGTTTTGAGGTCCCAGGCTGCTGGGGATATGGGACAGCAATGTTCCATGATCATCCACCTCCTCCAGCCACCAGAATCCTCTGCCAAGGGGAGAATCAGCAGGACTGCAGGCAGGACTTCCCACACACCTCTCCTCCTCGTTCCCTCTTGAGAGATGGACCAAAGAGTGGAGGAAAGGCTCAAACCCACAGCAAAGGCAGGGTGACCCTGTCCTGGGGCACCATTGCCCGCAGATTGGCCCCCTAGCAGTGGCGAACAGGACCCAGCTCCCCCCCTCTACCCTGGTGCACGTGCAAGAAGATGGATGTGGGGAGAAGGAGTCCATCCTGGACCACACCAGACTGACTCCCGTCATCGTCCAGGTGGCCGAGCTGCCAGCCAAGGAGGATGCTGAGAGCTGCAGGACCCTTCTGCTCCTCCTGGAAAGAAACCACCGCTTCACACCATGTGTGAGCATTTGGAGGATGGGGAGGAGGAGAAGCCATGGGGGCTCACTGTGCCCACAGCACCCGGTGCCACCCCCCTGTTCCTGCAGAAAGGGACATGGCCCCTTCCAGTGCTGTTTCCATCCCTTGCCAGCTGATGGCTTGTCCCGTGGCCAGAGGGACAGAGCTGTGCTGCTGTCTCCAATTAATATTTTATGCCTGCAGCTCAGCCAAGTCCAACGAGGCATTTGAGACAGAGAGATCTTCAGCTGGCCACGAGCATCTCCCCCACCACTCCTGCTCCCTGCATCACCTGCTCGGCCCCTGCCATCAGCCTGGGGCTGGGGGAGAGCACAGGTGGGACAGGGTGGATGGAAAGGGTTGTAAATGCTCTCCTGCACCTGGAACAACTCATAGGCATCTCTGCTGCCTGTTGCCCAGGCACCCCAATCTGGGAGGCTGCTCTGTGCTTGGCTTCAGGGCCCCTTTGGAGCATCCTGGCTGGTTGGAGGGGGACGATGTCTGGACTCGCCGGGACGGAGCGCGCTGTCAGTGCGAACAATAGTGAGGAAGAGCTGGCTCCCGCTGGCGCCGCGAATCCTGGGCAGCCGGGCTCACCACCCACGGCACAAAAGCAATTAAAATTGCACACAGAGGCCACTGTGGAGGATGAGGACATGTAGCCATGTCACTGCTGCAGCGTTCACGCCTGTCACACCAGCAGAGCTGGTCCCGGGGGGACACGCCAGCCCGGAGATGCTGGGGAGCACAGGAGAGGTGCTGGTCTGGTGGGACCAAGGCCTGGGCAGCCGTCAGGAGTGGGTGCAGAGGGGTTCATGTAACCCAAGCACAGGCAGAGCTTCCTCCTCCACCACCCCTCCATCAACCACGGCTCAGGTGCTCCCAGCCCATAAAGCCAGTGGCCGTCAGAGCATCCTCAGTTGTCACAGCATCCTCATGGAAAACCCATGGAGAGGAGCAGAGAGCAGAGCAAGCGGCCAGGACGATGCACACGGGTTTGCAGGAAGCCCTCCCGCATCCCCCCCACCATTCCTCGTGCACGTAGCGTGGGCTGCTCGTGGAGGGGGGCCCAGTCCAGCAGCCCTGGCCCCCGCCTCTCGCCACAGCCCATTGTATAACATGGCCAGGCCGTCAGCCCGCATCTCGTCAGCCCGCGCGGCCGCTTTCCGCGGGGAGCCGGCGGCAGCAGCTGCCAACACGCATTAGGCAGCACTGCCCGTGCCCACCGAGGCGAGCAGGGGGCAGGCAGGGGCACAGCGGGGAGAAGGGCGTCGCGCTCGGCTCACACGGAAGCCCCTCATTTGCTGCCCACGGAGCGTCACCCGCTGCCCCAGGGATGCTGCGGGCATCGGGGTACCAGCACCCCAAGGAGAAAGGGCGACCCAGCTGAGGACACGCATCCCACCGCCCTCCAGGAACCAACCCAAGCGGAGCCGTCCCTGGGAAATGATGCTCCAAAAGCTTTCCCTGTTGAAGGGTTAAACCGGGCACCAGCGCAGGACAGGGAACACCCACTGCAGCAAGAGGTGAGAAAAGATCTGATCTGGGGTTTCCTTCAGCAGCCAAATAATAAACCCCAAACCATCCTGAGAAACCGGAGCGCACAGGGAACACCACAAGACCGGGGCTGTTGTCTCCAGGAGTGTAAACAAACAAACGAGTCGTAAATACAGCCAAAGAAAAGCAAAGCTTATTTGGGGAAGCCAGAGTTCTCTTTCCAACGTGTTCCACAGAACTTAACCTGATCTCCCCCTTCTGACTCCGAAGCCAGAACGTTTCATTTGAAAAATGTCAAAATGAGATATTTTTATATTTTTAAAAATCCATAATTTTGGCCACAAAGCCAGAATGTATGAATAGTTCAGGCTGGTCCAAAGCTGCATATTTCTGTCGAGCAAAGCATCCATCGGAAATGTTTCGCCTCGCTCTGTTAGAAACAAAAGCGCTGCAGCAAAGCCGCTTCCTTCACCCACGCTGGAAGGGTGGGAGCTGGGCAGGGACCCCGGCCAGGGGGTAAATCGGGTGTTTGCAGCCCCCTGCACGTCCCCTGACCGAAAAGGGCTGCTGGAAATCCTAATATAGGTGATTTATACAGCAAAAGCATTGCTTTAAAAACCTGCTGCTGGGGGAGGGAGCAGAGGGATGGCTTTGCTGATGGTGGGATGCTTGGCTGGTGCAGAGGGAGAGAGCCAAGCACCCTCTCACTGCCACCACCCCAGCCCCTCCCGGCTGTTGGGTGGCGCTGGGAGCAGCCCTGGCTGCCTGGTGCTGCTCTGGAGCCCAAGCAAGGTGAAGATTCCGGGCTCGAACAAAATCGTTCTCACCAGCATCGCACCCACAGCACTGGGGGGACGCTGGGGCTCTGCAGGCGGCTGTGATTCACCAAAACACCCACCCAGCTGATCGTCACAAGGGGCTTTCAGCACTGGCTTTGTGCCACTGCCCAAGCCAGAGGCACCCCAGGGCCAGGCGATGGCCAGGACCCCGCAGGAGGATGGAGCGGGGCCACCCTCTCCAAAGCAGGAGCAGCCCTGGCGCTGAGCCGGGATGTGGCAAAGCATCCAGCTCACCCACACCAGCATCGAGCCACCGCTTGCCCTGCAAATCTCACTCACCCTGGGGCTCACAAAAGCCCCTCTGTGCACCCAGCCGTGGCACAGCAGGATGGCGGGGGCACGGGCCAGCGCCAGCGTCCCTGCCCGCACCGCTCAGAGGCCTCCCCGCGTCCCCGGCCGCGCGGCGTGCATGGCTGCACTCCCTGAAAGGCCCTTTCTCTCCCATTCACGGCAGGATTCGCCCAGTTACGGCGCCCCAGCCCTCCCCACCGCGCACACATCCAGCCTCGCACACGAGCCGTGGGGCAGAGAGAGCAGCAGCGGGCACAGGCGGCACCGGAGCATCTCACCGAGGCATGGGAAATCCACCACTGCTCCTGGGAAGGCGTTTTGGGCACTGCCAAGCCTCCTGCCCCATCGCCAGTCGAATGATGGGGTCACCAGCACCTCAACAGTGGGGAAAAAACCCTGCAGCCCCTCTCAGCCTGCAAAGGGGTCCTGCTCCCACAACCCCCCCCTCCAGCAGCTGCGACTGCCCAGGAAGATGTAAAAGCAGCTCAGGCAATGCATAAACCCTGCAGGACGCGGAACAAACCCCATCCTCCTGACCCCCAGGCTTTGCTGCCTTTGCTTGAGCTGCAGGTGAGGCGCTTCTGCCTGGGCACCTCTTCGGGGTGCAGAGCGAGCCCCCCCAGGCACTGCACACCCCACGGACACCCATCCCTTTGCTCAGCACCCTCACCAAGGGTGGCCGGGCTCATCTTTCCCTTTTTTTTAAGAGCTAATTATCCCTCTATTAGTTTGGGGAAGGATAGTGGCTATGTTTGTAAAATCAGCATTCATTAACCCTTTCACCCCAGGCTGGGATTAATTTCCTGCTGCCCCCGTGCTGGGCGCTGCGTGCCCGGGGGAGCGCGGCCGGCCCGCAGACACTGGGGCTTTGTTCGCCCGCGCGGGCTGCGGCTGTTGATGGAGTATCGCCTTACGTGGCGAACGCTCCAGCCCCACTCCCGGCGTCCAAGAGCAGCAAAGCCCAGCAGGCACCGGGATTATTATTGGAAGTCCAGGGAAGGTGAGGAGAGGCGTCAGGTTTTGGCAAGGCCGCGGCCATGGGTTCACGGGAGGGACCTTGCCATGGGGAGGCAGACAGGCAGAGCCAGGAGGCAGCAGGGGACCCACGCGCTCTGCACACCCAGAGCTGCTTTCTCCCACTGGGCTGAAGCTCAGCCCTCCCCATCCACCCCTGGGAAACCTCTTCCCTCCTTGTGCCTCTACCCTCAGCTCCCTTCCTGGCGCAGCCGCTCAGCCCTCAGGGTCGCTCCCCAGGCCCGTTAAGCACAGAATCAGTGCCGGACACCTTATTACATCAAGCAGCAGGGTGCCCAAGTTCATCAGGCTTCTCTCTTACAGCTGCTGTTCAGCCAGTCCAAAGGGGCGCGGGGGGGGAGGTGCCATGCTTGCCGGATCCCGCTGCCCTGGCACAGTGCGGCACGTGCAGCGAGCGGGGCATCGGCTGAGGTCACGTGAAAGGCAGAGGCTGAAACCCTGGCCAGGACGGCACTGGCACACACTGAGACATCTCTGCTCCGAAGAACCCGCCTCGTGGCTTCCTGCCCTGCCCTCTGCCCTTGGCCAGTGCTCAGGGCCATGGCTGGCATTCACCCACGGATTTCTTCATGGCTCCAAGGACGATTCCCTGAGTGGAAGCTCCAGTGCTTACGGGGGATGCAGTGCTGGCCTCGGCCGGATCCAGCTCTGAGGATCGGCATTCAGGATGCTGCAGGCACAGAGAATCACAGAATCATGGGATGCTTCGGGTTGGAAGGAACTTCTATGGGTGATCCAGGCCAACCCCTCTGCAGGAGCAGGGATACCTTCAACCAGATCAGCTTGCTCAGAGCCCCATCCAACCCAACCTTGAATGTTTCCAAGGATCGGGCCCCCGCTGCCTCCGTGGACACCCTGTAAGGAGCTGGGTACCACTGCCCAGGAGCTGCTGGTTTGGTGCTGATGAAGCACAGCCACTGGCAGCCACCTCCAGTGCCCACGGCCAAGCACCAGGACTATGGCTGCTCTTGCAAGAGCATCGTCCTGGGGGCAGGCAGGGAAACAGCACCTTCTTTCTCCACAGAAACCCTGTGCCCAGATTTTCCCATCTGTGCTGGGCAGTACCAGACTTTCCTTCCGCCCCAGAGGGAGCCTTGGCTTTCATCGTGGAGAGGGGTGCACATCCACAGGGGCCAAACCCCCGGCTGCCCAAGGGGAGAGCAGCCAAACTGCAGCTCCAAAGGGCCGAGCCCCAGGCAAGGCAGTGCTGGGCACCGGCCACCTGCCCGCAGCCCCCGGCCGAAGCCTCCTGGTGCTTTCCTCTCATTAATGCAAAGAAAATAAACCCTGCAGCAGCTGCCTTTGTGCGCTGGCTGACACGCTGCCATCTCAGCCACCGGTTCATCTCTGCAGATTCTCCCTCTATCCCTCCCCCAGGTCCATCCACGCTGGCGAGGCTTTGCCTTGCGGTGACAGGGGAAGGACAAAGACCCTATGGAGAGGAGAAGCCCACCTCCAGGTGGGATACGTCCTAGGGGGCAGAGAGAAGCCCTTTGCCTGCGCAGCTGGCACCCCACAGCACCCCATCCCCTGCCCAGGTTTGGGATCTCTTTCCACCCCACCCCACCTCCAGCAGGATTTGGGTCTTTTTCCACCCCACACCAGCCCCCAGCTGGGCCACATCCTCATCCCCATCCTCGGGTGGAAGAGAGTGAACCCTCCCCACCCCCAGCCCTTTTGAATCGCCGGCTCTCTTTTCATTCTGGCTCTGCTGCCTTACAAAGACCCCAGAGCTACAGCAAGAGCCAATTTCCAGCAGGAACCTGGCACTGGGCTTGCTCAGGACGATTACACCAGGCTGCAGGAATTAAGGGGGGGAAGTCCAGCTGAAACTGAAGCCTCGCTCAGCCCTTCCCAGCTGGGGCAGGGAGCACGGGTGCAAGGCTGGAGGCGATTGCTGGGATGGGGATGGGGGCTGTGGGGGCCCTGCCAGGCATCATCCCAACACACAGCTCCTTGTCGTGGTTCTGCCAAAATTGCAACCCTGTGCTCTGGGCGCTGGCCTTGGCGATGCAGGAGGTGGCAGGAGGGGCTCACCCACATCTCTCCTTGGGGAGGATGAAGTGATGGGTGCACTGCTCGCACCACCATCCCCTCATAACACGTCCACCCTGAGGTCTCAGTGCTCTTATCCCCACCCCCACTCCTGGAACAGGTCACTCTGACTCAGAGCAACCACATAAATGGGGTGATCCCCCCGGCAGGTGCCTGGCTGGCTGAGAGGCAGGATCGCCCCCGGCTCACAGGGTGGCCCCAGCACACAGATTTCACGTTTACATCTCATCCTCTGTCAAGACAAGAAAAGGAAAAGCTCTGTGTTCCCTTCAGACCGTGCTCCAGCAGCCGGGGGACCCTCTCCAAGGCTTGTGTTTCAGTAACATTAAAACCTTGCACATAATTAATTTACGTTTGCTGTAGAGCGATACTTGCATTCACTCCTTTTTAACGAGTGAAAAACTACTGCATTTGTCCCACAGCTCCCTGTTTTGCCGGGACAGCTCCCTCCCCAGCTTTCTAGCCCCCTCCCAAAGACCCTTTGCCTTTCCCAGCCCCGCTGCCCCTGCATCTGCTGGCAGCTGCGGAGGAAGCCCCTGCGCGTGCCCCAGCTGGTTCCCCACTCGGACACATCCAGGGAAGAGCACATCCAGGATGCTGGAAGCCCTGCCAGGGGAACCAGCCTGCAGCCATCACCCTGGCCTTGGGCCTGCCCGTGGAGGAAAAACCTTGGAGGCACGTGACGCCTTTCTTCAAGCACTTGAGCTCAGCTGGTTTCAGCTGCAGAAAACTGCTGGCCTTTGTGTGGAGCCTGGCTGAGCTGTTCCTCGTCCCAGATTCGCTCTGCCTTGGGGCACAGACAGCTCTGCTAGCACGGAGGATGGTGCTGCTTTCTGCTTGTGGCACATGAACACCGAGCAAGCGCTGGATCCCAACCCAATGCCTTGGCACCCGGAGCCATGCTCTCTTCATCCTCTTTCTCCTCCTCCTCTCCCACGCCGAGAGCTGCAGCGGCAGCGCATCAGCCCTGGGGCAGGGACTGCCGTCCCGCACGCCCCAGCACCGTCCCCACTGCCCACGTGATGGGCCGGTGACAAACAGCCCTCCGGTGCATTCCCGTTATTGCTCTCATTACGGAGCCCCGGGGACTCGTTGCATACCACAACAGCCTAATGGATCTTCCAGGCTCCGCGCGCGCCAGCATGGAAACCAGGTGCAGCCGAGGCGGTGGATGCCGCAGGAACGCGGGCTGTGGGAAAAGCCCATCGCCTCGATCAGGGGAACCTGTTAGTTATTTTGGATGTACTTCAGGGAAAACAAGGATAAACTTCCCAATCCTTGTTGCAGCAGCTGGCCCAGCCAAGGTTATTAAAAGGGATTGCAGTCACACAGCCCCTTACAGGCTGGGGCTTTTTCAGATGCTCCCCTTGGAGTGGATGTGGAAATGCCAGAGGAGGAGGCTGGGTGGGCTGGGAAGCGTGGCTGTGTCTGGGAAAGGGCTGCAGCGAGGGCAGGCAATGGGGTGTGATGACAGAGAGGGAACCTGGAGCAGCCGGGAGAAGTGGGGCCGTGCTGCCCTGCTCACCCTCAGCCCAGTCGAGACGTGGGACAAAGCAGTCAAGGCCGGGATGAAGGCACTGATGCTCCAGCTCCATCCCAGATGCCTCCCAGGGCTGCCTGATGCCAGGGACGTGCAGCAGCATCGCTGCTCGGGGCCTTGCGAGAAGATCCAGGGGAGGCAATGCCCCATCAGCACTGGAAATAGAAAGGTGAGGAGCAGCAGGGACCGTGGGTGCTGTTGTGAGAGCACCCAGCGAAGTGCCCATGCCACTGGCGCAGGGTCGAGGTATGGAGCCACTGTTGCAGGCTGTACCCCCTGGTGCTGAGCCTCCCCTGCTCGCACCCCCCGGCGTGCTGGGACAAACCAGGCGATCCTCGGGAGGCACCAACATAAACGGAGAGATCAGAATACACCAAAAAACATCTGAAAAGCATCAAGTCTCTCCCTGCGGTCTGCTTTCCAGTCGGGGAGGTTGCTGCCAGGTTACCTGGACACACTGGTATGTGAGTCTGTGGCCATGAGGCCAGAGGTGGCCTCGTCTCCCTGTCCATAACAGCGCGGTGCTCACGCCCAGCACAGGGACAGGGTGTTCAGCATCCACCCCACACCTGGCTGCTCCTCTGGCAGCCTCAGCTGGCATCCTGGGCATCCCGGGGGCTGCACGGGCTGTGCCTGCCTGGGCTGCTCCTGCTCAGTGCCCCTCATGCCAGGGCTCAGCCTGAGCCCCACCACAGCTCAGCCCTCACACCCCATCGCCAGCCGAGCCGCATCCCATACCAGAGCTGGAAGTGCTGCACGTCTGTTGGAGCGAGTCCAGAGGAGGCCACGGAGATGGTCCGAGGGCTGGAGCACCTCCTGTACGAGGACAGGCTGGGAGAGCTGGCGTTGTTCAGCCTCAAGAGGAGAAGGCTCTGGGGAGACCTTAGAGCAGCTCCCACTATGGAAAGGGGCTCCAGGAAAGCTGGGGAGGGGCTCTGGATCAGGGAGGGCAGGGACAGGACAAGGGGGAACAGTTTTCAGCTGCAAGAGGAGAGATTGAGACGAGATCTTAGAGAGAAATGTTTCCCTGTGAGGGTGGGGAGGCCCTGGCCCAGGTTGCCCAGAGCAGCGGTGGCTGCCCCATCCCTGGAGGGGTTCCAGGCCAGGTTGGATGGGGCTTGGAGCCCCCTGATCCAGTGGGAGGTGTCCCTGACCATGGCAGGGGGTGGCACTGGATGGGCTTTTAAGTCCCTTCCAACCCAAATCCTTCCATGATTCCCTGATCACTCCTACCAAGGCAGCTTAAGCTTCCTGTTGTCTAATCAAGATTATCCAGGTGCTTCCCGTACAGGTCCCCTCTCCACCGAGCAGAGCAGGCACACCTGGGGTGCCACCCTGGCCGTGCTGCCCGTGGGCTGGCTCCAGCACTGGGGCCGCGGTGCCGCCTGCACTGCAAACGCTCCGGCTCTGCTGCCCTGGCAGCCGCCTCAGACCCGCGCAGGATCCGGCCAAGAGCGAGTTAATAAACTTGACAGAAAGCTCCTTTATGTTAAATAATTAGAATAACTTATCCAGTCCTGACGGGCGTCCAAGAACATCAGCGGCTTTGCAGTTGTAATGAACTTTCCAGATCTGGAGGCTCCCGGGCGAGAAGCTGCCGGTGCCCTCGCTGCCAGCCCTCGGGAGCAGAGCTGTGCACGCTTGCCATGTCCCCACGGGCACTGGCACCCGTGGCTCCATGTCCCCTCCCCAACACAGCCAAGGGTGAGGATGCTGCGGAGCAAAGCCCGTTGCAGCCCAGGTGCTTTTGCAGGACCTTGTGCCAAGGTGGAAGCAGGAGGTGAGCGTGGGGGCTCCACCAAGCCCACATTAGCAAGGCTGATGAGGCTCTGGGGTACCCATGCCCCATGGAACCCCCTGGGGCACAAAGAGGCACTGGGGGAGATCCCGAGGGTCCTACCAGCTCTGTCCCAACAGGCTTTGCTGTGGGGTCCCTGAGCTCCTGGGGGGGTCCCTGGAGCAGGGGGGGACCCGCCACGCTCTCGCTCCGCAGTCGGGTGCTGGATTGCAGGAACCTGTTAAAGCACTTCTCCTCTGGCAGGTCCCAGCAAGTTTGGCGCTTACAGTTTTCACCCTTTGGGCATCAGGGACCAGCGAAGCTGTTTAAAATTAAAAGCATAATTTAATTCACACTGGGATCAAAGTGCGCAGAGAAGAAGGACTTTCAGACCAGCAAACCACATATAAGCACCTCTGCCACACCCAAGGGCCCACTCCCCCCACCCTGACCCCGAGCCCGATGCCAGGCAGCCCCTGCTCTCTCCTACAGGTGTCCTGGCATGGTCTCTGTGGCTTGGGCTGCGCCCCAAGCGCCGCTGAGCCAGCCTGCTGCGCTCCGTCTCCTCAGCCCACCTTGTCCTCACCCCTCGCCCGTCAGCCAAGTTGTTCATTCTCCACCCTCTCTCAGTGCCTCGACCTCATTTTTCCTCTGAGACCCCATAAACTCAACCCATCCCTTCACACACCCGAGCAGTGACCATGCAACCCAGCGTCCACTTGGACAACCTGGATTGACGCAGGCACGGTTTACCTGCGGCAGGCTGAGCTTCCACCCCTCTGCCCTTTCCCAGAGCAAGAGCTGGGCAAGCTGGAGAGATGCTGGCCGTGCTCTGCTCCTCTGGGTGCCCTGGTTTTCCCACTGCCAGTTTGCAGAGGAGACTCATTGCTTTAGCAGGTTGCCAAGAGCCTTCCTCGCGCTCTGGGCTGGAGACTGACGAGGCCGTGGTGCCCCAGCCCATGCTGGTCCCCTGGGATCTGCTGAGGACCTCAGTGGTGGGCACTTGTGCTCCTTATCATCTTAAGCCAAACAACCCCTTTTCCCATCTTTCCAGTCCATCTCCAGCTCACCACATGTCCTGCACCCTCCTCCACCAGCACCTCACATCCCCCACCCAGCACCCTGCACCCTTCATCCAGCGTCTCCCATCCCACATCCCCCATCCCAGCTCCACACCAGCCTCGAGGACACGTGTGACCACTCCAGCACTGCCTTTCACTAGAACCTTCCTTCTTCAGCCACCCCAGACTCCCCGAGTTGCCCCCGTGTTCCCCGCTGTCCCGCGCTGCCCCTCCATCCGCCAAGGGGCTGCGCTCGCCGGGCAGCGGGCAGCGAGGGCAGGGAACCAACCCGTGCCTGCAGCAGGCTCCAAGCTCTGGGAAAATCAGGCTGCAGGCTGAGCCACGCGGCCGAACCACCTCACCGAGCGTTTCCCATCCACTTCCTCACTTCTCATTGATGATTTATGGCCTTGCGCGGCGCTTTATAGCAACGCAAAGTGCCGTATGGAAGCCGGCTATAAAGAGCAAGAGCAGTGACTGCGGTGGAGCCCATTTTGGAGCCGGCTAAAGCACCATCTGTTAAGGATTTATTACCATCTCATTTCCTAAAATGACTTTTTAATAACTTATCAAACGAGGGTACATTGAGAAAGGACTAAATAAATATCAGTCCCCAGACGGGACGAGCGTCGCTGCCCTGCCCCAGCCACAAACAGCTCCCGCAATGCTCTGCTCGCTGCCACGGGCAGGAGCAGCGATGGTGCTCCCAGGGTGCCAGCTGCGCCGTGAGCCGGGGGCTGTGCCGAGTGGGTGGTCACCCACGGGGAGCTGCTGTCCCTCCAGTTGCAGGGACAGAGCCATAGAACCATGGAAACAATTAGGTTGGAGAAAACATTTAAGATTGAGTCCAACCGTATCCATTGAGTATCCAACCACATCCATCCATGTCCAGCCTTAAGTCACTGGGGCCATGCAAGCACCCAGACAAAAATTCCCAAGAACCCGGGCAGTTCCACCACCAGCAGGAAAAGCCACACGGGCTCTCAAGTCCCACATCTCTTCAGACCAGGCTGCGATTTCAAAAGACAACCTGGAGTAGCAAAAAAGGACACAGGAGACAGCCCGGTTTCCATAGGAAAAAAACCCTTTTATTTAACAATATATCAGGTTCCATCACGGCTCCATGGAGTTCAGATGCCACAGAGCCGGTTACCGATGCCGATGATATGCTACTGGGCGGGAGAGCTGGGGAGAAGGCGAAAGGAATCAAAAAGAGGAACATGACACGAAGAAACAAAAGTCTGGGCGCCGGGGAGTGCAGCCGAGGGGAGCCCGGTGCCCAGCACTGCCGGAGCCCCACCGGGAGCTGAGGATGATCAACCAGCGTGGGATTGCCGAGCCCTGTTCCAGGGTGTGCCCGGGAACCGGGTGCCCTCAGGGAGGTGTTGGCACAGAGGGTCCTTGTCCCCTCTGTGCCATGGCCAAAGCCATCCCCCTGCACCTCCCAAATCTCTCCTGCTGCTCATCAGCAGCAATTCCAAAGCCCCCATCCCACCGGCAGCAGGACCAGCTGCATCCAGGCTCCGAGTCCCAATCCACCTCTTGGCCAACGGCAGTGGAGGATGGACAGGGAGATCTGGCAGCCCGGATGCTCCAGCGGTGCCGTTGGCAAAGGCAGCCGGGCACGGGGCTGGGGCAGCAGCACCGCAGCTGGTTGATGGCACGAAGTGGGGACCTTCCCCACCCCCCACAAGGACATGGGACCGGGGCGAGGGTGCGGATGCGACGCCGTGGGATGTAGACGTGGTCACAGCTCTGAAATGTGGGAGCGTGCAGCGCGGGCGTGCTGGTGTGCGGGGCAGCCAGGAGGGACAGGAGGACAGGATCAGCCCTGCTCCAGCACTTCCAAACCCATCTCCCAGCCCCCGCTGATGGAATGCAAATCCACAGGCAATTGCCCAGCTCCTGTGAGCAACTGGGACCACCAGGAGCTCCCAGCTGCCTCCCACCTGCCCACGGGGAAGTGCCAGGCATGGTGGTGCCACCAAGACAGTGGCACCAGATGGCTTGGGTGGGCACGGCCACATCCCCGAGGGCAGGGACCCTTGGCACTGGCCTGTAAGGAACGTGGGTGCTGGAGAAGAGAAGCGAGTGCCCCCCAGCCCGGGCACCAAGCAGAGAACGGGACACAGCGTGCTGGCAGTTGGCAACTGGAAAACAAGGATAGTGTGAGGTGTCCCTGCCCATGGCAGGGGGGTTGGAACCGGATCATCTTTAAGGTTGCTTCCTACCCAAACCATTCCATGATTCTGCGACAGCTGGGAACCGGGCTCTGCAACAGCAGCAGCTCCGCAGGTCTGGAAAAGCAGATCAGGCTCTCGGGATGCTGCATCGAGTGACACAGCCCCAAGCTCCTCTTTTTTGGTTAAAGATAAATTTGATGCTCCTTTTGTTCCCCTCACGTTACCAAATCTCTTGCTTGAGTTCAGGTCGGAGCAGGAGGCTCTGTCTGCACCCAGAACGGCCAGAACCTCGCTGGGAATGAGCCAGACGCAGCCCTGCCCCGCTCTCTGCTTGGGCTACGGCAGATCTTGCCTTATTCCAAGTTCCCCTGTTGCGCCTGGCAGCGCCCGCACACCAGCACGGCCCCGCGGCAGCGCGGGCTGAGCTCGATGACAATGTTTTACACCCGTTCTTGTGGTTAACATTTCTTTTTTTTTTTCCATCTTTTTTTTTTTTTTAAAGTTCTCATTTGTTTTTTTCTAAGAAAAAGCAACCAGAAAATAATTCAGAGTTTATACAAAACATCTTTACATTATTTCTTCCAAAAAAGACTAGTATTTACACAAACAAAACGGGGAGAAAAAACAAAACCAACAAAAAGAGAACCCAACCGCTCTCCACTGCTTCCAATGGAAAGAACCGCAGGGACGTGCTCCGCGCCAGGGCCCCAGCCCGAGGTGCTCAGCAAACATCAAGAGTCCCGATTTCACCCTTTCTTCACATATTTACAAGGCTTCTCAGTTGCCCCCAGCAAGAGGAGCCGCGGGGGCTGCCGAGCCGGAGCCCGGCTCAGGATGGACCCCAGGAACCCCCATGGGCCCTCAGATTGCTTTGGGCACCACGCGGGGTCGGAATCCTTCCTTTCCCCTCCGAAAAATGAACCAAATCTGAAGCATCCCCAGGTGCCTCCTCCATGCCAGAAACTCCCCGTGGAAAAAGCACCTTCCACCGGCACCGCGGCCCAGGGTTTTGGGGATGGAAGAGGGCACGGGGAGGGAGAAGAGGGATTTTCCTTAAGACACAATTTTCTGTGATGTCCAAGAGCAGATCCCGGCCCCGGCGAGTAATGGGGGGTCCTGGACCCCCAGAAGAGCCCAGGGAGGGCAGTGCCGGCAGGGATGCTGTGGAGGAGAGGAGTGGGGCGCACAGGGGGACCACGGGGGACAGGGGAGCAGGGGGAAGGACCAGGCAGGGGGGCCCCCCCGCCGCGGCTCTTCTGTCCCAAGGGCAATGACCAGTTTAGGGCCCTGGAAGCTGTCCTCATGTTGGGATGCTGAGGGCAGGAGGAGAGCCAGGATAGCGTCCTCCTGCCTTCTCCTGCCTTTCCAAACCAACCCACGTGGCACAGAGGGACGCTCGGAACCCCAGCGCTGCATCCGAGCCATCGGGCTCCACCGGCCCCTGCTCTGCCCTTCCTGCCCGCTCCTCGTCAAGGCACTTTTGCAGAGCAGCTCTCTCGCTCTTCGGGCACTTCCTAACGCGGGATTCGGGGCGCTGGGGGCCGGCGAGGGCACACGAGGCCAGGCAGCCCCGTGCCACTGCCCGGCGTCGAGCAGCCCCATGCTTGCTCCCTGAGCAAAAGCAGCTACTTCTGGAAGGAAAAGAAAGCGAGGGAGGAGGGAACGGCACTGCCAGCCCCGCCGTGCCCACCAGCATCAGCTACGGCACCAGCGGGTGCTCCTGGGAAGAGGAAGCTCAGGATGATCCCACCAGAAGAGCCCAAGGCTCAACCTCTTCCAGTTTTGGGCAGGAGATGGGCATGGCAAGGGCACAGCAAGCCTAGGCTGTGGGACACCCAGGGGTGGCACGACTGGGTGGGCAGCAGAGCCCACAGAGAGGCACCGCATTGTCCTGCTAAGCCAAGCGGGTGGAGAAGCCGCCGGTCCTGCTCCCAAGACAAGCCTGGTGCTACAGCCTCCCAAAAGGCTTCCAGCCCCGGGCTCCGACTCCTCCTGGCACCCCCTGGCACAGGAACATTCGTTTTCCAGTTTTCCTTTCCAAGAATGGGCACCCACAGCATCGCCGGCTGGCATACGGGACCGGGGGCGGTGGCCACCCCCTGCCCTCCCAACGCTCCCCTCTCCGCTTCCAGCCAGCTCGGCCCCCGCCCGATGGAAACCCTCAGCGAAGGCTTTTCCCCGCAGCCCCCGGAGGGTCGGGAAGAGCTGCCAGGCTCCACGTGGGGCAGGAGGAGCGCCCCGACTCCCGCGCACTGAACGCTTGAGACATGGTATGGATAGATGGGTTTTTTTTTTTTTCTTTCTTTCTTTTTATAAAGAGACTAAAACAAGAGTCAACAGCTACGAACACAAAAGTTTAAAAGGGCAGCGGCGGGAGCAGCGGGCTCTGCCCCACGGCCAGCGGGACGGCGTGCTGGAAGGAGGTGACGGCGTGTGCCCGAAGGCGGTGGCGGATCCGGAGTCCCACCCGGAATTCACAAAAATAAAAATGTTACAAAAAATTAAAATAATTATAATAATAATAATAGTAGTAGTAGTAAATCGGGTTTGCCAGCTTCCTCCCTGCACAGTTGTCTGCATCTTGGCACCGTGGCGAAGCATCCTCCTCCTCCTCCCCGCTGCGGCTGCGCGTTTCTCCTCAGACCGAGGCTCCTCGCCGCGGCCCCGGCGTCGCTCCAGGCTCCGGGAGCCAAAGGGCAGGCTTGGCCCGCCATGCCCGCGGGCACTTCACGCGAGGCCGTAGGGATGACGCAGGGAACTCCCAGACCGAGAAGGGCAGGTGGAGTCTCCGGGTTTGCCGGTGGTGTCCGAGTGAGCACGGAAAGGCACGGCGCCTGGCCCCTGGCCGGCCGCAGTCTGGAGAAGAAGAGGAGGATGCTGAAGGCTCACCCTCGAGTCCGGGATTACAAAAGCTGAGAACTACAAAACTAAATACAAAGGGGAGAATCAGCGCGCGAGCGAGCGAGCCATCCGCTCTCCGGCGCCGGCCCCCGGCGCTCCCTGCGCCCGTGCCGTGGGGTTCATTTCGCTTCCTCCCTCCCGGTGCCAGACTGCCCGTGGGGAGGCCCGGGGGCTGCCCCCCGCGCTCGGCGTTCCCGTGCTCCTGCGTCGGTGGCTTTCCCAGGCTGCTCCTCACACCTTGTAGTAAATGTTGGCTGGGCTCTGCGGGGGCATCTCCTGGACAATGTAGACGGGGTGCCCGTAGTCCCCGCTCACCTTCTCGTAGTGCGGGCAGTAGTTGTTCTCTGTAGTCCGTAAGGGGATGATGATGTCGCTGGGCTCGGAGCCCGCGTTCCCGCTGCATTTCGGGCTGGCCAAGGTGCTGAGGGACAAGGCTGCGGCTCGCTGCTGCGTGTGCTTCCGGTGCCGCTTGCGGATCTTGATCAGGAGGACAACGAGGAAGATGATGATGAGGATGAAGATGACGCAGCCGGCGCCAATCGCCGCAAAGACGGCCACCTTGGAGCTCAAGAAGCCATCGCTGGGACCTTGGGTCTCCTGGCCATCCTGGTTAACAGAGCCTGCAAGGCAAAAGGAGGGGGGGTCAGACCCCAGCAGGCAGCTCTGCCAGCGGCTCCGTGAAGCTGGTTCTGCGCCCAACCCCAACACGGATCAGGGAATCACAGAATGGGTTGGGTTGGAAGGGACTTCAAAGCCCATCCAGTCCCACCCCTGCTATGGGCAGGGACACCTCCCACTGCATCAGGGGGCTCCAAGCCCCATCCAACCTGGCCTGGAACACCTCCAGGGATGGGGCAGCCACCGCTGCTCTGGGCACCCTGGGCCAGGGCCTCCCCACCCAGCAAAACATTTCTCCCTGAGATCTCATCTCAGTCTCCCCTCTTTCAGCTGAAAACCATTCCCCCCATCCTGTCCCTGCACTCCCTGATCCAGAGCCCCTCCCCAGCTTTCCTGGAGCCCTTTCAGTACTGGGAGCTGCTCTGAGGTTTCCCTGCAGCCTCCTTCTCTCCAGGGTGAACAACCCCAACTCTCAGCCTGGCCTCGTACGGGAGGTGCTCCAGCCCTTGGATCATCTCCATGGCCTCCTCTGGACTCACTCTAATGGACAATCACATCCCTCAACCATCGCAGGCTCCGGGCAGCCCTCTCCCTCATCCCGCATCGCTGCTCCCCTTTCCCACCTCCCAGCTGATGGGGCAGAGCGCTGCTCATGGCCGGGTGATGACCAGTCCAGACCCCAGGAGACCTTGCTCTCCACAAGAGACCTGGATGCCCTGGTGAACGTGGGCTCTGATACCTGGACCCCGCGCTATCGGATTACGGACCCCCCACCTCCTCTGACCCCTGGACCAGGGCAGCCCTGGCCCCCGAGGGGAAAGCGCTTGGCTGGCTGCACCGGGCAAGAAGAAAAGAGCAACTCTTCCCCACTTCATCTGATTTCACTTTTCTCTCAGCAGGGTCAGGAACTCAGGAAACCACCTTCAAAGGGCTTTTACACTGGCTCAGCTCAAAAAAGCCAGGCCCTCACCTCCTCCAGGCCCTCTCAGATGTACAGCACGGAACAGATGGGCAGCGAGGAGGAGGAGGAGAGTGCTGAAACAGCACTTCCTGCAGAGCTCCTGCCAGGACATACCGGAGCCGGGAAAACAAACCCGAGCTGCTCGGCACCGCTGCCCGTGCCGAGCCCCGAGCGGTCCCTGGCCAGAAGGTGCGGGGCTGGGGAATGAGCCGTGAGGACAGGAGAGACGGGCTCCGGAGCACCCCGGATCCCTGGGATCCAGGCAACGAGCCCAGTTGGAGCAGCTCTGTGGCAGCAGCTGCCTGCGCGCCTCCAGCCCCTTCCGTCCCCCAGGGTGTCCCCAGCAAACCCACCCGGCTTGCCGGGCTCCTCCACCGCGGGGACCTTGCTGCGCGGGCTCTGTGTGACAATTTTCATGGTGTTGTCAGACTCCTTGCTCGGCCGACTCGTCGTCAGCTGCTCCGGGATCACCGCGTTCGGATCTGGGGAGGAAAGGGAAGGGAGAGATGAGAGACCCCCCCAATCCAACCTGGATGGCAACAGCTCATTCCTCTGCCTAAAGAACAACTGCTCCCAAACCCCTGCCGGGTCCCTCCTGGCCAGGGAGATGCGGGAGCAATGGGAGCCGCCGCAGAACAAGGCTGAGCTGCTCCAAGGCCTGTGGAAAGCATTTTCCCCACGCCAATCCCCCCCACTTTTATGTTTCTGAGCTCCCATGCGTGGGTTGGGGCCAGTTTCTCACACGGGCAGCGGGCGGGAGGGGAAGCGAAGGAACCTGCCAAGGCTGCACCACCACTTGTGTTTATTATAAATATTGGCCGTGAAGTGAAAACGCAATAATGAGAAGCAGCCACCAGGAGCTCTGCATCCGAGTCGGGGCTGAAACGAGCTGGGGGCGCTGCTGGGGCCGCGAGGTGTTGGGGAGCTCCCTCTGCCCAGCCCCACCACCAGCAACGTCCTCGCTGTCCCACAGCCACCATCACCCCACACTGTCCCCACAGCGTGGTGGCCACTGGGACCCCACTGAGCCCCAATGGGGTCCATAGATCCTCAGTTCCCACCAGGACACCAACCCTGAGGTAACACAGGACAATCACTTCATTTTGATCCCTGCTCACCAAACACGTGCGAGCGTTGGCCAAAGGGAAAAAGAGGCAAAAAATATCCCCCCAAATGAAATTCTGCTGGAATTTCAGGAGAAATCCAGGAAATTCAGGAGGTCTCGGGGCGGCAGGGACTTGGCTGCAGTTCCCCCAGAATCCAGACACCCCCCCCCACCACAGCCCTGGCTCAGACATCCCAGCGGTGGCAGACACCGGGGTGCAGAGGGACTCACCCTGCCCCACTTTCATGATGATCTTCATGGATCGTGTCTGGCAGACGCCTCCCTCCCGGTTCTCCAGGCCATCCAGCGTCCCGTTGGAAGTGGCTGCAAGAAAAGAGAGGCAGCGTTAGGCAGGGTTCCTGGGAGATAGATGGGCATCACTGGTGAGGTCCCAGCTCCCTCTGGGCACCACTGGGCAGGTCCCAGCTCCCTCTGGGCACCACTGGGCAGGTCCCCACTGTCCCCTGGCACCACCAGGCAGGTCCCAGCTCCCTCTGGGCACCACCGAGCAGGTCCCCGCTGTCCCCTGGCACCACCAGGCAGGTCCCAGCTCTTCCTGGGCACCACTGGGCAAGGTCCCTGCTGTCCCATGGCACCACAAGGGACAGGCCACTTCTCCATGCCCCACTCCAGAGCCCACCGCAAGTGTTTAATACACCGCGTTCTCATTTGCTGCACCTTCCAAAGACGTTTGGGGCGGTGAGGATGTGATCCCCCAGCTTCCCCTCGCTGCCACATCCACACAAGCGAGCCATTCTCTGCGCCCGCACCCTCCTCCCCCTTTAATTCCTGGATAATTTCCTTTGCTCCTCGGTGTATAATAGGAACACATGCATATGCACAGTTTAAATTATACATCTATAATTACACACTGTGCCTCAGTGAAGAATGTAAACTCAGAGCCCCACTGGGCTTGAGTGGCTTTAATTGCAGGGCAGAAGTCACTTAAATCCACATTAACTTTCTGCTTTAGCCAGCACAGGTTTTGAAGCCTTTCAGTCCTGTGGGAGCCGTGCGACTCCCGCTGCCACCACGCAGGAAAGGACCCCCACCCACACACCCTGCCACGGTGGGGACAGCGCGGGGACATGAGAGGGAAAAACCCAAAGCAGGGGATTATGGGATTAAGCACCCAAACTGTAGATTCTGCTAAATATAAGTGAAAAAGAGGGTTCTGACCCCAAAAGGGCCCTGTGGGTGCTGTGCCGGGCTGGGTGATGGGCTGGGCGCTCTGGCACGCAGCTGGCTCTCCCCAGCGACCAGGGACGGCTCGCAAGCCAGCAACTCCATCCCTCGTGGCCAACACAAATCCTCCCGGCGCGCCACCAAACGCAGGCACGGGGATTTATTCACCCAGGGAAGCCACCAAACCTGGGAGGAGCACGGCGAAGGCGGAGGGCAGGAGCAGGGCTTAGGAGAGGCGATGCGAGGCAGAACCACGGAGCTACGGGGATAATTTTACAGGGAGAAGGGAGTGAGGGAAGCAGGAGTTGGCCAGCACAGCGCAGCCAACACCTACACCGAGCCTCAATGCCAAAACTCAGCCCTGGGGTTTCAGGTTGCCGGCACAGCCCAGTTCCTGCCTCCACCCTGCAAAAACCTGGATTCAGGAGGGTGGGAGACACAGGGCTGGCGGGGACGAACCCATCAGACCCCGCCAGGTGTCGGCGAAGGGGTGGGAAGAGGCTGAGTGAGGGAGCATGGTCTTTCCTCTGCCCTGCCCTCCCGCAGCAGGACCCCTGGGTGCTTCGGCGAGGACTGGATGCTGGGCTGTTGGAAAGTGAGCCTGGATCACGTCGGGACGCAAGCTCCAAGGTCATCAGCTCCATCCAAACACCTCTGTGCAATCACGGCTCTCGGGTGAAAAACCAGCGAGTGTTTTGTGACTCGGGAAGGCGCTGGGCCGTTTGCTGAGTTACCACCTCTCCCGCGGTGCGGTTCTGCCCGCCAGCAGCACCCTGGATGGAGCTGCGCATCCTCACAGCTGGGATCCACTGGTGGGAGCTCCAACAGGAGCACTGTCAGCACAAATCCTGATGCAAACACCTGGCAAAAGGGTCAACCATGCTCCTACAGCCTGAACAAGCTCTTCCCAACATGACCCAGAGTCAGGAGCTTGAGCAAAAACCCACAGAAACATCTCGGGGAGCCAACTCCGACATCCCAGCTCTCCCAGGCCAGAGGCACCGGCTTTGGGATGAAATAAGCTGATAAAGTCCCAGGTCACAGCCCCAAAATGGTTCCATGAAGAGCATCCCAGCTATCCCAGCACGATGCCATGGGTTGTTCCATCTCAAAGAGCCTTCACCCATTCACGCTGCAACACAGCGGGCAGGGAAAACCAGAGCAGGATGAAAACCTGCCTCCAAAGGTCTTGTTGATAAGGAAATAACCTAATTGTATCAAAACGATGTAGAGAACAATTATGGCTCGAGTGTGGAGAACCAGGAGATCCTGCAAAGGTAGAGCACGCCACAGTAACGGGAGACAGCAGTTCCTCCAAAACAACCACAGAGATGTTGCATTCCGATATGGCAAAATTATTAAGGGTCCAAACAGGAACGGCAGCTGGAGTCACAGGGAGGGACGAGGGGATGGAGCCGAGCAGCCTCCCTCCCGCGCCGCACACAGGATGGTGTCCCAGGAGCCTCTTCTCGTTCTGACCAAAATAACGATGAGAAAGTAGCTTCAAAAGGGAAATGTGTGAAAAAAAAAGAAGCAGCTACTCAAGAAAACATAAAAAGAGGCAGCTAAAAGGGTAAAAGGCTTCCCAAATCCATGGTAATCGTCTCGAGTGCAGCCTCTTGAAACAAGGACACGGGCTGCCACGCTCTATAAAGATCCAAAACGAGTCAAAGCAAAGCATAGCACGATGCTCCACGCAGCCGGCAGCGCTTCCAAAGGCCAAAATCCCATCCAAACGGCTGAAAGAGTCCAACTTCTGGCAGGTTTTATATAAACACCCAGGACAGACGGAGGTATTTCCAAGAAGCAGGTCCAGAGGCAGGTGGGGGTCTGTGGCCAGGGTGTCCACACTGACTGGGGGCACTGCAGGCTCCTCCATCGCGCTTCCCTGCAAAGCCCGGAGGTGCAGAGCTGATCCTCACGGCGGTTCTTGCTTTCATGGTGGAAGATGGACCAGCCCAAGGCCACAGGGTCAGGCGCTGCTCCTCGGAGCCAGGAGGCACCCAGTGAGCAGCACGGAGAAAGCCCAAAGCTGCTGTGACGCTCGCTGCTGCGAGAGTGGTGGAGGCACCTCCGACCACCGACAGCCAATGAAACCCAACGTTGGCCAACACACGGTAATGCAGGGAGAGGAAGGTTAAACACACAGGGACACCGGGCACTGCCAGGAGAGCTGGGCACGGGGCGGTGGCACCAAGCACAGCGATAAAGCCATGAACAAAGCCAGGCAGGGAGCTGGGAATGCCATGGGGAATAGGGAATGGCAGCTCTCAAACGTCAGCCGTGCTTTTCACGCGCCACACCAGCAACGCGCGGCACCAGCCCCAGCAGCACCGAGCGCGCAGGAGCATCTGCCTCCCCTCTTCCATTCCAGAGGGATTTCCATCTGGGCTGTAGGACCAGGAGAGCACCAGCAGCCTCTGGACAGATGATGGGCTTAAAGGAGAGGCAGCTCAAGCCCGAAGAGCTATTAGATGCCTTTGCCCTAATGAAGCATTAAGCCCGGGGCTGCTGAGTGATGAGGATTTAACACTGATACCATTAACCATGTAATTGCTTGTCAATTTAGAAGAGATGCTCAGCCTGCATGGAAGCGCAGGCAGGACCTCCGCGTGCTGGCACCACTCGCCCCGCTCCACGGGCACGAGACCAGCGGAACGTCGAGCCCCGGCGTGGTGACAGACGGCAGCCGGCTGGGACAGCCGCCTCCGCGAGCCCCAACGACCCCACGTCCCCACCTCCAGCGGTGCCACGTGCTGTCCCCAGTGCGTCACACCCAGCACCAGCACTCCGAGCGTCACCGGAGCTTTCCTTCCTCCCCCTAAAAATATTTCAAATGAGAACTTGGGTTTTGGCAGAAGGGAGGCTCTGGAAGGAATTCCTGGCAGCAGATGAAGGCAAGGGTCTCTTAAATGGTCAGCCTTGGACGGAGCGAGACGTTTGGTTTCTCCTCTGGATTCCCTCTAGCAGGACTCTGTTACGGTTTGGGCCCCAAAGCACAATTAATGTGCTGAGACTGTAGCGAATCCAAGTCTCTTTCCTTTTATTATTCTTAATTGCTCTTCCAGCTGTGCTCCCCAGCCCCGCTCCAGCCCCAGCCAGGCGCTGCGAGGACGCAGCCAGCGCCGCCATGTCCCCCTCACCCCCAGACCTGTCCAACGTTCACGTTTCCATCGCACGGCTTGAAGCGCGGGCGACAGCATCCCATGGGCACCGCTGGTTGCCAGGGTGCAGGGTGTCCCCACAGCCTCACCCCGATCCTGCTGGAGCAGCCGGGGCGGTGGGGCAGCACCGATGGACCCTGCAGAGGGGCAGCTGGTGCGGAGCAGCCTCAGCTCAGCCAGGACACCCACACCAGGCTGAAAGCCCCTCTTGGCAGGGGGAAAGACGCGACGGGTGGCCCTGAGGATGGGCCTCACACAGCTCCTCTGGGCTCTGACACCACCAGCATACTCCATGTAAAACAACGACCCAGCTCCTGCCACCTTCCCTCCCCAATGAGTCCTTCAGGTGGTTTTACCCACCTTCAGTACCCAGGTGCGGGTGTTGCACCCATATTGGTGTTGCACCAGCCAAGGTGCCCAGCACCATCACAGGCACCAGGCTCCCTCCTGCCCGACCCCTGATCCCAGGGGACCCCCAGACCCACTTCCAGATCCCTGAGCAGAGGCATCACCTGCTGCCCTGCACCAATGCCAGGGGCTGCCCAGGGAGCACGGCAGGGTGGCAGCCCCTTCTTGTCCTTTCCAGCCGAGCTGGGAGGCCGCAGGGGCACCATATCTCCATTATTATTGTTATTATTATTATTATCATGATTATTATCATCATCATCATCATTATCTCCTTCCCAGACCACGCTGAAGGGAGGGGAGCCCCCATCACCCCAAGCCCTTTCCATGGGCTCCAGTCCAGCTGTGGGGTCGAATTCCAGGGCAGGGGCTGAGGAGCGCGGGGGAGCCGAGCCCCTGCTGTCACCGTGCCAGCCTGGCCGCAGCCTTCCAGCCCGGAGGCAGCTGCACCGGGAAGGGGCCCCGAAGCCCCAAGAACACGTCTGCGAGCCAGCACAGCCCTGCCCCGGCCCTGAGCAGCTGCGGGAGGTGCAGGACTGGGGTTTCGCACACCCTCCTGGCAGCAGAGCTGCTCCAGGCTGCCGTGGGAAGGGAAAGCTGTGGTGCCAACTGGATTTTCTCCATCCACACTCAGGCTGCAGAGAGACCACACTGCCCTGGGTCCCTGCTGGGCACCGCAAGACAACCACCTGGGATCCTCAGCCACCATCACCAACTGCTCGTCACCCCAAAAAATCACAGAATTATGGATGGAATGGTTTGGGCTGGAAGGGACCTCCAAGCCCACCCAGTGCCGCCCCCTGCCATGGGCAGGGACACCTCCCACTGGGTCAGGGGGCTCCAAGCCCCATCCAACCTGGCCTGGAACACCTCCAGGGATGGGGCAGCCACCACTGCTCTGGGCACCCTGGGCCAGGGCCTCACTACCCTCACAGCAAAACACTTCTTCTCAAGATCTCAGCTCATTCTCCCCTCTTGAAGCCTAAAACCTTTCCCCCTTGTCCTATCCCTGATCCAGAGCCCCTCCCCAGCTTTCCTGTAGGCAAAAAACCTTTCAGCAGGAAAAATCTCTGCCCTGGGCTGCTCCAAGCACGACGACTGTTGCCACGGGATGGGAAACACACAGAGATCCTCAGGGATGGGGACAACCCCCACGCCCTTCCCGCTCTGCCCTGCCAGCTTCCAAAGTGCCCTCAGACCAAACCTGAGTTTCATGAGCAACACCCTCCTCCCTGTTCATTATCCACATCCTCCTCTGACCCTCGGGAATTTCTGTCCCAGGCTCCCAAAAACACAACGACTTGGAAAATTGCGGGTGTTTTCTAGGAAACAGCCCATCCCAGGGCTGCCAGAGCTGGGGCTTTGAAGCGCTGAACAGGGAACCCTCCTCATGTCCCAGCAATCAGTCTGAGGTTCCCTCTGCCCGCAGCAGGGGTCAAGGAAGCGGCACCAAAGGGATGGAGCTCGTGTCCTCCCCTCTGCAGCGATGCCGAGTCGATATTCCTGACCACGCTGCTCCTCCAGCACAGCCACGAAGCCTCCGCTCCCACCGCTGGGTGTGCAGAGCCCGCTGTGAGCGCCCAGTTTGCCTCCGCAGGTCCTTGCACCCTGTGGCTCCGGTTTTGCTGGTGGCCTCCACTCCCAGCTGCCCATCTGCTGGCACACACCGAGTGGCACACGAAGCAGGAGGGGCACACGGCAAAGACAGCTGCCAGCTGACACAAAGGTCCTGTCCGTGGCCATGGTGCTTGCTGGGAATGTCAGGTCTCCAAGTGCCACATCCTCCTGAGAAGCCCTGGAGCAGCCGAGTGAGGTCGGAGGGCAGGGGGATGCCAACACCCGCCAGCACCGCATGCCCATCCCTGGAACTGTGGCACTAAATACACAGAATCATAGGATTAAAGAGCCATTTACGCTGGGAAAAAACTCATATCCAGTCCTTTCACCACGGGGGGACAGCAGGTACGGCCAGTGCTGCTGGGTCTCCAAGCAAGGCGTGAGGAACCCACCTAGAGGAGCTGATCCGGCCTGGATTGGCTGCAGGAACATTTCATGTTGTTGCAAAACGGTACCAGTTTCAAAGGGAGATTCTGCTGTGCCGCTCTGGTCCAAGGGACAGTGGAGGAGCCTGGGGCTTTGCCTCCATCCTCCCCACGTACACAGCAAGCAGGTGACAGCTGTGGTGACCGCAGAGGACAGCCCCCTCGCCACATGCCCGGGGGAACCAAGGCATCCCAGCCTGTGGTTCTTGCTCCAGCAAAGTCATCTCCATCTTCTTCCTTGCACCCCTAGCAAACACACTGCAATGTGACAATCATCACACTCAAACACACGTTTGGAAACAGGAATGCAATGATTGCACTGGGTCTCGCTGGGATGGAGAGAGGTCACCTCCTCGTGGGCAGGGCCACCCCCCCATAAGATAATTAAAATGTTAATTTAGCCCCATCCCTCATACAGAGCAGCAGCAAAGCGCAAGTACAGCAGCGCCAGCTGGGTGACGGGGTCAGAAGGCAGAACACCCTGCTCCCGCACTCCTCCTCGCGTGCCGCGGCATCGCAGCCAGACCCCAGCGCCGGTTTGGCTTTGCCCAGGGTGCTTTTCTGAGGCAAAATGAGAGCAACAGGCAGACACTGAAGTACTGGAAAAAGACAAGCAATGCTTAAGCGAAAACCTAATTTCCCAATAAAACAGCTTTCTGATAGAAAAATTATAACCAGCCCTAATGAGCCTCGTAATTAAGAGTCACAGCGACCTCGCAGGTGATCTCATCTCAACTAAAAGCCCTTCTTGGTCTCCAGACCAAGCTTGTTCACTCTCTTGGAAGTCCTTTTGCACCAACGCTGCTGAGATGTCCGTGTCGCAAAGCCTGCAAGCTCTGTGTCCCAGGAACAGGCAGAGCTCCGGGGGACCCGGGGCACTGGATAAAGCTTTGGTCTTCACGTCTATCCCCAAACTTCAAAAAAAGTGAGAGTCAGCAGAAGAGGAAGGTTGTTTGCACAGCCTCGGCGCAGACCCCAAACAACCGGTTACAGGTCAGGAACAAATGCCGTGGAATTCCCCACCTGATGCTCTGCCAGAGTCATTTGCGGGTCCCGCCGGGAGCGGGAGAGGAGGAAAGCGCTTATTGCATTTTAACAGGGTGTAAATCTCTCCGGTTAGGTAGGAAAACATCTGCGACCGCCTGAAGAATCTGTGGAGAAGGGGATGGAGAGGGTCCCCAGGGGGACTTTGGCCAATGCCAATGCCAGCCCCTCCTCGCCCAGGAGATGCTGCAGGGAGGGATGCAGGGATGTGGACCTGGCGCTGCCGCTGAGGCTGGAGCTGCAGGGCAGGCTGAGCTGCGGCTGCACCATTGCTGCCGCGGTGCCCGACCGGCTCAGGAAAACCCAGAGATATCAGGGAGCAGAGCAGCTGGTTCCTGGGAAAATCTTCTGGAAGTGCAATCTGCCTGGGAAAGTGTGGGGAGCTGAGGAGCAGGGAGGGACGGGAGCTCCAGGTGAGCTGTGGGACAGCCAGGAATTCCACCTGCACCTCCAGGTAAACTGCATTCCCATCAGGAATCTGACGGCAGTGGGAAGCTGATGCAGCCCCTGGCCCAGAGCTGCAAATATCCCCACGGCCAGGACTGGAGTCAGCTCGGGCACCACCTCTGCAGGGGAGCAGCCGCTGCTGCCACGCACCCACCGGCGCCGCAACCGCACGGGGACCGGAGCCCGCATGGAGCCGGACCAACCTTGGCTCACGGCGCTTCATCCTACAGCAGCAGGAGTGGGGGCTCCTCACAGCAGCACCCACGGGTCCCTGAGGAACATCTACAGCTCCCAAAGGAACACCCACAGCAGCACCCGGGATCCCCAGGGAGCACCCACAGCAGCACCCGCGCTGCCCAGCCAGAGCCCTCCAGCTGCAAAGCCAACACTCCCGCAGGTCCCAGCAGGACCCCAGGAGGGGATCTCACCCCTCTGCTCCAGGAGGATGCCAGCACATGGACCTAATGCTCTCCAGCAACACCCTGAGTTACAGGATTTGTAACCCTAACTTACAAAACTCCCACATATACTAAACAAGGCCTGGATTGGCCAGACAAGGATTTGCCCCTCACTGAGATAAGGATGGAGGAAGGGGCATCTCTGCCCCCCAGGTTAGGGCTGACACCCCCTAGTCCCACTGCTCCCCACCATCCGCCGCGGCCGGCTCCCAATTAGCTGTGTTAACACCCACTCCGCGCTGCCAGCTGGGATCAAAGAGCACAGTCATTACACAGCAGCAGCAGAAAAACCATCATTCCTAGGGCAAAGAGACTTCAAATGGCGAATAAAACCAACCCTTCCCAGACAGGCAGGCTTTTAAAGGTGCCACGCACAACCTGGGCAGCCCTGCCCAGCTCAGCCAGCCTGGCTGGGAAACCTGGGATGGAAAAGGGCTGTGGATTGCAAGTCATTAATGCCAAACCTGCTTGCGCTCTGCATGTCTCACGGTCCAAGCACAGCTCTGCTTTTTGGAGACCCCAGAGTGCTCACCATCCCACAGCCAGTGCCCACCCCAGTGCCCACTGTCGCCCACCCCAGCATCCATGGCCACACAGGCGTGTCCCTGACAATCACCCAGCGTCCCAGCTCGCAGCAGAACCTCCAACACGCAGCCTCTCACACCAGGTCAGAGCTGTGGTGGTGCCTGCAAGCCTCTTCCCAGCTCCCTGGCAGCAGGAAAGCACCTTGGATACAGGAGCAGTAGGTGATGCCAGGGGAAAAGCCCAGGCAGAGGGTCTCAAAGTAGTAAGGAAGTAGCTGCCTACACTTATCCACTCACACCCTTCCCAGCCACTCCAGTACAACGGGATTCTTTCTAAGTCTTCACCAAGCTGAAGGCTTCTTCTGGCTTTCAGGTCTCTTCCACGAGGTTTCATCCAAAAGGAGCCAAGTTTGAATCCCTGCCAGTGGTGCGGAGGAAGCCCTCGGAGGTGACCATCGCGGGGGTCCGCGCACCCACAGCTCCAGAGGACTCCCTGGAGTCCCCCCGCCCCGCTGCTGCAGACGAGCTGGGGGAGCAGGGGCTGGGTGGGGAGGAGGGGACAGGGATGGAGGCACTACCATGGCGTGCACCCCAAAATGCCGTTAGCGCTGGGAAGGGAGAAGCACCTTTAGGGGTGCAGAGCGGGATCAGGCAGGCGATGCGCGAGTGCCAGCTGGATGGCACCTCCATGGTGCCACTGCCCAGCTCACCTCTGCACGTCACCTCCGCACACCGCCTCGGTTTTCAGGAGCACTGAGGAGTTAATCACATTTTATTTTCCACTAATGGGTCAGGTCAGTGTTGAAGAGATGCTCTTAGAAATCGGATCTCCTCAGGGGGGAGCATCCTGGGATGCAGACAACCGGGTGCTGGTTCCCTGCGCCATGGAGAGCCCTTGGTCGGGCAGGAACCAATTGCCCAGCAGCCAGGGAGTTAAGCGGGCACCGTCCCCCCGGCCGGGTCTTTGTGGCAGGCAGGGCCCCCCCTCTCCGCTCTCCTGGCCCAGGAGCAGATCAAAGCGCGGGGTCTTTACCTCCTGGCTGGGTGCAGGACACTGGCCCTTTCTGACGGGGCTTTTCATCCCTGTTAGGGCCGTGAAAGGCTGAGCTATGAGATCAGCTGCCAGGGGCTGCCCGGGGACGGCGCTGAGCCGCAAAGGTCACGAGGGAGGAGGAGAAGAGAAAAGAGGCAGAGGCTTAAGGGACAGGGCTCAACAAAATCGCATTTACTGTGGTCACGGTCTTCAGACAAGCCTCCAAGACAAGGAACCGCGTGTTGTCTAAGGGCCATTATTTGGGTTTGACATGTCCAGCGCCCGGGCTTTGAAGCTGGGAGTGGGACACCGTTAGAGACCCGTTTGTCTCCGGCGCAAGCCCGTCGGCTCCCACACAGCATCCCCCGCGGGGAGAGGGTCTCATCCACCCTCTGCCACCACCTCCCAGGGATGGAGGAGGGAAGCCAGGCCCCCAAACCAGACGGGGATGCCACCACGCCAGCTTGGCTTCGCCCAGGCTTTCCGCGTCGCCACAGGTATGTTGCAAGCCGGTGGGACGAGGACACGGCGCATCCGCGGGTGAAGAATGAGGAAGCTGGTTAATTGGGTTTTTATCAGCAGAGAAGTTCACAGCTCTCATTACGGCATCAAACGGCACTTTTGCTTTCAACTCATCTTCACCGAACAAGTTGTCGGGGCGGAAGATGAGGAGCACATGAAAGCGGCCACATTCAAATGCAATCAGCAAAGAGCTTGGCGAGCTGACAAAGCGCCCCGGGGGGCTGCGCCCGGATCCCCCCACACGGCACCCATTGGAGATGGGCACCCAGAAGGGTAGAACGAACCAGGGAGGAAATGATTAAACACCACGGGCTGCAGGGAGGAGCTGAAGCAGCTTCACAGACCTGCTGGCACAGGCTGAAGGCTTCCCAAAAACCAACGGCAGCTGCTTCAGAAGCTGGAGGAGCACAGCCAGAAAAGCAAGTATGGCAACGTGTCCCAAAAATAAAAGCAGGAAGGATGATTCCAGCAGATCTAGGTGACCCCTTCTCCAGGCTGAAGCCCAAGCTATAGGAAAATGCTGACATAGAGAAACCCAGGGATGAAGCCCATGTCGCAAAGGCAGCACTGGTTTACAACCAAGAATTCCTGCCAGGTTAAGTCTAATTGTATCCAAAAACAGAAGCTCAAGACAAAGGGTGTAAAGAAACGCTCAGGGTAATATAGACATGGTCTCACTGAGTCCCACTGCCAAAAAGTGTTAGATTGGATTACGAACATTATTACATCAAAAAGGGATTGCAGGGCTCAGCCGAATAATAAACAGCAAATGTATGAGACTGACGGGGCAAACATCCACCACAGCCCTGCTTCTGCTTCAGTGTTTTCATCAAATGAGATCTCGGCACCTTCCGCAGGGTCAGGGAGAGCTGGCAAAGGAATGGGCAAAACACCCGGAAAACCAGTCCAGTACTGGTTGATGCCCATCACATCTGCAAAGAGCTGCCCAGAGAGCACGGAAAGGCTGAGCAGGGCTCTGCTCGTGGGTGTGGGCTCTCCCACACGCCACCAAACGGGCTGAGAGCTGGGGTTCAGCTTGGAGAAAACTCCAGGGAGGCCTGAGAGCAGCCTCCCAGTGCTGAAAGGGGCTCCAGGAAAGCTCCCACTTATCCAGCCATGCAGGTTCAGCTCTCCCCACCTCCCCTCTTAATTCACCCCAGCTCTTAGTTGTGTTTGCTGTTACTCTTGGAACTTGCTCCAGTTTCACTATCTCTGGTAATGAGGTGCCTGGATAGAGAGGCGTCAATCCCAGAGTCCTGGCAGCTCACTTCACCCATGGGCACGGCGGCGGCGGTGGTCTTCCCGTGTTTCACAGAATCATAGAGTTGGAAGGGACCTCAAAGCCCATGCAGTCCCACCCCCCTTGCCATGGGCAGGGACACCTCCCACTGGATCAGGGGGCTCCAAGCCCCATCCAGCCTGGCCTGGAACACCTCCAGGGATGGGGCAGCCACCACTGCTCTGGGCACCCTGGGCCAGGGCCTCCCCACCCTCACAGCAAAACATTTCTCCCTAAGATCTCATCTCAGTTTCCCCTCTTTCAGATTAAACCCTTCCCCTCATCCTCTCCCTGCGCTCCCTGAGCCAGAGCCCCTCCCCAGCTTTCCTGGAGACCTTCAGCACTGGGAGCTGCTCTGAGGTCTCCCCGCAGCCTTCTCCTCTCCAGGCTGAACAACGCCAGCTCTCCCAGCCTGTCCTTGTACAGGAGGTGGTCCAAGCCCTCAGATAATCCCTGTGGCCTCCTCTGGACTCGCTCCAACAGCTCCAGGTTCTTCCTGGCCTGAGGACTCCAGAAGTGGACACAAGGCTCCACGAGAGGTGTCACTAGAGTGGAGCAGAGGGACAGAATCCCATCCCTTGCCCTGCTGGTCCCACTGCTTTGGATGCAGCACAGGACACGGTTGGCGTTCTGGACTCATGCTGAGCTTTTCAACCCCCAGCACCCCAAGTGCTTCTCCTCAGGGTTGCGCCCAGCCTGTCTTTTTGCTTGGAATTGCCCCGATCCCAGTGCAAGACCTTGCCCTTGGCCTTGGTGAACTCCATGAGGCTGGCACAGCCTCACCTCTCCAAGCCTGTCCAGGTCCCTCAGGATCTACCCCTTCCCTCCAGCGTCTCGACCACACCACACAGCTTGGTGTCATCAGCAAACGGGCTGAGGGTGCCCTCAACCCCACTGTCCATGTCTGTGATGAAGACGCTGAACGGCTCCGGCCCCAGTGCCGACCCCTGCGGAACTGCACTCATCACCCAACGACGCCCACATCCCGCAGCAGCCCACGTCCCCCACCCAGCCTCTGTCCCTGGTGAAGACCTCCAGGCAGGAGCTGCCACATCTTGCTTTTGATGAAAAGGCTTAGGAAGCGGCATCGCCTTCCCCGGCCCCATCCCGGGAGAAGGGATGCTTTTAACGGAAGCCTGGGGCTAGCGTGGAGGGGCTCGGCGAGAGCTGACGTTCGCTTTCAAAAGCCTTTTTCATTGCTAAGCCGAGGGCTGGGGCCGTGTCCCTCCGTGATAAAAGTGGCCCTAAACAAGGCTTGGCATATCCGAGGCGGGGGGAGCGGCCCTGAATGGGGAGGGACCCCGGGAAGGGGGTCCCAGCTGCCTGACGAAGGTGGGGGGCAAGCGGCACACGTCCCGCTGCCGCCCCGCTCCAGCATCGCTTCCCCCAGCTTAGGGCACCGGCAAATGAAAAGGGAGAAAAAACCCTTTTGTGTGTCAGGGCAAAGCTTGGGGAGAGGGAGGGGAAGGGGAAAAAAAGGGAAAAGGGAAAAAAATAAAAGGGGAAAGAGGAAAAAAAAAAAAAAGCCCCCACATGGGTGGTCTGCTCGGGAGACTTTTGACTTTGTTTTTTTGGCTATTTTATTTCTTGGCAGAAAGAGCTCCTGGGGCTGCTCAGCAGAGGGGACAGGGCAGATCAGAGAAGCATCCCTGGCCCACCCAGCGGCCAGAGTTCAGGCGGCAGCAGCCGCGCGCTGCTCGCGCCAAGGGGGCTCGCATCAAAGCGCAGAGGAGTCAGGAGAAATTAGAGTCAGAAACGGTCGGAGGCGCGGGCAGAGGGCACTGCCAGCCCCCTGAGGAGAGGGGGGACCCCACAGGGATGCTCCGAGCACCCCGCAGCCCTGTTCCATCCGTTACGATGCTGCTACGGGAGACTGAGATCGGGAAACAGAGGATAAATAGGAGTTTACGCAGTCTCCTCGCTGCCTTGGGATTAAAGCAGGACTGGATTACAACCACCCTGACCAGCGCATCCCTATCTCATCCACTGAGACGCTGCGATAGAACACTGGGATCGGGAAATAGCGGATAAACAGAAATTTATGGCAGTCTCCCCACTGCCTTGGGATGAAACTGGGACTGCACTAAAACCACCCTGCTCAGTACATCCCTGTTCCATCTATTAAGTTGCTGCAATACAAGTCTGCAATTGGGAAACAGAAGATAAATAGGAATTTATGGCAGCTTCCCTGCATCCCTACTACATCCCTTTAGAGGCTGCAACAGGAGACTGGGACGAGGAAACAAAGGATAAGTAGGAGTTTACAGCAGTCTCCCCACTGCCTTGGGATGAAAGTGGCACTGCATTACAACCACCCCGCTCGCCGCATGCCCATTCCGTGTACCGAGATGCCGCAATGGGACACTGTGATGCAATGAGTTTAAAAGCCTCCACCAAACCCCCGACGGGATGCACAGCTGGGATTTTGCAAAAGCCGGCACAGCACAGCTTGCAAAACCCCGGCTGCGCATCCCGTCGGAACACTGGTGACCCAGGTGTGCTGGCAGCATCTGAGGGGAGCTGGCACCAGCTGAAAGCTACGGGGGCCCTTGGGGAGCTGCGTTTGTACCGTCGGCCGCTTGTGAAAACACCACTCAACCCCACGGGGCGGCTGACTGAAGTGAAGCAAGAGCTTTCGTGTGAAATGCAAAGCAGCTCCTTCAAACCCGGTGCCATTTGGAGGCCGGTGAACGCTCTGCCTGCACCTTCCTGTGTTGCAACGCGAGGGACCTCACGTTTCTCCTGCCTGGCGCTTCCTTAGGCTCCTGAGCTGCTTCTGGGGACCAGAGCTGCCTCTGGGGCTTTTTGCAGCCCGAGGGGACACAGCAGCAGGGTGCGAGGCAGGACCCCACTCTCAGTCCCCGTATGCTCGTGCTGCTGCTTGGACTTGACCTCCAGCACGCACCGAGTGCTGACCGAGTGGTTCAAGATGTTCTCCTGCCGTGCAGAAGGCAGAGCCATTCACACAGAATTCCTGCATCCCACTGTGGTGGGGGCTGGAAGGGCTCCCTGGAGCTCACCCAGTGCCACCCCCTGCTAAAGCAGGGGCACCTCCAGCAGTCACACAGCAGCACGTCCAGGTAGGCTGGATTTCTCCGGAGAGGGAGTCTCCACACCTCCCAGGTCAGCCGGTTCCATGGCTCCAGCCCCCAACACAGGAGAGAGTTCCTATGCTCCCGTTTGTGCCTGCTGCCCCTTGTCCTGTTGCTGGGGACCACTGAGCAGAGCCCAGCGCCCTCCTCCTGCTCTCGTCCATTGGATATGGATCAGCACGGATGGGATCCCCCTCTCCCCCTGCTCCTCTCCAGGCTGCAGACCCAGCTCCCTCAGCCTCTCCTAAAGCAGATGCTCCAGTGCCCCCATCCAGCCCCTCTCCTGTTCTTTGTTCGCGGCAGGGAAAGCTGTTGAACTAAGCCTTCACCAGCTTCAGGACAGCAGGAGCGCCAACCTTTGGGGTTGTGGAGCCAGCGGACTGCCAGCAGCCACGGTTCCTCATGGTAAGGGAGCCGGGAGCCGGCAGCGGTGCTATGCCAGGGTTTTTGGCATCCCCAGCCCATCCCTGGGGTGCCAGGGCTCACAGCCAGGGCTGCCTGCACCCCCCAACGGCCCCACATCCAGACAGCAAGGGTGACCAAGCGATGGGCGCTCTCAGGAGGGACCAGCCCTGCCAACCGGTGACTCAGCCTGTGGTCTCTGCCGGCACCGGCACCACCGCCACGCCGAGCAGGCTCCGTGGGTTGTTGCGCCAGGTCCTCAATGCTGTCATCCTCCTACAGCCACGCAGGCAGCCAGAAACCCCCGTGAGCCCCTTCCTCACCCCTCGGGGCTCAGCACAACTGACCACGAAGGAATCAAGGGGGGCTCAGGGCTCGGAGCCCATCCCAGCTGCTTTCTGTGCACCGGGTTTACTCGAATTATCTGGCAGCAATAACACAACCAGCAACCCCAGCCCTGGAGATCCAGGCTGGCAGCATCCCTGCAGCACCACAGCACCTCCTGCTCCCCCTCTGCCCACTCCAAGGGCAAAGATTTTAGGCTAAAAATACATTGTTTACCAACTGGAAAGCAGCAGCTCCCACGGCTCGGCGCTCAACTCCCACGCGGGCGGCTGACCTCTGCCTGGCGAGCCCGTGGCACGTGATGGTGAAGGGACAGAGGAGCCACAAGGCCACCAAGCCCTTTGCCAGCCACTCCGCCGCAGGGTGACAGAGACAGCAAGGAGATGAGCAGGGGACGAGTGAGCGGGCAGGCATCGCCGAGCCCAGCGCTGCCAGAGCGGGTGCCGAGAGACAGCTGAGCTCCCCAGAGTCCTCCCTGCATCCAGATACATCCCAGTGCAAGGATCCCTCCACGCACGGACCATGGGCTCCGAGAAATCCAGCCCTCCTTCCCTCTCCTCTCTACGAAGCCATAAGAAACAACAGGAACAGGCCAGCACACAGGATTTTGCACCCATTTAGACCACAGCAAGCACTGGGCACTGCCAGCAGCTTCCCGGTGCTCTGGGAGGCAGCGCCCAGGGAGCAGGAGAAGCATCTCCTTGGTCCCATTCCTGCTCCTGGCAGCTCCACAGAGCAAACCCTACAAGAAATGCCCCGCAACACCTCCAGCCTCGGAGAAAGACACCAGCAAAACCCACGCTCCAGACAAGCAGCGCCACTCCGTGCCAGCGCTGATCTCAGCTTGGGGACACGCTCCTGCTCCCGGCCACGGGCAAGGGCAGGGCATACATGGCACAGCAGAGCAGCTAGATACGGGCCAGTGACCCACTCGGCCAGCAGCACATTCCTTTCTCTTCTCCCATCCAGCAGGAAATATTTTCCATACATGTCAGCTCTTTGCGCCAGCCAAGTCGCGACCAAGCGCCTGGCGACACTCTCCAGGCCCCGCCGCCCCGGCGAGGAACAGGAGGGCGACTCACATGTGATGAAGTAATCCTGCTGCCGCTTGAACTCCAAGCCCATGTAGTTGGGACTGAACTCCTGAAACTTGATGGTGAAGCGGATCTCCTGCTCGGGCCGGTTGCACGTCACCAGCACGTTGGGGTCCATGACGGTGCTGCAGGCATCAGCCTGGTCCTTCTTCACCAGGTACAGCTTGTAGTACTCGTAAGGCTTGGACGGTTCCGCCTTGGGGCAGATAATGTCCAGTTTATCCCCAATCTCCGGGTAGATGACCAGTCCCTTCCCAGACATGAACCTGAAAGAGAGGAGGGGGGAGGTTAGAGTTACAGAAAGAGGGGAGATTGAGATTAGACATTAGGATGAGGGGAACGGCTTTGAATTGGAAGGGGAAGATTTAAATTAGATGTTAGGAAGAAATTCTTCACATTGAGGGTGGGGAGGCCCTGGCTAAGGTTGCTTAGAGATGTGGCTGCCCCATCCCTGGAGGTGCTCAAGGCCAGGTTGGATGGGACTTTGAGCCCCCTGACGCAGTGGGAGGGGTCCCTGTCCATGGCAGAGGTCGGGAACTGGATGGGTTTTGAGGTTCCTTCCAACCCAAACCGTTCCATGATTCTGACAGCTTAGCCACAGGCTCAAGCGCGGGCAGCAGGGGCCACACCAGCTTGTCCCACCCTACAGAACCCTGCTTTCACCCCTCTATTTCATGCTTAAACATCACTGATTTCTCCCCATAAAATGTTTTTTGACACCAAAATAAAGCTCTCCTCTCCCTTCACCATCAGTGCGCGCACAAGGAGCCCCTGCAGGCTCCCACCACCAAAACCAGTAGCTCCCATGGTTCAGTCCTGCTCCGCAGGACGAGGCTGAGCACTATTCCCAGACTCAAGCTTGGCATCCCAAAGGGAACGGAGCCTTCCCACAAAGCGCTGCGGAGCAGGAAGGCTGGAGCCGCGGCGGCTCTGCCCAACAGCCAAGCGAGGAGCTTCCTGCAGGGACAGGCGGTAATTAGGGATGGGGAGAAGTCCTGACAATGGGGCGCAGGGAGGGATCCCTTCCACGCCCCGGCTCCCCGAGGAATTCCTGACCTTAAATGGAAGGCAGGAAAGCATCCTGCAGGACAACTTCTACCAAGGCAGGCTCAGCAGCGTGCCCAGGAGCGTGGGAGGACCGGATGGAGAGCAGCATGGAGGGAGGAAAGCTATTCGGGGCTGGAAGGCAGGGCACTGCCAAGGGAAGGAAGGCGATGTGCTGATAATTAGCATTCCAATTTCATTATTGTGGAGCAATACTCTGCTTTTTTTCCAGAGTGAAGTGGAGGATTAGGGCAACAAGAAGAGAAGCAGTAGAGCATCTGCTTTGATGTAGGAAACGTAACGCATTCCTGATGGCAGATAAGGTGGGAATGGATCCTGCAAAGGTATCTCTGCTGCAACTCTCTCGTGTAGTTCAGATGTGTGTGCTGTGCCAGGCTGCACGTCCACAGCTTTCCCTTCCACTGCCGGACACGAGTCCCAGCCCCATCCCACGCCAGCTGTTGGACGGGGCCACCAGGACCCCTCTCCGCAGCCAGCAGCGCCAGCTGGGGCTGCAGACACCACGGAAGGAAGAGCAAACACACAAGACCAACCTGCTCCATGGCTCCGGAACAAGTCCCAGCAAGAAGCCAAGGAGCTGAAACCAGCGCCCGGGCAGGGCAGGCTCCAGGCCTCCGGCTGCGGGGCTCCCAGCGGATCTGCACGCCAACCGACAGTGCTGGGAGGAGGCAGGTGGAGCCGGAGCCCACGCATACCCCAATGCCCTTGGCAAGGGCTCCAGAGCTCGCTGCCAGCTGTAGCAGCAGGACAGACGGGCAGGACAGACAGACAGACATGCGCTGCACCTCTCTGTCGGCTCACTGGGGCGGAGGGGCGGCCGATGCCCACTGTGACCCAGCACCAGGAGCAGAGAGGAGGCACAGGGACAGCGGGTACAGGGACACCCTGTAGGGAAGCATCACAGCCACAGGGCATCAGGCATGGGGAGCAAGGAATGTCCCAACCCCAGCATCACCGGTGCAGGGGCTGCACCTTTGCCACACAAGCTTGAGGGAACCACAGAATCAAAGAATCTCGAAACAGTTTGGCTTGGAGGAGACTTCAAAGTCCACCCCGTCCCACCCCTGCCATGGGCAGGGACACCTCCCACTGGGTCAGGGGCTCCAAGCCCCATCCAACCTGGCCTGGAACACCTCCAGGGATGGGGCAGCCACCACTGCTCTGGGCAACCTGGGCCAGGGCCTCCCCACCCTCACAGCAAACATTTCTCCCTCAGATCTCATCTCAATCTCCCCTCTTTCAGCTCAAAATTGTTCTCTTTGTCCTGTCCCTGCCCTCCCTGATCCAGAGCCCCTCCCCAGCTTTCCTGGAGCCCCTTTCAGCACTGGGAGCTGCTCTAAGTTCTCCCCAGAGATTTCTCCAGGCTGAAGAACGCCAGGTCTCCCAGCCTGTCCTTGTACAGGAGGTGCTCCAGCCCTTGGATCATCTCCGTGGCCTCCTCTGGTCTCGCTCCAACAGCTCCATCTCCTTCCTGTGCTCAGGACTCCAGAACTGGACCCAGGGCTCCAGGTGGGGTCTCACAGAGCGGAGCAGAGGGGCAGAACCCCCTCCCTGGCCCCGCTGGTCCCACTGCTTGGGACGCAGTTTTGTAAAAATCATAACTTCTGGAAGAAGGGGACACAGCAGCCTCAGGAAAGTGCAGGGAATTTAACACCAAAAGGACCTGGGAGGTGGGATGCTGTGGGCACGGTGGAGCCTGGCACCGTCCCCAGCGCTGCGGGCAGGTGAGCCTGAACGCTACCAAGTAGGTCAGCTGGGCTCTGGCCAGCCCAACGCTTCCAAAGCCTTGGGAGCGATAAAGGCTTCCCCCACCCACGGCCTGAGCCCTGACGCAATCCCAGGAGCTGCGCAGCAGGAGATGCAAAGGAGCCCCTGCCCCTCCTCGCCCTCCCCGCCCCGGCCAGGCCGCAGACATGCAGCACAAGTGCACACTTGCACGCTCACTCACGGGTTCCCACCCCGATGGATCCCACACTCGTTCCTCCCCGGCTGGGCTGAGTCAGAGGCTTCCTGGCACCAGACTCCCAAGTGACTCAGTCTCCCTCCTCCAGACCCTGCCAGCTCCTCTGCCCAGATGCCAAACAGGAAGCCACAAACAGCTCCAGCAGATGTCCTGAGCAGGAGGAGCGGGCTCCTATCCTTCCCCATCTCCATACCAGTAGGACCTATCACACCTCCCTGGCCAACACCTGCAAACCAAGCGGACCACGCAACACAGGGCCACCTGGGATCAGGTCAGGCTGATTTTTAACGAGGGGAGAGGCCAGAAAGCAACAGAGGGAGCTGAGAACATCCCAGCACCACATCCTGTTGGCACCTCTTCATCCTAGAACATTCGGAAAGACGGCCTGTGTTTATTTAATCTGGTTCAAGGATAAAATGACGAGGCAAATTTCTCCTATAAGAGCTCAGTCTCTTGGAGGCCCACAGCTCTGCCTGGGAATTAGCCAGGAACATCTTCCAGCTCTCCCACAGGACCATGGCGCAAGACAGAGCCACCAGCCAACGCAGCACCCATGGTGCGTAGCAGCGGTTTGGGCTGCTCCCTCTGACCGCTGCTCCCTGCCCACACACACATTTCACCCTTTATCCTCCCATCTCCCTGATCTTTTCTCCTCCATCTCCCCCTTCATGTCCTACCCCTCTTCCCAAAAAGTGGGGCTGTCTCTTAGTCGAGATGCGGGAGCGGTGCCGATAACCCCCTGAAGCATCTCCAAGCTCCTCTCCTTGAGCTCTTAACCACACATCCAGGGGGGTTTTCCCCAAAACTTCACTTTGCCACAAGCAATGCCTCGTGACGGCTGTCCTACAGAAAACCGATAATGGTTCCCATGGTTCCCATCCCGTGAGAGGCCAGGTCTCCAGGGAATTCTCCTTCAAACTACAGGACAAACACAGCAGACAGAAAAGCATCCCAGAATAGTCCCAAGGTTCCCGCAGGTGGCGTTACGACAAGTGCCGGGTGTGAGGCTGCACTTCAGAAGGGAAAGAAGAACCACAACCTTGCCTTGTCTTGACAAGGACACATCCTCAAGTGTTCCTCAGCTGGGCAGAATGAACACTTCTGATTTTGAACTAACAGGGAGCTCGTGCCCTGGGAGCACGGGCTTCGGTTTGGGGGCATCTGCTGGACTCCCCATCCTTCCCAGGCTGATTTCCCTGGTTTGAGGTGAGGATGGAAAAGGAGAAAAATCACAATTCAATCCAACTTTAACGGCGAAGCCAAGGCTGCCACGGGCACAGCACCGCAGTCTGGGTGCACACTGCACATCCGGGTCTGGCAGAGCAGCGGGCACCGAGCAGGAGGCTCAGAGCCATCGCCTCCCAAAAGCCCTGTAGCCACACCTGCTCCTGGACCACGACCCAGCGCGGTCCAGCGCAAGGGAAGGGACCTGTCCTGGTGCCCCACGCTTTCGGGATGAATCCCGCGTGGAGCTGGGTGGAAGCCCATGAGGCCACACCCAGCACCCAAAAACCCACCTGCAGTACCCGGTGGGGTCCCCCCACGCACACACCTTCCCCCCAGCACCTCGGAAGAGGATGGAGACTCTGCATCGACAGCACCCTTCTCCTGGTGTGGAAGGTGGTGGGAAGGATGCCCTGTAGCCACAAAAGTTTAAAAACAAGTAATTTTGGGGGCATGTAGTGATAGGAGAAGGGGGAACGGCTTTAAATTGGAAGGGGGAAGATTTAGATTAGACATTAGAAATTCTTCACAATGAGGGTGGGGAGGCCCTGGCCCAGGGTGCCCAGCGCAGCGGTGGCTGGCCCATCCCTGGAGTTGTTCCAGGCCAGGTTGGATGGGGCTTGGAGCCCCCTGACCCAGTGGGAGGTGTCCCTGCCCATGGCAGGGGGTGGCACTGGATGGGCTTTGAGGTCCCTTCCAACCCAAACCCTTCCATGATTCTAGGAATTCCGCCAGTGCTCGGAAGTGCACCCAGCGTGCCGCGAGGGACACGCTGCCCTCCTGGCCGGTTATCAGCAGCTTCATCACTTCAAGCCCCTCCAGGTGATCTTTGGGTGGCACCTGCAGCTGCCCACCCGCAGAGCCGTGCTGGCCGCCGCAGAGCATCCTGGCCAGACGTCCCCGGCCCCTGGCCCCCAGCTCCCGGCCCCGCAGGTTCCTTGGGAGCGATCAGGTGGCAGCATCCAATTTCCTCATTGTTTTGGGAGGTGTTTTCTGATGGGAAAGGTGAAAAGGGTATTTGTGAGCCTTGTAAACCGATTCCTCCAAGTTGGGTAAACAAGGGGAGCTCTGTTGGCAGCGGGATGCCGGAGCAGAGAGACGGGATTAAAGTGCAGCCTCTCCCCTGCCCTAAGCTGGGGGGCTCCTGGTGTGGACCCCCAGCCCCTGCGGACCAGGTAGCCCCCCCCTTCACCATCACGAAGGGCTCCAAAGAGCTCCAGCAGGACTCGGTTGAGTGACCTGGGACCTGCTGGAAGGGCCATGGGCTTGCCCAGTGCCTGGTGCCCCAAGTGGCCGCCTGAGCATCACAGAGGCCGTTTGCTGAGAGAAGAGGAGGAATGGGGCAATAAGAAGCAATCCATAAAAATCCATAGCTCCACACACCAAGGATGACCGGGAACCCTGGGGCGACCACAGGCAGGGAGATGCTGGCATTCTGGCGGCAGCTGGGAAGCTCAGACCTCGGCTTCGAGGAGGAGCAGCCGCATGGGAGGGTGGTGGGGCTCCCAGCAGCCCATCCGCCCAGCCACAAGCCCACGGTTTCCCAGGATGGCCCATGGGACACCAGTCATTCCAAGGAGCTCCAGGAGCACCGGGGTTCCTGCAACCAGCAGATCCTAACGGGCACTGCACAGGGATAACCGACTGCATTCCACTGCTGCTGGGGGCTCAACAAACCCAGGAACACAGCTAAGAAGGAAAACCACACAAAGTCTGGCCAGAGCAAGCTCAAGACATGCGCTGGGCATGGCATCTCCTTTCTCCACATGGCACCCCTGGAGGCTCCTCTTCTCCGGGAGGGCATCCAAACGGGTTAAACATGGACAAGCCAACACGTTCATAGTGACCACTGCCAACACAAGGGTCCTGCAGGTGAAGTATCCAGCACCTTTACAAGCATGCCAGCACTCCTTCCGCTCTTCCTTAGGGAGAACGTGACCCATAGATTGCTTCCAAACACAATGTTTTCAAAGAGCGGGCTGACACACCTTCCAGCAGCCTTGTCCGCTGAGCTCAGGCACAAAACCTTTGGGGCAGCATCACCTTCCCCCATGTCCAAGAAACAGGAGGCACCTCACCTTATCTCAGGCTTTGCAGAAAACAAAACAACATATAACAATGATCTCTTCCTTGGAGAAGATGCTCCCAAGCTTTAATGGTGATGTACATATAAGCTGACATATGCTAAATGCTGTTTTCTTCAAAGAAATCCAAAAATAGCTGTATCTCACAAGGAGGACGTGTACTCCTGGCAGGGAAGCTGCCCATGGCCAGCAGAACGAGGCACTGGGAAAGAAGGGAGCGAGAACCGAGGCGCATCTAGCATTTTCCAGGATGCAGGAGCTGTGTGTTTCCCTGGTGCCATGTTGCCCCGCTTTCCCTACCAACACAGCACATGGGTCCTCCCAGCAGGACCACAGCTTTCGCGGAGCCTTCGCAGCTTACACCAGCTGGGAACCACCTCAAGAAAGGGATGGGAACAGCCAGAAGCTCTACAAGCTCAAGAGATCCATTAAAAAAGCCAAAATGCTGTGTACAAAATCGGTGTGCACTCCTGAAAACAATCTCAAAGCCTGCGAGAGCTCTGCCGATGCCCAACTGCACCCAAACCTAAACGCCAGCTCTCTCCACATCATCCTTCCTCATCTTCCTGGGACACAGCACCCTTGTTTCGCAGCAGCTCCCAGGCACAGGGGACTCGCTCTGCCCAGGATACTGGGCCACTGGCCAGAAGAAATGAGTCGTGTTCCCAGAGGGGTCCTCCAGGACCCCAGTGCCGCAGATGCTCCAGCCATCAAAGGGTCCCTCCAGAGCTCATACTCTGGCCAGTGCCCCGGAGCTCCTCCAGTGATACCCAGCCACCTCTGTGTTTGCCAAAACCCATATTTCCACCAAGAAAAAGACATCAAGAGGTTGGTATCAAACACTGGGACCTTCATGGCACTGTGGCTGAAGTCAAACAGCATCATCGGACACGGACAACCGCCTGGTCCCCTGTGAGCTCCAACTGAGAGCATCAGACACCTCGTTTTGCAGGGATGGGGCAGGTGGTTCTGGTGATGCTCTGGGCTGGGCTACCAGAACCCACCACCCAACTCAAGTCACTTCTTGAGAGCCAAGGACAATAAAAACACACAACGCAAGGGCCAACCTCATCCCAGCGCCCCAGCAGCACCCTTAGCCCTTTCCAGGAGCGGTGCTGGCACCCACAAGCACAGGACCCTTTCTCCTTTTTGACTCCCGTTCGATCTTTGTGAACAAAGATATCCACAAAAGGCAGTTAATTACAACTTGAATCAGAAGGCTCCGCGTTCTCCCGTCTGTGTCTGTCGCCTTCTCGCTTCTTCAGTCGAGTTATTCGTCACCGCGAGAGGGTAAATAGGAGCACGCGAATTCCCGCACTTTCAGATCCCGCTTCTTTTATGTGCTCTTCTATTCTTAGTCTACTTTAAAAAGAGCTTCGATCTTCCCCCCCGGTTAATCTATGTATAATTATTTTCATTGCCCTTCCACAGACCTCTTCTATTTCTGCCGCATCCTTGCGGAGCCGTGTTGGCCAACGCAGAACCCAGCAGTGGCAGGTGATTCCGAAAACAGCCTCCTCTCTCCTTCGTTCCTTTGGCCTCGGTTGCCCAAAGAGAGATTTTCCAGCTATTCACGACGGCACCTTCCAGTCCCCCCAGCCTCCATCCTCTGCTGAGCCTCCGCGGGGCCGTCCCATCCCACCCCGGCCCCCTCCCAGCCACCCTCTAAGGCCCTTTTTCCACATCTCGGGTTTAATGAGGCCCATTCAACCCTCCCAAAGACAAAAGGCCCTTCTCGTTTCCAAACGGATTTACACTGCGCATCAGTGAGGCAGAAACGAGGCGCCATGGCAACATGCACACCGACCCCCCCGCACCAAGATGCCATTTCCCAACCCCGCTGCTCCCCAAAACCCCGTCTTGCTTCACCGCCAGCTGTAGAGCTCGGCACAGGCTGGAAAAACCACCCACCCACCCAAAAGTGACCCCCTAGGTGCCAGGGATGCGATTTTTTGGGATGAAGTTAAAGGATGCTCGAGGCGGCACCCCCCCAGAGCAGACACCTGGTAAGCTCTGCACCCTGCCCGCCTCCAGGGCACCGTCAAGCGGGGTTCAAATTAAGCGGAAGGCATGGAAACACCAGTTTTGGGGGGGAAATGAAGCCGAAACCATAGAATCATGGAATGGTTTGGGTCGGAAGGGACCTCAAAGCCCATCCAGTTCCAACGCCCCTGCCATGGGCAGGGACACCTCCTACTGGATCAGGGGGTTCCAAGCCCCATCCAACCTGGCCTTGGACACCTCCAGGGAGGAAAATGCCCCTTCCTGCCCAGAAAGGGGGGATGTGCAACACGGCACAGGCAGGTCTGTGCTCAAGCCCCAGCCCCAGCCCTGACCCTGCTCCCAGACTCTCTCTGCAGGGAAACCAGTGGCTTTGGCGATGCCAGGAGGTCACTCCAACGCTCCACACGAGAGGTTTAGTGACCACGAGCTCCACCTTCAACACTTGGCATTGTAACCCTCCCTAGCCAGGCTCAAACCTTGAGGGCAAGAGAGGGTCTCGCTTACCCCACACCGAGCCGCTCACCCCGGGCAGGAAGCAGGAGAGATCCCACCACGGCTCTTTGAGCGCGTGGGCGCTGCTGTAACCCCGAAGACCAAGCCCTACAAAACGCAAAGGGGTTGGCCCAGCTGCACCTCATCAGCGGTGGAGAAACACAAACAAGAACCTATTTTACCATGGAAGTCTTTTTCCGCCCCGGGAAGCCAGGAGGACCCGGGTTCCCACTGCAAACCTGCAGCCTGGAGAAGGGTCTGCTGTGCCCCCCTCCAGCGCAGACCCCGCTCCCGGGGGAGAAGAAATCCAGAGCAACACTGCGAAAGCGCCAACTCCGAAGCACAAGGAGGACACGGTGCCATGTGCAGCTCCATCTTCCCACCTCCACGCCGCACTCTGTGCATTCGGCTGCCGCACCCAAACCACGCAAACAAACGGTCTCCATCCAGACCTTGCGAGGGGGGTGGGAAAACACCCCCCAAAGTGATTAATTGAGGGAGTTTGGAGGAGATTTAATTGGGGCCGGAGCGCTGGCACAGGCTGCTGCTGCCACCTGCAGCGCTTGCCGGAGCCAGAGGCGCGCGGCTCGGGGGACCCCAGCCTCCCGATGCCGCTCGGGAAGAATAAGGAGCATCGGGGGTCCCTTGGGCTTCCCCCCCAGCCCCACAAAAATGAGTTTGCACTCCTGCAACTCATTATTTTCCAGCACAAAAAGCAACTGCACCAGTGATGGAACCAAAGGGTTGGCTGGAAAATAGAGGGGGGAAAAAAGCCGTATTTTCTCCCTCCGGTAATATCGCCCCTCGGAGAAATAAAGACGAGCCGAGTTATCTAATGAATGCTGTCAGGAACGGGGAGGCGGAGGCCGGGGGGGCTGCGGGCGGCCCACAAAGGGGCTGTGGGGAGCGGTCTCCCCGCCGGCAGCTCCCGTCAATGGGGCCCCACGCTGGGAGTGAGGTAAGAGGGGACTCAAAGCGGGGTCTGTGCGGGGTTTTTGTTTTTGAAAGCGGGGGGAGGGGAAAGGGACAGGGCTTGACAAGAGCTGACAGACAACTGAACAAAACCATAAGGGCCATGAATGGCAACGCGGCGCTGTAATTGGCGCAGGGACGGGGAGAGAAGTGAGACAATGAGGCGCGGGCGGCGAGCGCTCACCTTCTGCCCGCTCGCCCGGCCAGCTCGGAGAAGGGGCTGCCTTGCTCTGCCCTCCTCCAGCACAACCCCTGCTGCCAGGGGAGAAGAAATCCAGAGCAACGCTGGGCAAGGGCTGACTCAAAACTACCAGGAGGACACGGAGCCATGTGCTGCTCCATCTTCCCGCCTCCGCGCCACACTCCGTGCGTTCGGCTGCCGCACCCAAACCACGCAAACAAATGGTATTCACTCAATCCTTGCAACAGGGGGAAAAAAGCCCCCCAAATGCAGTTAACTGAGGGAGTTTGGAGGAGATGTAATTGGGGGTGGAGCACTGGCACAGGCTGCTGGCAGCTGGATGCTGCAGGCGACCCACCATCCACCCCAAAAACCCCCTCCAAAAATTCCCAAGGAAGCAGGGAAGCAGCCAGGAGCGAAGCCCCCATACCACCAAAAGCCAGATGGCACCAGGAGCAGCACAAACGCGAGCCCCGAGCACGGGACGCTGCAGGAATTCAATGATCCGACGGAAGCAGATCGGGTTCCTCGCTCGGTCCCGTGTGTGTTTTCGGCTTCGCTCCAGTTTGGACGCCCGTGCCCTGGCTGCAGCCCCGCTCATCCGGAGGACGGTGGGGGGAGAGAGAGAAGCGGGTTAAAAGGGAACACGGTTGGATCAGCGGGGTTCCCACTCCTTCCCTGACCCCTCTGAAATGAGACGGAGGAGATTTTGCCTCCCGCTTCCAAAGCAAAGAATTACTTTGGCAGGGGCCGCGGTGGCGGCCGGGCGCCCACTTGGAAGGGAAAGCGGCCGCAGCAGGAATGTGCCCAAGGAGCCCAAGAGCAAGACCTCCCCGCCAAGCCCTGCTCATTGTCATGCAGCTGAAACCCCAGCTGGGATGGAGAGAAGGAAATCTGCAGCCCTCCGGGATCGGGGATGCAGGGGAGGCAGGCGGGGGGCTCGGCCCAGCAGCCCCGGGGTTTCCAGAGACCCCTCCTTCCCACCTTCCGCTCTCCCAACTCGGTTGGAAAAACACAGAGCTAAAAGCAAAGAGCCAAGAGATGAAGTTACACACGGTGACGGTGACGGTGACGAGTCCTTGGGTCAGAAGAAGCCCCCTCCTCCCAGCACTCTGGTTAACCCCACACCTCACAGTCCCAGTTTGCAACTGAAAGCCCCAAACCTGCTCCCTCCCCACACCGGGGTCCCCATGGGATCGTGGCTGGGCACGTTTCTGCATCCCAATCCAGCCAACGCCAAGTGCTGCTGCGCTCAGGGGTGCAGGAGGGGTCCCCAAACCCCATGGCTCCCTGTCCCCGAAGCAACGGAGAGAGGCAACCAGCCTCACCCCTTCATGTGAGGGCGTCCATAAAATAAAGCCCTGGGGAGCAGCAGGGACCTCCTGCGCTCAGTCAGATCCCTGGGAATGATGGTCACTCACAGCCTGGCTGCACGGAGCAGCAGGAGCAGCAGGGACCTCCCGAGCTCCTGTCTCCATTCCTGGAGATCCCACCCTGCTTCCCAGCAGGTCCCCAGGCTCGCCCTGGGGAAGCAATGCTGTGCTTTGAAGGATTAATCCCAACATGAGGAACTGGGCAGGGAGAACTGAAAACCCTGTGGATGGTCACCCACAGTCTGGCTGCAGGGATCTCCAGGGCTCAGTCAGGTCCCTGGGAAGCCCCTTTGGAGCCCACCACAGCATGCCAGGACTTGTGCCTCCATCCCCGGGGATCCCACTGAGGGCTGGATGATGCACTGATCCTGCTCCCCAGCAGGTCCCCAGGCTCGCCCCGGGGAAGCGATGCTGCGGCCTGAAGGATTAAACCCAACATGAGGAACTGGGCAGGGAGAAGAGAAAGCCCTGCAGATGGTTACCCACAGCGCGGCTGCGGGCAGCCCTGCCCCGCTCCAACAGGTCTCCCGGGTTTGGGGAGCGGTGTCACCCCTCGCCGCCGTGAATCACCGCCTGCCCCTTTCATCTCCAGGCTCCCAGATGTGGCCAAACCAGTTCTGTCATTCCAGCTCCCTCTGGAAGTGCCATCTTCCCAGGCAGCTCCAAATCACCATCCCTCAGCCGGCAAACTCCTCCAGCCGCCCCACAACTAATTAAGACCTTGTTAATCACCCCATTAGAGGAGGTTCATGAGTACAACCACACCAAGAGCTGCCCACTACAGCTCTGCAGCTCAGCCCTGGCATCCAGGTCCCGGAATATCCATCATCTCTGAGCCAGCCCCACTTGGCAATGCAGCGCCCTCAGCCCTGCATCACTGGGATGGATGAGTCTGGTTTAGGACCAGAAGAAGAAGCTGAAGATGAACCCCAAGACCTCAAACGAGGGGGGTTTTTCCCACTCTTCTGCTCCTGCACAGAAATGGTGAGCGACCACCAAAGTCTGGTGCGCAAGCTCCACCAGCCCTGGTGCCGTCTACATTCCCACTGTCCACAGAGGTCCCACTTGGGCACAAAAGTCCTGTTTTCCTACATATCCACAGCCTGTGGGCACAATCCTCCTAAAGGCTGCACCCCCAGAAAGAGCTGCGACCTCTGAGCTCCCCCTGCCTGCCCCTCCACTGCTCCTACTTCCTCCAGTCCAGGGCTGGTCCCTCCACTGCTCCCAGTTCCCCCGGTGTAGGGCTGGTCCCTCCACCGCTCCCAGTTCCCCCAGTCCAGGGCTGGCTGGCACAGCGGCAGCTGAGAGAGGGGCTGGTAGCGCGGCCAGCACGACACGCGAGTGTCAGGTTCAAACCTCTCCTCCTGCCCAAAGCGATCTGGCTCGTCCTCGCTTTTATTTTTAGGCCAGATAGACGTAGGGCTGAACTTTCATAAAATGCACGGCCTCCTGCTGGGAACAGGAGCAGGAGAGGAACCAGAGAGCCCGCTGCTGTCTCAGGTGTCACGGACGCTGCCAGACCCGGAGATCTCGGCACATTGCTCCTCTCCAGCCCCCTCCCTTCTCGGGGACATCCTTGGACCCTGCAGGGACACATGGTCCCCACACCTTTAACAGGAGCTACGGAAAGCTTAGGGTTTAAACCTAAAAATAAACTAGACCATGGGCTTGGGGAAGAGAAGGAGGAGAAGGAGGAGAGGGCAGAGCACCCAGCCTGCCACCCCGCTCCCCGGTCACCCTCGCCACCCAATGCCCAGCAGTTCCCAATTGCCTGTAGACGGGGAGCATTCCTAGTCCTCCCCCCGAGACAAAAACTCCAACTTGCCGCCCACATGCATGGAAGGAAGCCGACGAGATGCCTCAGGAGACACCAAAGTCCCCTCAACCACTTCCTTCCCCCCTGCCACCCTGCTTTGCTGCCAGATGAGATCCCCCACAGCCCAGCCCCCAAATGCCGCTGGCTCAGGCATTCCCGGCTGCGGTCCTCAACCTCCCACATGCTGGGGACACATCCCTGAGATGCCACCACGGGGACACATCCCCATGATGCCACCATGCTGGGTGCCAGAGAGGGTTGATGCTTCCAACCTTTCTATTCCAAGGAGTTTATTCCAAACTGCCCGGGATGCTGCCACCCCCGTGCCCTCCAGCCGTGCTCTGGCAGAGCCGGGGGAGTTTCGGGGTGCTGAGGGGACTGGGGCTGTGTGCAGCCAGCAGACCTTGGCTGAGGGCAGCAGCCTGGGTGCCACGCTGGCCCCAAACCCACTGCCCAACACCGCGCACAAAGCCCTGAAGCAGCCGGAGCTGGGGAAGCAAACAGAGCTCCAACGCCCACCCGCACGCGCAGGCAGGGATGGTGCCAGGGCACCCACCAGGAAAAGGGGGTTTAGTTGACGAGTAGGAGTAGGTGTAGGTGTTGGGTCATAGGTTGGACTCGATGACCTCAAAGGTCTTTTCCAACCTGATGATACTGTGATACTGTGATTTACCATTAACACCCCGAGCAAGCCTGGGTGCTTCTGCAGAGCCGGCCCTGCAGCCCCGGGATGGACTCAGGACCCCTCCCCACAACCCCAAATCGCCTCCCAGGACCCTCAGCTCCCCCTTCCCTTCCTGCCTCCCTCTCTCAGCGCAGAAAAGGCTCTTCCGAAGGGCTCCATCCTCCACCCGCCCCGCTCTCCTCCCACCAGCCAAACGCATCGCAGCCTTGCTTTGCATTTAAGGTGCTTTTCCTTATGTTTTTTTAAAGGAGAAAGTTCAAACCGCTTGCGGTGCCTGTGACGCTAATTTGGAACTCACTGCGGTGCCGACATCGCATTAAGTATTTCTGTCAACCGTGAGGACACACCATGTCTGTGTAAGAAATTACACCCGCAATTATAGCTAAAGAGGCATGTAAAACTTTAAAAAAAAAATAATGTATTCAGAAATGATAACTGACATTCTTATTAGGATTAATCTAATTTTAGTAGAGTCATTTATATCCTGCCTCTGGATAAAAAATGAATTTCAATTTTAAAACCTGGATAAAAAACTGGCATTTAAAAAAAACCCCACTTTTAGAAGTCATCCTGCATGATTAAGCGTGATGATAATGTAAGGAAGCTCAACAAAAAAAGCTTTGCCGTTAAAGAAGATATTTGTTAAACAAAACAGGAACAGAGATGTTTATCAACCCCAGCAGAGCATTTCAGGATAACTCGGCACCCAGCACTTGTCGGCGTTGCGTGCGGTGGGGAAAAGGGCCAGGGGAGATAATGGGGAAGAGCCAGGATGCTCAGGGATGGGTTAAGGTTCTGCCTCTGAATGCTGGGAGAGCTGGATGCATCCTGCACCCTGGAGCAGGGAAATGCCAGGCACCAGTGAGAGTGGTACCGCTCATCCCTAGCCCAGAGAGTTGGCAATGCCCGTCCCCAGCCCAGAGAGGTGACACTGCCCGTCCCCAGCCCAGACATCCCCCATCGGAAGCAGATGGGGAACAACTGCGAAGTACAGAATTGATTCAAAGACAAGAAAAAGAAAGTGGAAATAAAAAAGTTGAGTGGGTTTAGCTTATCCAAAAATTAAAACCCAAGGAAATTTAACACCAAGGTCCTTCCCAAGGAGAGGCTCCGGGCCCTGGGTTTGCCGTGACGCTGAGCAGAGGGGGCTGAGCATCGCCCACAGCACCCTGGAGCGGCGCCGGCTGCTCCCTGGCCGAGGTCAGCTGCCATGCGGAAAAATGCAGTGTTGGCCTCGCGCTCCAGTCTCCGCAGCGTTGTTGGCTCGATGGAAATTGATAGTTGGAGCAGTAAAGGGCCTGGCAGGCTCCATTTCCCAGAAGAGGACACAAGGAGCCTCTTTGCTCCCTTTCCTGACCCACCCGAGGAGGACGCCTTCCCACAGCAGATGCTTCCCGTTGCGTACGCCTTGAACAACCACAAAACAACCCCAAAAAAGCACGTTTCATCCACAGAACCAACTGCTCCCACTGAGAAACCAGCTGAGATGCCTCCTCCAGGCAAGCACGCGGCTCCACATTCCCCACCTCCACCTCCACCGCACAGCAGTGTGGCCATGGACATGCCCACGACCACCACAGGCCACCCTACGCCAACTGGAAGATGATCAGCCTGCCCAGGACAGGGAGGCAGGAGAGATCGGGATGGGATGGGATGGGATGGGATGGGATGGGATGGGATGGGGATGGGATGGGATGGGATGGGATGGGATGGGATGGGATGGGATGGGATGGGAGAGCCCACTCCCAGCCGGGCATGGGAGCCTGGGCACTCAGCACCAGAACCATGACCAGCCCCCTCTCCTCTCCCCCACAGCCCCCAGTTAAATGCTCTGAGCTCACAGGCAGGACACACAGTGATTTAAGAATATCTGGAAGGAGACAAATGCCGAAGTGGAAAAAAAATAAAACTCCCGGGCTGATTATTTTATTTTCCACTGACAGTTTCAGCCACAATGGCCAATAAATCCCGATTACGGATCTTAAATATGCTTCCTGCCGACACTTGGACCATCAAGGCAATTCTGGGCTCCCATAACTCCTGGTTTATGATGGTCATACGTGTCAGCTCCTCACAGAGCCTGGCATTTCCATACAGATGACCATAAACCTTGATTAGAGATTAAGGGACTGACTCAGAAGTTTGTCAGAGGAAGAAACACATTTTCCTGCCACTGCCTCACCATTTTTACCCACTCCCAGTTTGGGTTTTAGGGATGGTTTCACAGTGGCAGTAAATTCCCGGACAGCTGACAGTGCTCAAGGACAACAACGTGAGGACGGCGCAGGCGCGGGCTCAGCCACCAATGCGCCGATGAGAAGTGACAGCTCTCCTCTTGGGCCACCCATCGCCTGCACCGGCACGGGGACACAGACGCCAGCACCGAGCGACCTTCGCAGCTCCCTCTCCCAGCCTCTCCTCTCCAGGGAGCAGTGCTGTTCTCATTTCTCCTCCTCACGCCTTGGCGAGGGCGGGCACTGCCAAGGAGAAGCACGCGAGCACAGGAGATCAGTGACCAACGAGGGTCCAGCACCAGGGACCAGTACCAGGGAGCGCAGGGCCAATAAGCAGGAGGAGCATCCCCAACCCCCCACGCCGGCAGCATCCACTCATCCCGAGGTCAAAGGCGCAGGAACAACCACGATGGAGACACCTTTGACACCATAAATGCCGTGTGTTTATTGTGCTCTTGTTTCCTGGATGAATACGCTGCTTCCCTTCAACGAGCACTCTCTTAGGAGAAGGGAAAGGGAAAAATAAAAAAGCAGCAGAAAGGAAGGAGGATGACTCACGGCGAGGACGCATCTCCACCAACATGGAGAGACGGTGCCAAGGACAAGGGCTGAGATCAAAAGGACAGGAGCAGATCAAACACGTCCCCTCCCCTAGGAGGGGAAAGGCTGGTGGGAGCTGGCAGGGAGAGGAAGGTGGGACACAGCCTCCTGGCCACCCATAGAATCACGGGATGGTTGGGCTGGAAGGGACCTCAAAGCCCATCCAGTCCCATCCCTGCCATGGGCAGGGACACCTCCCACTGGATCAGGGGGCTCCAAGCCCCATCCAACCTGGCCTTGAGCACCTCCAGGGATGGGGCAGCCACCACTGCTCTGGGCAACCTGGGCCAGGGCCTCCCCACCCTCATTGTGGAGAATTTCTTCCTCATGTTCAATCTAAGTCTTCCCCCTTTGATTTAAAGCCATTCCCCTCATCCTGTCACTCCAGGCCCTTGTAAAAAGCCCCTCCCCAGCTTTCCTGGAGCCCTTTCAGTACTGGGACGCTGCTCTAAGGTCCCCAGAGCCTTCTCTTCTCCGGGTGGAACGACCCCAACTCTGGTGGGGTTCCCGGCGGGTTGTTTCCCCACTGAGCAAACCCCATGGTTTGCCGGCCTGGGTCGCAAGGAGCCATCTCCCTTTCCCAATATTCAGCCACTGTTTCCACACTTCAAACAGGACTCCCCAGTTCTTCGAATCCATTCAGACAGGTGCAAAGGGCTGGTCTGCACCAGGACAGGGGTGAAGAGGGGGAGAACCAGCATGAACCATGAGTGCACCCCACACAAGATGAAAAAAGTCCCTTTTAGAGGACAGGGGTGGTGATGGGGATGGGAAGAACCAGCAGAATCATGGGGACACCCCACACAAGATTAAAAACCTCCTTTTCCCCAGCAAATGAAAGCGCCGAGCCCGGAGCTCAGCGCACCGGAGGGGGCCAATGCCCTTTCTGCTGGTGTCTCTCAAAGTCTATCAAAAGTCCCATTTACATCAAAATGCACTTCCAGACATGCTTCAATTTTACTTTCCCCCTTTCATCTCCTTCCACCCTCCCGCCCCACCTCGCAGCCCCATTGTACTCGCAGCACCTCGCGCGGCACAAGAGGGCCAAACGGGCTGCCAAGGAACAGGAGAGAAAGAGAAAAGCTTTAAACCAAGGGAAAAGCCGGAATCGCTCCTGGTCCTGCTCCAGTGGGGGCTGGGACCCCCTCTCCTCTTGCTCGCTGCTTGGCGGCTGCCCCAGGGGACGGCACTGGCTGGGTCCCCACCGCAGGGACAGGGGACTTGTCCAGGCGTTCTGGTCAGGCTCCGGTAACCACAGATGGTTTTTATGAGCTTTAACAAAAGCCTGGGGCGAGCGCTGCAGAATTAGGAGTCTTGCAGCTCTCAGCACCCTCCCCTCAGCATCAGCCCAGCGGCTCCCAGCAAGGCGGCTACTGGTGGTACTGGGACAGCCTGACAAAGCGCTTTGGGCACGGCACGCCTGCACATCCCAGCTGGAGGTGAAGTGGATGGAGCTGAAATCTCTCCCTCTCCAGATCAGCCCTAAAAATTGCCAGGAGAGCCAGAATGCTTCCCCCCACTCAGTTCCAGGCCCTCGTCTGCCAAAGCCATGTCCCACCTGCATCTCAGACAATCCGGATTTAACGAGCTGCTTGCTTCTCCCAGCCCCAGCAGCACCACATCCTCTCTAACAAACTCTTGGGAGAGCCCTGGGAGCAGAACCGCTTTCCCCAGGACAACCGATTGCCATCCAAGCCCAGGAGCAAACCCTGCTCCACGTTCCGACACACACAAACAAGGTTTCACTCCACTCTCACCCGCTAAAGCCCAGTGCAACGCTGGTGCCTTTCACCAGGCTCTGTCCACCTCCCCTGACACGGAGCTCTTCCAGCCCTCCCTTCCTATTGTCAGCATCTATTTTTAACCCCGAGCATTATTGCTCCCTGCGTGACTTCAGACGGTCGCTCTCCGGGGACGGGGCAGAATTGCTGAGCTGGTACCAGCCAAAGTGACTCAACCTCACCTTCAGCAGCGCGACGGAACGCGCAGGAATAAACTGTCCTCCCTTCACATGTTCCTTTCTCCTCCCCATCCAGCTTTGTCTGGGGCTAAAAGGAAACACAGAATGGTTTGGGTTGGAAGAGACCTTCAAGATCATCCAGTTCCAACCCCCCGCCACGGGCAGGGACAATTGTGGGGAAGTACAACCCGTGTCCATCAGCAGGGATCACGTCAGGAAGACGCTCTGCTCCCTTTTCGTCCTCAGCACCTTTTCCATCAGCTGGATTTACCCTCATTGCAGCCACCTTGGGAAAAATCCCGCATCAGCACCCACTGCCGGTGTAAAGCAAGGTCAGAGCCGCAACCTTAAATAAGAGTCGAGGCTCCGATGTACCCGGCACGGGGAACCAGCCCGATAAATATGCAGAGAGAGGCCCACAGCCCGGCGCGGGAGGGAGGGAGGAGGCGTTTTCCTGGCGGGGCCCCGGCCGGACCAAGCGCGCCGGATGACAACGCTTCATTACTCCCTTTCAGCTGGTCCTCCCGGCACTGCAGAGCAGTAATTAACAAGAAGGTCAGCAGTGAAGCCCTGCAAGAATCTCTCCCTTCGGGGGAGTTTATCGAAACACCCCACCATTTGCCTTCTTCTCATTCCCAACGTCCATAAATCCAACGTCCATAAAGCCAATGCCTCATCGCACGAGCAATGCATGCGCTGCCTTAGCCAGATGTTTACATTATTTGGCATTAAGAGCCAATAAATAACCCTTAATAGCATCGCTAGCAATGATGCTTGCTGCAAGAAACCTTGGATGCCAAAAACCCGCAGTGTTTACAGCACAAGCATCCCAAGGCAGTGGGAGCTGCGGGACGCCGGGCACGGTGGAGGCAGCCTCCTCCAGCGCGGACGCGGGAGAGCAGCACAATGCAACCAATGCTGCCAATTCCAGGCTGTGTCCCCAATCCCACAGCACTCAGCTCCTCTCGTAAAGCCCCAGCTCAGGGGCTGGCGGAACCGGGAGAGCCACAGCCAGCAAACCAGCCCACTGCCACGTCCACACAGGATCTCCCTGGGCACCAGAAGAGTTCCTTCCAGTATGGAAAGGGGCTTCAGGAAAGCTGGGAAGGGGTTCTTAATCAGGAAGTGCCGGGACAGGACAAGGGGAATGGTTTTGAGCTGCAAGAGGGGAGACCGAGGTGAGACCTTGGGAAGAAATTCTTCGCGCTGAGGGTGGGGAGGCCCTGGCCCAGGGTGCCCAGAGCAGTGGTGGCTGCCCCATCCCTGGAGGTGTTCCAGGCCAGGCTGGATGGGGCTTGGAGCCCCCTGACCCAGTGGGAGGTGTCCCTGACCATGGCAGGGGGTGGCACTGGATGCGCTTTGAGGTCCCTTCCAACCCAACCCATTCCATGATTCTATAAACAAAAAGATGTGGTGGAATCGAGAGCCACCAAGACTGAGCTGTTCAGAACCGCCTGGGCCAGCCCCGGTTTTGGGGCCAACTCCCAAGTTTTGCTGGCAGGGCGCTGGAACATACATGGCCCTGGCGACGAGGGGAGGCAGCACCTGGAAGCAATTATCTCACCACTCTTGTATCTGTCACCCATCCTTGTGTAAGGAAACCGTTCTACTATCAACAAATCTCTTTAACACATGAGTAAAGGGATTCTCACCCTCCTTAACAAAAAGCAAGCAGCGGAGGCTTTCTGAACAGAGGGCACAGAGCGGGCAAGGACCCTCCTGCCAGGGACACAGAGTGAACCAGGAACCGGCATCTGTAGGTGCCGTAAGGTGAAAGCAACACAATAAGAACAAGGATTAGAAACACAACAACGTCTCTGCTCCATCTGCGCACTGGCACAAAGCCGCAGGTGTTAATGCTTTATTTGCAAGTTTGATGTTCCACAAGCTTCCAACTGACTCACAGGCACAGGGGAACACCTGGGGCCTCTGACGGATGGTCCGCACCATCTCCATCCTCAACCCGCACGTTTCCGCGTTCAAAGAGGTAAAGAAGGAGAAAAGGGCCTTGCCTGGGAGGACCCCCACCCCACCCCAGGCTGGGGACAACGGCAGAAGTCCTTGCACTCTCCCTGCCGCTGTCTCCATCCCACAATGCTCAGCCTACACCCTAAGAGGAGTAAAGCTCATCCAAGAAGCAACGCTAAGCGTGCACCGGTGCTCTCCTGGCCAGGGACCACAACCAGCAAACCCCCAATCTAAAGAAGGCACCCGCATCCCCGAGCCCACAGGCTCTGCACCAGCCAAGGGAGGTGCTTCTGGAAGACTTCCGTGCCTCTCCTGGCTGTTATGAAACCAGTTACGGAGCATGAAACTGCCTGCCGTGGGTGGGAGCACCCAGGGCTATGTGAAGAGCGCCGTAGGATTCCTGCGTGGCATGGGAAAGCACGCTGCACTCCCCGCCCCGCGCACACCCTTCCCGAGTACCTGGGAGAGCACAAACAACAGCGCAGCCCCACATGAAGGGGGTAATTAGGGAAGCAGCGCCCATCACCAACCAAGTCAGGGCAGAGATCAAAAGCACTGTCAAGCGTTAAAGCTCCCTGGGATGGGGAACCACTCCTGGGAAGGGACGCGCATGGGAGCCCCTCAACACGGGATGGTCACCACAGCCGGTGCCGGGGAGGACGCTGACCTTTTCCCAGCTCTTTTGGGAACAGCATTTAATTTTGGAAAGGAAAACAAGGGGAAAAACCTGAGGTGCTGGCTTGGTGTGCAAAAGGAATAGAGGGAAGCTGGGGAGGGGCTCTGAATCAGGGAGTGCAGGGACAGGACAAGGGGAACAGTTTTCAGCTGTAAGAGGGGAGACTGAGCTGAGATCTGAGGGAGAAATGTTTTGCTGTGAGGGTGGGGAGGCCCTGGCCCAGGTTGCCCAGAGCAGTGGTGGCTGCCCCATCCCTGGAGGTGTTCCAGGCCAGGTTGGATGGGGCTTGGAGCCCCCTGACCCAGTGGGAGGTGTCCCTGCCCATGGCAGGGGGCGACACTGGGTGGGTTTCCAACTGAAACCATTCCATGATTCTATGATCCCAGGCGCTCTGAAGGATCGAACGCTGGAGCAGCTGTGCCCCTCTCTCGTCCTGCCCCTGGTGGCCCCATGCCCATCACTCCCAGTTCCCATTGCTCACGGGAGCTCTGCCCAGCAAGAGAGAAGGAGGGGATGTGCATCTCCCGACTGCACTGAGACAGCCCTTCCCAGCTCCTGGGGAAGCATCTCCTCCTCCCACTGCGAAGGAAGCTGGGAACAATGGGATGCAGCAGTGCCAGCTCTGGTGGGGTTGCTCACAGCCCACCTGCTGCGACGCTCAGAGACAGGGGATGCATGGGGGGGGCAGCCGGGCGCAGCGAGGACAGGCCAAACCCCCAGCCCTTGCGTGGGGCAAGGGGCAGCACCCTGTCCTGCCAACACGGGGGGAGCTGCTGGAGCTCAACAGGTCTGGTCGGGGCTGTCTGGAGCCAACAGCCAGGGCTGCGCGAAGCCCCCGCAGGAGAGGGGCTGCGGGCTGATGCAGCGGCCAGACCTTCCCCTAAAAAATAAGATTCTTTTCCATTTAATTTCTTCTTCTAAAATAATTGACTGATTGGCCAAGCCCCAGCTCCGTGCCGGGAGTGGATCCCAGGTTCGCTCTTGCGTGAAGCATTCATTACAGACACCAGAGGAGGAGCACAGGGCAAGGCAGAGCCCGGGCAGCGGGGCGGCGCCCACAGCCAGGTGGAAATTTCCCATCGCGCCCAGAGGGAGGAAGCCCAAAATATTAATCCCCACCGTCCCCCGCAGCGCATCCCTGCCCCGGGCAGGGCCTGAGTCAGCCAGGACGAGCATCCCGGCTCCTGCACCCCTGGGAGCGCGTGGGGCTGCCAGCAGGACGGAGGTTGGGGGTGCACAGCCCCCATCCCACACCCGGGGTGCCTCCTCCTCTCCTGCCTTTAATCCCCAGCCCCAAAGCAGAGCCCTTGTAGGGGAAAGTGTAACGCAATACCTGGAAAATTTCTCCCACCCGCTCTCCGCTGCCGGCTGCCAAATTTAAAACATATTTGCTGCTCAGCCTTGAAGAAACGTAACCTGCTGCTTAATTCCAACACGTTTACTCTTTGGGGGCAACGAAAAAATCCGTGCTGCCGCTCGTGGCTCCTCTCCTTACACCCCGCAGCCTGCAGGGGCGGGAGCTGCCAAAAAGCTGCCTGGGAGCGGTTCCACCACCACAGGAGCACCGAAACAGCAGAGAAGGGCAGGATCCTGGCTCTGCCCATCCTGCAGCACCAGCGTGGGCAGGGGAAGAAGTTTTTGAGCGGTGAGTGGGTGCCCCTGAGCCCCTGAGCATCAGCTGGGGGTGTTGCTGGCTGGAAAGCCCTTGGGACAGCAATGAGATGCTCCAGCGCAAGGGAATGTGCAGAGATCACCACCGAGCCGCAGGGAGAGAATCCCATCCATCCTGGTGCCACAGTAGGGAGCTCCTGGAGGCGCCTCCACGCAGCCCCCAGCCCTCGCCCCAGCACCCAGGCTCCTCAGCAGGAGGAATTTTCCAGCGGGGCTGGGTTGGTGAGGGGAGGCTGGGGCGGTGGAAAGGGGCCGGGGGAGGAGGGCACGATGTGTTTAGCAGACTGAGCGATCCGACAGGGCCCATTAAAGGAAACAATTTGTAATACAATAATGATTATGTCGTTTCTCTGGACTCTTTCCTAAGCCTCTCTTTAAACAGTTAGAGCCCTGACGTGCCTGTGGAAAGCAGAGAGGATCTGGAGGGCTGAGGATGCTGAGTGCCCGCATGTGCCAAGACGAGGCGGGCAGGGTTGGACACACACTGCGTGCTCAGCACACTCTGTGCACGCTTGTCCAGCCGGATGTGAGCTCATCCCAGTTTGGAAAGGCAGAAGGAATACATGGGGCAAAGGGAGCAGGGGGAGATGCTGTTGCACATCAATGAGGAGTCCTCTCCCCACAGGCTGCCAGGTCTAGAGCCGCACTCGCTCATGATCATGGCAGGGGCCGCATCCTGGCAGCGCGGCCAGGACCCGCAGCTCCTCCAGCTCGGCTTTTATGCTCTGAAGTTCTCGGCCATACATCTGAAGAAAGCGGCGGTGGCGGAACAACAGAACGAGAGCGCGCGAGAGCAAGCAACACAAATCCCAGGGATAATGAGCCCGGAGGAGGGAGACGGTGGGCTCTGTCTGAGGAGGGAGCCGTGCTTTTATTGGAGAGGCCTAAAAGGGCTATAAATCCTCAGATTCAAAGGCGAGCTCGAGCTCTTTCAAGTCGGAGGAAGGCCTGGGATGTGTCAGCCAGGAGGACTAACCATGCCGCGTCCCCTGCTGAAGTGGCCTCTTCAGCAAAGCCGCGCTGCAGCCCGGGATATTACACCCAGATCCTTTCCATATGCTGCCCGCCCGGCAGCAGGCAGGGAACGCCACCGTCCCTGTCGGCACAGGGAGAGCATCCCCGACCCCCTGTCCACGAAAAATTCAGCCGCCCATCATTTTTGGGGCGGAGCACTCATTCCCACTTTGCAACGCACACCAATGATTGCACCCCAAAATCCTGGTGGGAGCCGGGGGCCGCAAGCCCTTCCCCTCGAGCTGGGTTGCGATCCTAGCGCAAGCCCAAACAAAGAACAGCGGAGCCCAGCGCCACATCCCAGAGCATCCTCACGTCATCCCACGCTGCTGTCGGACCTGAGCCCACCACCAGTCCCTGTGCGCCGCCACACGCACCAGGCTGCACTCGGAATACAACGGCATCCTAGAATCATGGAACGGTTTGGCTTGGAAGGGACCTCAAAGTCCATCCAGTGCCACCCCCTGCCATGGGCAGGGATACCTCCCACTGGGTCAGGGGGCTCCAAGCCCCATCCAACCTGGCCTGGAACACCTCCAGGGAAAGGAAACCCCCGATAACACTAAAATCAGCCGCAACAACAAGAAAGCATCGAGTCCAGGCCTTGCCACTAATGGATGCAGAACCACAGATGCTTCTCAGGCCCAACAGGAAGGAAAGCACACAAACACCCGAGAATCAATATTAACCGTGTAAGAGTATTTATAGCTGATAAGCCGTGAAAATGCATTTTGTTTTTCCTGAAGTATCTTCTCGGATGCCAAAAGCTGGGCGGGACAGACAGTCCGCAAGGCTGGGCTGCTGCTGCACGCCAGGGCGCCATGCAAGAAAAGGGACTGTCGGAAACTGGGACACTTGTGTCCCGAGACAGAGTCATGGAAGCATGGGCTAGAAGCAACCTTAACGCCCACCCAGTTCCAATCCTCTGCCACAGGCAGGGACACCTCCCACTGCATCAGGGGGCTCCAAGCCCCATCCAGCCTGGCCTGGAACCCCTCCAGGGATGGGGCAGCCCCCACTGCTCTGGGCACCCTGGGCCAGGGCCTCCCCACCCTCACAGGAGAACATTTCTGCCTCAGATCTCATCTCAATCTCTTTCATCTCAATCTCTTTCAGCTCAAAATTGTTCTCTTTGTCCTGTCCCTGCCCTCCCTGATCCAGAGCCCCTCCCCAGCTTTCCTGGAGCCCCTTTCAGCACTGGGAGCTGCTCTAAGGTCTCCTGGAGTCTTCTCTTCTCCAGCCTGAAGGAGCAGGGACCGAGCACCCATGCAGCATTCCCTGGGCATCCTGCCCCCAGCAAGAGCCCAACTGGGCTAACACAAAGTCTTCCATGGCAGCCCAAGCCCACTGACAGCACACGTGGACGGACACGCAGGCACGGCACCACGGAGGGATGGAGCCCTTTGGAAACATCAAGGGAAGTTCATGTCCATGAAGGAGTCCCCCCTGCTCCAGCTCTCTGTGCAGCCCCCACGGCAGCCCCAGCAACAAAGCCCAATCCCACGGCTTTGGAAAGTGGGAGCAGCCCACCTGGGAAGGGCCAGCTGCCGGGTAGGAAAAGGTTATTCCCGAGCAGTCGAGCCAGGGTTATAAATAGCTGGCATTTTTGAAGCGCAGCTGCTCGGCTCAGCCAGGGCAGCACTGCCACGCCGGCACCTGAGCCGGGTTGGATCCCACCCGGAGGCGCCGGCAGGGAGAGCTCACACAGAAACCACCGCTGGCTGAAACACTGGGAGAAACCCCCCAGTCCTGCTCCCCCCGTCCTCTCGCCCTTCCCGGCAAGGAGGGTCCCAAGCCCTCCCTCCCCTCCAGGCATCACCCACAGCCCCTGCGGGGTTCGGCTCTGCTCCCAGAGGAAAAGTCCCGCTCCTAAAAGCACAGGGACCACGTGAACCCCATCCCGTGCACAAATCCAGCCTAATCGAGCAGGAGGTTTTGTCCCAGCATGTCAGATGCCTCTGGGACGGAGGCTGGTGGAGCTGGAGGCACCAGGACCCAGCACGGCCATGAGCAGAGCACTGGGGCTCCAACCAGAGACAACAACACGAGGGGCAAGGAAAACCTCCCCGAAGGATGCCGGGTGCACGGCGACGGTCACCGAGTCTCCTTGCGAGGTGGCTAAGTCCCACCACCCCTTCCACTCCATGGGGAAGGCTTCTCTGCTGCACCACCTGCCCCAAAGCCAGGGATGGGACGGATCCAGGGGAACAACAGCAGAAAAGGGGGCCAAAAGGCACCGGGAAAAAGGGGGGCCAGGAAGGACCCTGGTTCTGTCAAGGCGAGCACAACAAAAGCCCCGCGCGCAGCACAGCCGCCACATTCCTGCCCAGATGTGACGCTGCGATAGCACGGAGCCGAGTCCTCCTCCTGCTCTCCCGATACAAGCAATCATTAATTAGACACAGAGTGGATTTCAGCTTTGTTTCTCCCCACCCTGCCTCAGCTGCCAGACTCCAAGTAGCATGTGCTACTGATCGGTACAAGATGTTTTCCCACCGGAGCCTGCGCTCCTCGGGCAGGCGGCCTTCCCAGCAGCACTGCCAGCACGGCCGGAACCGGAGAACCATGGGGAAGCCGGAATACTACCTGGAAAGTAGAAGCCATCCCTATCACTAAGCCCCCAGCTTCTAGGAAACAACCCAAACGCTTCCCATCGTGTGTCGTCCAAGTGGTTGCACCTGCATGGTGGCTCTTGGCCATCCCATGATCCATACAACCACATGCCGTGCTCCGAGGAAACCCCTGCCTGTCCATGGAAGGGCACGAGCAGATCCCAGCCTGCCCTGTTTGGGACAGGGATCCAAGGAGCGGATTCGATCCCAAAGCACGGAGGGGAGCAGCCCCCCACCAGCCCCATCCTGTCCCAGCTACCTCCCAGCTCCCGGAGCCGACGCAGCCGGTCTGCTCCATAGAAAGCTCCGGCTCCTTTTACAATCAATCAGCCACCCCATCACGGCTCTTTTTTTCTTTTAAAGGAAGCAGTTAAATCCATTTTATAGAATCCAGTGGTATTTACCCAGCTACTGCAATGGCCGCAGCCCTGCCTTCGCTATTTTGTTTAATTTGAGTTAACGAAGCCATTCCCAAACACCACGCGGGGAGCCCGGGGTGCTCCCCTCCCTCCAGGATGGGCACCCTCGCCACTCCAAGTGGAGGAGGGAGAGTGCAGACCCTCCGTGCTGGAAGGGCACCCAACGCCCCCCAAAAGGCTCCTTCCATCGGCACAGCCCCGCAGCCCTGGCACGCTTGGAAAGGCCTCCTCCATTCCAGAAACTCCAACCAGGATGCAAATCACCCTTGGGAAAAGAAGCAAAGGCTTGGGCAGGCAGAGCCACTGGATCACCCATCGGTGCCTCCCATCCCCAAGGAACCCCCAACCTCCCAGCCCCGCGCGCTTCCCAGGAGGAGGGAGTTTCCTAAGGCTCCGCAAACCAAACACAGCTTCTAATTAAAAATAAGCGGCGTGTTTTCCCTATTTCCCAACTCCTTCTCCTGCAAAGCGCCTCACGCGCCCACTGGCACGGTAATTAAATTACATCTGCTCCGACAAGTGCGAGCCCACCGATGCGGAGCTCCAGGCCAGCCGCTCCCCTCGGAACCAGCCTTCCCGCAGGCACTTTGTCCCTCATAAAAGGCATTTAAAAAGGCAAAGATACGCCAGGCTCCTAACTTGGTCACTGAAGCCGGAATAAAAACACCACCAAGGATTAAACTTATGCCTGGGATTTCTTTTTTTCCTCTTTTCCTACTGATTTTTTGTTAATAAATGCATTTATTTTGCTTCTATAAAGTTGCTGGGTCGCTCCGCAGAGTGAGCAGAGCCGAGTAAAACTTTATGCAAGGGAAAGAGAGAGAAGCAGAGCCAAAAGGACGCGTCTTGCGGATGATGTGTCCCATTTCCCCCACCTCCTTATTAAAATACTTTCTGGAGAGGCAAATTCCAGCCTGAAATGAATTTTCCAAACCATATTTTATTAGGAACGTTTCCTTTTAACGGCCGGCACGGGAGCCCACCAGGGTCAATATTTCTCCCAAATGACCGCCAAGGGAGTTTGGGAAGGATTGAGCCAGAATTCCTCCTGCAATTCCTGGCTGCCCAACAACAGCACGCTCCCTCCAGCCCCCAGCTGGGCACCAAAGGGCCCGTTAAATCCCCAAAGCACCCTCCGGCCCCACCACAAAATCCCCTTTGGACACGACGGGATCAAACCGGAACCATATTGGCTCTCCAAGACCCCTTCCAAGGGGCTCCACGCACGTCCTGGGGAAAGTTCACTTAGAGAGGATGGAGTTTAGCCTGAGCTCGTCCCAAGCGCAGGTCTGGGACAATTCCCACCTTTTACCCAGCAAAACACATTTCTAGGCCTACTTTTTCCCTTAAAAGACACAGAATTATTCACAATAGGAAGACAATGACGATTTCCCTGCTGGCGTTTGGACAGAAGCCGAAGGGGAACGTTCCCCCAGTCGTACAGCTCCAACAGTCCTAACCCGACCAGGACATCGGCCCTCCCCTACCAGCGTCCCTCCAACACCCCCCAAAGGATCTGGGAGCCGCTGGGATGCCCTGGTGTGGTTCCCAGCCCATGCTCCGTAAGCGCAGCCCCAAGCTGCCCAAGGGAGCAACGGGCACAACAATATTGTCCCTATTTAGTGACAGCGCCCAGCACCACGCTTTCCATTCCATATGTTGGAAAATTCCACTTTGCGGTGGTTTTTTTGATGGTTTTAGCTCTCCTTACTCCAAAAACAAGAGTCACAGCTCAGCAGAGCGGGCGGAGGCTGGCATAGGCATGGCATCACCCAGGCAATGCTGGAGGCCCAGGGAAAGCCAGAGAAGGGGCTTGAAAGCCCCTGCGTGCAGTGGGAAACGTGGTGGGTTCCGTGCCCCTCTCTCCAGGAGAGAATCCAGCCTAACAAAGAGCACAGCCTCTCCTCAGCCTGGAGCCAGACTTTGCAGAGCAGGAGCAGCCGTGAAAAGGCTCTGCCCAACGCCATGGAACCTGGGGAACTCCAGGGCAGGAGCGTCAGGGATAGAGGAAAACGAGGGACCCGGAAGGGTCAGGGTCAGACCGACGGGACGTGAGCGCGACCATATCCAGGCATCCACAGCATTCACCACGGCAAAATCCATCCCTGGTTCCTGCCCTACCTCTGGGACACCTGCCCAGTGCCTGTGCTGCCCCGGCAGAGCCGCTTCTGGGTGGGAACGCCAACATTCCAGAGACTTTCCACCTTCTCCCATCCCTGCGGGGCCAGGGAAGCACTGGTTCTGCCCCTGATCTACACAACTCAAGAGTGAACAACCACCAAGCTCCACATTTAGGGAGAACCAAGAGACCCCTCCAACCACCTCCGCATCGCCCCCGGCAGACAGGGACAATGGCTGGAACCCCTCTGCCATTCTCCCCTACAGCACCCGGGCGTGCCCCCCGTATCACCACCACCGCCCCCAGCATCCCAGGCCTTGGCGATGCCATCAAATCCAACACGGCCAACGTCCACCATGGCATCCCCTAATCCCAAGCCAAAGCCACTTCCACCCCAGATGCCCTTTGCCAACCAAAGAGGTGTTTTCTGCCACCAATCTGCGATCTCAACAGCCTCACCAACCCAACGGAGCAGTTCCCCAGGGCAAAGGCTTTTTCTGCTCCAAATCAGCCACAGCTCCAAAAGGAAGGAAAGAGAAAATCCACGGGGCAGGAGGATCCACTCTGGGAGCCCTCGTCTCCGGCGCACTCAAGAGCGCGGGTGCAAACTTGCTTTTCCCCCCCCAAAAAAAGAAACAAATGTTTGACTGGAATACAAGCATCCGAGCAGGAAGGTTCTCCAAACATTTTTGCTTCTCCAAACGTTTTTGGTTCTCGCCAATCCTCAAAAACACTTTTTCCACCTTTTTTTGAGAAATGTGGTGGGGAAAATAAAGAAAATCAGGCTAAAAGCAGAATGGGTTTGGTTTTAACGCAAGAAAGGGCGAAGCCAAGCAAACATTCCGTGATCTCCAAGGCAGAGCCCAGCGAGAGGGGCACCAGAACCACCCCGACAGCACCAGCAGTGCCCAGTGCCGAGCACCTTCCACTCCTCCTCCTCCTCGCCCTTCATCCCGGCTGGAGAAGCCGCTCCTCATTGTTCCCGCACCCCCAACCGGGGAACCCAGACACACAGCACATACACAGACAGATGGAATTCCGTACAGCCCGGGCTTTGTTCGGCCCCGGACCAGGGGGTCCCGCCGGCCGCCCCCCACCCCCTCCCCGTCACGGGTCGTTTTGAGACAGGAAAATCCAGGAAAAAAGGGAGAAAAAATGTAGTAAATCCAACGGTAGCGGCGCCCAGGCAAGGGGCGGCGGTGCCCGCCCAGCCTCCCCGAATCCCCGGGGAAAAAAAAAAAAAAAGAGCCAAATTTAAGGTGCTAAAAAAAAAAAAAAGAAAGAAAAATTCTTTAAAAAATTTTAAAGATAAAACATATTTTTAAAAAGCAAAAAAAAAAAATGTGATAAGAAAAGCTTCTCAAAGCGAATCCACTCGAAAAAGACGTGAAGAAAAAGATTAAAAGTGCAATTTCCCCCCCGAAAGGTCGCAGCCGGGGCCGCGCTGCCGCCGGGGGCTCGGGCTCGCTCCTCGCCGCTCCCGGGAAAGGGCTTTTTCCTTAAAAATCCTGCTGTTTCGGTTAATTTCTGCTTTTCAAATCTCCGGCTTTAAGGTTTTCCCCTCGATTTGAGCCCCTAAACCGGGGGTAAAAATCTTTTTCTCCAAGGTTTTAGGGTGTCCCCCCAGTTTTAGAAGATTTCTTCTCAGCTTTAATGGTTTTACCCCTATTTTTAAGGTCCCCCCCTCGGTTCCCGGAGATTTCTCCACGGTTTTAGAGGCTTCCCCGCCGGTTTCAGAGGTTTCTCCCCGGTTTTAGGTGTTTTTCTATTGGGTTTAGGGGATTTCTCCCCGATTTTAAGGTTTTTATCCCCGTTTTTAAGGCTTTCTCCCCCTTTTTAAGAGGTTTCTCCCCGGTTTTAGGGGATTTTACCCGGATTTAGCGGATTTCTCCCCAGTTTTAGAAGGTTTCACCCCGATTTTAGGGGATTATACCCCGATTTTAGGGGATTTCGCCCCAGTTTTAGCAGGTTTCACCCCGATTTTAGGGGATTATACCCCGATTTGGGGGGATTTCTCCCCGATTTTGGAGGGTTTCACCCCGATTTGGGAGTTTTCGACCCTCGTTTTAGGGGATTTCTTCCCAGTTTTAGGGTTTATACCGCCGTTCTCGGTGGTTTTTTCGGCCGGGGGGTGCAAACCGAGCCCTCCCCCCCCGGCTCCCCGCGCCCCTCCGCACGTACTTGGGGTTCCCGGAGCTCCAGGAGACCGGTTCGAGGCTCTTGGCGAACGGCGCGGCCAGGCGGCACAGGGCGAGGAGGACGCCCAGCAACCACCGCCCGCCGCGGGGCCGCGCCATGGTCCCTGGGCGGCGGGACGGGACGGGCGTCAGGCGCCCATTGCCGCTCTCCCTCCCGTCCTCCCGCCCCGCCGCCGCCCCCGCCCGCACAGCGGCGCCGCCCGCCCCGCCGCCGCTCTACCCCTGCGCGCAGGCAGCGGCGCGGGCAGCCCCGCGCTGGCGGCCAATGGCGGAGCGGCGCGGGGGGGGCCTCGGCCGGCAGGACACGCCCACCGCGGCCTCTTAAAGGGCGCGCGTGCCTTTGTATTCCCCCCACTCCCCCCCTCCCCACTCACCCCCATCATTCTCCTCCCACTCCCTCCCATTGCCCCCTCTCTCCCATTGCCCCCTCCCCACTCTCACCCCCTTTCCATTCACCCTCCCTTCATTCCCCTCAGTTCACCCCCTCCCCACTCACACCCTCACTCAGTTCCCCTCCCCATTCACCCCCTACTCACCCCCCCACTCACCCCCCCTCCCCACTCAGCCCCCACTCACTCCCTCACACCCCCTCCCCATTCACCCCTCCCCACTCAGACCCCCCTCCACTCCCTCCCCTCCCCTATTTACCCCCCTATTCGCCCCCTCCCCATTCATCCCCCCTCACTCACCCCCCATCCCCCCTTCACCCCCACACTCACACCCCCTCCCCACTCACCCCTCCCACTCTCACCCCTTTTTCATTCCCCCCTCCCCCTTCATCCCCCCCATTCACCCCCCCCACTCTCACCCCTTTTTCATTCCCCCCGTCCCCCTTCGTCCCCCCCATTCACCTCCCATTCCCCCCCCCTTTCCATTCACCCCCCTTCATTCCTCCCCATTCCTCCCCTCCCCCTTCATCCCCCCATTCCCCCCCCCATTCAACACCCCCACTCTCACAACCCCCTTCATTCACCCCTTCCCATCCCCCCCAATTCACGCCCCCCCCCCAACCCCCACGCGGTAACGGGGGAGGTGGGAGCGGGGGGATTGGGGCTGGGCACGGGCACGGGGCTGGGGTCCGGGTACCCGCCTGCCCGTGCCCATCGCCCCCCCCGCCCGCTCAGCCGCGGTGCAACAGCGCCCCCTGCCGGCCCCGGCGGCTGCAGGGAGGGCAAGGAGCGGCCCCGCTTCGGGCCGGGCACCGCGACCCGCACGGCCGCCCCGGGGGGGCTGGCATTTACAGAGAGGTTTCTTAAAGTTTGGGTGGGTTTTTTTAAGGTTTTAAATGTTTTAAAAGTAAATTTATTTTTTCCATTTATTTTTAAAATTCATATTTAATTTTTTTTTTTAGTTTATGTCAAGATTTTTTTAAGTTCATTTGACTTTTTAAAATTTATGTGACTTTTTGGAGCTTATTTTTGCAGCTTTTTGGAGATTATTAGAATTTTTTTCAGTTTTTTCTTTGACTTATTTAAAGATTTTTGCAGGTTTTGAACGTTATTTGAAGTTTCTTGAGGGTTTCTTATCATATTTTAAATTTTTTAAATTTTTTTTGGAGATGATTTGAAATTTTTTTCAGAGTTTTGAGATTGTTTGGAGGTTTTTGCAGTTTATTCCAAGTTTTTTTGACGTTTATTTGACTCTGACATTTTGAAGCTCTTACTACTTTATTTCGAATTTGGGGGAGTTTAGTTCATTTTTTAATTTTCTTATTTTGTTTCGGGTTTTTGATGGATCGCGGAGTTTATTCCATTTTGGGGAGGTTATTTAAAGGTTTATCAAGTTTTATTCAGTTTTTTAGTGGTTACTTGAAGTTTGGGGAGTTTTTTGAGGTTTTTAGGGTTTATTTGAGGGGATTTGAAGTTTTTTGGAGCTTATTTAATTTGTTTTAAGTTTTGGAAGGTTTTTGAAGTTTATGTCACATTTTGGGGAGCTTTTTTTGAATTTTTTTAGAAATTTTTATGATTATTTTAGTTTTGAGGGATTCGGGGCGGCGGGGGGGGAACCCAAACTCTGGAATCAGTTCGCTTTCTATTAAGAAAATTTCTTTCAAAGCTCTGGAGTCAGTTTGGTCCCTATTATAAAAATAATTAAATGGCCTCTGGGCTCAGCTCAGTGTCTGTCGATAAAAAAAAAAGAGAAAAGCTCCGGAGTCAATTCACATTTTTATTAAGAGAATGAAAAGAAAACCTTGGCTCGGTTTGCTCTACGACAGCAGCACGAAGGCTGTGGTGGGCACGGTGGGGCTGGGCTGGCGCTTGGTCCCGGGGTTTGTTCCTCAGTGGTTCCACAGCTTCGGAATCCCTTCCGTTTATATTAAGGAAATCTAAACCCAGTGATCTCTGGAGTCGCTCCACTTCCTGGTCCAAATATAAACAAACCCCCCTTCGGATTCCCTTCCATTTCTAGCACGAAAATTCAAACCCAGTTCACTCCAGAGTGAGTTCATTTGGTGTGGAGGAGGTTGTAAGAGCGCTTGAGGCACCGCTGGGTCCCTGAGCCGAGAGAGGAGAATTCTTGGGGAAGGAGGGAACCCCCGGGTTGTTCCCGTTCACTGGGGGGGTCGCAAGGGTGACCCGTTGGGTCTCGTGTCCAAACGGTGGGGAAGTGGTGTCTGCCCACTTCTCCCCATCCGTGCCCCACCAGCTCTGCCGATGACATCACGCTCGGTTGCCATGGCGATGCTGGCTCTCCCAGAACAGGCTCCGGTGAGGATCTAGGATCCCTTCAGGAGGAGGATGCATCCCCTGTGCCCAAACCGTCCCAAAGGGCAGAGGGAGGAGGATGTGGGAACACTTGGCCCAGGGACCCTCTCCCCCCCAGCCAGTGCAGACCAGTTTGGTGCTGACAGGTGCTGGTCAGCAGAGGAACAGGTGTGCAAGCCAGGCAGCACCACTGGCAGCATCCAAAGGTCACCTGGCATCGCATTCCAGCGGACTCAGCTGGCACAGTCCCAGCCATCACACCGGGATGGCAGGATGTGGGTGAACGCCCGGGTTTATTGCCTCTGCCCACACAGGAATGTCTCGGCGGGTCCCAAACCAAACACTCCTACGGTGGGAAAGGCACCGTGGTGTGGGGAGCGGCCTCATTCGTGGCAGCAGGTGCCTCCAAGAGGTGGGCACTGGTGTGGGAGAGCAGGAAAATCCTTCCCAGCCCTCCCAGTAAAGTCACACAGGGACAAAGTTCTTTTTTTTTCCTAAGGCAGGAGGTGCAAGCGGTCGCGGGGGCAGGAAGGCATCGATGCCCAGCCCGGGGATGCAGGCACGGTGCGGTGCCGCGCTGGGTGCAGGAGGGGGGATGCAGGAGGGGGGCTCTGCCTCCTGGTGATGCTCTGAGCAGGGACAGGCGCTCCAGGTGTGGAATGACTGAGGGTGTCACCAGTGCCAGGGGACTCAGCTCCCCTCGGGCTTTCTGAGAGGGGTACAGGGCTCACCAGCACCCCACAGACCGGGTGCTGCCCACAGACCGGGTGCTGCCCACAGTCCTTGCCCACAGCCAACAGGGGAACTATGGGAGAAGAAAGGGCATCACTTAATTCCCTCGTCATTCATGGGTTTGGGGCCCAGGAGCCTTGTGCCACATGCACACGAGCGCTTCCCCTGCCCAACTGTCACACCATCCCCTTCCCTTGCCCTGTCCCTGCTTCCAGCTCCCCCCTTGAAACCTGATTTAAACTAAGAATGCAATTTTGGGGGGTGAAACTCCCAATTTCCCACCTGCTTCTTTGAAATTCCTGAAATGCTTCACTCTAAAGGGACGAGAAAGAAGTTGTTGTACCCCCTTTGGTAAGACCCAGCATCCCCCCCCCCCCCCCCCCCCCGATTCCCTCGGTTCTCCCACACCTCACCATCACCCCCCTCCCCCACATCTTGCATCTTCTCACCGTGCCCAATCTCACCCTCATCAAGTGACGAACTGCATCCCAAAATGCATTCCACAGCCTCTCCTTGCTTAAATGACCTGAGAAATCCTGACAGTGGAAGAGTCATGGGATAAAGCAGAGCAAAAGAAAATTTAGGATGAACACCAGGAAAAAAAGTGCTTAGTGCTGAGATCTCCTCAGCTGTGGGATGGGTCCCCCCCGGGAAGCGTTCGAGTTATTTAAAGCTCACCTAAATTAGAACCGGTAGGGAACAGGCTTCTCTCATCCCAAAGGCGTGGGCAACGTGGGACCTGCTAGATTTTTCCTCCCCAACTATTTTCTGGGATGAAACAGATTTGATCTCACCGGGCTGCGCTCGGTATATCCCGAGTGGATTTGCAGAGAGGTGCAGCCTCCCCGCCCTGAGCCTTTCCAGGGACACTGAGGCCAAAATTCGTGATTAACCCAACCCTCCTTGAGAAAATGAAACCCACGGGGATCTCTGAAATGCCAGGACACCGGACGCGGGCAGACGTCTGACAAGCCTTGCACCTATTAAATAGCAAACAGGCAGGAGAAACGGGTGCCAGGAAGGCAGCGTTGTGCTGCTAAATCAGAGGATCAAGTCCAGAAATGAAGGTGATGTCAAGGATTTGCTTTCGCTGTGATTTATACCATCATTCTTGCGCTCTGGCTCCTGCAAACTTGCACCTTCTGCAGATGTGCCGGCTGATTAAAATGATGCAACCTATTCGCTGGCTGCGTAATGAGGGGGAAATTAAAAAGCCCAGATTCTAACTGAAAATCTGCTCCAGCTGCCTGCAGCCCCGCCACCGCCTCTGGCGCTTCCCACCCGCCCGGGGTGCCGGGGAGGAGCGGGAAGGAGCGGCACGGCGGGAGCTGCAGGCACTGGAACTGTCGGAGCAAGGACGGGGCAGGAGAACGCAGCAAGGCGAGGGTTCCAGAAGGCACATTTTATGGGGCTGAGAACTTGCTCCACTGCATAATGGGCCGGGGAAGGAAGTATTAAAATCTTTAACCAGTTTTCAGAGACGCGGTAATTAAGGTGTTGTAAGCTACAATGGCCTGGAAAAAAACCAAAGGCAAGGAATAAGATTTTTATCACTTCAGAAGTGGCCACTCGTGGATCTGAGGTTTATTTAAAAAAAAAAAGAAAAAAAAAAGGAAAAGAGAAGGGGAAAAATCACTGTGAGAAAAAGAAAATGTAAAAGGTGACTGAAGCAGGGTCCGGCCGGGGGTTGCGCGGAAGAAGAGTGGTGGAAAGCGGGAGCCGGGTGTGCAGCCACGGGCACTGGGAAGGCAGGGAACCTGATTCAGGAAAGCACTTAGCATTGTCCGGAGTCCAGGCATTCACCGCCTTAATCAGGCGCCTTAATGGAACTTGAGCACAGGCTTTAATGCTTAAACATCTTCAATGGAGTTGCTCTCTTTCATCAGGACCTCTGGGGAGGAAAGAATATTGGCTTAAATTAATGAGGCCTCAGAAATGGGTGAGAGAGACTGAACTCACCGCTTCGCTCTGCCTTCCGCGAGGAGTGAGGCAGAGAAGGCGGCAGCTGCTGGTCCTGCACATCCCTCGCCCTCCTCCGCAGGGCAGGTCCATCCGTTTCCCCATCTCAGCACGTCGGCAGCAAGTTCAGTTCCTTGGCTGTGCCCTCAGCAAGGGGCAGAGCAGAGGAGCGGAGCTGCAGGGAGGCCAAGGGGAAAGGGCAGCGATGCCAAAACCTGCATCCCTGGCAGGTGGTTGGCATCACCCTGACACACGAAGGGAGGGGAACCAGGGGGAGGAAGGTCCCGAGCATCCCGAAGTTACCGAAACCCAAGCCACGCACGCAAAGGCCCTGCCAGAACGGATCTCCTGGCTTCGTTAAAGCAGAACGGCAACGAGCGAGAGGGACGTATTTTTAGCTTTTTGAACAATATCGTAGAAAACATACTGAAAATTACTGAAATTAACTGGAGTGTGAACAGCCCTAAACTGCACGGTGATGGATCCCAACAGCTGCGAGTCGGGAATACGGCTGTGTATGTGAGGTAACAACCCACCCGTGTGTGCAGAGCCCGCTGGAGGAGGCGGGGGTGGAGTTGGGAATATCTAACGGGGACTGCAGAGGTCATTCGTCAGCATCTTCCTTAATGACCTGGCGGAACGCGTAAGCAGCGTGGTAGTGACCTGGCGGAGGAGATAAGCGGCTTGTCCATGAAATTCCCGTGGATACCCCGATGTACGGGGCTGCGCCTGCTTCCACAGCCAGAGGAACGTGAAAGGGGCCTAAGCAGCCAGGAATAGGCACAGGAAACTTAATGATTGTGTTAGAAGGGGAGAAAAAAAGTCTAATCGGATCTATCTGAGACGAGTGATTAAAACCTTGTCCGAGGGGGAGAGCGGCAGCTCAGCAAAGGCTGCTGGAGAGGCAGCGGCGGCGGGTCGGGTTTAATATGCAGCTATGCCGTCGCTCATCTCATCTGCCTCTCCCAGGGAAAACATAAAGTGCATTTTCAGGTCACTGATCCACCGAAAGAAGGAAAATCCCCAAAAAGGAGCAGAAGCTGGAGGAATGGTATGTAAGGCGAGCTTTTAAAGCACATGGATCTGTTTTCTTTGGAGCGGCAGCGGCCAAGGGAAGTCACAACAGCATGCAAATATCCCACAAGGTTTGAACACCAAAGGAAAAATGATTGAGGGTGGCAGAAGAACAGAAGGTGACCTCAGGCTGTATCCTACCCAAGGGGAAACTGCTGGGAGCCTGGAGGCTGTGCTTCACACCACGCCGGCATCGTGCCGGGGCATGCGGCTGCCGGCGGAGGAGCCCAGGGCATCGCACCTCGGCTGCTCCCAGGGCTGCTCTCTGGCTTACCGCAGCCTCTGCCGCATGGCCCGGGCACCAGATCAAGGTGTTGATGTCCCCAGGGGCAGATCTGCCACCCCCAGCGTCAGATCTGCTGTTCCCAGTGCCAGACCTGCTGTCCCCTGGATCGTATCTGCTGTGCCCAGGGTCAGGGCTGCCATCCTCAGTTTCAGACCTGCTGTTTCCATGGAGCAGAGCCGGTGTCTCAGGGTGACATCGGATTTCTCCCAGCTGGCTGGAAGAGGCTGGGACATAGCTCTGCTCGGCCACGCAGTCACCGAGCTGCTGCAGGAGGGACCTGGAGGGAGAAGGGCTGCATGGGCTGAGCTCTTCTCCCAGTTCCCAGATCATGGGCAGCCCCCAGGGCAGGGTCCCCACAGAAATCCCAGCACGTAGGTACCCGCGCAAGTGCCCCGAACAAGACAGACGGTGATCTCACGTGAATGAGCTAAGAGCTGGCTGGGTCCTGCCAGGATTTACATGGGAGGCTCCAGAGAGTCTGTGTGTACTCACAACCCTCCCGAGCCACAGCTCTCCCTGAGGGGACGAGGAGTGGGGCTCCCTTTCCTGCTTCCCCACCCTGCCCTGCCAGCTCCAGCTCTGGCAGCTGTCCTGCACCGGGCGGCCCACGCTGCCTTCCCGTGCGGCTGTGCAGCCCAGCCTGCACCGGCTCTGCTGCCCCGTGCCAGTGAGCTCCAGCATCCCACACTGCACAAGCATCCCTGCATCCCTGTACCCTCGCATCCTTATACCCCTGCATCTCTGCACCCATACATTTCAAATTCCCTGCATCTCTGCACCCTTGCATCCCCACATTCTTGCACCCATGCATCCCTACATCCCTGCACCCTTGTACTCCGGCATCCCTGCATCCCTGCACTCCTGTATCTCCACACCCTGGCACCCCTGCACCCCTGCATCCCTGCACTCTGACACCCCTACATCCCTGCATCCCTATATTCCTGTACCCCTGTGTCCCCGCACCCCTGCACCCCACAGCCCATCCCCACCCACCTCGGGCACTGAGATGGGACCCATGTTTCCCACAGAGCACCAAGGCCATAAAATCCTCCCATCCAGGCAGATCATGGTGTCTTGCTGCCTGCTTGGACCACCTCTCCATGCCCACCACAGGCTTTGCCAATGTGACCCAGGTGCCCGTGGTGGCAGCGTTGCTTTTCCAGCCACACTGGGAAGCTGGATCCAAGCGCAGAGCAGGGCTGGGTGAAAGGCAGAAGAGGAAAGTGGAGGAATGATGCTTTATCTCAGCAATCACAACAGGGATAAACTGACATCATGAGTAGTTGCACAGCAGCGTTTCTTTTGTGGGGTTGGCAATTTGTGACAGTGAACATCACTGAAAATATCTTAATTAATGTTTATTTGGATGGTGTAGGTTTGGGGTGACGTGTCCCTGGGTCGGGAACAGGGAGGGGGGGCAGGTTAGCAGGGAAAAAAAGCAGATTTTATTTGACTTGCTGCCCAGAACCACAAAAATGTCTTTTAAAGGCTCCCTCCCTTGCCCTAACAGGCTCCTCGGGAGAGGAGAAGAGCTCATGGAAAGAGGAGAGATAGAAAGATAGAAACTCAGAGGAAAGGGGTGAGGGGTAAAGACATGGGAAGGAGACAGACAAACACACACGGAGCAATTTGCATGTTTTATGAGTCTTTGATTTCGGTGTATTTACAAGCTCAGTGCTAACACCCCGGTGGGAAGTTCTGGAGATGACTGTATTTACCCTCTATTTCGCTTTACATCTTTATCAAGCGATCTGTCTGTCTCGCCCCCAGCCAGTCGTGTAACGAGCCGCAGCCACGGCAGGTACAGCCGGTGCCAAGGAGCCCCTTCCCCACCAGCATCGGCTCCCAGCACCGGCACCCGCTGGCATCTCACCTCTCCGCAAGGAGCACGGGTGGCTCCTGCACCCTGGCACCCACCAAGGGACATTCCTGACACCCCTGAGCCAGAGCTGGGAGCTGCCAGAGTGTCATGGGGAGCTGTTGGGGTGCCATGAGGAGCTGTCAGGATGCCATGGGGAGCTGAGGGGTCATGGGGAGCTGCCAGGATGCCATGGATGGGGAGCTGCTTTGGTGCCATGGGGAGCTGCCAGGGTGCCATGGGGAGATGGGATGCCATGGGAGATGTTGAGGTGTCATGGGGAGCTGTCAGGGTGCCATGGGGAGCTGCCAGGGTGCCATGGGGTGCAGCATCCACCCCACCAGCCGCTGCACCAGGACTGGGAATAGAAGAGATTTTGCTGGGGTGTTGTTGGAAATGCAAAGATAGTGTTAGGAAACAGCAGAGCCGTTGAAGTTCTCGTTGTTTTTCTCAAGCAATCTCTTCTCTTTGTTGCTGTTATTGTTTCTCCGTGGCTTCAAAGATGGGCAACATCTTTTCTGGGGTCAGGCTGGGACATTTCTGGTTTAGCAAGGGGTTTATTCAGCACAGGGGTAGGGGAGCCCAAACCCAGAGGGTTCAGTTCTGCACCAAGGGTACGCAAAGTCCTGCCCTGTGAACATTCCATTCTTCTCTCATTTCTTTCCCGTTTTCCTCCTCTTTGAGCCATTTTCTCCCTGTGTTTCCACTGGAGGAACTGAGTTCCCTGCTTTAATCAAGCGTGCCACACGAATGGGGTGGCCGGCAGGACCAGCAGCTACCGAGGGTGGAAAGGCTCAGCCAAAGACTTTGTGTTCAATTGATATTTGAGATATTGCATCTGGCTCCAGAGAAACTTCTGGAAACCTTGGTGTGGGAAATGCCTTTTCTACCAAGTGCTTTCTGTTGGGAGGGACAATTTTCAGCAGGAATTTCGGGCCCTGGGTGAACCCGTCGCCTTGCGGGAGAGCCCCCCTCACCCAGACACAACTGTTCACTATGTGAAAAGCAGTTGGCGCGCGCCGGGCTTTGCAGCTCCCTCCTTCCAAAAATCACGCCACGACCCCAATTAGCGCTCTGGAGAAGAGGGTAACGAGTGCTTCTTCTAATGCCCTTTTCAGCACGTTTGCTTAGCATGAATCGTATGATCTGCCTCCATCAGCCAAGGCCCACCCGTCACTCATCGCTTCCTCTGCGACCCTCTGAGCTGCGATCAGGGGAAGATTTTCTGGAGGATTTGGGCTTCTTTTCGCTCCTGGATTTCCCCCAGATTCTCACGATTTGTTTTTTCTCTCAGGTTTAGACATCCATGCGCACACACAAGAGGAACTGGGCTGCCAAGAGCAGGGCGAGGGCAGTCCTGCGCCCGACAGCGGTCTCTCCCTGCCTGCCAGGGTGTTTCCCACCCCAGCCCTGCCGTTTGGAGCTGACTCCACTTGGCTGCGACCCCCCCGGTGTCATTTCCATTCCATAATTGGGCAAGCGCTGCTCTTGCTATCAGATCTTCATCGCAAGCACTAACTCGTGTCTACAGGCCTTCGGTGCATAATAAGGAATATTCAAGGAAAACTTTGTACTTTTTCTCATCTCCTTTCTGCCAGGAAACTCATTTTTTGGGATACCTGTGGGAAGCGAAGGCAGAGGGTGCACAGGCAGCTCACAAGCACGGGCAGTGCTTGCATGACTATTCATGGGCAACCGTCGAGGATGTGCCTCGACACGGAGCCGGTTTGGAGGAAAAACAGGGAACCTGAAAGCCTCCAAAAGGCAGCACCAGGGAGCAGAGTGGCAGGGCTTTTGTAGAATCATAGAATTGCTTGATTGGAAAAGACCTTTGAGATCATCAAGTCCAGCTGTACCTGTCCACTGCTAAACCATCCCTGAGCACCTCATCTCCCCGTCTTTTAAACCCCTCCAGGGATGGCAACTCCTCCCCCTCCCTGGGCAGCTGTGCCAATCCCTGACCACCCTCTCAGGGAAGAAATTCTTCCCCATGTCCAGTCTAAACCTCCCCTGGTGCAACTTGTGGCCATTCCCTCTCGTCCCATCGCTGTCACTTGTGAGCAGAGCCCAGCCCCCACCCCGTCACAGCCTCCTGTCAGGCAGTTGCAGACAGGGATGAGGTCTCCCCTCAGCCTCCTCTTCTCCAGGCTGAACACCCCTAATTCCTCAGTCTCTCCTCGTAGGGCTCATTCTCCAGCCCCTCCCCAGCCCCATTCCCTTCTCTGGACGCGCTTCAGCCCCTCAGTGTCCTTCTTGGAGTGAGGGGCCCAAACTGACCCCAGCACTCGAGGGGTGCCCTCCCCAGCGCTGAGCACAGGGGCACAATCACCCCCCTGCTCCTGCTGCCCACGCTGGGTCTGATACAGACCAAGATGTTGACAGCTCCTCGCTGCAGCTCTGCTGCTGCTAAGACTCATCATGGCACCACAGGAAGCTTCTCTGCTCGTTCCTTCAGCTCATTTATACTGCTTTTTTTCTCCTCCTCTGACATTATTTAAATCTTATTCCTTAATAACTCTGCAACCAAAAGCAATTAAAGAGTTCAGTGAGCAGCATCGGTTACAGAAGTGCCTCGAGAGCGTGTCCAGCCCGGATAAGCCCTGTCTGGCTGTGCCAAGTCCCACTCAGTGGGGGTACAAGGGGTGCCTGCTGCCCCCAGCCCGAGCTCTCTCGCCCTCCCAGGTGCCCCCAGGCCTTTTGCTCCGAGGACGGATGGCTGGCAGGGGGCACAGCCCCAGCACTCTGCCCAAAGAAGCTGCTGCTCCTCCAATAAATGATGCTTCAAGCAAAATTGAGAGAGAGAGATGGGGTTTCTTTCCCAGTGAAGCAACAGACCCGAGGCAGCTGCGTCTGTGAGGCCGACGATAGCTATGGCAATAACCCACCCACAGCCCCCGCTGTGAGATATGGGAGGCAAAGGGGCCGAGAGACAAGAGTGACACGCACCAACGGGGGCTTGGGCACAGAAACAAAGCCAAATCTGCAGAAAGAGAAAGGGCGAAGCAGCGCAGACCATGGGGACCAGGGCCAGTTCTGCCCCGGGGGGCTGGAGGGGTCCCCTTCCCCATCCTCCCCCTGCCCAAGGAGGAGCATCTGTACTGTCGATACGGGCACAGCCAGATGCCCGAGTGCCGTCACCAGTGCACGGAAAGCCCTTCCAGCCAAAACCACGCTGGCAAAGGGCTTCTGCCTCCATCTCAGCAGTAACAGCCAGGGGGGCAGAAGAGTTAAACTCTTCTCACAGCATTTTAAAGAAGAAAACGCCCGCTGAGATGGGAACGCCGCCGCACCTCGCTGCCTAATGATCTTCCACCTTGCCTCGTGCAGGGGTGCAGCGAACTGCCCCGATGCAGCCGCACGCAGCACCCCCGCAGTGGGAATGGCGCTGCAACAGGCACTGCCCATGCAGAAAGGTCACTGCAAACCCCGCGCCACGGGGCTTTTGGTGCCAGAGAGAAGGGCACCCCCAAACCAGTGAGCACAGCCAGGAGGGCAGTGGGCGGCAGCACCCAGGAAGGAAGAGGAAATCTGCATAAATTAGCAGGAGGCAATTTTCCAGTCATCTTCTAATCACTCGCTGCACACACCGCTCCACAAAGCTAATAGCAAAGCGGGGTGGTTTCAGTCCATAAGCATGCTTAAACAAAATAGAGATACCTGGCTTTTAATGTCAACACATCCCTAATTACCTGGGAGCAGGTACTTGATCTGGATAAGCCAATGCCAGCTTTCTAGTAACAGGGCTGTGTGCACCCTGGGCAGGACCAGCCACACAGCACAGTGCCAGGCACCCAGGGATGAACCTGCCCTCTCCTTGTGGTACCCACAGCCCTCTCTTGGCCCAGCTTCTTCAGACGATGCTGGTCCAGGCTGGTTTCCTTCTGCAGCCTGTTCCCCCAGCACTGCTCCTGCTGCCTCCATCCAGCGCCGAGGCGCCAGCTGCTGCGATAGCAACCTGTGCTGATGGGCAAGTGTGATGAACTTTATTTCCCCTGTGGCTCCAGCCCCTGGGGAACCCATTCTCCACGCTGGAGCCCTGCTCAGCACCCACAAGGACTCATTACCTCCTTGGGTGTGCACTACAGGCTGAGAGAGTGGGGTTGTTCAGCCTGGAGAAGAGAAGGCTGCGGGGAGACCTTAGGGCAGCTCCCAGTGCTGAAAGGGGCTCCAGGAAAGCTGGGGACGGGCTCTGGATCAGGGAGGGCAGGGATGGGATGGGGGGGATAGTTTTCAGCTGGAAGATGGGAGACTAAGATGAGATCTTAGGGAGAAATGTTTCCCTGTGAGGGTGGGGAGACCCTGGCCCAGGGTGCCCAGAGCAGCGGTGGCTGCCCCATCCCTGGAGGTGTTCCAGGCCAGGCTGGATGGAGCTTGGAGCCCCCTGACCCAGTGGGAGGTGTCCCTGCCCATGGCAGGGGGTGGCACTGGGTGGGTTTGAGGTCCCTTCCAACTCAAATCATTCCACAATCCTTTGATTGTATTTGTTCTGTGCTGCCTGTGGTTTGTTGGACTGTAAACCCGAGATGCGGAAGGTGCTTGCTGCCACCAATCCCCCGGAACTGCTGGCATTTCCCACAGATCCCTCAGCCTCGGCAGACCCCAGCTCAGCCCTCTCCCTCGATGAATAAAGCTGAGCTCTCTCCAAAGCCAGCCAGCAGCTCTGATGCCATCTTTGAGCATTGTCTGCAAAAGAATTAAATAAAACCAAGAATGATTTATTGAAATGTTCCAATTTTCACAGAAAACACAAAGGATTTTTCCTCCCAGAAATGTGCTTCACAGCTGGAGATTCTTTAACTGAAAACTAAGTATAAAATATACGCTCACAAAAGACAGGGTTGGTTTTTTTTTGGGCGGGACCCCAATCTGAAAGCCCAAATACCTGCTGGAAAAACATTCCTGGGAACTTCAAAAAGCCCCTCTAACAGCAAGCACCATGGAGACAAAGGCTGCCAAACACGGGGTTAGAGCACACACGTTCACTTCGGGTCTGTGCCCCTTCCCCAGGGTGCCCAGCACCCATGGTGGGGTCTCCCCTAACACGGGGCTGTCACACCGAGGACACTCGGGTCCGCTCGGTGCCAACTCCACATCACTCAGTGCCGTTAACCACAGCCCCCCCCCGTTGGAGCAGATGAGAAGAAAAGCTAAATTGACGTAAATGTAGATATTTGGCACAATCTACCCCACCCTCTCAGCTCCTTTGCACAAGCGAGCTGGAAGCAATACACCGCGAGCAAGTCGAGTCCTTCCTGGCAACAGCAGAGCCGGGTGTCAGCATCACCAGGCGCTGGCATCATCTGGTCCGGGATTCCCTCTGCATTTTCCCTTTCTTTAGGGAAAAGCCAGGCTGTTGGAGCGCTTTCCTGGCCACAGCCGGTGAGCGTGGCCTGAGACTCCCGCGGCGGGGAGACGCAGCTCCCGCGGAGGAGCCCAGACGGGTGAGACTTGCTCCTGTCAAAACATTTCAGAATAATAGTCATAAAGCACAGCCAGATCAAAACAAGTTAAAACAGAGCCGCCAAGGTCTGGTCACCTCATAAACCACAGATAAAGCCAGCAAGGCCTCGCTAAAGCAGGTTTGATCTTCCTCCCTTCCTGTATCTCTTTCATAAACATCTTTGGGAGCTGCAGGAGAAGAGCCTTATTGATGAAGTCCAAAAACTAACATCCTATGGATGCTGGGAAAGCCCAGCCAACTATCCCACGCTCAGTCCTCCTTGTCCACGGCAGCGCCAGCCTCAGCAAATCCTGCCAGCTCTGCAGAACTGCCGGCCATCCCGCCCCAGGGTCTCCTCTGTTTACTTTAAGCCAATTCCTGTCAAACTCCTCACTCAAGAAGAGAGAAAAATTGAAAAGAAAGAGGCCCTTCGACTGCCCCTTTCCTCCCAGCTGTCTGACCATGGTGGGGTGTTGGCCGAAGGAGCGGGTACCATTGGCATCAGGGAAGGCATCTCAAGAGGTTTTGATAAGCCCCAGATGCTCTTCCAAAGCCCTCTCTACCTTCCTCTTCCTTCTGCTGTTCCTGGAAGGGATTAAAGAAGGATCATCCCTCCTGGCCAGCCCAGCTCCTCTTCTCCAGGAGGGAAGCGAGGCTAACACTAAGTCCCGGCAGGGATGGAGTCGTCCCGGAGCAGATCTGCTCCCGGCACGGTGGCCCCTGGCTGTCCTACAGCAGCTGTAAGCGGTGCTGTAGCTCGAGTGGAAGTAGAGTAATTTTGCTCAGCTCTCGGAGGACTCTTGGAGCAGAGAGGGTGCTGTGCCATGGTTGGGCTTTCTGAAAGCTTTCTCCAAGGTCACTCGGCAGAGGCTGGTGAAGAAAGAGCGCTGCCCTGGCATGAATGAGAAGGTCTCATCGATTAATCACTGGTTCAAGACAGGAGGCAAGGGTTAGACGTGACCCGCCTGTTTCTGCAGTGGGAAGGACCTTCAGCAATGTCCTGCAGGAGTTTGGCCAGGGACCTTCACGGGTCCCCTCCCAGAAAAGATCTGGGAGAGGAGAGACAGCACGAAGAGGCAGGGAGCTTGTATGTGGCCCCGAACTGTTCAGGCAGCCAAATGTAGTGCTGACACTGAAAAACTGCAGAGAAATGTAATGATCGCGCAGAACAGGGCAATAAAATGGCAGATGAACTTCACTGCTCGTAATTGCAGAGTAATGAACATGAAAAGCATCACCCGCACCGCGCACGCACAGCGACGGGCTCGGTATCAGCAATTACTGGTCTTTAAAGAGATCTTGGAGTCGTTGCAGAGAGCTCTTTGAAGACATCCTTCCAACAATTAGCAAGAGTCAAAAAAGGCAAGTGGAGTATTAAGAACTCTTGGAGCCAGAAGAGAGAACAAAAGAGGAAATGTTATTTCCCCTTCCCCGCGGAGCTCGGCTCCAACTGACCCACGCCACGAACAGAGGAGATGGGGCAGGAAAGCATCGCAACAGGATCAAAGGTCTGGGATAGCAGCCGTATGGAGAGTTAAAATGGCCCAGGAGCCCACAGCCTGGAAAAGGGGATGGAGCAACAAATCACTGGAGACTGTGAAGCTTTACACAAGAGTGACAACGCGATCCCTGGACAACAGCCTCAGTGCGAAGGAGGAGAAATACTTTCCCACAAAGTGGCTTTGTGGAATCGTGGGACTCGTCACCAGAGGAGACTCCTCACCACCCTGACAGTTCCCCGGGATCAGCTCAGCCTCCTGAGAACGGGCAGCAAGCGCCAACACGATCAGCTCCAGATAAATCCTGCTGGGGCTCGGGCCACGCTGGGGCTTGCACTGAGCGCTGAACCTGGCCCACTCTTTGCCCGGGTCCTGCCAGCTGCAGCCATTCCCCACCCCGGCAGAGCCCTTTGATGTGCTGTGGCTGTTTGACCATCACAATCAAACAACACGTCAAGGTCCGTGAGACAAGAAAGTCACGTCCCACAAACTCTGCGTGGCTTTCTGTGAAAGACAGAGAGCTTACGGGTGAGGAAAAGAAAAGTGAAGAGGATCCAGCTGATCAGAGCTTTTGAGTCCTTCACCTGAATCATAGAATCATGGAATGGCTTGGGTTGGAAGGGACCTTAAAGAACACCCAGTTCTACCCCGCTGCCATGGGCAGGGACACCTACAAGGTCAGATTGCTCGAAGCCCATCCAACCTGGCCTTAAAAGCCTCCAGAGATGGGGCATCCATGACTTCTCTGGGCAAATTGGAAGGACTATGACTTTAAAGAGGGGGGGTTCACTCCAGTTCTTCATGCAGATCCTCTTTTGTGATGCCCCAGTGTTTCCTAGGAATTCTCCATATCTTCCCAGGAAACCCTCAGCCTAGAACCTTCTTACATTTTTCACAGGTTGCTCTATGACTCATGTCTGGAACATTTCCATGGGTTTCACAGGACCTTCCCAAACTGGAACATTTCAAGGAGTGCCCGAGAGCTTCATTGACCTTCCTCCGTCTACAAACTTCCAAGGAATTTTACATTTTTCCCAGGATTTTTCTGTCTTTCAGGAGTTTTTTTGATATTTCCTTATCTCCAACCTATCTTGGAGCAACCCAATGCATTTCAAGAATCCCACAAGGGCTCTCAAGAAATTCCTCACTCTAGAATCTTTCTATTAAATTCTCCAAATGCTTCTCAGAAACCTCCCCATCCAGGAAAAACACAGTCTAGGACTTCCCTCACACTGTTCCACCGCTTTCTAGAAATTCCCCACATGAGGACCTTTCTAGCAATTTTCCTGGTGATTTCTAACAATTTCCTGCTTTCCAGGGCTTTTTCATCAGCATTTCAGGAATGCCTCCAATTTTCCAAAGAATTTTCTAAACGCTTTTCAGGAATTTATGCCTGCTTTACGGGAGTTTTCCCAGGCCCTCTGATTTCTCCAGCCTGCCCACCGGAGTCTAGGACAAGTCTCCCCAGCCAGCTCTCCGTGATCAGCTCTCCATGGGACAACTCTCTACGGGGACAACTAACCCTAACCCTGACCCTAACCCTAATTCTAACGGCTCCCTGTGGACTTAATTCCCCATGGAGAGTTATCCATGTGGAGAGTTGTCTCGCAGGAAATTGTCCCCACGGAGAGTTGTCCTATGGAGAGCTGTCCATGTGGAGAGTTGTCCCTTCCCACGCCTGCAGAGGTACCGACCTCCCTGGACAGGGCAAGTCAGCACGGAGGAAGGGAAGTCTCTTTTTTGCGATCTCACCCCCTTGAACCACCCTGATGTCTGGATGGAGAGCGGTGGTGCAACATCCCAGAACCTGGCTGTGGTGGAGCAGACCCACTCTGTGGATGTCGGTGCAGCCCCACCAGCTGGCACCAGCTCTGCAAGATGCCCACGTGGGTGGCACATGGAGGGGTTGAGCCCACAACCCTGCAGAGCTGGGAGGCAGCAGAGGAAGCATCTCTGCACCCACAACTTGCCTTTGCAAATCAGATTAATCCCTTTCCGGCTCCGAGCAGGGCTATGGGGCAGGTGGGTGCTCTCCTTGGACCTCCTGTGTCCTCTGAGGCCACGCCTGAGCGAGCAGCCCAGCCTGAGCTCCCCATTGCATTCGAGGAGGCCGATCTGTCACTGTCACACCCAGAGCCTTATTCTGGGATGTGAGCCACGCTTCCGCTCCTTCCCTCATTCATCACCACCAATTAGCGGGGCGCACATGGTCTGCAGGCGCGGGGGTGCTGCCGCAGCCAGCGCTGTCACAGGACACATGTGGCCAGATGCAAGGAGAGAGGGAAAAAGGAAAGCTGTGAGCAAGGCAAGATAAATCACGGTGCTAAACACCCGGATTACTGGGAACATCTCCCAGCCAGGCCGGCTGCTCTTGCTGCTCCAGCTGCCGTCTGTGGGGCCACCGTGGTCAGCCCTCACTGAGGTCCCTGGAGGTGCTCAGGGCTCTTCCCAAGCCCTTCTCGAGATCCTGGGAGCTGGGCTCTGGGTTCCTCATTCGACAAACTCTGCGACCACTGAACAAACATCCTCTTGCTTTGTGGCTTTGCACTGGGGGCTGCACAACGGGCATCCCCCAAGGACTCCTTGGGGAGCTGGGGGTCACCCAAGGGCCCTGACACCCACCCTGGTGTGGGGTGACCCACAGAGACGAGGAGCAGGGTCTGAAGAGGCGGGCAGCTCACCCTCCACAGGGACCACCACGCACTGCTGCCCAGGGGCTTTGGTGCCCCTTTACGGGCACAGAGGAGAAGCATCGGTGAAAGGTGGGCACTGCACCCCCAGAGCTTTGGGGACCCCCCATGGACTCCATGCCACCGTCCCCCCGCCTGCCGCACCCTGCCCAGCCGCTGACTCACGCCGGGTGGAATGGGCACACCTCTTCTGCAAATACTTTCTGCAATGCGATAGCCGAGGTCGTGTTTACTCTGTTTGTCTTTCTGCCATTATTTATTGCCTACCTGCGACCGGGGGCCGGGGGGGCTGCCGGCACCGGGACTGGGCTGAGCGCATCGCCCGTGCCGTGTTGACTTTGGCAGAGGGAAGGAGAGCCCGAGCCAGCCCGCGCAGAGCGGGATGCAAAGCGCTGCCGCTGTGTGCAACGGCACGTGGCGAGGAAGAGGAGGCAAGGAAGAAGCAGGCAGCATCGAGGGGAGGGATAGCTGGCTCTGGGTCTCCTGGGATTGGAGCTTTCAGGCTGCAGGGAGAGCACATGGGCACGAGCAAGGGGCAAGATGGAAAATTGGTCCCACAACCCCATTTTGTAGGAATTGGGGTCAGGATGTCCTGGGGAGCGCAGGCAGGAGTGAGGGCTGGGGCAGCAGAAAGTGCCTCTCCTCCTGTCCCAGGGTGAATCCTGCTGCCAAGCGGCTCACAGGGGTCACTAAAGGGCAGCAGGGCCGGGGTGGATGGGGGCAAACGTGCTGCTTCCTCTGGGCGAAGCAAGCCCAGCGCCCACCTTCATCCTCCTCCTCTCCTGCCACTGGACCTGGGGTCTGGGCTTTCTGCTGACAATTAACAACCTGAATCAGTGGGAGGTGTCCCTGGCCCTGGCATGGGGTTGGAAGTGGGTGGGATTTGAGGTCCATTCCATGATTCTATGATTGACAGACTCTTGATTGCAAAACAGCCCAAGCGACCCCAAAAGCAGCAGGAGCTCTCTGACCCTGGAGAAGAGCCACCATCCAGTACTGGGGTGTTTTGCAGCTCAGGCAGGGACGTGGGCAAGGGGTGACACCCACGGCTGGGGACCACCAGGTCAGGCAGAGGGGTGCTGCACCCACGGGACCCACCTGGAGGCACCTGCTTGGGCAAGAGGGGGCTTAGAAAGGAACTGGGGGATTTGGATCCTGTTTCTTGCTTAATTCCCCTGACATCCGATCCCTGGGGAGGAAGAGAGGATTCCTCTGCCCCCGTCAGAGGGGACTTAAGAACTAAGACGGGCTGAAGCATCCGCATGATGAGCTCTGAGCCCACCCCAGAGCCCTGACGCTGCGGGTGCTGCCTCGGGCTGTGGGTGCAGGATTAGTGTGGGATTCTGGGGCACTGAATGGCCTCAGTGAGTGGGGACACAGGGGACAGTTGCCGGTGGCCACCAAGCCCCATTGCTGCAAGGAAGCATCTGTCTATTTAGGCTAACGAAGCTGAGCTCACGTTGCTGTTTTGCTTACGCTAAGGCCATTTTCTCTCCAAAGCCTCCCTAATTCCTCACAGATATTAATTACAGCGTGTTGTGCCCAGACCTTGGGAATGGCAGCTCTTCCCGACATCCCATGCAGAGTGACCTCCCTGGGGCCCCATTTACAGTCGACAGCCTCTGGGCTAAACGAGCCCCTGGCCCAAGGTGCTGATTCAAACTAGATTTGGACCCTCTGTCCCTTCCCCATCGCTTTCTTCTCATTTCCCTAGAAATGAGGCACAGAGAAAACATAAGGGGTTTGAGAGGCAGAGCTGGCTGCCTTCTCCAGCTCGCTTGGACCGCGGGATATGGGTTTTGGCAGGGGTCCCTCTCCCAAGACCTGCCGACTGCAGAAGCACATCTGAGTGGGTGGAGGCAGCTCTGGTGTCACCATTGTCACCCTGGTGGCTCAGATGGGCTTTTCGGTCCTTGTTGCAGGGTTGAGGATGCTGCAGCTGAGATGCAGAGTTAAGTTAAGCTGCTCTTAGAGCCCTGGGGCGCTGCCGGGTTGTCTCACCCTAAGCAGCCTCACCTGGGGCTCCTCACACCTGCCCACAATTCTATTTAAGCTCAGCAGGGAGACCCTCAGCTGTTTGCTCACCTTGGTGTGGGTTTGCCCACCTTCAGCCCTGCCTCCTGCATGGACCTCAGCCGCGTAGCGCAGGTACCTGGGGTGGGTGATGGACGGTCGGGGTTTGGCTCCAGGAGGCTTTGGAGCCGGAGCGCAGCTGTGCTGCCGGTCCTTGTGGAGTGCTGCCAGGCTCCCCTACCCATCTCACCCTGGGCAGAGGAGACCGTGCTGGTGGGCATGGGCAGGAGGAGGTGGGCTGGACATCCCACAGCAGGGGTGCTCTGTGGAACGGCTCATGGCGGGAGCTGAGGTGGGCACAGCCGAGGGCTTTGTGCTGACCTTTTAGCTCGATACCACTTTAATGAAATCGCTGTTTGAAGGGAAAGACAGCGGCGCTCGCTCAGCCTCTCTGCAAACAGCTCGGTCCCTCGCTCCCCGTGGGCTCAGCGGGCAGGAGAACATCTCGGGCAGGGAAGCTGTCCCTGGCCAGCGCACGGCTCCTGCAACAGGGAGAGCAGAGCTGCCCGCAGCCTCTGCACCCAGGGGTGCCGGAAGCGTTCCCGTCAGCGTGACTGGCAGCTGGTACCACCGCCACCACGAGAGTCGGGGCTGTCATCGCTTCTACTCTGCCTGTTCCCTGGGGGGTGATGCCAGGAGGACACGAAGCCACACGTTGCGTGAGTCGAGCAGAAACTGTTATTGCAGAGCCACTTCCCAGAGCAAACACGGAGACCCCGGGCAGTGCCCTTTGCCCGCAGCCGCTGACCTGTGGGCAGCACATCGCCGCGGCCCCGGCTTTGCAGAGAGCTCTGGCCTGCAGATCCCTCCTCGGGCAATGATTTATGGTCCCGGACCCCACCTCGCACCCTGCTGGGTGGAAGGCATGAATCAAAGGCTCAGAAATGCCCTTAGAGAGACCTGTGGAGGGGGGAGCCCCAGCACCCCCCCACCACACAGAGGGTCCTGCAGGAGGGCCGGGGCTGGGCAGAGGCTGCTGCACCCTGGGGACTGGCAGGGTCTTGGGGTGCCCTCAAGGCTGGGGGAGCGGGAGGCAGGGACAGCTGTACCCACGCTCCCTGCAGTTCCTTCCCAAGGTGTTGCCAAGGTGCTAACTCTGCTCACCTTTGCTCTCCCCTCCCTCCCCCTCCCTCCCCCTGTGAGTGCTTTGGTTTCAGCAGGGGTTTAGTTATATTTTTTTTTATCTGTTAATGTTTATGGTGCTCTGTGCCCGAGTCAGGAAGGGCAGCTCAGAGGCAATTCCCAGCAGGCAAATCCTGGAGCCAGGGGTTGCAGTGACCCCTTTTGCCCCATCTGTCCTCCCCTGGCACCCAGGTTTGGGGTGAGGCTCCCTTGTCAGGCAGCAATTGCCGACTGGTTGGAAATGAGTGGTTAAGCAGAGCTGGTTCACTCTCACCTGGGTTTTATCCTGTCCCACAGGTCTGGGGAGGGTCTCCTGCCAGCCTGCCCACCCTGCTGCTGTGCCCGTGCCCTGTGCCCAGGCTGAGGGTGGCACCTGGTCTTATCCCTGCCCACCTGGGGTCTGCCTCCCTGCTCCCCTGATCCAGGCAGCTCCTGGGGTCTGCTTGAAGGAGAAACCCTTTCCCCATGGGTGCGCCCAGCCTGCCCCCTCCTCGCATCGCCCCGCAGCTGCCCAACCCCTCATTGCTCATTAACCAACTCCTGCACCAAACAATAATGAGTCGTAAATCATGCCAGCAATCTGCCTGTGGACTTTAAACACCAGCCTTGGGTGGAGGTGCCCAGCAATCCGTGGTGGGAAGGGGGAGAGTGCCCTGATCATCCCAACCCAGCCTCCTCCTGGCTGGTTTTCCTTGGACTTTTGCATCTTGCAGCCTCTGACTTAATCTTGGAGCAAACAGTTGTGGGAGATAAGGAGGCCAGGTGACCCTCTGAGCCCCTCTCCTCCAGCCCACGTGTTGTCTTTGTTTTCCCTGTGCTGAGCCCTGCAGGTGTTTGCTCTGGGATCAGCCCCATCACCCTGGGATGCCGGAGAAGCCAAAGTTTCCACCAGCTGAGCAGGACCAGCACCAGCCATCAGCACCTGTCCTGGTTAACCGTGTCACCCCCTTGGCACTGCCAGGTGCCCCTTGCCATGAGCTCTTTCATAGATCCATGGAAGGGTTTGGGTTGGAAGGGACCTCAAAGCCCATCCAGTGCCACCCCCTGCCATGGGCAGGGACACCTCCCACTGGGTCAGGGGGCTCCAAGCCCCATCCAACCTGGCCTGGAACACCTCCAGGGATGGGGCAGCCACCACTGCTCTGGGCACCCTGGGCCAGGGCCTCCCCACCCTCACAGCAAAACATTTCTTCCCCAGATGTCATCTCACTCTCCCCTTTCAACTGAAAACCCTTCCCCTTGTCCTGTCCCTGCCCTCCCTGATCCAGAGCCCCTCCCCAGCTTTCCTGGAGCCCCTTTCAGCACTGGGAGCTGCTCTGAGGTCTCCCCGCAGCCTCTTGTTCTCCAAGGTGAACAACCCCAACTCTCCCAGACTGTCCTCATACAGGAGGTGCTCCAGCCCTCGGATCATCCTCGTGGTCTCCTCTGGACCCTCTCCAGCAGACCCTGTTGTTCTCATGCTGAGGCTTTGGACCAGGCCAGCCCAGCTGCAGCATCCAAGTGTTTGTGGCCACCAAGAACATGGGGCAAAACATGTTCACTTCCATCCTGGGTGATGGAATCTCTTTCATCTCCTCCTTTACCTCATGCTCACTGCCAGCTCCTGGCCGTGCCGCAGCCCTGCCAACGTGGGGTAACTCGTTAAGTGATGATAACACCGCTGCACCGTTTCCGCCTCGGCGCTGGCAGGGCTTCCACGGGCACTGGTGACTCAGTCACATAAAAGCAGGGAGGTAAAGCGGGTGGTGGGACTGTCCATAAAACAGCCAATGCTTCCCCCAAGTGTAAGAAAGATGGGAAAAAAGTGAGGTTTTAGCCTTTCCTGGAAACTGAGGGAGGCAGAAATTAGATTTTTTTTTTTTTTTTTTTTTTGGAATGAAATAGGGAAAAGTAAAAGCTCCTCCCAAAATTCTCATTTTTGTTTTCTCTCCACCCAAACTCTTCCACGTTGGGACTGACAAAAAGGATGCTTTCTCATCAAGACCTGCCTCGTATGACGTGGGGAGGACTGAATGTGTCAGTCCCACAGAGGAGGGACTTGTTCAACATCACTCCTTTTCCCTTCCAGATGCTGTGACCTCCCCTCCCTGTCCCCCCCTGCACCCCGTGCCCGTGGAGCCCTCAATCCCCTTTGAACCCCTCCCTAGAGATGCATTTCTGACCCACCTGAAAGCCATTACCCAGCAGATGCTCCGTGGGAAGGGGAGCGGTGGGGTGGCCTCAGATGTGTTTGTAAGAGTTGACCTATCTTTGATCACAACCTTTGCCTGCTCCTTCCCCCCCCCCCCCCGCTCTTGGCTTTGCTGGGTCAGCGCAGAGGGCAGCGCTCAGCACCGCGCTGCAGGGGCTGTCTGCACCCTGAGCTGCTTATCCATGGGGGCATCCCACCCCCTTTCCTAGGACACCCCCTGGGGACCTTCTGCTGCTGTGCCTGAACACCAAGGGCTCTGCGCAGCCTGGGGGCTGTGGCTGCAGCTCAGCGTTCGGATGGAGAAGTGGAAGAAGTTGCTTTCCCAGATTGTGATGGCTAAGAAAAAGGCTGGGACCCCCGAGAGGGCAGGGAAGGTGGGTGCTGCCACGTGCCTGGGGCTGGGGGGCTGCAGGGTGCCCCCTGTTCACACAGCTCCTGGATGAGGTGCTGCTGGGGCTGCAGCTCCTGGCTTGCTTGGCACTGGGGTGCTGGCGTTGGGCAAGCACAAACCCCCAGAGCTCAGCAGCTGCCCTGGAGGGGCCGGATCCTGGCTTCACACTCCATGTGTTGGGCACCACAAAGGCTGTGGCAGCACCCCAGCACTGCCGGGACAGGGTCAGCGCTGAGCAAGGAGCACTTTGCCAGGGCTCTGGCATCCCAGGACCACAGGGCAGGAGGGGCTGCGTCCTCCCCAGCTGCATCCACCCCATTCAGGAGCAAAGTCCGGCTGTGCAAATGTCTCACAGCCCTGCACTGAAATAAATCCAGTCCTGTGGGAGCCCTGCATGGTTGCCAGGGCACGGCCACCCCGGCCACTTCCCTGGTCGCTGAGCGCATGCATCTGTGCAGGGTGGTTTAATTGGCTTTGCAGTTGTGTGACTCTTCCCCGACACGGGGTCTCTCCTGTGGGTCGGGGCCCTGTCAGCAGCAGCGCAGGAAGGACGGCCGCGCTAAATCGTGCGTCCCCACCACACATGCTGCTCCCCTCATCGTCCCTTCCCTCCCCAGCCCTGCGCATTCTGTCTCGGGCTCCCGGCCACCCCCTCCCAGCTGGGGCTCAGCAAGTGCTTCCAGACATGGTTCAGGGCACCAGGGGCTTCCCTGCCCCCTGCCAGCAGCTGCAAAGATGGGAAAACAAGACCCCAAGCTCTGCTTTGGTGTCCAGTCATCACCAGTGAGCGAGAGGGTCAGCAAGGCAGAATCCATCCCTGCACGGCTCCCAGCGTGGTCACTGCTGCTTCGAGCTGCTCAAAGCCCTCTTCCAGCTTCCTCTCCTCCACTAAAAATTCCTTTTCCAGAGGAGCCTTGCGAAGCGCCTCGAGTCTTTGGGTTCATCTATACGTTGGTAATGAATTTGTCCCATAATTAATCTTTCCAAGAATCCTCTGCAGATCCACTTCATGCTGGGGAGGGGACGTTTCGACTGCTGGTCCAAATTCCTCTGGATTAGCAATTAAGACATCTTTTCTCACTCTACATCCAACGGAGAGAACTTCTGCTAGACCCATTACTGGTCTCACACAGCCTCATTCTTTGTACGGGAGACATTTCCTCTGCAGGACCTTCTCCAGTCTTTCACTGAGGTATTTTTTTTTAGGGACCACAAGCTTAATTAAAGTGTTATTCATTATAACTTTAGCACCTAGTAATGCCTCAAAGACTTTGTAATCCCTCTCTGAAAAGTCAAGGGAGCAGAATACCAAATGGCTTCAATGTTGGCTTGAAATTAGTCAAGAGGAGCAGCTGAAATTGCCAGCTCGTGGCAGCATCCACCCCTCGTGAGCGCCTGCTGCCTGCTTCAGCGGTGCTGCTGGGGCAGAGTTTCCCTCCACAGCTCCTTGAAGGAAGATTCCTGCACCCCCTGCTCCCCCAGACCCCCGACCTGTCCTCGCCATCCTCAGGGGCTCGGCTGCTTCCCCTGGGCCAGGGCACCTCTCGCCCCTCTCCAACCAAATCCAGGCCCAGCTGCAGGGCTGGGCGGTGAGGGCATCACATCCCACCCCCCCAAAAAAAGAGGAGCAAGGGGAGGGAAAATAATAGCAAAGAAGAGCTCAGGACAATCAAAACCTGCTCTGCCTGTATTTTTACAAGCTTTTGTTTCAGTCACGATGAGCGTTTTTCCTTAAATATTTTCCTATCATTAACTTTAATTTCAGGATTTTTGAAACAGAAAAGAACTCTGGTAATTTGGGGAGGTTTTCCTGTTTGGTGAAAAAAGAAAGCAGTGCTGATCTATTCACCACAAAGTTGATGAATCGACATTTTTAAGAGAAAACTTTTTGCCCTGGCCAGTTCCCAGCCCCATCTATTCAGTTTGGTGGCTGAGCTGCTCCATCCTCCTGGAGTCGTGGAGGAGGTGGCCGGTCTCGGTGCTCCCCGATGTGCTGGGGATTTCAGGAGCCCTGGGCAGCAGCTCCCTCGCCCTGGCCCGTGGGTGGGTGGGCTGGCATCACTGCCACACGTGCGTCCCCTCCGAAGAGGCTGGTGCAGAGAAATCCTCTCTCTCCTCTCTGCAGCGACCTTCCCTCTGTTTTTTCTTTCATTGCCTGCGGGTTTCTCGTGGAAGCACGAATTCCCTTGCAGCCCCTTCTCGCTCTGATGTGTTGAGAGGACTTTGTTCCCTACCTTTGCCTCAGTCTCACCGTGTCCCCCCCAAGCCACAACTTACACCTGACCTACCATATTTTCTGCTCCTTTCTCTTGCCCTCAGGCAAGCTGGGTTCCTCCATCCTGAAAAGAACCTTTTTTTAGCTCGTGTGCCCGCAGGCTCCTGCCCTCTGCTTTGCCTTTCCCGTTGCCGCTCACATCTCTTCTGTGCTGGCAGAGCTCTCCACTCTCCGGCCGGGCTCTGGCTTCCCACGTCCTCCCCGCTGGCACTCAAGGACTCTGCTGTTCTCAAAGTGTTGTGGCTCTTGACACCCCTGCCCAAGCGCTGCCACCACCACGAGCTGCTGCAGAGATCCTGCTTGGGGTGTTGCTTTGCAATAGGATGGTTGGGTCTCATCATGGATGGAGTGTGGGGTCGTGCTTGGAGGAAGCTGGTGGGTGGGAAGGGCTCCCGCAAAGGACCCTGCCCTTCAGCACCCACCAGGGCTCCCCAGCACCCTGACCTGCTCAGGTGAAGGGCTCAGGCAGAGCAACAGCCTCCAGCACTGCAGCAAAGGAGTGGGAAAACAAGGTCACTGGTGAGCACGTTAGATATAGGGACCCGGCACTTTTACCCAGAGTCCTGTGTCCACTTCTGGAATCCCCAACATAAGAAGGATGTGGAACTGTTGGAACAGGTCCAGAGGAGGCCACGGAGATGATCCAAGGGTTGGAGCCCCTCCACTATGGGGACAGGCTGAGAGTTGGGGTTGTTCAGCCTGGAGAAGAGAAGAATTCAGGGAGACCTTAGAGCAGCTCCCAGTGCTGGAAGGGGCTCCAGGAAAGCTGGGGAGGGGCTTTTTGCAAGGGCCTGGAGTGACAGGACGAGGGGGAATGGCTTTAAATTGGAAGGGGGGAGATTTAGTTTAAACATGAGGAAGAAATTCTTCACGCTGAGGGTGGGCAGGCCCTGGCCCAGGGTGCCCAGAGCAGTGGTGGCTGCCCCATCCTTGGAGGTGTTCCAGGCCAGGTTGGATGGGGCTTGGAGCCCCCTGATCCAGTGGGAGGTGTCCCTGCCCACGGCAGGGGGTGGCACTGGATGGGATTTGAGGTCCCTTCCAGCCCAACCCACTCTGTGATTCCATGATTCTATGACACAGGTGGCCTTAATGAGGGAGGCGCTGGGAGCAAGAGCCAAGCAGACGCATTTGCTCTCCCTCCGTACACACGCGGGTCGATGCCCCAGTGCCCGCACCTCTTTCGCGGGTGGAGAGGGGCTGACACTGGACACATCTAAACACACAGCCTCAATACATCAGGAGAAGCAAAGAGACCCCAGGGGTCCTGGACCTTTCAACAGCCATATGCAAAATACCCACGCCTGTTACCCAGGTACTTACTCATTTCCAGTTGATTGAAACATAAATACAGGTCCTCAGCCTGATGAATCGCTCCTGCTCTGCGGCGTTTACCTTTGAGGGGGAGTGAAAAGGAGAGGAAATGGTTTCCTATGTGCCTTCCTCCCAGCCCTCTTGCACAGAGAGAGCACAAAGCACATGGAAAACATCACTGCTCTGCGGATAAGATACAGATTCGCCTTCTAGACCTGCTGGTATGGTCTTAGGAAAATCATTTATTTCATCCCTTTCTGCCTCAGCTTTTCTTTTCACCATTTATCCTTTCTATTTAGATTTTACACATGTGTGGCTGGTTTTAACCATTTGTTGCTGGCTGGAGCATCATGAAATAGCCCCCGCTGTTTTAATTTACCAAAGGGGTAATGAAGGCACCATGGGAAACCCCTGCTGGGAAGCAAACTCACCAGGACCCTTGCTGAACCCCAGTGCAGTCAGGACCCTTTCCCCGTGCAGGACACGTTCCTGCCCCACAAGCAGTGCCCCACACCCCTGTGCCAGGTTAACGGCCAGCGACCCCGCAGAGGGACATGATGAGCCTGGAGAGCATCAGGGCGATGAGGGGGACCGTGGCAGGAGAGGGCACGGCCGCTGTGATGCTCAGCCCTTTATAGGGCCGCGATAGCGGGGCTGAATTCAGAGATAACCCCAGGCTGACACATGGCAGGGCTGAAGGGACCTGCCCTCCCTCCTCCGGTGAATTAAAGCAGCCCAAGCCCTGGGACATAAATCAGTGATGGAGACCAGAGATAGGAGCTCCCTTGGCTCGGAGCAGCGTGTTCGGCAGCCGTGGGTGCCCAGCCCGGTGTGTGGCAGCGTGGGGGTGCTCTGTGCCTCCCTGAAGGCAGTAAATTCCTCCGTGGGGCTGGGCGCCCGCTCTCCCCCTCGCCAGCCACGAAGGGATCGTTAATGCCTGCCGACCCCGGGGTCACAGGTCAGGCACCAAACCGTCCCGCCGGGCTGGGGGAAGTGGCCTTTCTAGTGACACGCAGCCGCTCAAGGCACTGTCACCATGCTGGGCCAAAACACTCAGGCTGAGGCCCTGGGACCCCGCAGTGCTGGGCTCGGGTGGTCCCTGGGTGCCAGGAAGGTTCTTGGGAAGGGATGCAACCTGCAAGAACTGGGGAAAACCAGACCGTGCCTGTCTTTTCTTAGGGGTCAGGCAGCAAGGAGGTAGATCTTCCCGATGCACGTACATACGCCCTTTTCCTTGTCCCCTCCGTGCTCGCACATTCCGTCCTTTGCTAAAACCTTCAACCTTCATGGCAGAAATTTCCCACCACAAGAAATTGTGGGGGAAAAAAAGAGTAAAAACCTAAAAGAACCGTTTTCAGTCTCTACCCAGAGGTGCTGCTGGCTGCCCCGCACACCGAGTGTGGCTCACCTCGGGTACCACCACCTTGGGCACCTGGGCCATCCCCAGAGCTGCAAGCAGGGCTCCCTTGAAGGTGTTGGGGCTCATCTGTGCCGGGAGAAGCCTTGGGGTCTGGATAGAGTTCCTGCAGCCTCACAGCCTCAGAGGAGGCAAGTGGAAAGCTCCTGGCAAGCCAATCTGTGAACGCCCACTCACTCCCACCGATGGGATCCCCTGCACCTCCCGTGTCACCCCAGCTGGCAGAGCCTTAATAACCCTGGCGCCACGCTCGGGCCAGCCTGGCCGTCCTGCGCCGAGAGCTCGTGGGTCGCTAATGAGCCCCGGCCCTCAATTGGCCCCAGCTGCAGAGCCAGGGCCGCGCTCCTGGCTGCTCTCAGAGGACATGGGGTGGATGTTCAACCAGTGTCCCTCGGGGCTGGGACCCCCATTGCCCCCGTTCCCACCCACCACCCCCTAATGTGTGAGATGTGAATTAAAAGTGTATCCTCAAGTGCTTAGGGCTCCTCCAGCACCGCCCCGATTACCGCCCGGGGCGGGAGAGCCCACGTTTTGCTGCCAGCATCCCCAGGTGCTCCCGCTGCCGCGCTGGGTGACAGCGAGGCCCACGGTTGTGTACGTGGTCGGGGTGACGAATGTCACTGTAACGATCCCCAAACGGAACAGGCTAAAGATTAAAACCAGCCCCCACGCTCCCCGGCCATGCCCACACTCCCCAACCTTAACATTTGCTGGAGTGCATGAAGCCCAGATAAGAACAAGTTAAATTTATCTTCAAAGAACCCCCAAAAGCGACTCTCTCTTAACCCCCTGCTCCCCGCCTCCCTCCTCGCCCGTATAAATCTTCCCCTTATCTGAACTTCCAAGGAGCAGGGCTGGCCGGGGGAAGGAGCGGGAACACAGCAGACTTTTTTAAGCCAAAACCCCCCTCTGGTTCGTATTAAAGAGGCAGGATAAAAGAGCACGAAGGGTCCCGCTGCGAGCATAAATAATGCAGGATGGGCCCTTTGCAGAGATTTACACCGGGCAGTTTTCTTAGAGAGAGACAAAGCCCAAAACAACAACAAGAGAGGCACAAGGGAGGTTTGTCCCCTGAGAAGGGGTGCCAGGGGCTGCGGCGAGGGGACCGGGGGCTGCAAGTGGGATGGGGACCCCATGGAGCTGGGCTCCGGCACAGCACCATGTGCTGACCCTGTCCCTCAGGGGGAGGGAGGGCCTGGGCAGGGGGGAAGGGGAAGGGAAAAGGGGAAGGGGCCGCAGTGCCCCGAGCTGCAGCACCCAGGTGGCAGTGACCTGCGTCTCACACGCCGGCACATCCGCAGCCCCTGCTGATCGGACAAAGGAAACTGGGCAGACACAGCCAAATTCCAGAAAATTATTTTTTCATTTTCTCCTTTATTAGTTTTTTATTAGAGGAAAAAATAAACGTAAGCTGACTCTGCTCGAGTGCAATCTTCACCAGAAAAGCTCCTGGCTCCCCTTGGGCTCTGAGCTTTGTGGGTTTGGCTGCCCCCCCTTCCCATCTCCCCCCTGGACTGGCAGCAGGGGGGGCAGGTCACAGCCTACAGCGGGGGGTGGGGGGGGGCTGCACGCTGCCCTGCCTGAGGATGCACAGCAGGAACCCAGAGCAGGGGCTACAGTAGGGGACCTCCCCCTCCCCATCTCTTGGAGCCAGGAGAACACCCAGATGTTGGCCCCGGGCTCTGGGGAGCTGGGGAAAGGCCTGTCCGTGCGGCTGGGCTGCTCAGAGAGAAGGTTCAGCAGAGATGCGGGGGATTCAGCAGCTGCCCAGGAGCTGTGGAGCTGCAGGCGTGGGTTTTGTCACACCCTCAGTCCTATCCCCCTTTTCTCAGCCATGGCCATTCATCTCTCCATCCCTGCACGGGGCATGGGACATCCCTGGGGACGAGCAGGGGACGAGCAGGGGACGAGCAGGGGACATCCCTGGGGATGAGCAGGGGACGAGCCACAGGCAATGCTGCAGGATGAGCAGTTGTGCTCCTCTGCTGGCTCCCACAGCCTCCCTGTGGAAGGATAGAGCCGGAGTTTAGGGGGCTGTTGGCACCCCCTGGCACTGATGCACGGCCAGAGGATGGGGGGAGCCTTCCTCCCCCACTGCAGAAGTTCTGGCTGGGGGGGTGTCCAGGGGGGCAGATGCAAAGGCAGCCCCTCGGGATCCACACGCTGTGGGAGCAGCAGATGAGTGAATAAATCCAACTGGGATGGAAACATCCCGGCCAAGGGATGAGCTTACGGCGGGGTCAGACTCAGCGGATGATGCAAAGCCTCTTCCCTTGATGCAACGTGGGGAAGTCGCAGCCCAATGAGAACCACTGGAAAAAGTCTTTGACCTTCCTGAGAGACTGGAACTGCACCTCCGGCCTGGAGAGCTGGGGGGGGGGGGCAGGTGTCCCTTGTGGTGGGACAGGGAGGATGGGTGGGGTCCATGGGATCCACAGTCACTTTGGGCAGATTGGGTGATGCAGCACACACGGCGGCCACTCCGGCTCTGCCGAGGCCAGGACCGAGCATTGCAGCGACACCAGGAGATGATGTCCTCCCTGCTGCCACCCTTCCTGCAGCAGCACCAGAGGCATGGGCCCACCACAGCTGCAGAACCCCCGTGCCACTGGCTGGAGGTGGGAAGGGCTGCCAAGACCCATTGCCCTCCCGCAAAGCTGCTCCAGGATCTGGAATCAATTATTCTCTGGGCCCAGGAATTAACACATTACAAAAGCAAAATGACTTCAAGAACCTGGAATGGGGTCCGGTTTTGCTCAAATTGTCACCTGCTGACCGTGCCCCTTCCCTCAGTGTGGGGAGGGGAGGCTGTGGGGCAGCGACGCGCGGCACGGGTGCCTGAGAGAGCAGGAAAACCCTGCCCGGCAATCAGCAGCTCCAGACCAGGGCTGGAGAGAGGTGTCGCTGCTCACTCCCCACGTCAGATGGATTTTTCTCATTCCTGGTTGAAGCTCTCCAGAGCTCAGTCCAAGGCGAGAGGTGACCCCGGGGCTGCCACGTGTGCCGTCCTCAGCGTGGTCTGGCTGGATGCTCGGTCGCACCCAGCCACCTCCCACTCAAAAGCATTCCCAAGTTATCAGCAACGCGTCCCAGCCAGCAGGAAACCTCCCTCTGCGCCCAGCGGCTCCGCTCACCTCTGCCAAGGGATTAGAGGTGAGGAACCCAAGCGACTCGAGGAGATAGCGCCCAGGAGGCTCACGGCCACGAGGGAGTCTCGCAGAGCCGAGGCGTTCATGGACAGGTGACTGAGCTGCGACTGCTCTGGGAAAAGCGGATTCCGCCTCGAATGGCTGCGGGTGCTCGTGGCGAGCTGCCCGCGCTCGTTCTCAACGCTTCTCTTCTCGAGTCATCCACCTTCTCATCTTGCTGCTTAAGCCTGCAAGAGGAAAAGTGCTCTAAAGGAATAAATAAAGCAGAGCGGGTGGGGTGCAGCTCAGAAAACCATCCCTGGGTGCAGCCTGTGGCTCAGGCTGCGCCATCTCTTTCTCAGGGCACAGGGTGGGTGTTCATGCCCTGGGCACAGCAATGCCAGCAATTCTGGGAATGTTCCTTCCAGCAAATCACAGAACCATAGAATCAGAAGGTTGGAAGAGACCTCTGTGATCATCGAGTCCAAAGGGCTGTCTGGGGGGGCACAAGGAGACCTCACGGGCTCCTCCTCACACAACCCAGGGCAACGTGTGGGTGAAGTCAGGAATCACTTCAATGCCCTGATGCCCTCCCCCCCGCCTGCCCGACACCCCCCCCTTCCTCCTCCTCCTTCACAGCCCTGGCTCCTGGCTTCAGCTGGAGAGAAATCCTGCTTTTTGCCTTGCGACCGAGCTAAGTGAGCTGGAGAAAATCAACACGGGATTTGCATTAACAGCAGTCGCTACAACAAGATTGCAGCCAAACACAATATTAGAAACTCAGATTCCCCTCCATCCTTAGTGCTTCCAGATGGAGCCCCTCGCACAGACCAAAGGGTAGGAGCGAACCCCCCTTCCTGCTCGCAGCACGGACCTTTTCTTCGGCCCCGCGCTCTGGAGGGGGTGAGGAGGGACAGATCTGCCCTTTGTCCGAGCCCTGAGCCCGATGCCAAAGCAGCAACGGGGCCAGCAGTTTCCCCACCTCCCAAAGCAGCAGATTTATTTCCGCTTACATTGGAGAGAGTTAAAAAAAAGAAAGACAAAAACCAAAGAGAAAGAGATCGGGATAATTCTGTAGGTCCCTCGGGATCTGTTTAGGGGAAGACATCCTTGGAATAACATCGGCAGTCCCAGCACCGCCTCCCGAGCCCAGCCAGGAACCGGCCTCTCCGGGCACTAAAATCACTATAGCAGAGTGCTAAAAATATTCATTACCCAGGAGGGAGCCGTCATAATTGAACAGGCCCCAGGTATTAAGTAGGTAGCAAGACCTGGCACAGGCTCCTTGGCTTACACCTAGTCCCACACATTTGTGTTTGCCATTAAAGCCTCCAGGCAAAGATGTTCCCAGGGAACGGCCAGAATCCGAGCGGCTGGCTTGTCCCCCCGCTGTGCTCTGCCAGGAGACCCCGCTCCCACGGAGCTGTCAGCTCCTCTATTTGAGCCGAAGCAGTTCGCCGGTGCCTGGGGCTTTGCCAGGTGGGTTCTGATAAGAGAAGAAGCTGCCTTGGTGCCGGGTGTGCGGGGCACAGCCCTCCTCCAGCAGCACCCTGACCCCCCCCTGCACCCCCCAGAGCTGCCGTCTCCCCCTCCACAACTTGGAATCCCAAGCTCAGCTCATGTTCTCATCCTGCAGGAAGCTCATTACACAACCTGGCTGATTTCTGTCCAGATTTTGCATGAGCCCAGCATTGCCTTGGGCAGGGGCTTCGTCTCTTCCCAGCCATCCCAATATGGAGTGGGTTTCACTGCTTCCTCCGGGCAGCCTGGAGCAAGTTCAGGGCTCCTTGGGCACCACTGAGAGGCTGCTTTGCTGTCTTTGGGACAAAAAGTCCTGTGCAGCTGCCACTGTTCCCCCAGCTCCCTTTCGTGCTGGCACAGGATAAGCACCTCCAAGCCTGTGCAAAGCACCTTCAGACAGATATAAAAATGGAATTTAAGTCTTTTTCAGCAGGAGCTTTTGCAGTTGCTGCTTTCCAGCTTTTCCCTGTGAGAAACTGTCCTGGCTGCATGTGCAGGGAACGCAGAGCGGCCACAAACCCTCCCGTTCCTGCGGGACTCAGAGGGTGCAGGATTGCGGGAGCCTGGCTGCCCTGCCCTGGGACCCAGTGGGGACTCAACACCCCCCCCAGCACCACTGGCACCCAGCCCAGCTCCCTGGTCCCCTGGGGAAGCACCGTGTCCGTGCTCCGGCAGTTCTGGCCCTGGCTCGGACGGATGCGCTCGCTCACGTCCTGTTAAGCCCCAGCCTGTTTACGGACCGCCAGCAGTGTTTACCGGCCTGCTCCGACCCTCTGCGAACCGGAGGCAGCTGCAGCTGCAGGAGGGATGCGGGAAGGGGGGGTTCAGCGATGCTCACTGCAGCCGGGCGTGCGGGTGTGTTTATCCTGCTGTGGCTGCCCCGGCCAAAACCCCGCGCCTGAACTCTGGATGGGATGCACAGAGTGATTTCTGCTCATGGGCACATCTCAAGCCCCCTCTACCTGAGGAGAACAAATGCAAGGGCTGCAGGAATGTTGTTCAAATCCTTCAGCCAGAAAACCCAGGCATGTTTTAATCTGGCAGCTACTGCCTGTATCACATTTTATGCTGGTATCATTGTGGAGAGGACCCCAGACCGGTGCCATCAGCCAGGGCTGGCACCTGCAGCACCCGCTGTACCTGCAGCGTAGCAGGCTCCACGTTTATAAGCAACAGATTTGCTTTGTGTCTTAAAGAAAAGCCCCTCGTAAAACCTGCCATCCCAGCAGAGAGACAAGAGGGGTCTCAGGGAGCCGTTGGCTCGGAAAGGTGCTGCAGAAGGAGCTGCTGTGATGGCGAGCCAAGTGCGGGGGTGGCCAAAGGAGGGGGGTGTTCTCGGGCTGTTGCTGAGCCTTTGCCAGGCCCGTCCCCACCTGCTGTGACAGAGGCAGGGACACACGCACGGACACACAGACACGGACACACAGACACGGACACACGTGAAATCAGCTGTGGGAATTCCCCATGTGAGGGGAAGCTGAGAGCTTCCCTCATCAAATGAAGCCTCTGGAGGCAAAATTACAAAGCAGGAGCAGCACACCGGCCACTCGGTGTTGCTGCCAAGACCTGGAACCGCACGATGTCCGCGCGGGGCCAGGCTGTGGGAAAGGGTGTCTGGGGGGCGCAGGCCTGAGGGCTCGGCTGGGATGCAGCTGCTCTGCCTCTGCCCAGCTTTGGGTTGGGGCAGGTGGAGCATGTGGCAGCTTCGTGTGTTTAAACAGCCATAAAACACAGCTTGGGGAAAATTCCCTTTAGAGCAGCAAGGGCAGAGGGCGGCTGGGGCAGCGCCAGGGCAAGGGCAGCGCGGGTGGCCCGGCTTCCCTTGCTCTGTGCTGCAGAGGAGCTGGGGGTGGCACAGCACCCCTGCACCCCCCCATGTGCCGAACAGCTTTTCGGGTGCCTTTGGATGCTCTGCAGCTGGGATGAGCGCTGCAGCAGGGGTTTGGGGACGGGCTGCTGGGTCAGCAGGCAGCCAGCACGGTACGGATCGGCCCAGAGGCTGCTCTAAGTCGCCCCATGGGTCAGTTTGGGCTGGAACTGGAGTGAGGGGGACCCTTCCCAGGAGGCTGCCGGGGTGCAATGGCTGTGGGGAAACAGCTACAACACTCAGGTTGGATACTGCTGTGTGCCATGCCTAGGCCCGATTTTAGGGATGCTCTGCCTCTTTCTGACGCGCTACGCAGCAAGGGCAGGAGGAGCTGGGCTCGGCTGCCCAGTGCGGTGCAGCCGGTGCCACCCGGGAGGTGGGTGAGGAGAGGGGTGGGAGCACAGGGCAGCGCGGAGGGCAGGCAGCGCGCTGCCCGCAGATAAGGGAAGATATAATGACGAGTTTTACACGCACAGAGATACAAAAAGCCAAATCCTGGAGGATAATTGCTCAAAAAAACAAAGGGGCGCTTCATATTTCTTGGCTCTCTGACAGAATTAGCACAGTGAGCGTTCCCTGGCTTTCCTTTCATTCTTCTCCAAAAACATCACTTTCCTCGGGGAGGGGGGATGAGGGGGTGGGAGCGGGGAAGCAGCGAGCATCGCCGGCACCCCCGCAGCGCATCGCAGCCAGCTGCTTGCAGGGAGCCCTCGCTGCCCACTCTGCTCCGTTGCCCTCTCCCAGACCCCTGTGCATGGGCAGCAGCGCGCTGGAGCCCAGCCTGCACGCCGGGGTCCCCAGCCTTCCCCTCCAGCAGCTCCTGGCTCGCCCATGTCCGCTGCAGTGGTGGTACCAAGCGCGGCGGGCGGGCAGCGTGCCAGCGGCGTGGTCTGATCCAGGAGTTTCAAGGAGGCAAACAGCTGGGGAAGAGCCTCGGAGGCTTTTTCCCAAGCTCGGAGAGCTCTCTGAAGCCGCATGGTGCTCGCCCCCGTACCCAGGTGTCCTTTGAAGGGGAGCAGGCAGCCCTGGCTCCCGGCAAGCTGCGGCACGGGCAGCACCGGGGAGCGCCCGCGTGGCAGGGCAGGGCGAGCGGGCTGCGTGCATGGGCAACCAAAAAGGGTTCTTTATTTATTACAGGAATTTGAGAAGCCACTGTCCAATGCCCCTGAGCCATGGGAGCTCACCTGCTGCCTTGAAAACCAAGACACAGGGTAGCGGTTTTAGCACTTCGGTGCAAGAAAGAGCACAAAAGGAGGGTGACAGGAGAGGAGTGGGGTGGGAAAGTCAGAAGGCAAGGGGGTAAGGGGAAGAGATATGAAGAGATTTAAGAAGGATATGGAACTGTTGGAACAGGTCCAGAGGAGGCTACAAGTATGATCCAAGGGCTGGAGCCCCTCTGCTGTGAGGGCAGGCTGGGAGAGTTGGAGTTGCTCAGACTGAAGAGGAGAAGGATCCAGGGAGACCTCAGAGCAGCTCCCAGTGCTGAAAGGGCTCCAGGAAAGCTGGGGAGGGGCTCTTTACAAGGGCCTGGAGTGACAGGACGAGGGGGAACGGCTTTAAATTGGAAGGGGGGAGATTTAGATCAGACATGAGGAAGAAATTCTTCATAATGAGAGTAGGGAGGCCCCGGCCCAGGGTGCCCAGAGCAGTGGTGGCTGCCCCATCCCTGGAGGTGTTCCAGGCCAGGTTGGATGGGGCTTGGAGCCCCCTGATCCAGTGGGAGGTGTCCCTGCCCATGGCAGGGGGGTAGGACTGGATGGGCTTTGAGGTCCCTTCCAGCCCGACTCACTCCCCGATTCTGTGATTCTATGAAGAGGAGACCACCACACCCCATCTATGAGTTGGCCACAGGGTGACAGGTCCAGTGTCACCACCCCAGCCCAGCACCGTAGCCTCAGCACCCCAAGCACCAGGAGTGAGGGAACATCCTTGGCATCCAGGAGCATTTTTGGTTTATCCCAATTAAAAAACACATCTCCAAAACCCTCTTGCTTACCAGTCCCTGCTCCCCAGGTTTGGTTTAAGTCCCCCTAGTGCCACTCTTCCCATGTCCCTGCCACCTGCAAGCCCTGCAGCATCCCTGTCGCACCTCCAGCTCCCCAGGGTTGGGTGGCAGCAGGGTCCCTGTGGGTGCCAGGAGCGGGGGCAGCAGCGGGGCCTCCCCCCTCAGCCCCACCGCTGGCAGCCTGAAGGCTGCAGCTTTTCAGGCCTCCCCATAAAAAGCATCATTCAGAGCTGGAATTAAAAAGCTTAAGTGTAAAAGAGCGCTAAAGGGAGCAGTGGAAGAACCGGATTTTCTTTGATTTGGTTTTTTTTCTTTTCTGAAGGATGCTGTATTGAGCCGAACACGACAAATATGCCAGGAATGTTTGTCCTCAGGGCCTGGGAGAGTAGGGAAAGGCGCAGAGAAAGGCACCGCTGGCACCTTATCAACACACCAGCCCCACTGTTTGTGCAAAGCCAAGTGCCAGCTGGATGGCAGCTGCCCACATCCCTGCGTAGGATGCCAGCGGGTACAGTGGTGCCACCAAGTGCATGGGCATCTGTTGTGCCACAAGGGGCACAACACCCCGGCAGTGATAGGGGCTCTGTGTGCCCAAGCCCTGCCTGCTCTTCAGAGGAAGCAGCAGCAGAGCTGAGCAGCGGCAGGGGATGATGTGATGTGGGGTGTGCAGCTCCCCACGATCCATCTCCCTCCAGTTCATCCCGGTGTGAGCACAGCTGCGATGGTTTTGGTTGGGGTTGGTAAGCCCGGTTGTCACAGCAGCATCACCTCCGCCCAGCTCAGAGCTGTGGCCCCAGCAATGGCTTTGTCTTGGGGGAACAGCAGGACAGGACCCAGCGCTGGGCCAGGGCATGGGCACAGGGCTGGCATCTACCAAGACACAGGAAGGGCAGAGGGGAGAGCACCACGTGCCCCAGGGATGCACCAGCATGATGCCAAGGTCCTCCACGTCCCTCCCAGGCTCCTCCACCCAATCCCACCAAAACTCTTCCCAGGGGACCTTAAAACCACTTGTTTGGTGCTCATCAAGACCTTGGTGTTTGCACCAAGGAAAGAGCCGCCAACAAGTCTCCACGCTGCTCCGGAGAGCCCCGGCCCGGCTTTGAGGAAGCCACGCGCAGCAGGCTGGGGCCGGGGCTAATTAACAGTCCTCGTTAAAAATATATTGTGGTTGGTTTAAACAAGGTTCCCCTAAGCCAGAGCAAACCATTGAGGGACTGCAGAGAGATAGCGAGTGAGCGAGGCGTCCGGGGAGGGGGAAGGCGATGCCTGGGTGCATTTATTTCTTTATTTACTTCCATTTCTAAAACAAAATAAAGTGCCTCTCTGTAGCTGTAGGCGCCCTAACGTCTATTAAAGCACCACATAGGAAATTGTAAAGCACAGGAAAACAACCCAGTCAGCCTGACCCCTTAACAAACTCCAGCCATAGCCAAAGTTGCAGAGTAAACAAAGCGAAGCCGCCGCCGTCAAGCCTCGGCTGGGTGCTGGGACAGCTCTGCTGGCCCCACCAGTGGCCAACTGGCCCCTTGCCCTGCCCGCTGGGTGCTCACTGAGGGTGCTGCCTGACCGAAGCAAGGAGCCCCTCTGCTGTGAGGCCAGGCTGGGAGAGTTGGGGTTGTCCAGCCTGGAGAGGAGAAGGCTCTGGGGAGACCTCAGAGCAGCTTCCAGTGCTGAAAGGGGCTCCAGGAAAGCTGGGAGGGATTTTTTACACAGGCAAGGAGTGATAGGCTGAGGGGAAATGGCTTTAAATTGGAAGGGGAAATATTTACAATAGACATCAGGGACAAATTCTTCACCATGAGGGTGGGGGAGGCCCTGGCACAGGTTGCCCAGAGAAGTGGTGGCTGCCCCATCCCTGGGATGAGGCTTTGAGCCCTCTGCTCCAGTGGGAGGTGTCCCTGCCCATGGCAGGGGGGTTGGAGCTGGGTGAGCTTTAAGGTCCCTTCCAACCCAAACCATTCCATGATTCTATGATTCTGTGCTCTGCTGCCTGCAGCGTCACCCCCAGCGCTGGCAATGCCACACACGGGACAGCATCGCTCCCAGGGCACGGGCTCAGCAGAAGGAACTGCATTCAGCAAAGCCCTGTCCTCACCCAGCTGCGAGGCAGCACAAACGGCCCCGGCCCCTCTCTGGGCTGCAAGGAGTGAAGGCAGCTGGGCTACAGCATTGCCTGACCACACACTTCCACATTTCCTTGGCCAAGAAGGAGATGATGTTGAATGAGTCAAGAGTTGGCCCGAGCGCCGGGGTCAGGAGGGTAATGTTTCCTTCAAAGTCAGATGCTTCATTTCCTCCTCACTGGAGATGATGATGCTCTGGGCCAGCGGTGGGTCCCATCTCTCCCAGCTGGCACAGCTCAGGACTGATGTGTCTCCAAGCCTTGGGGTTTGTCCCAGGCCCCCAGAGCCCTTCTGACACCCACGAAGAGGCACTGGCACCACTGCAAGCCATTAGCATCGGTCCCACCGAGGTATTGCTCCGTTTCCCTGGACACCAATAACTCAGCCAGAACCTGAGCAATTTTCTGTGCATAATAGCCAGAAATTTGCTCTCAGCAGCAGGCTCAGAAATCAGCGCCCCAGCAGAGGCAGCCTGCCTTAATCAGGCTGGCCACAACTTGGAACAAACCTGCTGATTAAGCCTTGGCAGAGGCGGCAGCCTGTGCTAAGGGCCTTCCCTCTGCCTCCTGCACAGGCACAGCACCAGGGTTCAGGAATCTTTATGAAATGCCTGCATTCTTCCGGAGCTGCCTGCCACCAGCGCTGCAGCCGCCTGCCCCGCGTCCCCCGTGCCCCCCACCCCAGGAGTGGCACGGACTGGGCACGCAGGGGGCGATGTAGGGCTGCTGCCCTGGCTCCGCTGCGGAGGGGAAGTTAGCGGGGAGCACAGCAAGGAGGCAGCATCCCTCACATCCAAGGTCTTCCCTGATGGATGGAAGCAGAGCTGTGTGAAGGGGCTTAGGGGGTGGGTTACGTTCCTGATAACCTCCAAACTCCCCCTGAATCCCACAGGGCTAGAGATCCCTCTCCTCTCTAGGGACTCGGGGAAAATGTTTAAGCAGGAGTCCCTGCTCATGGGGATTCAAATGACAGAACTGTGAATGCTGCCTGTGGCACCTCAGCAGTGAACGCAGCCACAGCCCCCACCACAGGGGTGCAGGAGAGGAAAGCCTTGGGTGATGCTCGGAGCAAACCACACAGTCTCGCCACAGTCCCAAGTGCAGGTGCTGCTCTCGACTTGCCCTTCAAGCCTCCCCCTCATGCTCTGCCTCCCATGTGCTCTCCACCTGAGCCAGGGTGTTGCTGCCACCTCTGCTGCCACAGGACACACCGGGCACCACACAGGTTGGTGGCTTTCCCCCCAGCCCTCTGACCGTAGGATGGAATATCAGGAGTTGCTGCTCCCGGGGCTGCTGCTGCCACCTCCAATGCCCATGGGACACAGCAGGCACTGCACAGCTTGGTGGCATTCCCTGGGCCACCCTAGCCCCTAGGATGGGATGTCAGGGCCCTCCTGTGCCACCCAGCTCTGTGGTGGGTGGATGAGAGCGGGTGCCAGAGACGCAGCCCTGCAGAGCGGGAGGCAGGACATCTCCCTCTGTCCTCCTGGCGTACCGGCAGGATGTTTACACGGTGGTTTCTGGCTGGTGAAGGACGCACGAAGCCTTAAAAAAAATAAAATTAAATACTACTAATAAAAAAAAAATCCCCTGTTGTTCCCTACAGCAGATGGGAAGTAAACACAGCTGCTCTGCCCACCCCAAACAGCATCCGTGCACCCACCGGCCCCCCTGCCCTGCCCACCCTGCGGTGGTCCCCATGCCCTTCCACACCGTGCGATGGGCGCAGAGTGAGAGGGGATGGGCTGTGTGGGATGGCACGTTCCTGCCCCAAGGAGCCATCCTGAAGAAGTCCAGTGGGTCCAGCCTCAACTCTTTCGTTGCAGGAAGGAGTGGAGGAGAAGACCTCTGGACCCCTCTGGAAGGAGAAGCCAGGGAGGACAGTGTGAGTGGGGCAGGGGACATGTCCTCCCCTCAGCCTTGGAACAAGAGCAGAGGAAGGAGAACATGATGGCTGTGTGGGAAGAGGATGGGCTCGTGCTGCTGCAGGAGGTCAAGGCTGCCCACTTCCACGTGGAGAACGGGGTGAAGTGGAGGTTAAACCTCGGGAAACACTTCTCGGCTCAAGCTGGGGTGTGGGTGGCAGGGCCGGCTCCTGGCGAGCCGTGAGCTGCCTCCGCAGGACAGGCTGGGGGGACCCTCGGAGCAGGCTGCGTGCCTGCCACACCGCCGTGGCTGGGATTCCCCATATCCTTTCCTTCTTCCTTAATCCCTTCTTCCTCCTGGCAGCAGGGCCTGCCGCAGCTCCCCAGCCCGCAGAGATTCCCACCCCATCTGACCTGAAACTGGGGAGAAAGCAAACCTTTCCCACATTTGCTATGCAACCGCATCAGCTCCAGGGCAGAGCTGTGAGTGGGAACCTTCACGACGGCTTCCTCTGAAGAAACACTCCTGGTTCTGGATTTAAATAAAGCACATGGATGTCTAAACCCCACGCACAAGCAGAAGTACCAAATCCCCCCGATTTAACTTTTGCCACAACTTGCTCAGCATGGTTTTAACAAGCAGTTGCAGGCCCGTCAGCCTCCGGGTTCAGGAGCCCTGTGGGGGGCTGGGCTGTGCTTGAGGGATGCTCAGGGCTGCAGGGATTCTGCCAGGGGCGCCTGAGGCTGCCAGGAGTTCTCTGGGCTGCGGGGATGTCCGAGGTTGGAAGAGGGTTGGAGGCTGTGGGGATGCTCGGGGCTAGAAGGGATGCTTGATGCTGTGAGGATGCTGAGGGCTATGAGGATGCTGAGGGCTGCGGGGATGCTGAGGGTTGTGAGGATGCTCAGGGCTGTGGGGATGCTCAGGGCTGTAGGGATGCTCAGGGCTGTGAGGATGCTCAGGGCTGCGGGGATGCTCAGGGCTGCGGGGATGCTCAGGGCTGGCAAGGCTGCTCACGGGCAGAGTGTTCGAGGGTTACAGCTTGCTGGCAGCCAGGGCAGGGTCTGCGGGTGCTCCTGTCCGCGCCGCTTGCGTGGAGCTCGGCTGTCCCCTAGTGCACGGCGGGCTGCACGGCACGGCAGGGCTGGCATGGCAGAACAGGGCAAAGAGGGAGCCCTGCACATCAAGATCCACCTTCCACTTTCCAGTCTCCCGCTTCCCGTCAGCCTGCACGTTTTTGGGGGCTCCGCTATTTATTCAGCGTCCCGCTCCTTGCCCTTCCCTGTTTTCCCACCTCTGTGCTCCCTCTTGGCCTTTTACCCCTTTTGGGCCTCAGCTTTCTATTCGCCCCCACTCTTCTTAATGGTCTCCACTTCTTCTTTAGACTCCTGCTCCTTTTCAACCTCTCATTATTCAACGACCTCCACTCTTCTTCGGACTCTTTCAAACTCAGACTCCGTTTAACCTACAATTTTATCAGCCTCCCCCCACTTTCAGCCTCCACTTTTTTCTGGACTCTACTTTCCCCTTGGCCTCCCACTTTGCTTTGGCCCCCAACCCTTATCAGCCTCTGCATTTCTTTTCCCCTTCCACCCTTTCTTGGCCTCCTACCCTTTCACAACCTCTCTTTTTTGACCCCCACCCCACTTTTTTCGGTCTTGCACTCCTTTTCACCCTCTGCTTTTTCTCGGTCTGCAATCTTCTTTTTGATTCCACCTCCTTTCCAGCCTCCTCATTTTTAGCTGCTGCAGTTTTTTCAGCCTTCCTTGTTTTGTCCATCTCCAATATTTTTTGGCCTCTGACTTCTTTACTAAACCTGCTGCTCTTTTTCAGCCTCTCACTCTTCTTTGACCTCCACTCTTTGTCAGACTCTTTCAGCCTCAGATTCCATTTCCCCCTACAATTTTCCCAGCGCCGAACTTTTTTGGCCACCGTTTTTTTTGTTGGCTGCTACTTTTTTTTTCACTCTTTCACTTTTGCTTGGCTTCCAGTCTTTTTTGATCTCCAGCTTACCTGTGTCTCCCACTATTTTAGGGGGAGCTCTTTTTTCCAGCACCGTTGACGGGTGAGCAGAGGGACGCAGCAGCCACCCACGCAGTGCCTGGGGAGTAGGCACAGGCACACGGGATGGGGAAAGGAGAGCGAGAGTTGGGAGTGGAAAGGGTGAGGGCAGAGAGATGGGGCCATCATACCCTGAGCAACCTCACCTGGGGCTCTCCATGCCCAGCCACAGCTCTATTTAAGCTCAGCCTGGAGCCCCTCACCTTATTCCTCACCTTGGTGTGGGTGTGCCCACCTCCAGCCCTGCCTCCAGCAGGGGTCTCAGCCTTGCAGCACAGGTAACTTCTCTCTGGGGTGGGCAGGTGTCCATCGTGGCTTGTCTCCAGCCCTGGCTTTGCCCCTGGCTCTGGGGGTCAGTTGGAGCTGAGGTGCAGCCTTGCTTCCAGCCCTGCATCCCTTCACTCCTGCCTGGATGGACCTTGGATCTGACTCAGTGCTTGCCCTGAGCTGTGATGCCAGCACCTGGCTGTGCCAGCCCTGGGGGGTCGCACCCCATGGGTGAGGGTGCAGCCTGTGCTGGGGTCACCCCCTGGCTTCCAGCTTGCCTGTCCCTGGGGAGCAGCTGCCCTTCCACTCCCTGGCAGAGCTTTGGGGCAGTAGGGTCAGCCTTCAGCTGTGCCCTGCTGGGGCTGTGGGCAGGACGGAGGCTCACATCCCTGATGCCAGGGGGATGAGCGTGAGCCCCGGGCCCTTCACCACACTGCCCACCGGCTGGACTGGCCGCTCGGAGCGGGGGAGCCCCGGGGGTGCGGGCGGGCGGCTCGGAGCGGGAGGGGCTCGGCGGCGGCGGCCCGCGGGGGGGCAGCAGAGCCCCAGCCACGGCTGGCGCTGCCCGGGATTGATGGACTCACCTGGGGTGGGTGGGATCTCGGCATGGGTGGGACCGTGGGTCGCGTGGGGCAGGTGGGAAGGGCCCCATCCCTTCTCTCGCCCAGGGCTCACAGGAGCACGGGTTGTCGTTCCGCGCCACCCTGCGCACACGGCGCGGTTGGGGGGTCCCGCAGGTGGCCCTGATGTTTTCGAAAAGGGCTTTTGCAGCGATCACCACAGAAAATTCAAGCACCCCCCTGCTGGGCTGCCTGGCTTGGTGACCCCAAAGAGGGGGCCGGGGGCCGTGCCAGTGTTACACCTGCTGGAGGCAAAGGTGATGGGCTCGGAGCAAGAGGGGAGGTGCTGCGGTGAGAGCCTCGTGCAGCAAGTGCAGGAGCTGGCCCTGTGGGTGAGCAAGCACCCGGTGACATCCACTGTCACAGCAAGGTTGTCAGCACCCAGGTCACCCTGGGGCTCAGCTCACCCTGCTATTACAGAGAGCGACTCCTGCTTAGGACAAGGGGTAACGGTGTTAAACCGAAAGATGGAGGCTGAGACTGGATACAAGGAGGAAATTTTTACAATGAGGGTGGTGAAACATTGGACCAGGTTACCCAGAGAGGTGGTGGATGCCCCATCCCTGGAAACATTCAAGGTTGGGTTGGATGGGGCTCTGAGCAAGCTGATCTGAGTGAAGGTGTCCTTGCTCACTGCAGGGGGGTTGGACTGGATGGGCTTTAAATGTCCCTTCCAACCTAAACCATTCCACGATTCTAACACAGCGAGCACCCTGGCCAGAGCTGGACACTGGTGAGATAAGCCCGGGCCATAACCACGTGTGGCTGGAAAGGTGGGAAAGGGAACTTGAAGGGAGTGAGGGATGGCTCTGTGATCAGCAAACCAGCTAGTCAGAGGCTGTAGCTATTGGCAGGCATCCAGGGAGGATGCTCTGATCAAGTCAGGTGTTCAGATCTTCTGTCCTTCCTTGGCAGCACCAGGACCTTCCATTGCCAACAATGGCTTCTTCATCTTTAACCATCAAAGCAAGTAAAAGGGAAATGAGTATCCACCAGTGCCTGTAGATACCACCCTCCCTCCTCCTGGAGGCATTAACCAGTACTGGTCCAGCCATGGCTGAGGAGCAGGTGTGAGTACCCTCACTCCAGGGCTCTTTTTATCCAGTGGGATGAGCTTCCTGGCTGTTGGTGCAGACACAGGTCTATCAGCCTGGATGCGGGCTGCCTGCCAAATCCGATAAGTCTGCACAGCTTCCCCCTCGCCAGCCCCCTTGCCCATCCCCACCATCTTCAAAGCCAGTAACCTGGCAGTCGTTCTGAAACCCAGGCAGAGCCTCCATGCCATGGCTTGGCATGCAGCTCAAAGGCTCAATTAACAACATCTGCTTTTGTGGGTTGTAAAACCCTCTCCCTGCTCCCCTCTCTTGCTCTGAGTGCTCACAGCTGGGACCAGCATGGGGCTGCAGCCAGCTGGGGCCAGGGGAGCTCTGTAGGGCAGCTACCCTGCCAGTGTGGTATGCTGTGCCACCTCTGCCACCACTCTCCTTGGATCACATCTCACCTCCTGGATTCAGAGCCTGATGGCAGCAGAAGGTGGGAGGGAGTGTAGCAGGGGTCAAGGTGCAGAGGGCCATGGTGGGGACCACGCAAGTGTAGGGTGATGGAGGCTGAAACAGGAGAGGTGTTAGAGATGTCTCACACTAGGAAAGTGTAGGAACCCCGGTGAAGCGTGTGCATCCCAGTCTCTTGCAGGAAATGGTAAGAAACACCACGGAACAAAGGGGGAAGATCTGGGGTGGAGGTCTGCAGGGAGAGCAGAGGGTGTTGCAGCCCAGCCCTGCTCCCCTCTGATTTGGTGATCCCTGGCCCATACTGAGGTGCAGGACAAGAGGTCCTGGTGTGGGTAGGATGCAGACTGGGTCTTGCATGGGAGGACCCGCAGGAGGCACCCACACTGAGGGCAGTAGCACCGACAGGGCAATGAGGTCCATGCCCTCTGTCCATCCCCACTCCTTCCTCCTGGAGCTGGCAGTCTGCAGCTTGGCTGGCTGCTCTGGGGCTGCAGAGTGAGCACCTGAGACAGGCTTGAGAGTACCATTCCTGTGCAGCTGACACAGCTGGGTCCAAGGGGCTCCCAGCAAAGCCATGGTGCAGGCAGAAGGGAGAGGCGTGGAAGAAGGTCAGGATGGCCTTTCTGGACAGAAACCAAAATTATGTCCTCCTTCAACCATAATGCAAGGAAAGGACCTGTCAAGAGGGCAGGGAATGAGGCAGGTAACAGGGAGATGGGAGCTCAGCTGTTTGCTTCTCTCCAGCCTGGAGCAGCACTGCACTGGCACAACATGAGTGTTTGAGGTCTCAGGCAGCTGGTGAGCCCCTCTCACCAATAACACAGATTCTTGTTAAGGTGACCCCACTACAGCTCCACTTCCAGGAGCGCTGGTGGTACTGGGAGCCTGCTTCCATGGACTCCTTCATGGCCAGCTGCAACCTGCACCCAGCAGCTCTCCATCCTCTCCAGGAGGAGCAGGGTGTGGACACGGCCATTCCCCAGAAGCGGTGCAAGGCAGCTTCCTCCTGATCTGTGCACCTCGGGTCCCTGGGCACAGAGCTGTGCCAAGAGGCAATGCGGTGGCACCAGCTGGGGGACCTGATGGGGAAACCAGCCCATGCCCCAGAGGCTAGCTGGGAGCCCCCACCAGCACCCATTGTTCAGGAACTGAAGCAATAGGAGCCCTTGCCCAAGGAGCCGGGAGTCTGGCCGGTCTGGCCAGCAGCTCAGCTATGTGGTCTGAAGGCTTTCCCAGGAGGGCCGTATAGAAGCAGGGCTGGACGGCTATGTCTAGGGAAGCGGCGCCACACAAGGGCTATCGAGGATGGGAGGGCACGGAGCCAGCCCAGAGATGTGGATTTGTGAATGAGAGCAGTACGGGCAGTGCCGGCGGGGCAAGGCTGGGGGGTGTCCCCTGGAAAGGGGCTCCCTGAGGCCCTCACCCTGGTGGCAGCCAGACCCTCCCAGCCTGGCGCCAAGCAAGAGCAAATGGGTCCCAAGGGCAATATCAGGCAGGGGACTACTGAGCTCTGACATCAAAGCAGCAAACCCTGAGCACCAAGGCACAGCGTCCCTGCCTTTCTCGGTCTCATTGCAAGAAGCTCCAGGACATACATCCACTTCTTCCCCACCTTCTGGCTGTTACAACTGGTTGCACTTGATTTACTGGCTGCCAGAGCAAGGGCTGCTGTGGCTGGGGAGCTCCCAGGGCCTCTCTCTGTATGAAGCAACCTCAGCTGCTTTCTGACTGCAGCAAATCCTCCCATGCCAGGGGCATCCCTTAGCGAGATTCCCTGAAACACTAGCAGTGCTTACCTGTGCTGTGGGGTCCCTCAGCTCCTGCCTGGCTGGGAGCTGGTGAGAGCAGGGCTTGCTAGGTCTATCATTGCGTTTTGAATGAGATGCGTGACCAGAACGCAAGGCTCATTCCAGCTCAGGGCATGTGATGTTCCTATGATGGGCAAAGCACCACGGGCTGTGCTTCAGTGGCATTTCAATGACTGTGAGCCAAACATCGGCCCCTACAGCCAGGTAAGGGGTAAAGGGAGGGGGCTGCAGAGCCACGTGGGGCAGGAAAGGAAGGAGTCTGGGGGGGAGAACTTAGACACACGCGTATGGATGTGGACACAAGCCTGAGCCCGGTCACGCTCTGTGCTGTGCCCTGGCAGAGGGGAGAGCAGATCGCTGCAGTTCTGAGGCTTGGCTGCAGGATGGGTGTGGATGAGCAGGGCTGGACTGCTCCCGGGTCAAGCTGACAGACAGGACTGCTGCCCCTCTGGTTCCTCTGACTGTGGGTCCTTCTTTGTCTGGTCTTTCATCTGAGGCCGCACCAAACACGTGCGCTTGCAGGAGCTGGGGCACATGTGGCTGCGTGCCCCGGTCTGCACTCAGCTCTTGGCAGCCCCAGAGCAGCCAGCCAGGCCGTTTCTCTTCCCCAGCTGACGTGGACTACAGTAAGAAAAGGTCTCCTTGCACGGTGGGAAGTTGGAGCTGGAGTGGCACTTCCTAAATGCTGGCTGGGTGCAGAGGTGTTTGAAACACAGCACTGTGAGCACTGCAGAGAGCCCTTCACAGAGACCACACCAAGCCTCGTCAGCCGTGGCATGTGGTAAGAAAACGCTGGTGGCAACTTCCTCGCTTGCTTGTCCCTATTTGAAAGTGTGCCTGGTTAACCAGCTGCCTGATGAGTGCCAGGTAATGATGGAAACTCTCCAAATCCCTGAAGGTGCCTGTGCTCCCCTGAGAAGCCTCTGAGCAGTGCAGAGAAGGCTGGCCCAGAGCTGACTCTCCCACCTGCGGAGCTGAGACCCAGCCCCTGCATAGAATCACAGAACCATGGAATGGTTTGGGTTGGAAGGGATCTCACAACCCATCCATTTCCAACCCCCCTGCCATGGGCAGGGACACCTCCCACTGGGTCAGGGGGCTCCAAGCCCCATCCAACCTGACCTGGAACACCTCCATGGATGGGGCAGCCACCGCTGCTCTGGGCACCCTGGGCCAGGGCCTCCCCGCCCTCACAGGAAAATATTCCTGATATCTCATCTAAATGTTCCCTGTTTCGGCTAAAAATCATTCTCCCTCACCCCGTCCCTGCACTCCCTGATCCAGAGCCCCTCCCCAGCTTTCCTGCAGCTCTTTTCAGTCCTGGGAGGCTGCTCGGAGGTCTCCCCAGAGCCTTCTCCTCTCCAGGATGAACAACCCCAACTCTTACACCAAACATCTCCGCTCGGTGTAAGGAAAACATCAATAAGCAACGTTGCCCTTTGAATACCAGCGGCAGTAAACAGAAAGCCAAGGAAGGCTGAGCAAACGAGCCCGTTCTCTCATGAAGGGCCATGTGTAAAGTGCTGGTTTTGCAATGCAAGAGCAGTGAGTGGGAGGAGCAGTTAATGTTTTCCCAGCAAGGGGAAACTCCCTGGGTGGAAATAGCGCTGTGCCCTGGAAACAGAGCCCTTCACTAAACAGGGCAGTGTTTGTGCAGCCTCATCTCAGCCGGGTGATGCTGAGCAGGGCACAGCCTCTGCGGTGGAGACCTGCTCCCAGCAGGCATGGGAGCGATGAGCTTCCACCAAAGAGAAGCTGAGGCTGGGGGTGAGCTCATGCCCACACGGGTGGGCTCCTTAGGAAGCTCTTCCCATGCTCTCCCTGCTGCCCTTCCTTCTGGTTGCATTCAGCCCACCAGCACCCATGAAAGGACCAGGAGTGCAAGGGCAGGAAGAAAGAGTAGCCCTCTGGCTGGGCAAAAAGCTGACATAGGGTGGGAACTGTGGGGCTTTGTGGAGATAGGTAGGAAAAGGCTTGGAGGAGGCTTAAAGAGCAGCTCCCTGCTGAAGAGAGGGGGAAGAGAAGATCCTCTCTGCTGACACAAATAGCACCTAAATCACTGGGCTTATCTGGCAGCCAGCTAGCCTTTAGCAGGGGCCTCTCAACCCCCTGCAGTGATGTGGGACATCGTGTCCCTTCCCGCGCTGAGCCGCCCAGCATCAGCGGGCAAAGCACAAGGCAAGGGGCTGCCTCCATCAGCCACAGCCAAAGGACAGCAAGATCCGGTGTCAGACATGTGACGGGGTATGCAAGGGTCTGAGGGGTTCTCTTCTCGTCCTGTTAGCTCTTTTTAGGTCTGACAAGACACTGCTGCTGGCCTCTTGCCTGCAGTGCTCTCTCTGAGCTGCTGAGGTTTGCACAACATAGAACACGGACCACAGGCTGAAACAGCTGTACATCACCCGGAGGAGGGGAAAGCCCTCGGGCAACACAGCCTGTCAAGAGTGTGAGAGACTGAGCTGGAGCCCAGACACTGCTGCCGCTTGGCTGGGCAGCACAACTTAGGGAGTTGAGGTCCCTGCCTGCATGCCTAGAGCTTGCACCAAGTATACTCACACTGCTTGAATTTTCCCTGTGTACCTGGTGCCTCAGTTTTCCACCAGAAAGAAGGATCCTTATCTCTGCCAGGTAGGCTGGGGCTCCATTCCCAGCAGCAAGGAGTTGCTGCAGTCACAGCCTTGCGCTTTATGGCAAACACAGAGGGAGCACGGTCAGCATCTGTTTCCAGAATGATGGCTCTGGTGGCCCAAGCCTTGGTATGAGTGAGGTAGGCACTGGTAGTCCCAGGAAATACCCCGCCAGAGGAACCCCAGGCATGCAGGAGTAGCGCTCTAGGCTATTCCAGCACCTCCTCCCAGCTGGGCTGAAGGAGCAGGAAGGGGCAAGGTGGAAAAGCCAGAGGGAAGCTGCCCCTGAGCTCCGTGCTCGCGGAGCTGCAGGTGCCTGTGCAACAGCTCAGAGCTCAGTCTCCAGCCTGGGTTGCAGTTTTCCTTATATCACTTTCAGTGATGTTCGACATTTGTTCGTTCCGGCTGTAAAACCTCTCCTGGCTCGAGCCCAGATATTTTCTCACCTCAGCGCCTCAGCCAGAGCAGAGCAAACTGTTGCAGTGTCTGCAGCTCAGACACGTCGGCCTTCGTGATTAACGTGCTCTTTGCTCCGGGCGTGCTGCGTGGCGGGAGGGCTGGGAGTTCAGTTCCAGCTATACAGCCCTCGCGATGTCACACAGCCGTACAGTGGCTGTCACAGACACAGGTCGGTGGCCCGTGTCCTGTTGTGCAGGGCCCCTGTTCAGAGCTGGGTGTCTCTCAACAGGAGCGGGGGCCGTGGAAAAGCAACTCCTGATCTGGGCCTGGGTATTTGGGATGCGTGCTGTGGTGGGCAGGAGGATTTCCACTGCTCGTGCTCACATCGGAGCAGCACCTGAGCACCACCTGAGCCAGCAGCCTTCCCGCCCACACACAAACACCGTGAACTACTCTTTCCCCACAGGTCAGGCTGACAAAAGGGCGAAGGACAAAGCCTCCAGTGACTTTCCCTGTGTCTGCAGGATCCCACCTGGGCCAACCAGAGGGAGACAAGCAGCTCTGTTGCTGGAGCGCTGTCGGCACAGCTGAGCAGCATGAAGGACTTGGTTCACTTTGGGACAGAGCTTGACGAAAACCCCAGAAATAGGAACACTTGAACCGATTCCCACACGCAGCCAGGTTAGTGCCCGAGGGCGAGGACGGATTCCTGTATGGAGGGGGCTCTGCCTGCTGCTCTGCTTACAGCAGGAGTTGGTGTTGCAGAGCTCTGTTGGGTCTGCCCTCCCAGTAAGCTAACCGTCTCCCGTTTAACCAGCCCACGACCCCCTCGTTGGGCGCTACCAGGGTCTGGGTGACGTTCACTGGAAGTTTGATTCCTCTTCATTTTGGTGCCTGTTCAAAAATTGCTCTTGGTGATCCAGAAATGGAATCGTTGGGTGGTCTTCTCGAGGTGAGCAGGGCCTGAGGATGCCCAGCACCCATCTGCCACGGGAGAGCTGCGTGACCCCGAGAGCCCCAGGGACACCTCCCACCGGATCAGGCTGCTCTAAGCCCCCGAGCCGGGGCTCCCCGGGACGGGATGCGAACGGGAGAAGCCCAGTCAAGCGCGGTGGTGCCGGGGCACTGGAGGGGGGGCGGGGGGGGGGGCGGACACGACGACACACACGCACGGGGCCCCGGGTTGGACGGGGGGGTCCCCATCCCGCCCCCCTCGCCGGCAGCGCTGGCCGCGCCGCGCCCCGGCGGCCCCGGGAGGAGCTGTCCTTCAGCACCACGGCACCTGCTGGCCGCCGCGGGCACGGGGGCAGCGCACGGGCACCGGGGGCGGCGGGCGGGGGGGCAGCGAATGGGCACCGGGGGCGGCGGGCGGGGGGGCAGCGAACGGGCACCGGGGGCGGCGGGACGGGGAATGGGGGACGGTAAACGAGTATCGGGGGGGAACGAGGGACGGTAAACAGGTATCGGGAGGGAAACGGGGAGCGGTGAACGGGCAGAGAATGAAAAACGGGGGTTAATGGGGAGGAGGAGAATGAACGGGCACCAGAGGGAGGGGGGATGGACGGAGAATGTGAAGCTAAGTGGGTGGCTGGGGGGGGAACCAGGTACCGGGAGAGGTGGGGGAGCAGTGAGTGAGTACGGAGGGGGAAGAGGCGAGCAGTGAAAGGTTACCGAGAGGGGGGGAACAGGTACGGTGGGGGGGGGGGGGGGGGGGTGGGTGTTGTAGGGGGGCACCAGCTACCGGGAGGGGAAGCAGTGAGCTCGTACCGGGGCGGGGGTGGGGGGAGAAGTAGCAGTGAAGTGGTACCGGAAGGTGGAGAAGGGGGAGGAAACGTGTCCCGGGGGGGGGGAGAGGGGCAGGCAATGAAGAGTTACGGGGAGAGGGGAGCAGCGAAGGGGTACCGGGAGGGATGTGAAGCGAACGGGCACGGGAGGGTGGAGGGGAGAACGTCTGAACGGGTACCGAGGCGGGGGGATGAAACAGGTAACGGGGGCGAGGCAGCAGTGAACGGGTACCGGAGAGTGGAGGGGGGGACGACAATGAACGGGCAACCGAGGGAGTGGGGAATGGAGACAATGAACGAGCACCGGGGGTAGGGGGGAGCAGGTACCGGGAGGGGGGAGACAATGAACGGGTTGCCGGGATGCGGGGGCAGGGGGGCAGCAAGCCGGGGCACCGGGGGGATGTGAAGCGAACGGGAACCGGGGGGAGAGGCGGCCCGGGCGCTGAGCGGGCAGCGGCGGGGGGGCAGGCAGTGAGCGGGCCCCGGGAGCGGCGGGGGGGGCGCGGGGGGCGGGCGGCGCAGGCGCAGGGCTGCGCGGCCGAAGATGGCGGCAGAGTGAGGCCATGGTGCGCGGCGGGCGCGGCGCTGCCCGCGGGCTGGCGCAGCCGCCGGGCAAGCGGAAACCGGAGTGACCGGGGGCGGGGGGGGGAGGATGCCCGGCGGCGGCGGCGAGGGGGGGGGGCGCGGCGCTGTGAGCGGGGGCGCGGGGATGGCGGAGCAGCAGCATCGGTGCCGGCATCAGCGGCTCGGCGGGTGCAGGTGACAAGGGATGCTCGGTGGCTGCAGGCGACAGCGAATGCTCGGCGGGGGCAGGTGATAGCGGGAGCTCGGCGCGGGCAGGCGACAGGGGATGCTCCGTGGGTCCAGGTGACACCGGGAGCTCGGCGGGTGCGGGCGACAGCGGATGCTCCGTGGGTCCAGCCGATAACGGATGCTCCGCTGGTCCAAGGGATAACGGGAGCTCGGCGGGTCCAGTTGATAACGGATGCTCGGTGGATGCAGGTGACACCGGAGGCTCGGCGGGTCCAGGTGATAACGGATGCTCGGCGGGCGCAGGTGACAGCGGTGACAGCGGCGGCGGCTCGGAGCCCCCCCCCGCCGCCGGGCATCCCCCCCCGCTGCCGGGCAGGATGATCCGCGGCGCCTGGATGTACCCCCGCGGGGGGGCGGCCGGGGGGGCCGTGTGCTGCGCCCCTCGCCGTAGCGACAAGCCGGTGGCAGACCCGGAGCGGGCGCAGAAATGGCGCCTCTCGCTGGCATCCCTCCTCTTCTTCACCGTGCTCCTCTCCGACCATCTGTGGCTGTGCGCGGGGGCCAAGCTGCGGGCGCGGGAGCGGAGCGGGGGCGCCGCCAGGGCGAGGGGCCGCCACACGGAGGGGGAGAGCTGCCAAGCCCTCGTGGGCAACCTCAGCCGGGCTCCTGGCCACTGCCCCCCCCACCGTGGCGACCTGGACTCGGCGTGTGCCCGGCTGCACGCCCTGCAGCGCCCGCCACTGCGCTCGCCCCCCGCATCGCCCTCCTCCAAGAGGACCTTGCTGCAGGCTTACTTTAGGAACTTCAACCTCTCCTTTTGTGATACTTACACGATCTGGGACCTGCTGCGGGAGATGGGTGGCCCGGACGGCCTGGACTGCAGCCTGGACAACCTGGTGCTGGAGTTGGTGGTGGCCGGCGACGCCTGCAGCAGCTGCGTCCAGGCCTACCAGCGCCTGGACCAACACGCGCAGGAGAAGTACGAGGAGTTCGACCTCCTGCTGGAGAAGTACTTGCAATCCGAAGAGTACTCGGTCAGATCCTGCTTGACGGACTGCAAGGTAGGAGGGGGGGAAACGGGGAGGTCCCTCTCGTGCTGTCCCGCCAAGCCCAAGGGCTCCCGGCTGCAGGAGGGGCTGTGGGCCTCCTGCCCACTCACCTTCTCACAAACTGGGTGTCCTGGCTGCAGGAGGGGCTGTGGGTCCTGGCTGCAAGAGGAGGGCCCGCTCCTTCCTGCCTCTGTGTCTGCCCACAGACTGGGGGTCTCAGCTGCAGAAGAGGGTCTCACTCCTTCCTGACCAGTCACCTGCCCATGGGCTCAGGTTCTCTCTTTGCCCCGAGCCCCATTCTGGCAGAGGTGGCAGGTCGGATCCAGAGCCTTCGGAGCAGCTGGGACGGGATGGTGGGATCAAGAGGGCAGAGCAGAGCTTGGTTGGAGCGTGCGTGCACTATCACAACCCTTCAAACCCATCAGGGCACAGGCAGGTGCCAGACATCCCACTCCCTCCAAGCCTCACCCGCGCCCCTTTGCACGTACGCAGGGGCCCCTCATTGCTGCCTCGGGCCTGGTGCTGCGCAGGGCTGGGTCAGCCCGGGGCTCTGCCTGGCCGCTGGTAAGCTGAGGTGTTTAGACAAGTGGTGACCTGAGATGAACTGTGCTGCCAGAGCCCCTTCCTTGCAGGCAGCAGCTTTTTTCCAGCCCTTCCACTCCTTCTCCCCAGGGAGATGGATGGAGTACGAAGATGTCTCCATCCCTCATCATTCCCCCAGCCTTGGAGCACGGTCCACGTTCTGAAAGGGAATAGGTTGCCAAAAGTGAATGGCTTGCCTCGCCCAGCATCAATTGGATCAAACCTCAGAACAGTGCTGTCTCCTCTCCATCCGATGCCGCGGTCCCATGTCTGTCTGGAGCCCAGCATGGTTCTGCTTTCTCACGGGGTGCAGAGAAGCCCCTGGTGCCATGGCTCTGAGCTCCCTGGCTCACCTGTGCGCGCTGCCCCTGGACGTCGCCTCTGGGCAGTGTAATGGTCTGCATATATGCTTCCCTTTCTTGGAGCCGTGTCTTGGGAGAGAGGCAGCGGGGTGGGATACAGCATTGACCTCGGGGGGATGCTGGCAGAGCATCCCCCAGTGACAGGGTGAGGCTTGGCCACTGGTCCTCTGGGAGAGTTTTGAGGGACACTTAGAGATGTGGTGGCGACTCATTGCTGGCAAAGCGTGGGAGCAGCACCGGGGCGCAGCGCTGGGGACACCGAGGTGGTGTCTTTCATCAAGGGCACAACGGTGAGATCCTGGCCGCTGCTCCCAGGCCCGTGTTTCTGCATCATGTTTGTGAGGAGCGGGTTTTGGAAAGGAGCTAGTGCTGGCGTTCTGGGCTGGTGCCAGGCCAGGTAATTACAGTCTGCTTGCCCAGATTCCCCCTGGGCTTTCCAAGGTACACAGTAGTCAGCCTGTGCCGGGCGCTTTGGTCCCACTGCTCCGCTTCCACGGTGAGGGAAGGGATTCAGTGCTGCCCGCTGTTGTGATGCTCCTGCTCCTTGGAGCCCAGAAGCAGCAGGGTCTTCCCGTGCTGTGTCCGGTAGCGCGTACAGGCACCTCCGGTTCAAGCTTAGCGTCCGTCTCTGCCCACTCCATCTTGATTGCGCTCGCTGGTGTAGAGACCCAGTGAGAGAAGCAAAGAAAGATGAGAAAATAATCATTGCCTGTGGGAATTGAGCAAGGAGATGTTCCCAGTGACTCTGAAGCCTCCAGGAACAGAGCTGTGCTTGGCTGAGTCTTCTTGAAGTGTCCCTGGGCTTCACATCCTCAATGAGAAGGCAGGAGAGGGGCTTAGAAGACGCAGAGGTGAAGGCAGCAGGAACAGGGCACGTACCTCCTAACTCGCTGTGTTGTCACGTTGCCGGTTGCATCCTTGGAGCCTCTGTGGGCACCAGCATCGTGATTTCATGGGCAGCATTTGGGAAGCAACAAGAGGTCACCGGCAGCAGGGCCGAGCCGTATGTGCTCACCCGGGCCGCCCACGAGGCCGTTCCCAGCGCAAGTGCCCAAGGCTGCGTGCTCCCATCCGAGCCCTCGCAGTTCATGCTTGTTTCTGCCTCTTGTGCAAATCAGGCCACTTATTTAAGGTGTTCCTGTACATATTTAGGTGCCTCACTTCAGACTTCCGCAGCCACGAGTCCAAGCCTTGCCCTCTCAGTGGCTCTTCCTTATCTGTGAAGTGAGGATCATGCCAAACTCTTCCTGTGTGGTGGTGACCAGCGAGTTTTGGCCTGATTTTGAGTCCCCCAGACCTCAGCAGGGGCTGCAGTTCCTCGTTGCATTGGGAAAATCTGGCTGGCGGGATTTTTAAAGCCACCTGAATTTGTCGCTCCTATCCAGATGCCGAATAATACCGTGTTTTCTGATGTGACTTATGGCCATGCACCGCTCGTGAATCCCCAGCAGAGAGCTGCTGCTTGATGGTAACCACACATGAGGGCAAACAACAGAGGAATAGGAGAGGAGTGGAGGAAAATATAATAGAGAGCAGGGTGAGACTCCTGCAGAGTCCACTTGGCTAGGCTGTGGCTGCAGAGAGCCCCATAGTGGGGTAAACAGGATTTAAATGCTATTTCTGGGGCTGGGTGAGCATGAGGGGCAGGGGACGGTGCTCACCATGGGATGTTAGTGCTGCCTTCCCTTTGCATCCTTCCTGTTCTGGAATAACAGCTGGAAAAACAAGGCAGGGAAACAAAGCCGCTCACCTGCGCACAGCGTCCCTCTGCAGAGCCACGGATCCCCCTGTAATTCCATCCCCAAGGAGCAGTGCGGCTCAGTAAGCGCACACAGAGCTCTGTGGCAGCTGAATCACCCCAGTGGTTTTGGCTCTGTTGCATCTGCTTTAAAACAACAGCAAAAGCAGCTCCGGAGCAGCCGGTTCCTCCTTACGGCAGCCGGTCTGGCCCCAAGTTAAGAGCTTGGGCATGGCTGAGTGTTGCAGGTTGGGCTCAGGAGAAGCCCAAGTCCCATCGTTCCCTGTTAGTAAATCATCCTGATTTATTTCCGAGGTGCTGCGCTCACGGGGGAAAGGCAGGTGCTGTCAGGGCGGCGAGCAGCATCCCAGGTGTCCAAACCCTGGATCTGTCCATGCCCAGAGCTTGGGGGAGCGCTCAGGGAAGGCTGAGCCGAAATCTCCCTGGGAGATGGGAATGCCGTGAAATGGTGGGGTCTCTAATTGGGCTGCTTTGATTACTCATTGCTGTAATACTCTCCTAGGCCTTTTTATTTGCTGCTCGGGAAGAATTCCTGGGCAGATCCCACTTTCTGCTTACGTTGTTGTTGTTCCCGTGAAGCACCATCAGCTTCCAAATCACACCCTGAAAACGTTTAACTTGTTACTCCTACAGCTCACACCAAAAATCCCCGCGGCTGAGAGGCAGCAAGTCGTGAAAACCTGTTTCTCGAGGTTCTTGTTTGTTGCCTTTTCCAATTGGTGGGTGCTGGGAAGGCTGGATCTCCAGCCCCATGCCGGCAGCTCCCCTGGCTGCCTCTGAACAGGGGAGGGAGAGGATGAAGTGGGTCTGCAAGGTCCAACCATCTTCTGGAATACATTCCACCTCTTGCAGTGAAGAAGACTGGGGTGCCAGCTCACGGTGCTCAGTGGTGGTGGTGTGCGTCAAAGAGATGGAAAATACTTGTGTTTTTCTACCTATAAGAGGGAAAATTCATTAAATGGGTTGGGGGCAGTTGCCTGCCACCTCCGCCTCCCCTCTTCCCACACAGTTTATGCCCTTTGTCCCTGCAGGACACAGTGGACTTGGTGCACTGAGCGGTTGTGGTGACACATCGGTAGCATCCTGCATCCTTCAGAAGAGCTCAAGGAGGTCACGGCTGGGGGATGTGGATGTTGCAGCCAAGCTTCCCTTGGGAAATGCGGGACAGTGGGAGCCCTTGCAGCACGCGGGCTTTGCAGGGCATACGTAGCACAGGAAAATATCCCTGTCTCTCCAAAGGGATGCCCAGTGGGGTGCTTGTGGCTGGTTTGTGCCTTTTTTCCACGTTTCTGAGCAGGGAAAAAGCTGTGTTGCTCTCCTCAGCCACCACCACATGAAAGGTTTGCTTCTGTAGAGGCAGAGCGCTGTCTGTTCTGTCTCCTCCTCCGACAGCCGCTACCGAGAGCTCACTGAAAAGTGCATGCTCCCCCCCGTTATCAGGGTAAATCAAGATCTATGGGACAAAGCCTGCTGAATTAAGAACTTATTAGGTTGCAAGAAACAAAGCTGTGGAGAGGGAAGGACTGACAGCTGGAAGCTGCAGGGCCAGGGCTGGTAACAGGACCTGTAGCATCTCAAATTATATTAGATTACCAGGGTTTCTCTGCGCCTGTGGCTGTTGAATCCTGCTGCAGCCCTGGCCAGATCTGTTTCTTCACCTCTAGTCTCCCCGTTACCCACCAGCGAGCCCCGGCTGGGGGAGCCCGGTGGGGCAGGATTTCGATCCTGAGGGTTTCGTGACGTGCCGGTGTTTCCCTGCTGTGGTTGCGCGGTTGATGCAGTTGAGAGGCAGAGGCCGGTCCCTGCTGTGAGGTGCCACGGCATGGTGCCTGGCACAGCCCTTGTGGATCAGCACTGCCCTTACGCAGTGGCTGGAGAGTAGATCTGGGGTGCCTGATTCAGCACCCTTTGGAGGTCCCTTTTCTTGCTCTTTCTTTAGCCAGAAACAGAGCATCTGTTTCTCTGCTCAGCATCCCCCCTTGTGGAGCATCTCCAGGAAACCAAGCATGCTGGCACCAGGAGCTTTGGAAGGGCAACATCCTGGGGGCATCCCAGGGCTGGGAATCCCTCCTGGGGGAACCAAAGCAGCCTTTTACCCTCACAAAAGCAGCTCCAGTTGAGTTTGTTAAGGCTGGGCTAATCTAAAGTGCTGCTCAGCCTGCTGCACTCTGGCTCCAAGCCAGGATGGAGACCCATGCGCAGAGGGGAGGTCCCTTGAGCCCCACAGCAAAAGTGGTTTCACCAGAATCTTGCTGTTTTCAACTAAAAATGCAGGGTAACATTAATATTGTGGCTTCCAGAGAATCTGCTGGTGGGTGCCTGCAGAGCTGCACCCTGGGCCGGGTCCCGTCTCACAGCATCTGTGGCTTGGTGGGTGCTGCACCAGGAGGGGAGAGGGTTCCCTCAGACTCCAGTGTCTGCATCTGGAGCTCTTCCTCAGGAACAAGCCTGGCCAGCGACGTTGAGCTTCACTGGTGTTTCATCATGTAAAAACACTTCCAGAGTCATTCTGATGGATCAGCACAGCCCATAATTTGGCAGTTTCAGCAAGACCCCATGTGCAGGCTTAGCTGAGTGCGCAGCTCCGTGTTACACACTGAGTCCGTGTAAGGAAAGGTAATATTTTTCAACCTTACACAAATATGTGATTAATCGGCATAAAGAATTTGAACAGAAGGAATGTGTGGGTCTGGGCGTGCGTGGACGTTTCCCGCACCTGGTGTTGGGTGCCACCTAAATGCCTGGAAACAGAGATCAGTGATGAAAAAACAGCACCAAAGAATGAATCGAGTGACGGAAGGAGTTTGCTCGGTAGTAGAAAAAAGTGGCAAGGGGTCAGCAATGCTCCAGCAGTGCCCGGGTTGTGAGGGACCCCAGCAGGTGGGAGGGAAGGAGGGTGCTGAGCCGATGCTCAGCCATGTGTGGCTTCAGGGTCCAGACACCTCCAGGTGTCGGGGGTGGTGGTTGGACCCAGATGGGTGCTGTGGGGCGAAGCAGCCTGAGGTTGGGGTGCTGCCCCCCGGCACTTGGCTGGGCTGTTGGGAGGTGTGAAGGGGGGGGATTTGCTGCCGTGTGCGGCTGCCTGCGTTGGGCTGCGTGGTTGTCTGTCAATCCCTGCCCGTTTGTGTCTGTCGGTGGTTCTTAAGGGAGAAGAAAGCCGAGTGTGTGAAGGCAGCGAGGCTCCGCGCAGCAACAGGCAGGTCGGCAAATGGTGCAGGGAAGAGCGCGAGGGAGGGCGAGAGATCTGTCTCCATCAAACTGTCACCAAGTAGCTACAAGTGACGCAGGCACCGGTGCCTGTTCCTGTGCCCGCGTGCTCCCAGCTGCGCCTGCTGCCGATGGTGCTGGATGTGGGCAAGCCTGGGTTCCTCTCTGTGCGTGCCCATCGCTGCGAGCACGATGCACGTGGGGGCTTCACCGGTGGGGTGGAACGAGCCCCGCGGCGCAGCAGTGTGGCAGAGGTGCAGTACCGTACTTGGGCAGCTGACGATGCCTTTTGGAAAGCATTTGGTGTGCTGTTGGGTGCGGGAAGCCTCTGGGAGTTGGGGAGCTCAGCAGCACGTGCGAACGTATCGGCAGAATCAGTAAAACCACACAGCTCCCTGGTCCCCCCATGCCAACACATGCATTGCTGCCAGCTGCCTGGGGTGCCCCGTGGCAGAGACCCCCGGCACCGCCGCAGGGCTTGGCACTGAGGAGCCCTAGGACCAGGAGGCAGCAAGGTCTCCTGGAAACATCCTAGAGATGCCCCTCGGGGCTTCTCCTCTGCTGCCCAGCTCCACAGCTGCCTGCCAGGGTCGGAGGCAGGAGTGCAGGATACACCTGGCTGCCAGGGGCTATTCCCACTGTCACCGGGATGCCATTAGGATGCGACTCATGCCTGGCTCCACACAGAGGAAGCTCGGCTCCGCTGTCGTTTGAAGGGCAATGACTCAGGGACAGCAAATCTGTGAATGAGACACGGAGGCAGCTTGGGCGAGCAGTAGCCATCTGTCCGTGCCGTCTGCAGCCGCAGCTCCCCACCTGGGGAGGCTCGGCCACTTCGGCCTCGCTCCTCATCCCCGCCTGGCTTTTGGTCTTGGCTTCGTCCCGGGGGCCTCTCTCCCAGCTGTGCTCCAGGGTGTCAGAGGGAGGAGTGGTGCTGAGTTTGGGCTCCCACAAACTCTGCTGATGTGGCCACTCTGTTAAAAAAGGCGGCGTGAAACAGCATCACCTGGCAAGGTGTTGGCTTCGCAGAGCCTGCGTGAGCATCCCAGTGCTCCTGGTCCCGGCTGGAGAAGGGAACCCTGCCTGTCCTGCTCATCCCTGAAGGAGTAAAATATATGCAAATTTGGCATCTCAGCTTCCCTGCACAGGAGTTTCTGTGGCGCTTCTGGTGGGTGGAGGCTGCGGAGAGACAGGAGGGCTGGCAGCAGGTCTGTGGCACGGGAGGGCAAGGGGAGGCAAAGTAAGGAGAGCTGGAGAATGACCCCACATCCAAGTAAGCTGTAAAAGGAGGTGAGTCCTTGTGCTTGAGGACCAAAAGCAACTACCACCAGCCTGAGGTTAGGTGGGAGCTCTGCTCCGAGTGGTTTAATCCTCACAACAGCGTCATCCCCAAAGCCTCTGGTTCTGGTGGTTTCTCGTGAGGGTTGGGACAGGCCCTGGCATCCGTGGGGGGAAGCCTCCCCCATCCTACCTCGGGACCCCCCGTCCTTCCTCTGATTTAACCAAAGTTTCCATTTCAGCCCAGGGAAGCGTCTCTGAGCTACCATCCTCCCCTGAGATGCTTCAGCTTCTGAGAACTGGCATCTTCAAAAAGGGGGAAAACCCTTGAACTGGAACATTCCCAGGCAGCCACGTTACCAACCACCGCTGCAAACTGGGGCAGGAACGCTCATGGGGGTCGGGAGAAGCCTTCACCCACAGCTACCTCCTCCCCTGCACGTTCCTGTGCCCCGGGTGGCCCTGGCTCTTGGAGCGCTGGCCGGGCAGGAGGTGGGGGCAGGGTCCGGTGCTGGTGCTGATGGATTCGCCAGCTCCAGCGGCTCTGCCCATGCCGTGTGTGAGCTGTTGCTGATGGGTCTGCAGCCCCCAGCATGGAGAGAGGGGATATTTGGGAGTCTAGATGCTGGCTTGGTTTGCAGAGCATTCTGAGGGGGTGTTTGAGATGTTGCCTTCGGTCCCTGCTCCAAACCCACATCAGGAAGATGTCTGAGGTGTCCGGGCACCCCTGTTCCCCACCCATCATTGCTCCGGCTGCTCGGTGGGACCCGGCACGAGGAGGAGACAGGAGGAGCGGTGCTGGGGTTGAAAAGCCCCACGTGGATGTTTTGCTGGCTCTGGCTGCCTGCTGCTGTCAGAGGCTTTTGCTTCTGGATGCCATCCCCAGATCCTTATTTGATCCCTGGGGTTCTTCAGGGCAGCAGAAACACCATCTGTAGAAATGCTGCTTGTTGTTTGTGTTTGGCAAAGCGCCGTAAGCTGTGCGGTGCCCAGCATCGCTCTCAGCTTGGCCGTGCTTCCCACGGGGCTGCTGGGGCTGGAAATCTGTGCCTCGGAGGGATGCTCGTGCAGGCAGGGCACCTGCAGTGCCAGTGTCCTGGGGGGTTTGCTGCCTGCTGCTTAGTCTCTTGGTGAGTTCTGGGTGCGTGGATTGGATCCGTGCACACGCAAGTTATTTGGCCCCCATGAGGCCATCTGTCTTCGCTGGGCTGCAGAGCTTCCCTGCCCCGTGCCCTGAGCCCAGCCGTGCCCACAGTGCTCGCTGGATTTACCTGGGGTTGGAAGCACTCGGAGCGTTGCAGCGTGGTACTGAGCTGGGTGAGCCTGTGGGAAGTACGTCGGAGGAGGTGCTTGCAAAAACCCAGGCGTCTGACTCGGTGTGTTTGTGAGCTTTGCCAGTGTTCCCCGTTACCGCTGCAGCACGGCTGGTGATGCGGTGCCTGGAGAAGTCTCTGCTGTGATGCGTTACTTGTTTGTCACCGTTCCTTGCTCTCCTGTTAAAATGGGATTGTCAGGGACCAGCAGTGGCTGCCAGGAGGGAGGGCTGGCTCAGAGCGTGGTCCTGGTGCAGCGATGAGCCCAGGGGATGGGGCAGCTCTCCGGACACTTCTGACTCCAGGAAATGCCAAGGAAGCAGCTCTGCTCTGCAGAGGACAATTAACCATCACACCGCGCTTGGGCAGCTCCGGTCTCTGTGTGTTTGCTGGTGCCAAAGATGCCGACCCGTGTGCTCACCCCCTGGACTCCCTACCTTCCCTTCCACACCCATTTGCTCTGCAGGTGCTGGGGTGTTGGGAACCCAAACTGTGGATCCCGGCTGTTTCCAAGGCTCTGGGAGGCAGCAGCGGCCAGGGGAGCCCCCGGGGTTTGCCTGGGACTGAGAGGCCGCCTGCAGGCAGGGCTGGCACGAGGGGACCGAGCAGTTGTGCAGCTGCTTTTGTGGCAGCTTTAGAGAGAGGGGAGCGCTCCAGCCTGTGCTGGGCTTGCTCCAAGGGAGAGGAGCAGGGATGGAGCCTCCCCGCAGGAGTGCATCCCTTGAGGCTTGCTGCCTGAGGAGGAGCGATGCCGGCCAGGAGCATCTGCCTGCTGCTCACTGTGGAGACAGAGTTATCCTGGCTTTTCCCCACCTCCTTGGGTGCGTTAAGACCCCACCTGGAAATGAGAAGGAGGTTTCTGCAAGTGATGTTCAGCTGGGGACAAAAAGAGAGGTTCCAGCTCCGAGGTCTGACACGAGCCTTGTCGGCTTCTGTGGTCTCTGTCAGCAGAAGCAACCAGGAGTGGTGATAAGCTTCCAGGAAATCATCTTCTGTTGCATTTGCCGTTAGCTTAAGGTACCCCTGCACACCAGTTGGGTGTAACTGGCTCTTGCAGCTGCCTGAACAACCCCAGCATGGCCATGGGAGGCTGCACGCCTCCTTCTGACAGAGCAAGGTGCCTGGGAGCCGGGACACTCCCTGCGGTTTGCTTGAGGGAGCCGGGGGAGGCTGGAACCTGCTGCTCACCCCGCTCCGCGAGGTCCCCGAGCGTGGCACAAGGCTGACGCGTTGCTTCCGCCGCAGGTTTGCCTTAGACCCTGTGCCACGTGTTCCTATTCCTACAAAATGAGCCCTTGCAGGATGCCCTGCACCATCCAAGCACTTCAGTGAGAACAGGGGGCTCCTGGCAGCGTGCAGGATCGGACCCTTCCACAGGCATCGGTTGCGAAGGCAGCCCTGCCGTGACGCCCCAGTGTGGCCCTTACTGGGCTGGGCATGTGCATCCTCCCAGAAGCGATGCTCCAGCTTGACCACTTCTGCCGGAGTGTGGATGCACCCGCTCTGCCGGAGAAGCTTCTTCCTCGCCCCCATCAGCTGGTGGGTAATTTATAACTGGTGGCACTGAAGTGTCTCGCCTTTATTTTTTTATATCCTATCTCATGTAACAGGATGTTCTCATTATCTGTATAAATGTTTAATCTGCTTTTGAATCCTGCAAGGCTCCTGGCTGCAGCCGGATCGAACGGGAGTGAATTCCTCAAGCGATGCTAATAGGCTGCAGGGACCTGACTTTCCCTCTGTCCCAACTTGATCGTTTTCAGCTTCCTAGTCCTTAACTACTTTTTAACTGCTTGGGCTGATAGCAAACTAGACTGCTGACCAGCCCCGGGTTACCTGCTGCCTCTCCGAGGGGCGACCTGGTGAGTGATGGGCTCTGTCTTTCCAGAGCCAGCCGGGAGCTGGCAGCGCTGTCCCGTGCCCAGGGCTGCCAACCGCTCAGGGGCACTGGAGGTTTGCTTGCAGAGGCAGCCTGCGATGCTGATTCTCCTGCCCTTCCCCAGCTCCAGGTGTTCCCAAGGTGTAGAGCTCCCTGATGTTGTGTGCTTTGGTGTGACAGGATTGTTACCTGGGCTTTGAGCATGCGTGGAGGTCATGCTTTAAAGCTGTTTTCTCTTAGTTGTGAAGGATGAGAGCTTCAGGATCAGCACGTGTTGCAGATTTGAGTGCCTTGGAGGGGGGGGGTATTTTGAGGTGCCTTCTTTTCTATAAAAGAAAGGGCTTTCAGAGCGTGTCTTTATTCCAAGAACTGGGGATTAAAACCGAGGTGCTAAAAGCTATGAGCTTCCTACAGTCGCTGTGGTGGTGGGAGTGGGATGCTCTGACTGATGTTGCTTTGGAGTCGTTCAGGAGTGACTTTAGGGATGAGATGAGGAACCATCGGAGCTGCTGGCAGGGACAGGGATCAGGCCCAGCGCATGGGTGGGAAGCGGGGGCTTCCCCTGCCCAGGATGCTCCCTGAGTGCGAGCCCGGTGGGTGCCAGCCTGCCCTGCAGTGAAGGGGTACGAGTGGAGTGCAAACTGGCATCGTGCATGGGCTGGCTGGGGGAAAACTGGTGGGAAAAAAAATTCTGGAGAGGAGGGGTTGCAGGACAGGTGAGAGCCCGGCATGGGCGCACAGTAGGTGCCATTCCCACACCATTCCTGCTGGCAGCCTCCATCGCGGTGCCTAGAGCTGCAGACCTGACTCCTCTCTGTGCCCCAAGGTGCCAGGGTACAAGGGGCATCAGCACCCCGACCCTCACCTCCTCCAGCTGGAAAAGGCAGGATCCGCAGCTCCAGGTGCTACCATTGCCAGGCACCAGGTCAGCATTATATATATAAAAAAATAAGTACAATCAATAACAAGTCTTGTGAAGAGCGGCTGAGGGAGCTGGGGCTGTTCAACCTGGAGAAAAGGAGGCTGAGGGAGACCTCATGCCTGTCTACACCTGCCTGAAAGGAGATTGTAGCAAGGTGGGTGCTGGTCTCTTCTCCCAGGTGACAGGCGATGGGATGAGAGGAAGTGGCCACAAGTTGCTCCAGGGCAGGTTCAGATCAGACAGCAGGAAAAATTTCTTCATCAAAAGGGTTCTGAGGCACTGGCAGAGGCTGCCAGGGGGGTGGTGGAGTCACCATCCCTGGAGGGGTTTAACAGACAGGTGTATGAGGTGCTCAGGGATCTGGCTTAGTAGTGGACAGGTGTGATTGGACTCGATGATCTCAAAGGTCTTTTCCAACCAAATGATTCTAATAAAAAAGAAATAATCACAGTGGTTTGGGTTTGGGGTTGAGTTGGTTTCCCAGCCCCCCAGCCCAAACCCGATCATGTGAATGTGGTAATACAGGGATAATGCAGCTCCAGAACTATCAGAGCTGTTACCAAAATCCAGCTGTTACAGATGTGATGTCAGAACAGCCCACAGCAGGGCTAATTTTTTTTATATTTTTTTTTTAAAAAGCTGTTTAAAAATCTCAGCATCGTTCCTGTCAGGGTTGCCGGCGGCAGTAATTGGGTACAGTGGTAACTGGACCTTGCAGGTTGTGTTTGTGACTCCTCCTGGCCGACCGTGGACGTTAGCGTTGCCTTAATCCTCTGCCATCCAAGGGGGCTCTTCCCTCCTGCCCTGTGTGTCCTGCTTCCCCGGCTGCATCCTGATGTGCCAGAGCTTGGAGAGGCGCCCGAGCGGCTCATTAGCACTACTCATTTCCCTGTGTCCAGGATTAATGAGGCGCAGCCACTCCAGATGCTCATCTCAGGCCATGATGGAAATGTGAGTCCAGAGCGGCTCCAGGAGGGGGGGCTGGCAGGGGCAGGCAGGGATTTCTCCTCTCAAGGCCCCCTGGACGCTGGATGCACGCTGTGTCCCAGTGAGCTCCCTGGGACAGGAATAGGGTTTGGGAGAAGGGGTTTGGGCAGGTTCCCTGGCACTGGTGGGGTCTGCTCCAAAGGACCAAGATGCTGCTGCACCGCCCCAGCGGGTCCAGCACTCCTGCTCTCAGTGGCAGTAAAGAGGAGGACGAGGAGAGTCGTGATGGCAGAGCTCATCCGCTTCCAGCGTGGACCTCCAGCCACTGGCCCGAGCACGCTCTGGGGTCTCCTTCCAGAGCTGCCCCCAGCGCTTCCTCAGATTACTCAGCAGAGCCCAATATTATTGCAATTAAATGCAGCCCCGGGCAGCTTTGCCAAGCTGGAAGCTCGTGCCTTGTTTCTCACAGTATCCGGTTTGCCAGGGCCTGGTGGAACAGCTTATTCTCCTTGGGCATCCCCACAGCCGGGGACTGGCCGGTCACACCGTGCTGGCCACCCCTGGGCACTTGGGTGGGTGAGCTCCCCACCTCGCTCAGCAGGTGAGCAGCGAGCATTGCCTTTTCTGAGCACAATGAGATTGTCTTGTAGGGACGATTTCCCACTCGCCTCTCTTTCCTCCTTATCTGCCTCCCCATCCAGTCTACAAATCCTGCATCCAGAGGAGTGGGTGCTGGGCTGGGGATGCTGCCCCAGCCCCTGCCTCTGAGGAACTGATTGGGTATTAGAAAAGATTCCTTTATGGACAGAGTGGCCCAGAGGCTGCCCAGGGCGGTGGGGGTGTCCCCACCCCTGGAGGGGTTCAGAAACCGTGTGGCTGTAGCACTTTGGGACATGGTTTAGTAGGCACAGTGGGACTGGGCAGACGGTTGGACGTGGTGATCTTAGAGGTCTTTTCCAACCTCAGTGATTTTGTGAGTCGATGAAAAGGGGTCGTGGCAGCCGTGCCAGGCTCCCTGCACCGTTAGCAGGGTTTTCCTGGGGAAGACTTCCCAAGCGTTGATCGTGGCTCTAATGGAAAGCAGCAGCTCGCTGGGTTAATTCCAGCTGGTGGTTGTGGTGGGCGTCCAGACTATCCCAAGCCCTGCATCCTCTGCAGAGCTGTTGCACCCCGAGGATGCTGCTCCATCCCTGCCCCTTGGTTCTCCCAGAATTCATCTGGGGTGATTGAACAGGCAATGCCAGGGTTTACCAAATACTGGCAGCAACACGATTGGCATTGGAATGGCCAGATTGCTTCAAAGAAAGGAGTATGTTATTTTGTGCAGAAACACTAAGAGTGCAGAAAGACTCTGGGGAAGCTGTTGGATGGGGGATGCTCTCCCAGTGCTGATTGAGGCGAGGAACTCTGTTTGTGCCTGTGCAAAGGCCGTCCCTCCAGCTGCTGCTGTCGGATGTCGGTGGAAGTGTGAGCAGACAGGCGGCTTAATTAGGTGGCTGCTGGAAATCCAGCTCATTTGGTTTCTTTTTGATGTCTTTTGTGCTGGGGTGTTTGGGCACACCTGGAAAATTCAGCTTCAGAGAGATTGCCTCTCCTCCTCCTCACGTTTAGAACTGAAGTTGGCCCCTTTCCTAGGCAGCGGAACTCCTTGTGCTTTCTTGGAGTCATCTAGCCCGTCCTCGGAGCTAAAAATGCAGGAGGAGGGCACCAAAATAGAGCTTTCCGGAGTTCAGGTCACTTCTATTTACTCGGCCAGGCTGGAGATGAGCCAAAAGCAGAAACAGAATGGCAGAAACGCTGATTGCAACCGAACTCACTTCCTGAAGAAACCATAAAGGGCAAGGATGGGAATCAGCAAGCTTTCCCCCGTGATTGAAACGGAGAATAGATTTCTTCCTGTCCTAAATTGCCAGACATCCTTGGTAAGGGTCAGAGGGAGCAGGTTACGAGGGGTAAGCTCAGAGATACCGAAAGCTGTTGACGAACCAGAGCCGTAAGGCTGAGGCTGAGGCATCCTGGGGATGCTCCTTGCCTGCAGTCCTCTGATGGGAGGGTGCTGCTGTCTCCTGGGGATCTGCCTGTGTCCCAGCCTGATCCCGGTGGAGCGGGGCAGCTGCTCCAGCAGGTCTTTGCGGTCTGTTCTTGAACAGCCGTGGGCAGCTTCCATCACACACAGCTGTGGGAATGCCTGCTGCAACACCTGGAGCATCCGCAGCCCCTTGGATGGCATCGGGGCAGCCGCACGGCTCCACTGCTTCCCTATGGGCAGGTGGGTGCCCTGGAAAGGCGAGGGAAAAGGGAGGGCACCTGGGAAATCCCATTTCTGGGTGGGAGCAGCTCCTCTGCCCTCTCCGGCAGTCGAGGTACCAGCTCTTTGCAGCCTTTCATTCAGTATTTCCATTAAATTAATGGGAATATTATTGTCTGGGACCCCACCTCTCTGCCAGACTTCCCTGATAGGAGGCAACGGAAGCATTTTAGGGGGAAAAAGCCGCGCAGAGCCTGTGTGTGCAAGCTCTGCTTCTGCAGGAGAGCACGATGAGCCTGAGCTCCTTCCTTCCGAGCTCCTGGGTGGCCACACCCCAGAGCTGGGGCTGGGGCAGAACTGGTGACAGCCGTGGTCCCCTGCCAGCAGACCCGCTGGAGCATCCCTCCTCGCCGGGCTGCACGGGAGCCATGGATGCGGCCGGGCTCTGGGAAGCAGCGTGGGGGAGAATCAGGGATGATTAAGGAGTTGGGGGGGAGACTCGCAGGAAACGCGAGAGAGTAAATCAGCCAAGCTTGCCTCAGTTATGACTAAACGGGGAGCGTGATACATCTGCAAATATTAGAGATGTGTAAACACAGAGGAGGGAGAGGGATGGTTTGTGGAATGATTGAAGGGAGTGAACTTTTGGATGGGAAAATGTAGGTCAAGTATGAAGGAAAACTTGTAGGCAGCGAGATGAGAGCTTTCAGCAGTGAAACAACTTGGGAAACGTGAGGGAGTCCCAGTGACGGAGGTGCCGAACGCTGAGCTGGGGGAGGGCTGGGAAGACAGAATGAGCAGGAGGGATGGATGCGGTGTGCCCGGTTTGGTCCTTCCACCCGCACCCTCCGGGCTGGCGGGCTGTGCTGGGCATCGGGGATCCCCAGGGCTGCTGACTGGGGGGACGCGTGGCCTTTGCTTTAGGAAGCAGTTACATCACTTGCAAGGGTCCACACACAGCACATCTGTGTCCCCTGCCGACACCAAACGGTTCGGCCCCCGGGGGAGCAGCCTCGCACCGTGGAGCACCCGTCACTGGCCCTGGGTCAGGGCGCAGGTTTGATGCCTTTCCCATGCATGGCCCAGGTGTGGATGGATGCTGGGCTCCGCAGTCGCAGGTGCTGTCACTTCATGTTTGCAGCTTGTGAGCAAATGTAGAAATTTTGTGAGCAAATATGGAATTTTGATGGGCGAATATGGCATTTTGGTGAGCCCCTACAACACTGCGAGCTGTCTGTAAACGATGCCCTTTACCTGTTTGCTATTTACTGACCGTTTCCACAGAGCACAGAGTGTCTGCAAGGAGACTGAAGCAGCAGGACGCTGCTGGTGCTGTGTGACTGGCAGAGCTGTTGCACAGAACAAGTCCAAATGATTAAGCACAAAAAGTGAGGGGCAAGTTGTCATCTCCTGATACCTGTCTTAATTCTTGTTTAAATATGTGGCTGGTTTAGTGTGGCCCGCGGGGACAGGGAGCAGGTTCTGCCCCTCTGCTCTGCTCTCGCGAGACCCCACCTGGAGCCCTGGGTCCAGTTCTGGAGTCCTGAGCACAGGAAGGAGATGGAGCTGTTGGAGCGAGACCAGAGGAGGCCACGGAGATGATCCAAGGGCTGGAGCACCTCCTGTACAAGGACAGGCTGGGAGAGCTGGCGTTGTTCAGCCTGGAGAAGTCTCTGGGGAGCTCCCAGTGCTGAAAGGGCTCCAGGAAAGCTGGGGAGGGGCTCTGAATCAGGGAGTGCAGAGACAGGACAAGAGGGGACAGCGTGAAGCTGAAAGAGGGGAAATTTAGGTGAGATGACCTCTCCATTGACTCAAGTTGCTCCAGGAGACGTTTAGAATGGGTATCAGGAAAAACGTCTTCACGGAAGGGGTTGTTGAGCCCTGGCAGAGGCTGCCCAGGGCAGTGGTGGAGTCCCCATCCCTGGAGGGATGTAAAAGCCCTGTGGATGTGGTGCTTAGGGACATGGTTTAAGGCTGGAGTTGGCAGTGTGAGGTTTATGATTGGACTCAGTGGTCTTAAAGGTCTTTTCCAACCTAAACAATTCCATGATTCTGTTTTATGCCTTCTGATTCTCTGTCCCATCTATCGTTAAGGTGTTGGTGTCCATGGAGATGTCTAACCCTCCTTTACCTCCTGCTGAGGTCCCATGGAGAGCAACAGTAGGTGCTGCTTTCCCAAAGAAGACCCCATTGTTCTTGTGGAGCCTGATGGGCCACCCCTCCGAGGGGTCCTTCCACGTCCTCCTCGCTGCCCCTCGTACCTCCTCACAACGGAGGCTGACAGGGAGGACACAGGTTGCCGCTGGGGTTGCGGCATCTCTGGAGCAGGTGCTGTGCTCCCCCTGCCTGTCTCCCTTCCTCTTCATTTCCAGGGAGTCGTCGAATGGTTTCGGTTGGAAAAGACCTTTCAGATCATCGAGTCCAACCATCAGTCCAGCCCTGCTAAGGCTGCTGCTAGACCGTGTGCTCTGGTGTGACATCTTGGATGAGGCACTTGGTGCCATGGTTTAGACGACGAGTAGGTGTAGGTGTTGGGTCATAGGCTGGACTCGATGATCTCAAAGGTCTTTTCCAACCTTGAGACACTGTGATGCTGTGATGCTGTGATACTCATCCTTTGAGCACCTCCAGGGATGGTTACTCAACCACCTCCCTTGGCAGCCTCTTCCAATGCTTGGCAAATCGGCTCGGGCAGATGCAGATCCAGACCTCGCTGCTCTCCCTCCTGGTTGTGTCCTCGCAGCCTGATTGCAGAGTCAGTCCCTCCTCTGGAGCCATTCTGCTTTGTCTGAATAATTGGGGCAGGGAGAACGAGCAGGACCCCAGCTGGGTCTGCCCCGTCCCAGCAGAGAGCCCTGACCACAGGGCGATTGGCTGCTCCGACAGGCCTGCTCCATATATTGTGGGCTCGTCCCGATTAAACTCATTGTGATGAAAGTCTCACCAAAACTGACCCCCTTCCATGAAAATTCTGGATTTCATGATTTGGCATTTTCCAGGGGAAAAAAAAAAAAAAAAGAAAAAAAAAAGGAACTAAAATAACTTGCCAAGAGTTTCCCAACCAGCTTTAATCCTGAGATCCCACCACGGTCCAAACAAATAGTGATAAGGATCTATGGAAACATGAGGAAACAAAGCAGCGATGCTTTTAAAGCTGCCAGAAAATACAACTGCAGCTGGGAAGGAGGAGCCTGGGGTTTTCTCGGAGCACGACGAGGAGGGAAACATTCCCTTTGAATCCCAGGGAGTCCTTTCTAGTTGGTTTCAAAGGAGGTTGGATGTGGTCACTGACATGACCTTAACGCTGGTGCCCGGATAGATCCGTTGACGAGCTGGAAGTGCCACGGAGGGCACTGCTCCTCCCGGTGGTGTCACGGGTTGCTCATGGCCTGGGGAGCATCTGCTGATCATGAGGAACCAGAGATCCCCCTCCGTTTTCCAGCAAGCCAGGACAAACAATTCCCACCCGTGCCTGATGCTCCAGAGATCGGGGGGGGATGTGGGAGATGCGGTCCTAACCGAAGCCATCTGGGCTGTGCCCGGCGGGCTGCGATGGCACGGATGCACGAAGGGTGGAAGGGTAGGGCTGGATTTTGCCGAGGGTCTCCCGGGGCCGCTGCGGGTGGAAGCTGCTTTCTCTCCTGTGGACCCAAGGCAGCGGGAGCAGGGACCGGACAGGCTGGAGAGGTGGCGTTGTGGCACAGCCTGGCATCTGCAGGTGAACCCTCAGGTCGCTTTTGCTTCTGGAGGTGTTTCCAAGCGCCTCTCTAACCAGCGGCCAGGCGAGCGGGGGCTCTGCGCTGCTGGTTGGTGCATTCCAGCGTCGCATCATCCCTGAAAATGGATGTGTGTCCCTGCCCGCAACGGCACCAAGTGCCCCATTTCTACAGGTTGGGAATCTCTTCCAGAACCAGGGAGAGGGTGGGGAAGGTGAGGAAGGTGTCGTTCGGTGGCAGAGAGGGACAAGCCAGAGGCTGGGGGGACCATAGGTGCCACATCCCAGCAACCTCTGTCTGGCAGCTTTCCCAGCTGGCAGAGACCTTCAGAAATTCCCAATAAAGGGAAGACCCCAGGGTCTATTTTGCTGTCCCGTGTCCCTCGTTCGGAGCTGATGGGGACCAAAGATCTTTAGAGGAGGCGTAAATCCCTGCACTGTGCCGCGAGAGCAGCAGGCTGTCTCATGGAGAAGGAAGATGCAGTTGGATGGGGAATAAACAGTGCCCGAATTTTTCGCACGATGGACCGAGCTCTCGGGCCACCACGCCGGCAGCACCAGCACAGTCTGTCACAGTGCCTGTCGGTCGGGGACGTGGGTCCATGGGATTAATTCCCTTTATTTTTGTGGTGGGTTTAGTGTGGTGGATGAGTTCTGGCACTTCTTTCAATCGATGGGTGAGCTCAGTAACAGCGACGCGCTGGCTGGGGTCTCCCTCCCTCTCCCTCTCCCCCCCGCGTCTCCGCGATGCTTTGGCTGCCCCGGCGTGTGGGGAGGTGACACATCCCTCTCGGTGGCTTCTCTAGGCTGTCTACAAGGCCTGGCTGTGCTCCGAGTATTTCAACGTGACCCAACAACAGTGCCGCCAGCGGATCCCATGCAAGCAATACTGCCTGGAGGTGCAGACCAGGTGCCCGTTCGTGTTACCGGACAATGACGAGCTGATCTATGGAGGTTTGCCTGGCTTCATCTGTACGGGTAAGGAGGTCCAGGAGCGGGGCCACGGCGATGGGCACGGGGGGTGCTGAGGAGCCCAGTCGTGGTTTGCAAGCCTCACACCCCATTTTCAAGGTTTTTTTGGGGTGGAAGGGGAGGAGGAAGAGTGTGGGAAGACGAGAAGCTCTGCCTGCCTGCTGGAATGAGGCAGTCTGAGCGGCGAGAGGTGGGAGGTTAATGGAGACAGCGCAGCTACCCGCGGCGTGGCGCAGGGATTCAAAGCCCTGCCTCTGATTGCACGCCGAAGGAAGCGTGAAAGGGGGGCAGGTGATGGGATTAAAGCAGGGTCAGGACATTCAGCTGCCACACACAGGTGTGCCCCGTGTGCCCTGGGGTGCCCTGAGCACACGCCAGGGCCGCGCTCTGCCTGCACGCTGCTCTGAGGGGGTCTCTGCGTGCCCCAGTTCTTGGGCTCTGCCCAACCCGCAGCGCGTGGCTGGCGGGCACGGGGACTCGGTCGCTCTGCAGCCCCGTTTGTGGGCCCCTGCTGACCCTCTCCTCCCCCTCCGCCCCCCTCCCACAGGGCTGCTGGAGAACCCGCTGCCTGACGAGGAGGCCAAGTGCTGCGAGGTGCAATGGGACTCCTGCGACCACCCCTCAGACGGCAACGACAACTCATCCCCCGCATCCGCGGCGTCCGAGTCACTCCACTTCCACCGCCACGACCCCCACCTCCATCACCAGCGGCAGAACCACTACCACCTCTACCACCACCACCACCACCACCAGTACTACCAGTCCCACTCGCCATCCTTGCTGCCGGTCTCCGCAGGGTCTCGCCTCGGCAGCAGCAGGATCAGACTCTGCGTGCTGGTCCTGATGCTTCTCCACACCATGGTGTCCTTCTCGAGCGTGCACGGCGGGGCGGCCGGCGGAGGGCTCAGCCTGGAGGCCCTGCCCGCCGTGGAGGAGAGCGTGGCACGGGATGAGTGACGCGGAGGGGAAAGCCGACCTCCAAGAAGAACGCCAGATCTCTTTCCACGAAGGGGGGCACATGCTATTCCTCCAATGGGAGGCACGGGATTGGGGGTGACGCGCGCACACACCCCGCGCGTACCCCCAAGAGCTGCTCGCCGCGGGGCATCCCCGTGATGAAGAGTCTCTAATGCGCACAGGGCTGCGGGACTCGGCGTTGAGAAGGGTTCGGTCAGTAGCAGCCGGGCAGCACCAGCGCGGGAAGGTACGGCACGGGGGGAGCGGAGGGAGGGGGTTCCTATGGAAGGGGTGGCTGCCTGGGACCGTCACGCATCTCCCGGCCGCCTGCCGCGAGTGCCTTGGGCGCCCGCGCCGTACCCACCAGCGACATGCCAAGGGTTTGACAGCCTCGCTCCCGATTCTTTTCCTCCTCAGTCTACACCCCGAAGGGCCAGGCGGGCAGGGAGGCAGCATCTCTTGGCACAGCCGTGCCCACTGCTCTCCTGTCCCAAGGGAAAAGCCTACCAACTCAAGGCAGAGCCATCCTCATGGAGTGCAGCATCCTCAGCGCAGCGTTCCCTGCCGTGCAGCCCGGGCTCGTCCCCAAGCAGGTGGGATTTGGGGACAGGAGAGGGATGGCTTTATGCTGCACTGTGGTACTACTTGGGGTTCGTCTTGATACCTCCCCAACCTGCTCCTCCAACCTTGCCTGTCCTGCTCCTCTTCTCTGTGCAAGGAGGCGGAGTGGGAGGGAGGAGGTGTGGAGCAGGAGGCATGTCCCCAGCATTCCCGTCCCCAGCATTCCCGTCCCCCACTGTCCGGATGATTTGGTTTAACTGTTTTTGCTTTCTTTCCTGGCTGGAGTGCCTGGGCTCCGAGACGAGACGGGGAGATGTGGCTCCAGCAGCGCACGGGCTGAGCGAGGGAGTGGCGTGGCACACGGTAGCAGCTGGATGCAGGGCATCAGAGGGCATCCTTCCGTGCTTCCCAGCTCCAAACCTTTGCCTGGATGGCAGGGGGACTGGGCAGAAGGGCTGGAGGAGTCTGGCTTGTAGGGAGAGTCTCCCACACAAAGAAGAGGCGCTAATAAAGCCCAGCTTTAGTGAATACTTTCTATCCATGGAAGCTCCCCGGATCAGAACATGTCCAAGGAGCCCAGCTGGGACAGCTGGACTCGGCTGGGCAAGGTGCTGGCTGGTGCAGCCGCCTTTGCCTCACTTGGGCCTGAGCTCAGCATATCCAGGGGTTCAGCCCCAAACAGACATCAGACCCCGTTTCCCTAGGATCCCCCGGGGCCCCCCACCCACCAGGAGCTGTTCCCAGCAGGGCAGGAATGCCCGGGGGACGGTGCTGCAGCTCCAGGCCAGGCGCCAGAGATGGGAAGGTTCGTTCTGGGTGCAGGCGAGGGGAAGGAGAAGGGTGCTTTTCAGCACGAGTCAGGTGCAAAGTGTCCCGGTCACCGCACAGGTGTGACCCTGCTCGTTGCCCACAGAGGACGCACGGTGGTCCCTCTGTTCCTAATCTGCCTCTGGAGGGGAAGCCTGGGTCACTGGGGCCGTGCTGGCAGGCAGGGATGGAGCAGGGGGGGCGATGTCCTGCATCTCAAATCAATCTCAGATCCCTGTGAGGGTGCAAAACCCCCAGGGTTGAGGACTGTGAGCGTTTTGTGGTTTCTGGTGTGTTCAGGTGAAGCAAACCCAAGCAGAGCCCCATGAGCAAAGCTACTTCCTACCCGGCTGGAAGAAGGAAGTACCGGGCGTCTCGTGGGAAGGACAGGTCTCCTTATGTTTCCAGCCCATTTCCAGACCAAAGAGGCTCTGAGAAGCAGCTGAATGTTCGATTTCTGCTTTGACTTGAATCTCAGAGCTTTGGGGTGATGTTTACACGCTCTCAGTTACCTGTTACCAAAATCCCGCAGATACAAAGCCCGCTGTCCCCTGGTTGTCGGGCAGGAGAGGTGGTGGCGATGGAAGATGCAGCGAGTGTTTCCTGAGCAGATTTCCTTGCTGTTGCTACCCAGAAAAGGTAGGACCGTGCTCATTTGACGATTCCTCGTAGGAGCCGAGTATCTTCAGTCTAGTTTTACACCAGTCTGAGAACTTGGATGTGCAACAGCTCAGCAAATAGGGATGGGATTCGTGTGTTTGCTCTGCTACTGGGACGAGAGTTGTGTAGCTGCTTTGCTGACTGGCAAAGCACGCAGCCAGCCCGAGGGGGGGAGCACGGTCCTGTTCCTGCCTCGAGACAGCCGGATCCAGTTCGCTCTTAAGGAAATTAGATTTTTCATGTACTGCCAAGAGTTAAGCTAATTCCAGGCGCCTCTCTTGGAGATAGGCTGTATCCAATCTTGGAACGACTCATCTAGAGAGAGAAGAATAGCCCAGTGTGGTGCGTCAGCAAGTGGCCCTGAGTCACCGGCCCTATTCATTGTCTGCCGGGGTGGCACTGAGCAGCGCCCGAGCCTGCGCGCTGGCAGACGGCGCGGCGGAACGGGCTGGCTCTTCTGCACCGTGCATGTGTGAATCCAGTGCAAAGACCGGTCTTGAGGGGTACCTGCCCTGAGGCTCTTCCACACCGCTGGCGAGCGGAGCGGTGCAGCCACGTTTTGGTGTTGCTCCAGGCTCGGGCGGGTTTGGTGGCACTGGGTGCGGAGGTTTTGTGATGGGCGATTTCCACAGGGCTGTGGGAGTGAGGTCGAACAGCCCAAGTTCTCTTCAGGGATTAGGGGAGGTGACAGGGGGTTACTGGAATAGCCTGGGAGGGGTGACAGATGTCTTCAGCTTCTACAACATGGGCTGATGAGCTGCATTGCGGGAGGCAGGGAGCCCGTGCTACATCCCAGTGGGTCTGAAAGCTGAGCCCTTTCAAAAGAGGGGTCGTGGTGTGATGAGTGAGGAGGTGTTGCTGCGTCAGCTGGGGAGCGGAGGCTCTGCGGGGCAGTTCTGCCGTAGCCAGAGCAGATCCGCACGTTCTCCAAGCTGCAGCTTCCCAGGAGGTGTTCACATGAGGATGAGGTGCCAGGTCGGCAGGGAGGCTGCCGGCTCCACGGGCAGGGGGAGCGCGGGGTGCGGAGCTGCGCTGGCAGGCGCAGGGCTGGGTTCTTACCTAGTGTGACTGGAAGGAAAGTGCTGAGTCTTCACAGACCAAGGCTTTTGGAAGGAGTTCTTTTATTTCGTGAGTCTGGGCTGCTGTCAATAAGTTCTGTGGTTTTAGGGCACCATATGCTGTATTCAACACTTTGCCAATCTCGTTAAATGAATCCAGACCGGGCTGCTCACAGAAGAGGCCGGAGCAGCTGGAAGCGCTGTCTGTCGCAGTCCAGCATTATAAGGCTGTTGGATAAAAATCTTCTCTTTGGTCTGACGTTACAACCTTAATAATCCTCCGTCCAGATTAGCTTTCTCCTTGCTATATGAGAAAAAAGCCCATCAAGGAGACGTTAGTGTCTCAGTTAATGGCACTGATGTGATTTTTATGGAAGCGTGGGGTGGCTGTTCCTGCGATGAGGAGCGAGAGCCTGCGTGCAGGTACGCTGCAGCCTGAGCCCCTCCTGTGCCCAGCACAGTCCTGGCACCCTTTGTGCTCCTGCAGCCACCTGGGAGCTTGGAAAACACTGAGATTTATCCTGCTTGGAGTTTAAAACCGAGATCTTTCTCCTTTTCATTCAATCATATTATTTCTTCTTCCCAGAGAAGGTGCCGTGCGTGGGATCAATACGTGAAACCCAACTTTTCCTTCCGTTTCCCTTTTCCCGACTTTATGCTCGGACAGAAACGCCCACGGGAAAGCAGGGATTCCTCCCTGCCCTCTGTGGCAGGAGGCTCCCTCTGCTTTGCCAGGGGAGCCGAGGAGCGATGCTGTCCCCACGGGATGCAGGAGCAGGGCCACAGGAGGGAAGGTAGCTGGATCCTGCCCGACTGGAGCGTTAGCACTGGGTTTTGCACTTTAATGTAACTGCCAGTTGTACAAATTAATTAAAAATAGCTGAAGAAAAAACCCAAAGAAAGGCCCTGCTTCCTCTGGTGAAGATTAATCATTAGTTGAGTCTTTTTCTTATGAAAATACAGATCCATGGTAGCCCCAGGCAAAAGATTCCCAGGGAGAGCCCTCACCATTCGTGCTCTGAGTTAGGGAAATCGCTTTGAAAGCATCTGACAACTAAAGCAGAACATGTTGAGTAACTTGGCAACGCTCAGAAAACATCTTGAAATGGTTTTTGTTCAACACATTTTGCTTTGCTTCAATAGGAGATGTCAGGGCAGTTCATTCGCTGCCACTCAGGGCTGCAGGCGATGCTGGGAGGCGGTTCCTCTGCCCGCGTTTAAAAAAAAAGGAAAAAAGAAAATCCCTGATATCTGCTGCTCCTCGGGGCAGGATCCTCCTCGGAGATGTGGTGGAGCTTCCCGTTGTCGAGCCCTGTAGGTCCCTTCTGGCCGGCGTGGTCCTGCTGCGTCGTGTTTGCAGGGGAGGTGGGTGATGCACAGCCTGGAGCAGGGCGTGAGCGGGGCTGGAGGGACAGGGAGACAGTGGGACAGAGGGACACCTCTCCTCAGGGAGGGGCGCTGCCGTGTGCTCAGCCTCTGCCCTCAAAAAGTCATGCAGTGGCTTGTGATGGATTACAGTGCGATACCTCGCTGCCACCCTGGGAAGGAATGCCTGTAGGAAAAATGGAGAGAGGCAAATTCAGGGCAGAAACACACGGATTCAGCAAAAATCCTTGTTAAAATCTACGCAGCGTGGCGGACGATTTTGCTTACAGACTTTTTGAGCTGCCCTGTGGCTTTTCCATCCATAGGGGAATTACTGTTAAATTACTCTTAGAAGGTGAGGAGGGGCAGTGTGTAGGCAGGACCGTCGTAACCATCCAGCCCGTCAAACAAAGCGGGGTGACAGCTACCCACGTAGTGAAACCCACACTCACTCCTTCTTCCCCCAGAGAAGCCTCTTCAGAGCTCCTGGATCTGCTCCTTGCAGAAGTCCAAGCATCATTTGGTCTGTATTTCAGGAAGGAAGCTTTCCAGTTGCTCTTTTTGGGCGTTCTCGGTCCGTGCAGCTCTTTGGGCAGCTGCTCCGGGTCCTGTGCATCGTCCACCTGTCCTCAGTGACAGCGGAGGGCCGGGACACGAATGATGGAAATCCTGGTGGTTCACACCCTTCAAGGCCAGGTTGGATGGGGCTTGGAGCCCCCTGACCCAGTGGGAGGTGTCCCTGCCCATGGCAGGGGGTGGCACTGGGTGGGCTTTGAGGTCCTTTCCAACCCAAACCCTTCCATGGTTCTGTGATTCCTGCAGCCCCAGGCCGAGAGGCAGTGGTCCATCTCCAGCATCCTCCCAGAAATGGGGCTCGCTCTGCACCACCAGCTGCTGCAGGGCTGTTTCCACAGGGACCTTCAGCTCTGCACTGCTGGGATGAAGGGAGCAGAGGGAACGCCGTGCCCATACCCAACGCATAAGTCACTTTCAAATGCCAGTTGTAAAAAAAAAACAAATTAATTCCTTTTAAAGGTTGTTGGGATTTCAATCGCAGCAACCGGTGTTCAGGGGCGGGCGACGGGCTGCGACACCAAACCCCGTTCCTCCAGCTGCCTTTCAGACGCTGCCTATCCGGTGCTTTTGTTCGAAACAAGGTCAGCAGTGGTTCCCCATCTCATTAGCATTTTATGATGATGATTTTCCGTTTTCAGCCGAGGAAGTCGACAGCTTCACTTGTTGTAAACTGAAACCTCCCCCCCAAAAAAGAATTAAGTTTGGCTTATGAAATTTGGGGTTGGTTTTACCATTTTTAAACGTATTTATTTGGGATCTGTACGTGCTTGGGTTGTGAAACAAAAAGACATTTCCAGCCAGACAGCTATTTATTTTTAATTTGAAACTTGTCAAAACAACCCATATTGATGATTATGGCCAATCTTTTCCAAATTGAGAAACGCATCAGGACCAGCCCTTTCCCACAAAACCTTTTTTCAAAAAATAAAGTGAAATAAAAAAAAAATCCATCACACTTTTTCTGCTCGCACAGTTGGAACTGGTGGCAGTGGATTGGGAGAGAATAGCAATTTGTAAGGAATTCCACCCAGCTCTACTTAAAATAGCATCCAGCCGGTTTCTTGGGGGCAGCGGGCTGGGCGTCTCCGGGTGGAAGCGAACTGGAGAGCTGCCTTTCTCACCGGGCTGGTTTCAGTCGGAGGGAAGGCACCTTGGGAACCGCAGGGGCACGTTCCTCTTGGGAACTGGCTGCCGAGGTGCTGCCACCTGGGAGGGGGCATCTCGCCTTCTCCAGGTCCTCAGCCGCTGGTGGGGGCCGTGGCCATTCCTTTCCCTAAGCCCTGTTTCCTTGTCCAAACCAAAATAAATCCAGCGCGCTCCGGGACCTTCAGACATCGCAGATTCGGGATGCCTTCAAAACTAAAGATGCTCCAACAGAGGAGTTTAAATTTGGACGAAATGGGGATCCAGCGGGGATGCCGCAAGGCGAGAAAAGCCAACGCCGCGGTTCCTCAAGGACCGTTTTGAGGGAGGGGAGGGGAGGGAGCCCCAAAGGGAGCTCCTCGCCCCTTCTCCTTGGAGCACGGGAGATGCCGTTCCTGGCAGCCACAGCGAGGGCTCTGCAGCTCCGCTGCCAGCTCGGGGTCCCGGTGGGCACAGGGGCACCTTGGCAGGCCCAGAGCACGCGGCCGGGATGGCTTTGCCTGTGTGTGAGCGAGGCTGCTCGTGACCGAACCCTTCTCAAGTGCTTGTGACATGTCAGTGGTTACAGAGCTCAGACCTACGGAAAAAAAGGTCCTTTTACAGCGCACGGTGGCGGGGTGAAACAAAACCATACTGCTGAAGTCAAAATATTCTTTCTAATCCCCCTGCCCAGTTTCTCTTTCTTTCCAGCTTTCTTCCTCCGCCTCCCGGACCCTTCTTCTCTGTTCCCACCCCCCTTCTGTTTCTCTTTTCTCCCCTCTGTCATAAGAAAGTGACTGTGTCCTCGAGGGGACAGTTTTCTTATGCCATTTTATACACTGTGCTTCATGTTTAGAACTTTTTTGCACTAGTTCCTATTACATTTATTTTCCAAAATGGTTTGACAAAAAACAAACGAAAAAAACCCAACAAAAACACAAAACCATGCTATAATTCAGTTGTATTAAAAATATTATCCTACTACTCTCTGTGTTCAATAGTCTCTGTACCTGTAATGCTTTCAGTTCTGTTGTATTTTGGGGCAGAGGTTTTCTCCGCTCCTTGTTTAACCCAGTAAAGAAATAAAATGTTAAGAGTTGATGATAACTTCCTCCTCCCTTTCTCTGCGCTTTGACTGGGGCCACGCAGGTCGCGGCGGTGGGACGGGCTGCCGGCTCCCACCAGAACCTGCCCTGCAAGCTCCGTCTCTCTGTCCTACAGGCGCTGTCTTCCTGCAAAGTCCAATCGCAAATGGAGGACAGAAGAGGCAGAATGGAAGGACAATAACCCTGCCTCACTGAGTTTGATTTCGTAACCTTTCTTTATATTCTTTTGTTTCTTGCCTTCACATTTCTTGCCATGGGGCTCACCTCAGAACAATAGGAGCAAAGACTGTCACCAAGAGATTCATCAGAGAATAATGACTAAACCAGGGTATCCAAATTTTGCCCAGCTGAAGTCCACACCCACATATAATCTGGAATTAATTCATCTGGACAACAGATCTCGGCATGCAACAGCGCTAGGACACTCCGCTCCAAATTGAATGCTGCGTGCCAGGCTGGAAAAGTCCATGTAATAAAACCCTGAAGTTACACTTTGACCATTCCTACCCCGAGCCGAGAATTCTCCCTTTGGAAAGAAGATTAGGAAAAGGGAGCAAAAAAAAAAAAAGAATGAAACTGGACAAAGAAGGCAAATGTGAAGGCAAGGGTGCTGGGAGGCATCGGCTCCGCTGCGAAATGGGGGCAGAGGAGGGGTGGTGGGTGCAGGAGGGGAGACGTGGAGAGCACGGCCGGGGAGAGGGGGTCTGGTCTGTAAGTGCGTGAGGGGCTGCGGGCGTGGATAATGCCTGGGATATATCTGGGCTAGAACGGGAGCTGGTGTTTTCTGGCCTCTCACGAGGTTCTGGTGTCCTTCTACCCAGACGAAATCATCTACAGGAGAGAGGTTTCCTTTGTGGCTCAGAATGAGAGACAAACATGCATTTACTGCTCCCCAAAGAGAGGAACCGAAGCGGGAGCAGGGGTGACCCAGAGGGACTGTGGTCCTGCAAGGAGCCGAGGCTGCCGTCACAGCCGGGCTGAGCGCAGGGTCCCTGCTGCTGCACCAGCCCCTTCCTCCCCCCTCTCCTGCCCAGCCCCCTTTGGCTCTTCTCTCCTCTTTGCCCCGTGCAAAGCCAGTACCCACATCCAGCCCCTCCGCTGCGAAGTCCCAACGCTCCTGGGCTGCGTGTCCTGCCAGCAGCCTGTGCACCTCTGCCCGCCCGGACACAGGCACAGCAGCTCTTCCCTGGCCACCAATGGCAGCAGGCAGGTTGGCACCTGATTTTCCAGTGTGCAGTGCTGTGCTGGGGGTACCCACCACCTGGGTGGAAAATGGCATCGCACCGCCTTTCAGAGGGAGCAGCTCCGTTGATCCGACCGCCCGGTTGTCCTTGTGCCCACAAAACCCAGAGGCAGGAGTTTTGGGATACAGGACAGGCGGTTGGGAGGGTGGCAGTGCTACTTTCGGTCTGGGCAACTGGATATCAGCCTCATCCCAGCCCATTTTTAACTGAAACCATGCTGCCCACTTGTCTCTGAAGTCACATGAAGTCGTCTACAACTTCTCACAAGGTGTCCAGCAGCAGTGGTGGGGAAGCGAGGGGACAGTGTAGGTGTCACACAGGAGCATCATCGGTGCCAATCAGGGACGATGAGGTCCTTTCTTCCAAAATCATTTGTCCTGGTTTGATCAAGCCCATTGTTTTGATTCGCAGAGAACACCACGTTGTGGCGCTGCCAAAGTGCAGAAATAAGACAAAGTCACGATGATTTCCAGGACAAAGAGTAAATTTGAACTACTAATGCTGAAGCGTGACGGCCAGATAACGGACACGGAGAGACCTCTCGTGATTTGCGGGGGGGATCCCACTTCACCCCGCAGACAAGCAGAGACGCCCACGCCAGAGGCTCTGCAGAGTGTCACCAGGTGTCTCTGGTTAGCACACCCCCTGCTGAAGGCACTTAAATCCGACTCAGCCAGGTCTTGAGGTCTGCAGGCTCTCTGCTTGCTTGTAACTTGTTTTCAGTAGTGGTTCCTCGTGGTTGCATCGTGAATTGCCCCGGTTTGGGCAGCTCTGGGCCTCAGCTGGGCTCTAGAAACTACACACGAGAGTCCTGCAAAGGGCTTGAGCTGTTAAATGCTCTCAGGACAGAGGCAGCACCAGACTTCTCAGGAAATGTGTTTGGGATGGGTTTTTTGCTTCGGGAGTGCTGCTGGCAGGAGGGGTCCCAGCCAGCCACGTGCCACCGTTCGTTGCTACCAGCCTCCTGCTCCGTGGGTAAGAAGCATACGCTGGCGTCTCCGCTGCGCTCGGTGCTGGGTCCGTGGTAGCTGTTGCTGAGCCTTTCAAAGTGGACCTGCTGGTGGTGGTGGTGGTGAGAGCAAAGCCAAAGGGTGGGAGATGCAGCTTGAGCCTGCAGGAGACAACAGCACGTGTAGGGGGTGGGGCGTGGGGGTGCTGCTGGGGCAGGTGCTTAGAGAAGCTGGATAGGAGCACGGCGAGCATCCTGAAACAGCCATATGCCAACATGCAATTAATGGGGTTTCTGAGCCAAATGTGAGGGATTTCCTGGGATCTCTTTATGTAACAGCTCTGAGTTGATGTTCAACTGCTGCGTTTGTGTAGCTGCGGTCTTGGATCCAGCTGCTCCCCTGGCATCCTCGTTCCAGTGGCAGCAACTGCTGGTGCGCCGTGCTGCGTGCTTGAGAAGGTATTTGTTCTTGGCAGCTCCTCTCAGTGCCTCTGTGTCCTGTCATCCGAGAGCTCACATTCCTCCCCTGTGCTCTCCAGACCTGTCCTGCTTCAACAGACTCTGAGCACCTCTCCCCTCACTCGCTCCCTTTCCAAGGTGAGGGGTACGATGGGCGTGCCTCATCGCCCTGCCTCCAGGATGCTCTGGAGGAGCATAAAATCCTCTTGGCTGCTTTTTATACAGCCTCCAAGACCCAAGATTTATGGGGCAAGAAGACACCCAGCTGCCCAGTCTGGGGGGTAGCAATGCCCTTCCTGAGCTTGCAATGAGCATTGGACAAAGCGCAAGGAAGGGTCTTGGTGGCCCCTTGGTGCCCAAACTGATGCAGCAGTGAAAATCCACCCAGGAATGTGCCACTTCCCAGGGATTTCATTAGCAGGCATTTAAAGTTGATGTGAGTTAAGTGGGCATAAATTTTCACGCCTATAAGGCCTGTGGACATTAAAGCTGGAAGGCAGCGCGCGGCAAGAGAGAAATTTCTCAGCTGTAAATTTGCCTTGGACTCCATAAAGCCTGAAATGGGCAGCGTAAAAAGTACTTCTGCTGGAAAGAGCATGGAAAATGCTGCATCCCTGAGGAAACAACACAAAGCACTGCAGACCCGAGTCGAGCTCCAGGCTTGGAGAAGCTTTGAGGTGCGAGATGGGACTGAAGTCATGGGCTGGGTCTCCAGCATCATCTCTTCTGGATGTAAGCTGGGAGTGCCCTTTGGTTCTGTGTTTCTGAACAATTTCAGAGCTCCTGAAGCTTCTCCGTCTTCCCTGGGCAGAGGAGTGGTCGGGACTCACGGAAGTCAGGGAACTTCTTACCACAGATCTCAAGATGTGCTTGAGGGCTTCATTTTTCAGGTCAACATTTGAACACGGGAGGCTAAAAATCCTGAAGAGTGAGCCATGTTTTATTCCCCTCCCTACTCTTTGCTGTAAGAATGCAGTTCCAGGCTGTGTTTTCCACCTCCCAGGAAGCTCAGAGATGTTTCAAGGCCTTTCAAAATCCGTGTGTTCTGGATACACTGGAATCAGAGCGCTCAGCTGTTGGTGAGGAGTTCACCCTTTATTTTTATGTGATCAAACAGGTATTTTTTGTGGGTTTGGGGATTTTGTGACTGGAAAGTCAGTGTGATGCCACCTCAGAAAACTGATGAAAATCTTGTAGTTATGAGTTGGAGAAATTATTAATGATCATAATTTTCCACATTTTTTTTGCCTGGAGGACTCCTTTGTTCTCTTCTTTTTGTCTAAAATTTGCGTTAAGTAAGAGCTTGCAGCTCATTTTTCATGAGCAACCCCCTTGCCGTGGCAGAGCAGGAGTTGCCTGGATAAGCTGTAAAAGATGGGTTTACGTGGGTTTCTATGTCGGATGCCATGAGCCAAGTGGGTTTTACTGGGTGACTTCTTTCTCTCCTGGTCTCTCCGCCCACTTTATCTCGTGGCTTTGACTCTGCACAACAGTCTGTGTCATCCTGATTGATCTGTTTTGGTAACTGAGGAAGATCAAGGTCATACTCATGTGTTTCCACCTGAAAACATTAGCATCATTATGAAATCAGCTTTAATTGTGTTGAAATGAAGCTCCTTGATGGGAAAGAACTGGGAAGGAGTGGGTTTTCTGCCATCCCATGAAAGCACTAGAAGTTCCTTTCCTTCATCTACATTCATATTTCAAGGGTCAGGCACAGAAGGAGAAAGTGGGACTTGGATGAGGATCCTCTGTTGTGAACTTGCTCTAATCCAGGACTTCACCCAAGACCCTGTTAATTAAACTGCAACAGAGGAAACTGTAGATCCCAGTATAAAATAAATAGAAAAGCCTGCAAGAAAAGCCTTGGCCACTGCGTTCCCCTTCTACAGAAGGGCAGATCCTCAGCTGCCAAGAGGATCTGGCAATGGCCAGCAGGAATGGGCTGGTCCCATCCTGAGGAATTGTCTGTAAATAGTAGTAGAGGAGACTGAGGTTTGGCTGAGTTCGGGAAGGACCGGACACAATCCTCTTCCTGCTGCCCTGATGAGCAAATAGACGTGGAAGGTGGAATGTGCTTAGTCAGGAGTTATTTCTAATCCAACTGTATTATCAAAAAAAGAAGTCCACTGTTGGTTTTTCACTCCCTGTCCACTCCCCAGCTCTTCTTGGGCCTCAAGGACTCTTCCCTCTTGCAGCCTCATTCCAGCCACGACCACTCAGATCATGGTCCTGTTGGTGTCCTCCTCCACAAACATCTAACTCCTGTTAGGAAATCAGCTGTACAGGGCAGTGCTCGGGGACCTTCCTTAGAATCATGGGATCATTAAGCTTGGAAAAGACCTCTAAGTTCATCCAGTCCAATCACCAGCCCAGCCCCACTCTGCCTACTAAACCATGTCCTGAAGTGCCATATCTACCTGATTTTCGAACCCCTGGTTTTTGATGGAGGCTCCACCGCTGCCCTGGGCAGCACTCTGCCAGTAAAGAAATCTTTCCTAATACCCAGTCTCAGCCTCCCCTTGAGATTGAGGCCATTTCCCATTATCCTATCATTTGTTACCCAGGAGAACTCAGTCTCTTCTACCCCAGCATTTGTTCCTTGAAAATTCAGTTATGGTTCTGTCTTCCCCAAAAAAAACATTTCTCCCACCGCTGGGCGCGAAGCCCAGGTGAGAACCCGTCCACACTGAAGCCTCAGGTGAGCCTGTGACCAGCTTGGAGGAAAATCTCGCTGTCAGAACACGTTTATATTCATACGCTTGTCAACATTTTGCTTTCATATCCCCCTCTTGAGGAAAATTGCTACTGTTTCTAACAACCCTCCAGAGCCTCCCAGCCTGGCTGTGAATAAGCCCAGCGCTGGAGCACCAGATGCTGTGGAGACCTGTTCTGGGCGAGTCTGCGCTAGAGGCTGTCACTGCGTTGGCATTGGGGGTGGTGTTAGGAAGCCAAAGAGAGAACCTCTTTTATATATACTGTAAGTTTTTCATAAAAGACTTTCTAATTTGTCCAGAGAGACACTAGCACACCCTCGGGACTGGTAAAAATAATAATAGCTCAAGTGGTAGAAGACTGTGAATGTGAAACAGAAGGGTACGAGATTTAGGAGCATCACAAAAACGTCAGCATTGAATATCAATAAATGTAATTTAGATATACAAAGGAGATAGCGAAGATTGCAACAAAGAGCTGTCAAGTCTTACCTCCTCAGATCTCTCTGAAATAAAGCAGATGTCCTCATCCAATGGATCCAAGGAAACGGGCCCTCGCATTCAAGAGTACGTTATTTCAAATCACAAATAACTCCCTTCAAAAATTACATGGTTTGCTATTTTTCAATCATCGTTTTATGCTGAGATGAAATACACATGTTCGTATTGGCTGCTTTGGCCTGGAAATTCAGTGTTCCTCAAAGCCAGCAATCCAGAGCTCGTGGAGCCCCGATGCCTGATAAAAGAGACGCAGGCAAACAGCTCTCGTTAGAGCCGCGCCTGCTCGCTGCTTGAGATATGCCTTTGTAAGAAGCAATTTAATTTTTATTATCCCATCCCATAACAAATGGCTACTGCCCCGTTCCAGATCCTCTAACGACGCGCATGCCGCGTGCTTTGTCGACCCTTGATCCGACGTGGGCTCCGCAGAGGAAATTGCTGGTTTAAGGCTATGTTACTGTAGGATATTACGTCTCAGCTTTGTGATCTTTTTTCCTCCCTTAAACCTGCAGCTGCTGGGATGCATCTAAGAACAGACGCTGGGGTTTTCCTTCCCCTCGTTATTGCTGTCTTGTAATATTAACAGCCTTGAGCTGGCAAATCGCTGGAATCCCAGCTCACCTGGAAACTAAGCCCCTGATGTGGGGGTCCCGCAGCCAGGTCAGGGCCTTGGGAGAGCAGTTTCCAATAACTGGAGGAGTGAGCAGAAAAAGACAGTTCCACGTGTCCCGCTTACAACCGCTCCTGCTTTGATGTAAATCCCTGGGATTTATGCTTTCCAAAGGCAGGGCTCCAGTTCTTTACCCTGGACTCGCTTTGCCTCACCCGAGATGCTTCAACATTCAAGTTTAGCCCAAAACTCCATGGGAAGACTTGGGTCCCTGGCTCCCAACAGCTACCGACCTCTCCTCCGTGCTGGAGTCTTTGCAGACACAGCTCTGGGGGCTGAGAGAAACTCTTGGAATGCTGGAGTTGGGGTCTGTGGAGGCTTCACACCCACCCCCCGGCACCAGCCCTGCAGCTTTGTTTGCTGGGGGAGGTTGGAGGGCGGACGGGGGGCTGAGCCAGGACCCTCTGCGTGTGGCACTGAGCTTTCAGAGAGTGGCCTGAGTTGGAAGGGACACACAAGGGACACCGGGTCCAACTCCTGTCCCTGCGCAGGACAACCCCAACATTCACAGTGTGTGCCTGCACCGGCCATCCCAGAAATGCTGCTGGGAGACAGCATCTTCGTTAGGATGTCCGTGTGCATCAGGAGTGAGGACGCATTGGTCACCACCCAACCAAAATCGACTGCAACCTGGGTAATTTTTCATTCTTATTTTAGTTTTTCTTCAATAATCTTTTTTTTTTTTCTTTTTTATTTCCTCTTAGCCCAGAAGAGCTGCCTGAGGCAGCCTGAGCCATCTGTGCAGCTGTGACCATAGAGACGCGGTGTGTCACTGCGTCAGAACCAAAGCTGCCCTCGGAAGGAGGGCAGTGCCAAGGCCTCCTGGAGACCCTGGGCTTTTTGATGCTGATAATGAAGCTTCGTTAATCTGGTTTGTGCATTGGAGATGTGGAAGCTGCAGGCCTGAGGAAGGGCAGGACAAGCGCTCCTTGTAAGAACCTGGAGTTGGCAGCTCCAGGCTCACGTGACAACTCCACTGGGTGACAAAGCACAGACACCACAGCCCCCAAGGTAACAAGTGATGATGCTTCACATGAAGCCCACAGACATCGGTCCTGCTCATCCCTCCCCTACAAGCAGGCTCAGCGAGCAGAAGATGGGACATCGGTCAGAGCCACAAGCAAAGCTGGGTGAGAGCGGTGCCACTGCTGCTGTCCTGAAGGACATCTGGGAATACCCTGAGGAGCTGCAGCGGTGCAAGAAAAGCCCGTGGCTTTCCATCTAGGTGCAGAAAGCGTGCAGGCTTAGTCAGGTGAGCATCAAACCTTTAAGTACACTGACCTCTAGGCGAGAACAATGTGGGGCCGTCCAGTTGGGCCGGGAAGAGCCTCGCACAGACTGGTTCATATCGGTGGTAAGACACGTGAGCACAGGGTGGTACTTGAGCTCACTCACTTCACAGAAATTGGGCTGGTTTTGTTTAGAATGAACTCTGCTGACACTGCTGTATTTTGTGCATGGACTCTGCCTGTGGCAGGGGGGGTGGAACTGGATGAATTTTAAGGTCCCTTCCAACCCAAGGCGTTCCGTGATTCGGTGACTCATCCCTGTAGAGCAGGTGGTAACCCTGTTTTTGTGACCATGGTGTCTTCTCCAGTCAGAGGGAAATGTGACTGGAGATGTCCTGAAGACCTCCCTGCCCTCGGTCTGTGACGTTGTGTGCGTGCTTCGCCCTCTTCTGCTTCTGCTTCTCTTCCTTTCAAGATTTAAATCCTGTGACTAATGATTTAATCAGGATTGCTTCTCCGAAGAGGTAATTTGTGCCGTGCATTAACAGAGACAAATATCAAATGACCAAAATCACTTGCAGATGGAGCTGGGCCACAGTTGGAGCCAAGCGTGCTGCAAGACCCATCTGCCTCTGCTTTGAGGGCAGCGGCAGGGTTTGGGTGAGGTGGGAAGGGGCGTGTGTCGGGGGTCTCCCCCCAGGGACAGGGAGCACAGCTCTGCGGGATGGCTTCTTCCCCCCCAGGGAGATGCGAGCAGCACATCCAGAGCCAGAAGCCTCGGCACCCAGGTCAGGCAAACGTGTGCCCCAGAAATGCTGGAGCCTGGGCAGCTCCTGCCATCCCCTGGCAAGGGGCAGAGGAGAGAAGCCCCCTCCTCGCCACCTGCATCCAAGACCAGCACTGGCTGAAGGATGCAGCTCCCTCCTCCTCCCTGTTTTCACACGAGCTGTTGATGCCTGGGTATTATCAATGCAAGCAAGGGGCAAACCAGGCTGTGGGCTTTCTGAAAGGGTGTCTTTCATATATCACGTATGTTCCTCGAGGCAAAGACCATATCCTCTTTCACTGGTGACAGCAAATCCTGAAATCCGCACTCTGGGACAATAACTTGGAAGAGTCCTTCGCTACCCCGCTCGCCCGAGCGACCTGGGACTTGGGGAGCCGAAGGGTCGGGGGCGAGGAGGCAGCGAGGGCTGGGGAGGTTGTATAACGTGGTGTGGAATATCATTGTTCCAGCCAGGATGAGTAAGAGCACAGCTGAGCCTGGTCACCGACTGCACTTCCACGAGGGAGGGGGAGGCTGAGGGATGGTTGCACAGTTGAGAATAAAGACAATAAGCCTATAAAAGTTTAAGAATTGACTAGATTCCTAACATTTGTTTTTCATTATCACCAAATAACGTATAAATAAACATACAACAGAACCAAGAGCAACATCCTGGTCACACTCTCTAGAAGAGGCTGTGTTTAGGTTTGACTTAGCCTGCTTTGGCCAAACCTCTTCCTCGTCCGCTCTTTGATGAAGTGAAATAGCAAAGCTGGTGGAGCAATTAGGGTTCCATCTTCCTTCAAAACAGAAAGCGAAGCGGAGGCTTGTCTGTACAGGGAAGCCGGGTGTCCGCGCTGCTAAGTCTTACAAGTCAGTAGTCCGGGGGGAAGAACACGTGAAAATAAGCACAGCGAGAGTCAACAGAGCCGCCTTTCTCTCTAAAAAAGACACAAGCACAATTAACTGTATTTCAGTTGCTATTTTTCTTGCTGATACTCATTAGTGTGTCTCAGAGGGAAAATGTCTGTCAATACATAGTAGTAGAATAATAGAATCATAGAACAGTAGGGTTTGCTTTTCCTTTTCTTATATTTAATGATGTAAAATGGGCCCTAGAGCGATGCTGCACGTACTGCACTGCATAAACGCTACCCAGTGCTCCTGAGAAAAGAATAACTCAGGCTTGCAATGCAGTGGGTGTTTAGCTGCCAGTGGGGTGTGGAGTATTTTCTGGTCATTCTCTGCTTTGCACATCTCGTCGAAGCCTGTTACTGGGATTGCCAGTTGGAGGGGGGGCAATGGGAGGGTTCTGGTACAGGAGAGCGTGAGGAGAGGGATGAGCAGCTTGGCAGGTGTTGTTTTAAATGACTGCTCTAAGAATTCACGGAATGAGATGGGAGGGAGGGACAAGTGATCCGAGAATGAACGTGGTGGCCTGAGAGAGCGGAAGTCTCAGAAGAGCCTGGGCAGAACCAGGGAAGAGGCAGCCCATGGATGCAACGGTTTTATGCATTCAATGCAGATCGCTCTTACAGCAAGGATGCACCGCTCGGTCCCTGCCTCTAGGGAAGCAGCCAGACACGAACCCCCTGCTTTTAGTGCACGGGCAGAGCTCACAGTTACTGACAAAGCAATCTAAAGCAAAGCAGGCTGCACGCAACGCCTCTGCTCTCACTGGGGAGCAGTAACTGCACGCACAGCGATGTGCGGGGGCCTTGCAGGAGTCGGGGTCCTTTGTCCTAAGGGCTCGTGGACACGTCTGAGGACGCTGCATCGCTGTGCTGTGACTGCAGGTTTCAGGAGGCTTTATTGTATCAATGCTGTTGCTGACACCACTGAGGGTGTAAGAGATGCTTTCCTGCAATTCAGCGGAAATCTCCTCAAAGGAAAACCATGAATTCCAAAGCTTTGAGGTCACACATGTTAAAATCTACTCTACTGGTGCCGCAAATATTACAGCCGGTGCCAAAATGGGACTGGGAAATGGGCTAAAATCTTCTTTACAGCCTCCTTCCGAGAGATTCCTGATTTGTTAAATGTGTGTAGCCACCAGCACCCGGGCCTGCCATGAAGTGCCCTGCGTTGTGCTGAGAGAGTTTTACCCGTTCCGAAAGAAAGGGAAGCCTTCTAAACTGACAAGGCAGGTCCTCCTCCCACCTTCAGCTAAATCCTGCTTGGATCCAAAGGCTTCACGGCACTGGGATGTTGGAAAACCCAGCAAGGTTAGGAATCAAGAGGAAGAAGTCCCCTAGCACTACAGACGTTGCTTCTGTGCGTTCTTCTCCCCTCCAGCCTCTGCTGACCCTCCCGAGGGCTCTGCTGCACTACATGGGCTGGAGGGAACAACGTCTTTATTTTTGGAATGTTTCCTTTTTTCCTAGATTTCTCTCCATTGTTCATGGGGGGGGTGTGTGTGTGATAAAAGCAGGGGCAGCTGGACCCAATAAAGTTGAGCAGATATAAAGAAGGAGAATTGGGGTGGGGGAACCTCTGCCTTGTGAAAGAAAAGTGAGGCTATTTTCTGATTAAAACGAACTGTTCTTTGTTTTCCTATTGTGGGCCCTGCCTTTGATCAGCCCTTCCCAAGCACCACAAATCTGTGTTGGTTTTGCAGCCAATACAAGCAGGAAGCCCTCGTGTCTTCTGGCTCCTGCCTCTGCTTGACCAGAATTCCTCGGAGTGATGAGGATGGGTTACATAAAGCTTAAAACTCAGAGGTTCTTCACCCACGTAATGAAGTTAATCAGCGATGGCACAGTAAAAAGGGGTGAAATTGTAATAAAAAGGGCACTGGTTGCACTCAACGGAGCAAGAGCAGCCGTGGTTCAGCAAGGACATGGTGGAAGCAGGGAAGGACTGGCTCCCAGGAGAGCCCGAAGCTGACAGCAACGCTCAATGCAAGAGAAATTAAACCATCATAGAGGTGCAAGGCCTCTGTTTGCGGCGCCTGACCGTGGTCAGTGTGTGAGGGCTTCTCGGGAGTCTGGGATGACAGGTTGTAATGATAACAGAATTAATTATATCATAGAATCATGGAATGGTTTGGGTCAGAAGGGACCTCAAAGCCCATCCAGTGCCACCCCTGCCATGGGCAGGGACACCTCCCACTGGATCAGGGGGCTCCAAGCCCCATCCAACCTGGCCTGGAACACCTCCAGGGATGGGGCAGCCACCACTGCTCTGGGCACCCTGGGCCAGGGCCTCCCCACCCTCACAGCAAAACATTTCTCCCTGAGATCTCATCTCAATCTCCCCTCTTCCAGCTGAAAACCATTCCCCTCATCCCACCCCTGCACTCCCTGATCCAGAGCCCTTCCCCAGCTTTCCTGGAGCCCCTTTCAGCACTGGGAGCTGCTCTAAGGTCTACCCAGAGCCTTCTCCTCTCCAGGGTGAACAACTCCAACGTCCTGGTGAGGATTTGCTGGGATCGCTCCCCCAGAACTGAGCCCAGGGAATGTGTGCGGTGACAGCCCTGGGTGCAGCTGCCCTTCCTAGAGATCTGGTGATATTAGTATGGAGCAGAAGTAATTCCTGGTTTTAACCATCAACTTTAAAGCAGTGCATCTCAGCTTAGAATAAAATCTATTAATTGAAACATGAACCACTATAATCTACACATTTTTGCCAACAAGAGAGAAGTCTCTTTTTTTCCAGTAGCATAGAATTCTGGAGTCCTGGAACTGATAAATTATTTGAAGATGTTTTGAGCTGCTGCTTGCTGTGGAAAACTTTCTCTTGCAGGAAGCTGTCAAGATGCTTGGAAATGTGGTAAGTGGTGGGAGAGAGGGGTTAATTCCATATTCAAACGTGCAGCCTGTGTCATACAGGCGTCACACAGAAACTTATTAATCTTGCCCTCTGTTTTGTTATCGAGTAAAACCACTGATTGGTAATAGAACAGCAAAGGCTTTCGCAGAGCTCCTTGTGATGTGCTATTTCCTTGACTGTAAATTATGAACAAACTGCTCCCTGTGGTGCAAATGCTCATTTAAGGAGCCTCCCCTGCTCAGCCAGGCGTTCCTGCCTTCCTCCCACATCCACTCTTCCTCCCTCAACAAATCCCCGTTAGCTGCTCTCCTTCCCCTCTCACCGGCCCGGTGCTAACAGACACCTCGATTACTTGCAACACTTTGGGGATATTTAGCCAAGCCGAGTGGCCTCTAGAATAATTTCCCAACAGTTTTCCACCCTCTCCCAATCTTGCAGGCTCTCCCTGACCCCGCGAATCCCCAGTGATCCAAATCCTCTAGTGAGTTGGCTAAACCCTCATCTCCATTAGGCCCAGCTATTTGCACAAATCCTCGCGTTGCCACCTCTCCGCCACCTCCCCTTCCTCTCTCCTCAACTCTTTGCAGTTGCCTGACTGAAACTCAGGTTTTTTTAAAGTCTAATTTTCCACTAAAATAGCCCCAACCCTTCTGTTTGCATCCCTCTCGGCTGTACGTGTTCCTCCTCGCTGAGAAGAACCACCTGGTTTTTCTCTCCTTGTTTACTGACATCCTTGTTGATGTTCCCTGGTCTCCCACGCCACTTGCTGTCCGTCCTCGCGCTCCCCCGCGGCCAGACCCTTCCTCCTTCCAGTTCTGTCCCCACATGTTCAGGCTCTTCTTTCACACTCGGTATCGAGGCCAGGGCTGATTCATACTTTCCGAGCACGTTCTACATTGTGTTTGAGATGCCCCAGCTGATCTCACTCTGTTCTGTCTGCCTCACCTCTGCTCTGGGCTGGTCTGCACATGGGCCGTTATTCTAATTCCAGTAAGGAACCTGCAGCTCCCAGGACATCTTCGCTGTCCCCTTGTTTTCAGAGGGATTTATGCCCCAAATCAGGGTTTATTCAAGCCTGATTTCTTCAAGTTCAGAGTCTTCCCTCTCAAACCCCACACTGCTTCCTGGTTAACCTTTGCCCAAGATGCTTTCCACCTCTGCTTTGTTTCTAGCAGTCAGAAACCTTAGATAAGCTGGACAACGCCCCAAAGTGCCTTCTGGGTGCCCAGTGCGTGACTGTGTTCACCCTCAGGTGGTGCCGACAGCACTGAAGTCCTCCTGTTGAGGAGGAGATCTTTGCCAACTGCTCTCAGACACTTCCTCTGATTTCTCGCTGCAGAGAACCCTTCGCACGTGCAGCCGCCTGGCAGGGAAACTCATTTTGAGAGACAATTTGCCTAAGGTGGCCCCAGGTGTTCGCAGTCCCACGGGGGCTGCAGCAAACTGTCCCTCGTGCCAGACGTGCTCTCGGTTCTCCCTGTGTCTAGCTCGCTTCCAACGCCGGTGATGTACAACCCGTGCTGAGCAACCACCTGACCCACTTGTGGTTTCCAGCTTCAGTGGGGAACCCTTTGCTCAACCTGCTTGAAGAGCAGCGCAAGGATGGCGCTGGCTGCCCTGGGTGCGCCGGCCGGACCGGGGGTACGGCTGGCCAGGCACTGGCTAAGGATGCCTTGGAACAGCAGATGGGGTGTGCAGCCTGAGCATGTCTGGGCACTCAAGATGGGCTCTGTTCCTGCACACTCAAGCTGGCAGCACCTGGTAGCAAGAAACCGCATCTTCGCCCAGCGGCAGGCGATGCGATTTACAAAGCAAAGGCTGCCCAGAGGAACAGCAGTCAGTGTGGGTGTGACATCCCTTTGCCACATCCATGGACACCCATCCACACACTGACCCACCCATCTGTCTGTCTACCCATCCCTCCGTCCCTCCATCCATCCGTCCATATGTCCTTCTGTCTGTCCATCTCTCCATCTGCACATCCCTTCCTCCCTCCAGCTATCTGCCTCTGTCTGTCCATTCCTCCATCCCTCCATCCATGCACCCAGCCCTCCACCACTCCCTCCCTCCATCCGTCTGTCCATCCCTCCATCTGTCTGTCCATCCATCTGTCCGTCCATCCATCCGTCTGTCCATCCCTCCATCTGTCTGTCCATCCATCCGTCCCTCCCTCCACCCGTCCATCCGTCCATCCATCCGTCTGTCCATCCCTCCATCCTTCTGTCCGTTCATGTTTGTCCATCCACTCACCGACCCGTTCACCCACCCAGCCCTCCTTCCATCCCTCCCTCCCTCCGTTCCCCGCCCGCCCCGCCCCCGCCCCGCCCCGCCCCGCCCGCGGTGCCTGTGTCCCCGCCCCCTTGTCCCGGGCCCGCCCCGGCTCCGCCCCGCCACCAGGCCCCGCCCCCTTGACAAGGCCCCGCCTCCCTTGGCTCCTCCCGCCGGAGCGCTGGGGCGGCCCCCGCTCCCCAAACCCAGCCCCCCCCGCAGGCCCCGCCCCCTCGCCCGTCCCGCGCGGGCGCTGGGGCGGCCCCGGTCCCGCAGCCCCGCCCCTCGCTCAAGCCCCGCCCCGGCCCCTCCCGCGCGGGCGCTGGGGCGGCCCCGGCCCCGCGGCCCCGCGGCGGCTGTGCGCGCCCGGCCGAGCATGGAGCAGTAGCGGCGGGGCTGCCGGCCGCTCCGTACCGCGGGCCATGGGCGCGGAGCGCAGGGAGGACGCGGCGGCAACCCGCGGCGGCTGCGCCTGCGGCGGCGGCGGCAGCTGGCGCCTCTTCCTCGGCTTCTTCGCGCTGTCGCTGGCGCTGCACGTCCTGACGCTCGGCTGCTACCTGGAGCTGCGCTCCGAGCTGCGCCGCGACCGCGGCCCGCAGCCCGCCGCCCCGCCGCGCCGGGACGGCACCGCCGCCGCGCCGGGACCCGCGCCCGCCGCCCGCCCGCAGCGCCCGCCCGAGGGCGCCGAGCGGCGACAGCAGGTGGGTGCGGGGGGGCGGGACCGCGCCTGCCGCGGGGCTCTCCGCCATCACCGAGGGGGGGGCGGCTCTGCTCCCTGCATCCCCCCGCAGCCCAGGGTACCCCGGCGGCGTTTGCTCCATCCCTGCCCCCGAAACCGCATCCCCCCCCCCCCCAGCCCCGGGTACTCCGGCAGCGCTGGCTCTGTGCCCCCCCCCCCCAGCCCCGGGTACTCCGGCAGCGCTGGCTCTGTGCCCCCCCCCCAGCCCCGCGTACTCCGGCAGCGCTGGCTCTGTGCCCCCCCCCCAGCCCCGCGTACTCCGGCAGCGCTGGCTCTGTGCCCCCCCCCCAGCCCCGCGTACTCCGGCAGCGCTGGCTCCATCCCCCCGCAGCCCGGGGGTCCCCAGCAGCGCTGGCTCCAGCCCTGCGCCCGAAACTGCATTCCCGCTCCCCTACCTGCGCACCTCAGCTCCATCCGTGCACCCGCGGATGGAATTTGGGGCTGACCCAACCCCAAACTGCGCTCTTAATCCCCCCCCTGCCCGAACTGTGATTATTTGGGAAAAGGGAGGGAAGCCCCAAACCCGCACCAGTGGGATTCGTTATGAAGGGGACTTGGTTTCCTTCGCCCTTGCTGGAAGGTGGGGAGGGGCAGGTGGGGGTCTCCGAGGGGCTGCCCGCACTCCACCTGCTCCGCCGCCCTGCTCCTATGGCGACAGCCCTTCTCCCAGCACCCCACTCGCTGCACGGGGTGGCAGCGGTGGCCGCGGCAGGCGAGGCTGCGAGGAGGGCTCTGCCCATGCCCACCTTGGCTGCAGGGGAAATCTCACCCCCCACCCCCACTCCCCTCCTGGGGCACTGGGTTGGATTATTGGGCTTTTTCCTCCCTGTCCCCTTCCCCCCCAGTCAAGGTGCATCTGCCTTTTCGGCGACGGCTCTGCGTTCCCCAGCAGCTTCCAAGGCTGGAATGTGCACAACAGGTTGGTTTCTCCCTCTGCTTTTCCTCGCTGGTGTATCCAGCCCCTGGGATCGGGGGGTCTGCCTGTCCCGAGAGCCTCTGGGCAAGCGGCAACGGAGCTGGGGCCTCCGCTTGCAAACTTAGCTCATTTTTTCCGGCCACGAAACCTCGCTGCGAGCAGGATCAGCTGGAGGAAGGAGTTTCCTCCCCTTTGAGCTTTGCGAGCGGATGACGGTTCCCCAATGGTGCCGGGTGGCTTTGCTGGGGGGTCCTGGGGGTCAGGGGGGGTGGAGATGCTGAGCCCTGCCGCAGCACCCTGGCAGTCCTTGCCTCGCTGGTTATCAGTGCAGGGAGAGGGCAGCACAAAAATAGCTTTGATAAAGCTGCGAGTTTGGAAACTCTTCCTCGTACTTGGCAGTGGGCAGCCGTTCCGCCGCGCTGGCCTCGGCTGCTCCCGCGAAAGTCGGGCTCGCGCCGTACCGTGGGTATTCGGATTCTGCAGCTTGCGATAATGAAATCTAAGTAAGCGCTGAACCGGAGAGAAGCCTCGCTATCCGGACATCGCTCTCTTTTCTCCCTTCCGTCCTTAAGCGGTGTCACCGTAAAGTGCGCCGGAGCAGCTTGGTGTCGTGTTCGAATTCTTAGGTTGTCTTGTAATAGCGTGCGGCTGAGGTTCCTTTCGTGTTATCGTGCTGGATCTGTTTAGTCTTTTGAGCTCTTTTTTCCAGCGAGCATCTAATGAAATACCAGGGTAAATAGTTGAGGCGTTCATAAATCACAGCGCCAGATCGTTTGTCTCTGGATGTGCCCAAAGATCCAAGCGTCGCTCGCTCCAGCTGACGTACTCCAGATAAGGTAATGCTAATTATTTATTTCTTTATGTTATTCTTTTGGGAATAGGATGAGAAATTCTTTTAGCTGTATCGGAGCAGTTGGTTGTGAGAGAAAGTTTCCTCATTGTAGGGACAAGCAGAGCGCTGAGTTACTGGGCAGCCCACGGCCAAACCGTGGGCACCGAAAGCTCCGTTCGGGAACTGCTGCTGCGTCAGCGTTTAATTAATGATGTTTGTGGTAGCGCTGCCCTCCTGCTCCTCGCTGCCTTTTCTGCCTTAGCGTTCGCTTGAGTTGATGTGTGGCTGAAACCAACCGCCCTGTGCGTCCTAGGGTGCTGTGCCTCTGTCTGTTCTGCGATTACAGCAGTGAAATGAGGAATTTGCAAACAGCTTGATTTAAAAAGTTGGGGTCAACAGGGTTAAAAGTTCCAAAGTATCTCTGGGGTTCTGAGCTGCCTCCCAACCCGTAGCAGCCATGGGTGAATCCAAAGTGGGGTGCATGCACGCATATCGGGAGACAGATGTTGGCATAAATTAAGCAGAAATTACTAAATAATTATGTCAGGAGCTCTGATCGATGACGTTTCGCTGCCAGGGACCTGCAGGTGCGTGCTCAGAGCCGTGGGGACCCGGCATCGCCGTGAGCACGGGGCCGTAAACCCTCAGACAGCCTTGCTCTGTGTGTAGCCACGCGAAGTGTTTTCAGCGGAGAGTAAGGACTGCGTGTATTGCGACGGCACAAGCTGATTCAGAACCAAAAAATATTCCCCTCCAAACCCTTTTTTCTTGTGGGTTTTTTTTTTTTCCCTTTCTTTCCCCCCCCTCCCTGACCTGAGGCAGGAGGAGGGGAAGGACGGGGAGCGATGGTCAGCACCGAGATTTTGGCAGAAACCTCGCCTGGCCGCCTGCCAGAAATGACCTCATGACAGGAGTAAGGTTTGGCAGCTCCAGAACGCCCCGCTTCCCTATCTTACAGGATATTCAAATATGTAACTCATTTAAGATACAAGGGCAATTTTTCATGGCAGAGGTTGAGGCATTGTAGTTCACATCTTTGTCCCAGAAGCTGCGGGGTGTTGCATCACCGGCTTGGCGCTGAGATGAAAAGTTGGTTCAAGCTGCTTTAATTCCGCAGCTCCTCGATTGCCGCCCCTCTGAGGTGCGAGCGCGGGCTCGGGGGCCAGCGGGATGGTCAGCCTTGACTGAGGATATTAAATCAAAGCAATCCCTTTCGGTGGATGCGCTGGGGAACTCAAAAGGGATTCTGTTCGTTAGCGTTTCGCAGCGCTTCGCTGGCGGCTCCGCTCACGGAGAACGGGTAGCAGGGTACTACGTACTGCTCATTAAAATATTTGTGCCTAGACTAGATCGTGTGTTGTCGTCCAAACAAATCATCCTTGCAGTATTTGAGTCTTGCAGAGCATCCTCTCTGTGGGTTTTCTCCGAGTCGGTCTGCGTTGTGCCACATTGCTGCAAAAACTTGGGTTTTTTGCAAACACCGAGCGAAACGCCTGCCCTTGGGAGGGTCCTGAGACAGCTCTGAAGGTGCCAGAGCCTGCTTCTTGGAATAACGTCGGGTATCCATCAGAGAGTCAGACCAAACTCGTGATGGAGTGGGGGGGCTGGTTGGTGTGTTTGGAACGGCTGCCAAGCCACCCCAAAATCGTGCTGGAGGGAACTGGGCCGCAGACGTTGCCTTCATCAGCGCTGAAGGGCTCCTCTCCCTGTCTCCACTTTAAGGAGGGAGGTACCTGCTTTCTCCCCTTTCTCACCTGCATCCCTCTGTCTCCTGAAGCAGCAGTCAGGGCGCTTCTGTTCAGCTGTCAATTTATACCAAAAACCTTGCTTGCTTGTTTGATAAGGAATTATAGGAATAAAACTTTGGAGGTCCAGAGGACACGGTCTCAAGCTTCGCCAGGGGAGGTTTAGGCTTGGGTTTGGCATTAGGAAGAAGTTCTTCACTGAGAGGGTGCTTGGCCATTGGAATGCGCTGCCCGGGGAGGTGGTGGAGTCACCGTCCCTGGAGGGGTTTAAGAGGAGATTGGATGAGGCACTTAGTGCTGTGGTTTAGATGATGAGTAGGTGTACGTGTAGGTGTTGGGTCATGGGTTGGACTTGATCTCAAAGGCCTTTTCCAACCTTGTGATACAGTGATGCTGTGAGGTGGTGTTTTCTTGTAGTGGTGGATGAAGAAATACAGTGCGCGCGTGCAACTTGGTCTGCACACTTGGTCTATGCACGATGCGTTTTGCTGTGTTTAGTGAAAATTAATAACTGGCTTCCCTTGAGGGGGAGGAAGTTAAGAATTCAAGGAGTAATATAGAGTTTTTCTCTGTTTCTGGTCAGGATGCTGCGGCAGAAGAATTGTTGGTGGATTAATTAATTGGGGAGTTCACCTGGAGAAGGGCTGGGGCACGTTGGCCGTGGGAAAGGGCTATTGGTTGTAGAGGACAGAGGGACATTTTGTTGTTCTTCACACTTTGCCTGTTGTCCATTCTCTCCCACTGAAGAGTTGTAACAAAAAATAGGGAATTGTAGCCGAGTGCTTGCTGCCGTCTCACCTCAAAATCACTGTATGATGTGTCTCAAAATGAAGTTGTTGGTCTTGGTTAAGTAGCTCTGTACTGAAATGGAGTTGTGAAGGTTGGCAGAACACCTGGGCAGGACTCAGAAGCTGAAGGGTTTTAGTGCTCAACTCTGAGCACACCTTGGTGTCTTTTGCCTCACTAATGTGAAATTGCAATTATTTTGCCCTTTCTTCTCAATTCCAATTCCAGAGTAAAAGACAGCACTGAGGTGTGGTTTGCCCAACGTGCTGTCAACTGATCTCAAAGGCATTGAAGCTGCTCCCGAGGCTGCTCCCTCCCTGAGCATACCTGGAGCTCATCCATGTGTGCTCATCCCAGTAGCACGTGTCTGGTTCCTGCACCCCGAGCCGGGAGCCTGCGCCAGCATGTGATGGATCAGGGAAGAGCCGAGACCCGACAGTGCGCTGAAAGCTTTCAGCAGAGCATCTGGTTGGAAAAGCTTCTCCAGCGTTAGCTCCTCTGAAAGCAGCCTCCACACTGTGCCTAGTGGGGCATCAACCTTTCAATACCTGCTCAGGGCTCGTGCTTTGGGATTTCATACCTTCTGGTCACAGGTTGTGGAAAGCGTAATGGAGAAGAAGGAAGGTGGTGTTTAGGGATGCATTTCATGGGTGGGTTTCCGCTTCAATTGCACTTGGCAGTCTTGGCTGTAGGTGGAGGAAGCTCTTGCAGGGCAATTAAGGGAGACAACAGTCCATACTCTGGCTATTAACACCTCGGGGCTCTGCTAACCATCATTCACTTAACATTCCTGAGGCTGCCGGAGGTTTGGGGTCTGTGCTGGGAAGAGGGGGCTGCAGTGGGGTTGCCTGATATCAAATAGAAAACATATTTCTGCTACTATGCCTGTGAATATTCCGTGCAAAATCTGGCATGAATCCATCAACAGCTCCTTTTAAAAAAGAAAATGGTACTGAGCGTCAGGAGAATGGCAGTAATTGGAAAATTAAGTGCGGTGTGTGCTTTGCCCGGAGGGTTTGAGGTGCATCCATGTGCCGTGCAGGTTTAACTCCTGATGTGCAGAGGAACCGTCTCCGTGGGGACTGCTGGGCTGGGCACTGCTGGGACCCCACTGCCAGGCACATTCTGCTGATGGACAGGGAGTTATCCTGCTGCTGGGGAGCTTCCTTTCACCCTGCAGGTGAGATGGACACCGTGGTGGTGGAATGTCACCGTGCCCAAGCCGTTGTGAGGGCTGGAGCTTAGGGATTCCCCTTTGGGAAGAGGCAGGAATAAAGGTAGGTGCGGCTCGCGGGTCTCCAGGCAGAGGGAAAGCCGCACGGTGCTGGGGATGCTGGGCAGGAGAGTGAACAGGTGAAAAAAGGGGAAAATCTCACATTTAGGAGAGAAGCAGCAGTGGGAAAATAAGGAATATATCCTGCAGGTGGAAGCTTGTGTCAAGATCAGGTGGGTTCTCAGCCAGTGGCAATGCCTGGGGAGGCTGCGGGTGCCTGCGTGGGGGCTCCTGGATGGACCTGGGAGGGACAGGACCGATTTTGTACAATAACTGCGGGAGTGCAGAAGGAAAGAGTGATTTTTCCAGCCAAGAGCAGAAGAAAACCAAAGGTGGGACAAGCGTGAAGTGAATTCAGCGATGCACAGGAACCGTCCCTGGAGGGGTTTAAGGAGGGATTGGATGAGGCACTTAGTGCCAGGGTGTAGTTGACAAGTAGGAGTAGGTGTAGGTGTTGGGTCATAGGTTGGACTTGATGATCTCCAAGTCCTTTTCCAACCTTATGATACTGTGATACTGTGAGAGGAGGAACAGCCTCAGCTCCTAAAGGAATGTGGGGATGCTGGTGTCCTGTCGGAAACAGAGAAATGGGGATAACTGAAGAATAAAGCAGGACTAACTATATTAATTAATTAATAATAATGACGATGATGCAGAGCAGTGTCGGGCCCAGCATCCCGCCCGCTCTGGGAGGAGTGGGTGAAGATGGGAGAACGTCGCAGCGCACAAAGCGTGGGGGAGGTAGAATTCAGTGAGTGGCCGAAGGAGCGAGCACACACACGCGTGCGGCTGAGCAGGACCGCCGGTGTTCAAACGCTGTCCCGAGGAGGCCGGGTGGTGGGGTGGCACACGTGGAGCATGGGGCTTCCTTCCTTTCCTCCCCTTCTGGAGCGGGCACCAGGGTTTTTTCTTTACTTGCATTTTCTATTCAATCTGTGAGGATAAATCCTACAACTTCATGCAAGGACTTGGAGGTTTTATCAGCGGTTATTGAATTCCTTGATGGAGAAGGTGGCTGTTGCCAAAGCGTGCGACCGACACACGAACAGAATTAGGGGGCGAGTTCACTGGCCAACACTCCAGCCTGTGTGTTTAAGAACCCTCGGTGCCATTCCAGGGTTACCTTTCACTGCACACAGTGCTTTATCAAACCAATATTTTTCTAACCTTTTAGCATTATTTTTCTTACCATGCAATACTATAAATCTTCTCCGCTCTTCCATACACATGTAATATCTTGTAATGCTAATTAAACTGCACACTGTCCCAATTTTGCTCTCATACTCATCCAATATATTTTTCTTGACTGGAAGCCAAACCATGGGAGCTTCAGAGCATGCAAAGCTCTCATTCCAGCCTTATTATATGTTAATGACTTTATATTTTAATATCTTTCAACACTTGAGGAGGATGTTATTTTTAGAGGTCTCTGGCTGCGAAAGGTAACCCATATGCGAGAGGCTGAGGGGGTTTTGTGGATGTCAAGCACTTGGTAAGCTCAGTGCAGGGGGTGATGAGTGGATCTCTGAAGATGTGTCATCTGTCAGAATTCATTGTGCCTAAGTAGGAAATTACACTGAGATTTGGATGCAATTTTAAAATAGTTAACGGTCTTTAAAGGAGAGGGAAATAAAACTCTTGCCTAGGCTCTTGCCTGTCGCAGTTGTAAGTGCGCTGGTGTTAAACTCTTGGGGAAACGCGCTGGGTTTGTGCAGACGGTGCTGATGCCAGTTGGGTCTGGCTGCTGCTGCAACAGCAATAATCACTCGCAGATGGGTGGGTATGGAAATGAGCTCTTTCCGTAAAGCCCAACTAAAATTCTGTTGTAAGTGCAAAGTACTAAATATGCAGGGTTGTATTGATGAGATGCCAGTGCTGTAATGTGTTCCAAATGGCGAGTGCCAGCGTGCCCCAGGCTGCTGGAGCTGCACCTCGGCTGCAGCTTGGCGTTCTCCATCTATCGGTGCTTCCCCAGCCATGGCTCTCGCAGCAGCTCGAGATGCTGTGTCGCTCTGCTGGCCGTTCCGCTGTGCGCGCCGAGCCTCCGCGCTTGGAAAGGAGGGGTACCCTGCAGAGCTGACCCGGCCTCCAGCGCTCGCTTCCTGGTCGGATTTACTCACGTGTTGAGAAAAGTGTGGCACCTGTTCTGGAGGCATGTGTTGCATGGCTCTGCAGCAGCAGGCAGTGCGTGGCAGGACACTGCCAGGCGTGGTGCGGCATGGCATGGGTTTGTGTTGCATGGCATTGGGTTGCATTGCATGGGTTTGTAACATCAGGTATTGCATGGCACGGGGTGGTGTTGCACAGCCTGGGGTTGCATTGCATGGCTTTGCAGCAGTGGACATTGCATGGCATGGGGTTGCATTGCATGGCATGGGGTTGCATTGCATGGCTTTGCAGCAGCGGGCATTGCATGGCATGGGGTGGCATTGCATGGCATGGGGTTGCATTGCATGGCTTTGCAGCAGCGGGCATTGCATGGCATGGGGTTGCATTGCATGGCTTTGCAAGAGCAGGCATTGCGTGGCATGGGGTTGCATTGCATGGCTTTGCAGCAGCGGGCGTTGCATGGCATGGGGTTGCATTGCATGGCATTGGGTTGCATTGCATGGCTTTGCAGCCACAGGTGTTGCAGGTTATGGTGTTGTGTTGCATGGCATTGCAGTAGCGTATGTTGGGCAGTGTGGCATTGCATGGCTTTGCAGCGATGGGTGCCGCATGGCATTGTGTGGCGTGCGTGGCGTTGCATGGCTTTGCCGTGGTGGGCATTGCAGTGCGTGGCAAGGTGTTGTGTTGCGTGGCATTGTGGGCACTCCACGCTGTTGCATGGCGTGGCTTTGCTGCAGGACTCTGGGGTGCCAGCCCACCACAGAGGTGACGGTGACCGTGGCTTTGCAGGGCCAGGCCCTCCTTGTCTGCTGGCTTCACCACTTCTGCAGCAGGTGACGTCCCAGTGGCTCCCGGAGCCTTGGCAGCCCTCGGTGCCAAAGCAGGGTTAAATGCCCGCTGCCCTGGGGCGATGCCGGGCCAGCCCTGCTCCTTTGTTCCTACCCTTAATCCCTCTTTGCATTCCCTGGGGTTTTCGGTGTCTCTGGAGGCACCCAACGAGGTAGAAGGGGGGAGAGAGCGGGAGAGTTTCCCCAGCCGGCGCTGGAAGTCAGTTCCACCTGAGAACAGGTCTACAGTCAGGAATTCTGTGGGTGGGGGAGGGGGGGGGGGGTGGGTGGATGTCGGGGTTGTCATCTCCAGCGTGGCCAGGGCCAAGGTGCGTCCCTGGTGGCTCCATCTCCCTGCTGGGACAGCTGTGATGCTCCTGGCATCGGTTCAGAGTGCGAATCGCAGCTGACAAGGTGTATCCAGAGAGCGGGGCGAGAACAGGGGAGAGAGGAGCTGGGTTTTACCTGCAGCTGCTCTGTCTTTTTAGTGATAATGAACTAAAAGAGCTGTGGCCGGGCTTGTCGGTGCGTGTGGGTGTGAGGTGTTAACTCTTGCTGGGAAGGCAGGTGATGCTGTCTGAGGGGAACACCAGGACCTGGATGATCTCCATGTGACACCGGAGGAAATCCAGGGAGATTTTCTCTTTTGAAGGTCAAAAGGAGACGTTTTCTAACTGAAGGTGGAGTTTAAAGATGTTACTGGTAATTTTTAAGGGGTTATTTTACCTTCTTCTTAGCAACACAACCTCATGCAGCGCTCGAGACTTGGGGAAGGGCGGCTGTAGAGCTGCCCAGCAGAAAGGGCTCTGGGGGTGCTGGTCCACAGCAGCTGAGGGGCCCAGGGGGGCAAGAAGGCCACCAGCATCCTGGCTTGGCTCAGCCATGGGGTGACAGCAGGAGCAGGGCAGGGATCGTCCCCCTGCACTCAGCTGCACCTCGAATCCTGGGTTCAGTGTTGGGCCCCTCCAGTACCAGAGGACACTGAGGGGCTGGAGCGCGTCCGGAGAAGGGAACGGAGCTGGGGAAGGGGCTGGAGCAGCTGAGGGCCCTGGGGCTGTGCAGTCTGGAGAGGAGGGGGCTGAGGGGAGACCGCATCGCTCTCTGCAGCTCCTGGAAAGGAGGTTGTGGTGAGGGGGGTGTTGGTCTCCCAAGTACGAAGGGACAGGAAGAGAGGAAATGGCCTCAAGTTGCACAGGAGGAGGTTTGGATTGGATATTAGGAGACATTTCTTTCCTGACAGAGCGGTGAAGCCCTGGCAGAGGCTGCCCAGGGCCGTGGGGGAGTCTCCATCCCTGGAGGGGTTCAGAAACCATGCAGATGTGGCACTTCAGGACATGTTTTAGTAGGCGTGTTTGGGTTGGGCTGACGATTGGAGCAGATTAGTTTAGAGGTCTTTTCCCACTTCACTGATTCCATGAGTCTATGATTCCATGATCTTTATTGCTGACTTGGAGTTTTTTATTTATTTATTCTGTTGGTTTGACTCGGGAGTTGTTTTGACTCGGAATGTGGCTCATGCGCAGATTCCTGGACCGTGCAGACCTTGGTGCTGTTCCCCAGGATGGGGTTCCCTGGGAAGTCCAGCTGGTGTCCCAGTGATGCTGTGCTTGAATTCCAGCTCCTTTAGCACCACCGTGGGATCCTCCTGGTGCTGGTTCTCCTCGGTGGCCGCTGCCCCAGCCGCATCCTTTCCCAAAGCTCCGTTTGTTCTCCAAGTCGTGGAACTTCACTCTGAAAACCCAAACAGAGGAGTAAAGTGCACAGGAAAGACTTGAGCTCAGATCTCGGGATGGGTGATTTTTGCAGCATTGCTGCAGTTTTCCGGGCTCTGGTGCTGGAAAAGAGCAGGTAAATGCAAGAAAAAGGGGTTTTTCCACGCCAAGGCTCATGTGCCAGAGGAAAATTTCTGGTGTGGCAGTGATGGGATTTAAGGCACAGGTGCTGCTGCATAGAAATGGGTGGGATGTGCAAAAGTGAGGTTAAATCCTGCTGCTGTGATAAGTGCCAGGACACTGAGATGCCCAGGCTTTTTTAAGTCAAAGGACAAACATCCTGAGGTGTTTCTGAGCAGGGGCGGGTGGTGAACCCCCTGCCTGAGCAGAGCATCCTGGAGGCTTGCGGTCCCCAGGACTCGTGGCTGAGCATCCCTGAGCCACAGGCACAGGGGAAGGCGGCCTCTGCTTTGAGACCTGGTTAGAAGGCAGTTTGGACACTGAAATTACTGATAGGTGAGAGCTCTTGCCTGGCTGGTAGTCCCCTCATAGCCAGCACCTGCAGCTCCGCCGGCTGCTGCTTTGGGCTTGTTTTGCTTTTTCTGGTTTTGAAGGAGAGGGAAACCCCAGCTGCTCTCCTGCATGCGATGGAGTGATCCCAGATCACTTTGTTCTGCTGTGTTGAAGTGTTCTTCTGGGGAAAACTTACATCATCTGAGCACTGTCCTGGGATTGCTTGTCTCTGTGTTACTGTAGGTGTGGGAAATCCCAGGAATGCTGCTGGCAAACAAGGTGTTCAGGCTGTAAAACCTGTGGGAGGGTTGAGCCGGGTTTTGCTTTTCTGGGTGCGGTGAAAGGATTCAAACTCATTCTTCCTATGTGGTGGTGCTGAGGTCTTGTTGGGAGTAGAAGGCAATGCATGCAGGAAACGTCCTCTGGCTGAAGCCTGTGGAGGCTCAGCACCAATCCTGCACAGCTGCACTTGGCCTCTGTGTCTGGTGAGACAGCAGACAGATGAGAAATACCAAACCTTTTGCTCATAGCGTGGGCTTTTCTTAGGATGTGGACAAAGCCTCTGCTCAGTACTCATATGGTTGCTGGCATCTTGGATCCCTGCAGACCTGGTACTGAATCAAGCACCACGACGCTCCGGGCTGTGTCTTGTGCGTGCTGGCGCAGAGGCTGTTTCTCATTCCGGGCTCGGCAGCGGAGCTCGGGGGAGCACGTGCTGTGCCACTGATGCTCTGGGCTGGGATCCATGGGTGCACCCTGCTACCTTGGCATCACCCCTCGCTGCAAATGTCCCAGCCAGCGGCAGAGTCACGTAGCGGGGAGCAGCAGCTCTGAAGAGGAAAGCAGCGCAGCCCTAATAAAAGCCGGCTCCGGCTCCAAACACATGTGTACTGCACGGTTGTTGTTAGCACTCGTATGTGCGGCTGCGAGGCTTGGACAATTTATAGGCGCTGCATCAAGCGCCTTAGTCGGTTCCATATGTGCCGTCTTCGTGCGCTGGCTGGTATGGAATGGTCGGATGAGCTCTCGGAAGTTGAGGTCTTCAAGTGTTAAATGCAAAGCGCTGCTCCTGCAGGCTCAGCTCTGCCGATCCAGGCGTCTGGCACACGTTTGGAACAACAGGCTGGACTTGCCAAAGAAAATTGTGCTAGATACTGCAAAGAGCTGTCAACTCTTTCCTCCCTAGTCTGCCAGTCTGCTTGTCTCCTGCTTTTCAGCAGAACTGGGCTGTTTAGAAGCGATGCAGAAGTTTGGGTGGCTCGGCGCCCTGTGATGCTTCCCCTCGGCAAAGCCTTCTCTCCATCCGTGCAAGCCCTCCACAAACCCATTGTGGTGGCAAGGGCTGAGGGTCGGGTCTAGCTGAGAAAAACTCGAGTTGTTGTTCTCTAACACCTAAATATTGGACTAAAGTATTCAATGGGGGGACTTTGGCTGAAATATTAACTAGCTTGTTCCCATTTAATGAAGACTTTTTGGGCTTTGGAGCCTGGTTGCGTGCAGGTGGCTGCAGTTGGGCTCAGAAAAAAACCTCCAGAGACCCCCTAGCTGGTGTCCCCTCACCTCATGGACCATGACCTTCTTTGCTGTTGGTTCTTCCTGACTCACAACCCCTTCTTCCCCAATCAAAGATGATGGAAAACCGATTTTATAAAGGATAATTCTGGTAATGATGATTGATGGGGATTGTCGGGGAGGGTGAACTTGTGGGCAGGTCCCAGTGAAGGTCCTGGGTGGCTTCACACTACTTGCCTGGATCAGGTACTCAAACAGTTAAGTATTCCTCCTGCTGGTGTACAAAAGCAACACCAGGTATCTTCCAGGGGATCCAAGTTTGCTATCTGAAATCTGGCAAATAGCAGAGATGTTTATGTGTGCGCAGAAATCACAGCCCGAGGCTGTGGCTGACAGGGAAGGTCTCGCTGACATATTTACCTACCAATTTTGTTATCGTTAAGCGCGCTTGCTCAAAAGCCCGAACCTCGAGAACAATAGCAACCAAAAACCACTGTGGGTTTTGTCAGCAGATGCAGCGTCAAGATAACAAATGATTTTTGTGCTCTTTGTTTGAGTACTTGGCATTTAGTGGTTAATTAGAGCGAGGCCGAGCATGGTTTGATAGTTCATAACACGGAGTTTTAGAATTGAAAGCTTTTGAATTACGCTTTTTAGCTTCACTCCTTGAGGCTGTTAGAGGCAGGCGAAGCAGGGGTTTAGGAACAACTGAAAGTAAACATTTGGTTTGGACAGAGAAAGATGGAGTTTGGAAAGGGCAGGAGGGCGGAGGGGAGCAGCTTGTGCAGCTCTCCCTGCAGGGAGGCGTGGAAATGTCACCCCAAAAGCCAGCTTTCCACCCACCCCGCCTGGGCTTCACAGCAGCACCTTGTGCTGGGGCTGGAATTGGCCTGAAATGTGGTTCGGAGGAGGTGGGCTGTCCCCCAACACATCCTGCTGTCCCCCAACATCTCCAGGTGTCCTGCTGTCCCCCGATGCAGCCGGCTGCCACCTGGTCCCTTTGCTTGTTGTGAGAGTGGAGCGAAGCTGTGTTTATTAGAAATAGGGGCACTCTGCTGTGAGAAATGAAGTGATCATTCGGGTTACAAAGCGGTACCGTTAATTCTGATACAGGTGTTCCCCTTTCTTTTGATGTTATTTTATTTGATGTAGAAATGCATTGGCACGAAGTTGGCTCAAACGAGGTCTAGGATGCTCTGCAACGCTGGCGTGTGTAATACCAAGTAATTAAACATTGTCTCTGAGCATGGACCGAGGGGGTTATTGTACAGAGAAGGGCATGAGAAACATGACACTTGGATTGTGATTCCTGGCAGAACTGCTTTGCAGTGGGGAAAATTGGGTTTGGTTAGTGCTGCTCACATGCTTTTCTTGTAGCTGAAGGGCAAATGACACTGTTAGCATTTCATGTTAGTGACTGACAGCGTAACGCAAACCATGCCTCACGTCTCCAGAACTGAGCTGGAGTTACTGCTGTTCCAGGAACCCTTCTTCCCTCCTCTTTTTTTTTCAGTCTTGTCCCAGAACGGACCCAAATTAAATGTTCCCGCTAGCGAAGAGCTTGGCTGCGAAGGAAGAACACAGATGGGGCTGTGCTTGGGGGAGAGGTCTGACAAAGAGCAAGCGAAGACATGGGGTGAGCTGGACAGCCCTTGTGGTTCGTCTTGTTGGTTCGCCTGTGGGCCCTCGTGTCAGTGTGTGTCAGGCTGATGGGTGCCTGCAATGTAACAACAAAACCCAGGGTAATTTCTTGGGCTTCTTTGCTAGCTTTTAGTTTTTTTAAGGCCAGTGCTCTAGGCTTGAATATCTTGGACTTCTGTGGGGAAATTTTATAGTGGTTACGAGCGGTTTAGAGATTGAAGAGATTGTCCATGTTGTAAGTGATGCCCTGTTGGTCCTTCATCCCAGGCAGCCACTGTTGTGGTGGCTTTTATGTTGGTTGATGTAGCTGGGCTTGGTGTACTAATGGCTTTCACACCTTGAGATGAGTGATTTAGGAAGAGCTGGTGTAGGAGGTTGTATTGATGTAGGAGGTTGACTGAAAGCTAGGGAAGATGTGTTTGACAACTTGAGTTGCAAGAAGGATGAACAGTCTTGCACAGTGCTCGATTTTAGCTTTAGGTACAATGAATCGTGCTGCTCATTTCGGAGATAATGAATGGGTGGTTTGGGCTGGATTTGAACTCTTCAACTAGAAAAGGTTTTTTCTGACAGGCTCTGCCAGGGTTTTTAACCATGGGGAAGATGGAGGTGCCGGTCTTTTTAGGAAGTGCTGGTTGCTGGATCTGCAGAGGATCAGCAGGGTTGGGCCTTGGTGAGGAGCCTTCAATGCCACGTTGGATTTTACTGTGTTTTGCAGCACCTGATTTGAAGAACATCCAGGTCTGAGTATTGGGTGGGAATGATGGCAGCATTGCGGCTTGGGTTGGCAGCTCCCCCTCCAAGACTGGAGAGTGGTCCAGCAGTGTCACCATGGGGCGGGGTTCACCCTCTGTGGTGACCTGAGGAGTAATTCTGAGCGATGCTGAGCTGTGGTGCAAGCTACGGGTTTGAGGCCCCGAGGCAAGTGGCTCTTATCTCTTTGAGTGACCTCTGAGCAAAATAAACACTTAAAAAGGGAAAGGAAAACAAGTTGGCCTCTCAGCGGAGCTGCAAAATCTCTTGGACACTGTCCACTTTTTCAAGCCTTGCCTACTTTTGTGGGTAGAGTTCATTTTCTCTCAACAGTGTGGCACTACCAGCTGCTCCTCTGGCCAGCCTGGCTCCGTTTTGCAGCCAGTATCTAATATTTTGAATTTTGGCAATCTTCAAAACCGTGTGTGTTCAGTCAGAGGCAGCGGAGCGCGTAATCTGGCGGGGTGGATGTTTTTTCCAGGCAGCTCTATACATTTTCAGTCGATTATATCAGCAAAGTATGTTGACAGCTCTGTGTACCATTTGGCGTTCGGGGCTCGTGTCTGGACGGCACGGGCTGTGTCGCGCTGCTCGTTCCCTACACCAAATAGCTTTCAGGCCTGTAAAGCTGTCACTCAGTCGGTGACGGCTACGCTGAGTGGCGGCTGGCGAGAAACGTCTCCTGCTTTAATTGTTGGATAAAAGCAAGTGAGTGCATGTGCAAATTGCATGTCTGCGGCAGGGTTTCCCTGTTGCTGCTTTTCTCCTCTTGCCTGCTTTCTCCCAGACCCCAATGAAATGACTTTGAGCAAGAACTGGTATTTCGTAGAACAATAGAATTATGGAATTGCTTGGTTGGAAAAGACCTTTGAGATCATTGAGTCCAACTGTACCTGTCCACTAGTGATCCAGATCCCCGAGCACCTCATCTACACGTCTTTTCAACATCTCCAGGATGGGGACTCCACCACCTCCCTGGCAGCCTCTGCCAGTGCCTGAGAACCCTTTCGGTGAAGAAATTTTTCCTGGTTTCTAATCTGAACCTGTCCTGGTGCAACTTGAGGCCATTTCCTCTGGTCCTGTTACCTGTCACTCGGGAGAAGAGACCGGCACCCGCCTCACCACAACCTCCTTTCAGGTAGTGGTAGCAGATTAATGTTTACATTTTCCCTCTACCCAGTGGGAAGCGCAACACCGTGTGTGTTTTCCACTTTGAGAATTCCCTGTGGACAAAAACTTTTTGATTTTTCCCAGTTGCATGCTAAGAATGAAAAAGAAAATTTCCAGGTTTCTGCTTTCATTGCACAATGCTGACATTTTCAGATGGAGAGGACTTGGGTTATTGCTTACAGGACCCTAGTGTTCTTTTTCCTTCTGTTATATCTCCATAACAAAACTGCTCGCGCATAAATTAAGCAGAATTCTTTGGCCGTCTCTTGTGCACACTTGTGCGCTCGTGTGTTCTGCCAATAAATCACTTAAATGTTGCTTCTAAAATATTTGTTGAGGAATGATTTTGGAAATCTAACAGTTATTTTTCTAAGTCTTAGACCTTGGACAACTTATGTGGTCATTTGTGAATCAAGGTTACATGAAAACAGATTATTGCTGAAGCGAATGATCTGTTCTTAAAAGTAGCCCATTGGGTCTTTTGGAGCAGCATCCAAGTCTTCAGTTCAAGGGTAAATTTATCAGTACCCTGGAGTCCTCGGCATCTCATCTCCCTTCTGCTGCTGCCCAGATGGACTCCTCCATCTGGAGTGTCAGCCATCAGGAGGGACTCTTCACTGACTGTGGCTAAAACCACCCTGAGGTTGGTGAGCACCTTCTCTTGAAAACCCCACAGAGATGCTTCCGCTGTAAGGCGTCGTGCTGCTCCTGACCTAGGACCAAGGCGGAGGGTGCTCAGTACCGGCTTCATCCTGGGTGCTCACTTTCAGGCGCCTTATGGAATCGTTAAGGTTGGAAAAGACCTCTAAGATCACCAAGTCCAACCATCAGCCCAACCCCACTGTGCCTACTAAACCGTGTCCCCAAGTGCCACAGCCACATGGGTTTTGAACAACTTCAGGGATGGCGTCTCCCTCACAGCCCTGGGCAGCCTCTGCCGGGGCTTCGGCACTCTGTCAGTAAAGAAATATTTCCTGATATCCAATCTAAACCTCCGCTGCTGCAACTTGAGGCCATTTCCTCTCATCCTATCCCTTGTTACTTGGCAGAAGAGACCAAAACCCACCTCGCTGCAGCCTCCTTTCCAGGAGCTGCAGAGAGCGATGAGGTCTCCCCTCAGCCTCCTCCTCTCCAGACTGCACAGCCCCAGGTCCCTCAGCCGCTCCCAGAACCCCTGGGCTCCAGCCCCTTCCCCAGCTCCGTTCCCTTCTCTGGATGCGCTCCAGCCCCTCAGTGTCCTCTTGTACTGAGTGGCCCAAAACTGAACCCAGGATTCGAGATGCGAGCAGGCTGACTTGTTCTCCTACAGCCCAGCTGGTGCAGGAGAAGACCTCCCAGCAGATCTTCTCACCACGTCCTTGCAAGCTTCATCACCCGCTTGAGGACCCACGGGCAGACCTGCAGACAAGGTGTTAACCAGCAGGCCCAGAGGGAAAATTATAATAGTGCAGATGGGGAGAACCACCGGCGAGTTTGGAGTGCCCGGTAGAGACACGAGTGGTCCAGGCTGGGGCTGGAGCGATGCCCTGGAGATGTGGGGCTACCCCAGGGGTGCCGCCGGCTCGTGTGGTTGGTGTGGTGGATCTGGGACAGGTGAGTCGGGGGAGCAGCAGCCACAACTGGCCTGTTATAAAATAATTGGGCTTTTGGAAAACTGCTTTCCGTTCACAGCTAGGATGCCTCTTGGATGTTGAAGGATGAGTGCTTCCATCGCTTTCTAGCTTTGTGCCGTCTTTTGTTACTCTGCGAGTCCGTGTTTCTCAAGTGGGTGAATATTTCCCGTAGTTATTTGTGGCTCTTGACTGTAGTGACACCTGATAGCATAGAATTCCCTGGATTCTACTTGTAAATAAATAAAATCCTCAGATAATGAGTCTTGTGGTTGGTGAGGATCAGGGTGGGGTTTGGGTCTTACGTGAAAGGCTGAACGCACGGGGTTTTCCTGTCATTCCCTGCTTTTATTTCAAGCTGTTTCAGAATTGGAGATGTTCTGCACTGGCCAGAGAGGTCTGTGAACACTAATTGTGGTCCCAGTGATGAGGAATTACTTTAAGGGTGGCTTCTGGTTGGTGTGGTGACCGTTTATATTTAACCCATCGAGTCCCTTAGTGAGCTGGGTGTGTGAGAAAGCTGTGTATCGTGGTTAATGAGCTATCGCTGCACTGAGGTTCTCTTTGGAGTGGCAGGATCACAGCCATCCGTGCATCTTGGAATAAGGGGGGGTCATGGCTCTGTGTTCATCCCCTCTAGACCCGGCGGTCTCCCGTGCACCCCTGCCTTTCCCAGCGCTCCCCATCTGACCCCCCCTGGGGGGATAAAGCGCTGGGTAACGCTGGCCTCGAGGGACTGATAAGTAGGTATAGAATTATGGGGTTTAATAGCTCTCTTTGGAATGGGTGGCCAAGGTTGGCCAAGGGGGTGGGAGGAAGATTCTGAGGGTGATGCTGAGCAGCGAGCCCTGTGCGCTGCAGAGGTAGGATTTACAGTAGGAGAATGCCCTCCGAAGAGCGTGTGTTTGTGCCCACAGCCATTAAGCTTAATAACCTCGCTGTCTGTATCGACTTACAAATGAAAGCTTGCAGTAATTTGGAGCAGCGTTTGAATTGTGAGTGGTGGTGATGATGCTGAGCTTGTCTTTTAATGCTGAGTTTAGAGTCTTTGAGGTTTGGATTAAAAAAAACTTCAATGAAACCACAAAAAAGCCATTGGAAGCATAACTGAACAGGTGGAACAAATTTGTTAAATCTGTTATTGGGGAAAACAGCAACTTGCTTTTAAGAAATAAATCAATCTGCAGCTCAGTGTTTCATAACGAGGAGTGGGATAGGAAAACCTAAAAATATCTACAAATGGGAGCTAATGCTCTGGAGGAACAGATCCAAACTAGAATATAATATTGCCCATTGTGGTGACAATAAGTATTTTAAAGTTCATTGAGATCCTTGCTGCGATGCAGATGGGACTTTAAGAGGCAGCGTATTTCACTTGGCTGAGTCCAGTTTTTATTTGCATAATAACTTATTATATGTATTGCCAGTAGCTCTCAGAGCCCCTGCTCAGGGCTGGGAAACCACGATGAGTTCATACTGCTCTGCCTGGGGGGACAATATATTCGGTGAAGAACTGGGAGGGAGATGATTCTGACGACTGATGCAAGTGATTATGGGCCTGGAATAGCAGGAAACCCCCCAATTTTTAACCCCCGCTTTGGGCTGGGGGTGACCTGCTCACAGTGCGTCTCCACTCTTCTCACCGAGGGTTGTTCCGAGGGTGTTTGGCCTCCAGCAGGGTTTGTCCACTGTTCCCCTGTCTCGAGGAGCTTGCTTTAATAAATGGAAGGAGCCTGGGGAGGTGATGGAGAACGTGGGGTGTCAGGAGAAGGGTATTGCTGCTTTGGGCTGTGTTCTACTGCTTCTCTTCATTTCAACTTGGCCGTTTGGGCGACAGAGCCAACTCTGCTTCCATTTCCCTTGGAAGGTTGTTCCATAGCCTCTTAGGAGACTTTTCCCAGAATTATTCCGAAGCTTTCCTTGCTCTGCCGAGCTCTGTGGCACCCAGCTATGCAACTCCTGGGCATCGCCCTCGGCTTTCGAGATCCGTCATGTCTGCCTTCGCTCTTTGATATTTGCCAAGGGCTTCTCCGCACAGGGCGTTTCTCACAAGCACCCTTTCGGGGTTGCGGCTCTGAGATAACTCAGTCCACATGGGCAGCTGCTGCCCAGAGACCACTAGGTGAGTGCATCCATAAAGCGTTGGTTTCCTGCCGGAGGGCATGCGGCACGGTCGGTGCAGCCGGTGCTCGGCGATCGCCCTTCTGCACAGCCCTGTGCACCGGGCGGCATTTCTTAAGGTACTTAAAGAGAGGGAGGAAAACCCCTCTCCAGCTTCCAGGCTGTGATTGGTGAGGAGAATTAGGGGGTTCTGGAGCTGTAAGTGAGCCAGGCCATTTTACACAGATGGGTATTGCTGTGCACTGGGGTGGCAGCTGCTTGGGGATGGAGACGCTTGTGCGTGCTCTTCCTGGTGCCATGAGTTGACCTGGGGACATGGCAGCGTCCCACCAGCAGCAAGGTGGCATTGTATGTGGTGGCACAGTCAAGGTCAAGTTGGATGGGGCTCTGAGGGAGCTGAACTGGTTGAGGATGTCCCTGCTTCTGCAGAGGGGTTGGATTGGATGGGCTTTAACGGTCCCATCCAACCCAAAGTGTTCTATGAAACCAGCCCAGACTGCTGTTTTGCTCTGGAATTGGTGCCGAGGGCTCTGGCTGAGTCCAGGAGCACAAGGGATGCTTTTGCACGGCTGGGATTCCCCGAGCGTATTGCAACACAGCTTTCTGCCCCAAACCTCATTGCAAACTTGAAGGACCTTTGTTATTCTCAACTCGCTGGGCTTTGGAAAGCCAACTTGTAGCCATCATCAACCTGATTATTGATGTGCTGGGCTCTGGAAGGATCTGTGGTTTTAGAAACCCCGCCTGTTGCTTTAATGAAGAGCGGAGCTCTGCTTTCAGGGCTCGTGTGGCAATTGTGCTGACTCCTCCTGATGCTGCTGGAAGCCCTGCTCGCCTTCTGTTTCTGTGGTTTGCCAGTGCTTTTATGTGATGCTCGGGCCCTGAGAGCGCATCCCCGCTCCAGCCGTGAGGAGCCGCACAATGGTGACGGGGCAGCCCGGGGCAGGGGTAGGGGGGGACCCGTTGGCTGGGAGCCACCGGTGGTGGTGGCCAAGGGGCAGGGAGCTGGCACCCATGGGTGCTGAGCCTTTCAGGTGGTTCAGGGAGTCTCTCCGGCCACGCCATCGGCGGGTTTTCGAGGCCATGGAGGCTTTGTGTTCCCGCTTTGAAGCTCGGGTCTGAAAGTGTTGTAATGAGATTTTATTATGTATTCTGGCAAGGGCTTGTTATTTTGTGTGTGGATTTATTGTATAATGAATTGAGGGATTTTGAAACGCTTTGTGCAACCATTTTTTTGGAAAGGACATTGTATTTTGTTTGTGGGATGTGTGAGTTTTTATGAAACTTTATTTAGCTTTTAGCAAGAATAATCTTTATTCAACAAATAGTGCAAATAAATCTTTAATTGAACAAATATGTGCCAACTTTCAAACACAGTAACAAACAATGACATGAAACAAGGAAACTTTTGGAACAATATACAACTTTAAACATAGTAAAATGAAAGAAAACCAACCCAAAACCCCTAACAAAGCAGAATTTGGGCTGTATGGCAGGGCAGCAGCTGAGCACACGTATATTTGGGACCTGCCAAGCTGGAGGTAGTGGAGGAGGGAGCTTGGTGCCCAGTGGCTTTTGGGGGTGCCCCGTGGCTTAGGGGGTGGTGGGTGCCCCCCAAGCTGGGGTTTGGGGGTGTGCACTGGTGCCAGCTCGCACCGGGCTGCCAGACGTGACTGGGCTGCGCCAGCGCTCGTAGCTGTGGGCGATGTGGAAACGTGGTCTCCAGCGAAGCCGGCTGGCTCCGCGGCCGCTCCAGGAAACGTCTCATATATGTCCCTGTCCTTTCTCAGCTGCCTTCCCGGGGCGGCTGATGCTCCCACTTCACAGGGGCATTTCCAGCCCCTGGGCTCTCCAAGGAGGGGTGGCCAGGAGCCCCGCAGGGCCGAGGGCTGCCCCATCAAGGCTTTGCATCTTCCTCCCCCCCACAATACTCTCAGGCTCTTTGCAAGCAGCCAAGAGTCTCCACTCTCTGTGCGTTGCTGCGTCTCGCATTCACGACTCGTGGCGGCCGCAAACTCGTGCAGACCATTGCTCAACCTGGGAGGTGATGTTGGCATCCCCTTACTCCTTGGTGTTTCATCTTTTGTCACCCGTGCTGCTGTTAAAGTTCATCTTTCGCTCCCGTCTGGGCCTGCTGCCGTGAGCAGAGCACCGGGAAGGACCGAGCTGCAGGCAGCAGCATGCGGAGGATGGGCAGGCGCGTGCCCAGGCTTGGCTGCTGCAACCTGGGTTGGAAACAGAGCTTTCCATCCCCTGCGCTGCGAGAGGCGATGAGAGCCCTTCCCAGGATGGGTTGCCCTGTGCCCGGGCTGGGACACCCATACTTGTATTGCGGGTGGTGACAACATGGTCTGTGTGGCACATGTGGCTTTTCTGTCCCCTAACTGTGGCACGAGGCGCTGTTCAGGTGGCAGCAGTCCCTCCTGGTCCCTTCCCTGCCTGTCTCAGCGTTTTGCTGCTGACATCTCTACTGAGAGGGTGCTTGGCCATTGGAATGCGCTGCCCGGGGAGGTGGTGGAGTCACCGTCCCTGGAGGTGTTTAAGGAGAGATTGGATGAGGCTCTTAGTGCCATGGTGTAGTTGGCGAGTAGGTGTAGGTGTAGGTGTTGGGTCATAGGTTGGACTCGGTGATCTCAAAGGTCTTTTCCAACCTTGTGACACCGATCTCCATCCTTTGTCCGCTTCCATCTGTTTGGGAAACTACCGTGCCCTGAGTTTTGGGGCCGTTCGCTTCTTTGTAAGTAAAAACGTGCTGAGATATTGAAACACAGGCGGCTGACGAGCTGCTGCTGTCAGGATCCCATTTCTGCCCTGGGTGACGGCAGAGCCAACTCTACATGGGTAGGGCTTGGGTTAAGCTTAGGGTTAGGGGCTCCCTGTGGACAGTTGTCCCCAACCCCAGGGTCATCCCGGCCCTCGGCGCAGGATTCTGAGAGCTCTGCAGCTGCAGACCCCAGGGCAGCTTCAGCCCTGGCTGGGGCAGGAGCTGCAGCCCCTGCTGCCTTTCCCGACACGTGGGGAAGCCCCGAAGCCCCGGCTGGGACGGCACAGCAGCGCTGCAGGACCAGGGTTTGCACGGCAGTTGCGTCAAAGCTGTACCAACTCAGCTGGGAATTAATGCAAAACTCTTATATCCACCGTGGAGGGGCTTTAACCGAGCCTAGGAGGGCAACGGGAGGTGATTTGTGATTTGTGATACCTAGAAATGGGCTTAGAGTATTTTGCGTGCCGTTTTGTAGAGCTTCGTTCAGCCACATCCTCCGGCTCTGAGAAACCTGACGTCTCCTGTCGCTTGTTCAAATATCTTTATCGGGAGTAAATATTTGCAGTTGGTTCTGGATTTCTCAGAGTTTTGCATCAATGTTAAATTTCTCATCTGTAAAACACAGATTAGTTTAAAAAAGCCCACCCCTTCTTTTGCAACCTGATAAGTGACTTTTATTCCTCTTTTCACCTGCAGGGCTGTCTCAACATTTGTTTCACTTCACTTTTTTGAACGTCAGTCTGCAGGGAGGGAGGGCAGAGTCATCTTTCTGTTTATTTTTGTTTTAATCTGATTCTGCTGGATTTCCTTTCTCGTTCCAGCGCCGTAGCTGGATTTTGCTTTTCTCTTTACGTGCCAACAATTGAAGTATGGAAGGAGCTTATTAACGAAGATGCTCATCCCTATATGGCTGCTGCTGTCCCTGAGGTTTGTGGGATTCCTATGTCAAAGACAAAATAACTTGGCTGTTCGTGGCAGGAGGAGACTAAACTCTGCTTTTAAGTGGCTTCCCTACGCTTTCTAACCTCAGAAATATCAGGAATATGCAGCCTGATGTCCCTTATTTCTGCAGGCAGCCCGGTCTAGCGAGTCCATTGTTATGGGGAGGAGCATTTTCAGCCCTTCATTGGCCTTTTCAGCCCCGACCAATTTTCACAAAGGAGCTTTTCTTCTAATAGGGAGCAATGGAATTGGGTGTTAATGAAAACAAATTAATTCTGAATGGAAAATTCCTTCAACTCTGTGTCGTGCCATTCTCTCTTTATAGCGTAAACCTGCCAGATCTCTCTCTGGCTGCCCATGCTTTTCCAGGAAGAATAAATGAGGCTTGTGTTTCCAGAACTGGGAGCTGGAAGCATCTCGCCTCTCCATGCACTCTTGGGTTGAACCAGCTCAGCCTTCTCTAGACCTTTTGTGTGACCTCGGAAGGGCACGGCGCTGCCCTTTGCTGTGCACCTCGCTTTTAACCATTGCTTTTTCTTTGTGGTTGGCCTCATTTTCTTTGTCTCTCCAAGACTCAGCTCCTTCCTCTTTCTTGCATGTTGTGATTATTTCGTATACCTTGAGAATCTGGTCAAGGCTGTTCCTTTTTAACTGCAAACACAGGCTTTGCTTTTGCTTTCCACTCATGTTTGCAACGTGGGTGGACTCTGTTGTCACAAGAGCTCTGCAGAGCAGAAGGAGACCAGTTGGGTTGGGGACGGTGACACCCTGCTTCATAAATGCAAGGTGTTGGTGCAAAGGAGCCTCGTTGGCCCAGGGGCTTGTGGCCGAGCCAGCATTTTGAACCTAGATCTTCTGAAATGCAGGGCACGATGCCACCACCTCCAGCCAGACCCGTGCACTCCCCTAAAGCTCTCGTTAGCTGTTCTTGCATTGAAAACAGAGATAAAAGGCCAACTGCGGAGAAAAACACCTGCCTGCTTGTTTTATTTTGAAATCCATATTAACTTATGAGATCAATGAGTTGATGTCATTTGTACCATGCCGAAGGAATCAAGGAAAGCCATTGATGTGCCAGATGTGCGGCTGTAAAATCCGCCTTCTTTGTGGCTGCGTGAGAGCGGAGCGGCTGGTGGTTGTTTGCCCTGGATTTCTTGGTTTGGGGTGAAGAAAGTAGGTAGGGAGATGGTGACTGAAAAGACTGTGAGCAGAGGTCTCCTGTCTGCGATAAATCTTCCTTTCAGGCACCACTTGAGCCGCAGCGGGCAGGACGACAGAGCTCAGGCAGCAGCGTTCGCTGTCAAAGCATTGGCATTCCAGCAAATGGTGCTTTAATACTGATTATAGAGTTGGTCTCTAAACATCTTTTTCCTTAGGTAGGACATGGCTTGAATGGATAGAACAGCCAGGGATGGTGTTAAGGACAGACTTTCTTTCTCACAGTACTTACCATCCTTATCACAGAATCATGGAATCATAAGGTTGGAAGAGACCTCCGAGATCATCGAGTCCAACCGTGCCTGTCTCCCCACAAAACCTTGTGAAATGGGAAATTGTAATCCCCCTCAGGACCAAACCGTAAGGATCAAAGCTATTTGTCCGTGCTGAGAGGGTGCGCCACACACGCAGCCTTCGCGCCTCCATCCAGTAGAAAGTGAGATGGTGATCTTGGTGATCACCCTGCTGGGAGCCATCAGTAAGAAGATCCACGTCCTCCTTTTCTGACTCCACCTCCCTGCAGAGGAAAGGGACGTTCCTCAGGCTGAAGCTGCATCATCCCTGGTCCCTGAGAGGTGCCGTGAGGACCATGAGGCCATTTACATCTGTTGCTGGGACTGATGTCCTTCCGAAAGGCAGAAGAAAAGGAGCGTGAGCAGGATCTCAATGCTGGTGCCTGGTCAGCCCTGGCTGGTTTGGAGTTTGGTGTGGATTCAGGATGGTGAGGTCCAGAGAACGGGACTAGTGTCCTGCTGACCGTCAAGGTGTTTGTGTTCATATCGCTGTCTTGTTTCTTACCTGTGACAAGGACTGTGTTTGAGTGCTTGCCTTTTCAGATCTCCCTGTGCACAGCCTGCTGTGCTCCTCTGCAGGCTGAGGGTTCCGATCTGCCGCTTGGGATGTGGTGGCCCTGGGCCCGAGGACATTCATGCATCCCTGAGGGATGCGCGTGCTGCTGGCTGGATTTCCCTCGGGCAGAGCAGCGCCCCGTGCAAGCCTTGGCTGGCAGCAGCACTGCCATATTTCATATCAGCAAATCGTAGCAACCATCACCTGCTCCTTGTTGGAGGTGCAAAGTCTTTTCTGGCTTCGCGTCAGTAGTCTATCAGGCGTGTGAGCGTGTTGGCAGGCAACCTTGCTCTTTCTCAGGCTTGTGGATCACGAGGGGAGGATCAACCAGATGTCCTCAAAATCCTGTGTATCCTGTAGCTTTCCGGCAGTCAGTCTGGAGTCCAACAAGGAAGACTTTGCTGCTTGGCTCCATGTCCACATCTGCCAAATCTCTTCCAGGTCTTGTAAAGATAGAAGCGTTTCTGATCTCAGATCCTGCCTTCTGCCTGGGCACCTCAGTGAGGGAACGTGCCAGCCCCTCCCCGAGTGCTGCGGGCTGGCACCAGGCATGTGGTGGGGTTTTCGCAAAACCCTTCCATCCTGGCAGCTGCCGATGAGGAGCTGGAGTTCAGAGCTACCACATGCAGCCTTGTGCCTCTCTCCATCCCTCCGGTCTCTCCTCGGTCAGTGTTTCTCCCTTGGGCTGCAGCTTGAGGGCAAGTTGAGGTGGGACCTTAGTGCATCCACATGGAAGACCAGAAAGATGCTGAGCTTGTCCTGCAAGGACTGAACATATTTAACTCTTCAGCTGTTCTTCCCTACAGACCTAAGAAGGGAGATCAGGGCTGTGTGACTCGGAGGATGTCAATTATTTAACTAAAGAAATCGTGTGTTAGCACCAACCTTGGCATTTAAGTCATCGTGGATCAGAAGAAATAGTGAGTACCTGGTTTAAATGGCTCAGTGGGAGCCCTGAGTCCAGATGTTGGGGGGTTGGGTTCCTGTGTCTTTGGTTTCAGACTGTCCGCTTCACTTGCTGCAGGATCTTCCTTTGGAAAGAATGTGATGTTCTGCGTCAGTGCTTGCAGCTCGTAGCTGCCACAAAGATCCTCGTCCTGGTTCTAGGATGAAGATTTTGATCTTAACCTGTGAGTCAGAGCACGCACTTCAACAGCATCTTAATGAGCTTATGGTTGAGAGCTATTTATTATCTGTTATAACAAGGCTTTTATTACACTGGAAGGCTAATTTGCATTGCTTGTTGTAATTAACATTGTAAAATGTTTAAACAAAAGGACAGATAGAAATTAAATTTACAGGCATTGAATTCAATAGCTTTAAAATAAACCTTTGATTTGTTTTTCTCCTTTGGCAAGAAAGTGATTAGCTCAAATTAAATTTACGGAAAGCTCTCAACTTGGACCAAGCGATTTAATGAAAAAAAGGCCTCCCAAACAGGCAGAGCAGCTTGAGGAAGAGCCCAGCTTTCCCTCACAAGATGCTGTCAAAGTGGAACTTAACCATTTCGGGTGCGAGAGGTGCGTGCGCCGAACCCTGCGTCAGCTGCTGCCGGCAGGACGGTGGCTTGGCTTTTCAGAGCCATCGCTTTGGGTTGTCCCTGCTCCAGCGGCTCCTTTGGAGGGGTTGCTCCCAAGTGACAAGGGGTAGGATGAAAGTTGCACCAGGGCCGGTTTAGATTGGATATTAGAAAAATATTCTTTCCTGACAGAGTGGTGAAGCCCTGGCAGAGGCTGCCCAGGGCAGCGGTGGAGTCTCCATCCCTGGAGGGGTTCACACGCCGTGTAGATGCGGTGCTTTGGGATGCGATTTGGTCGGCACGGTGGGGTTGAGCTGTCGGTTGGACTGGATGGGCTTAGAGTTCTTTACCAACCTTAACGACTCTTGTGATTCTGTTGAGGGGTTTGTGTGGGCTGGGATCGAGCTATTCCCTGTTAATGCAGTGCCCAGTACACGGCCCTCGGGAGCAGGATCTTGCCCAGCGCGGGCGCTGGATGCCAGCACCATGCTGTGCCTTTCCCCTGAGCCTTGGCATCCTACCGAGGGGGCGTCACAGCGGGAAGATGGAACAGAGCGGGCATGGAGCACCATGTGCTGCAATGTTTCTCCTCAGGTGGGCGCAGTGCTGCGGTACCCAAGCAGCGTGGCATCTGGGCTCAGCGTGGCATCTGGGCTCAGCACAGCCTCCGGGCTCGTGCCGCGTCTTAGCTGGACGCTGGGAGTGTTTTGCTCCGGTGCCTCGGGGTAACAGTTGTATCTGGTTAAACGGAAAAGCACTGTGGGTTGTCTTGGGGTTGTGGATTATCCCTCTCCACCACTGCCCGTCCCCTGGCAGGAAGGTAGGCATCTTCCTCCTGCCCTGCCCAAATGTCAGGAATGGGCAAGCTCTTCCGTGGAGACGGGAAACGTGGTTTGGAAAATCAGCCTTTTCAATTGCAACTGATCCCTGAGCCACGGGGGTGGGAATTGCACCGTGTCCCCGCTGCTCCCAGGGGGTGCAGGGATCCCTGCCAGCGCGTGCCTGTGATCGGTGAATCTCCTCCTGCTGCAGAGCAGGTAAGGTGCTTCTGGAAAAGTCGTTTTTGCGCTTGAAGAGACTTCAATGTGTTCATCTTCAAATGAAGTTATCAACCCCAGGCCGTTCTGCTGTCATTTATGGGGCAAAATTTGACAAAAAAATTACACTGCGAGAAATCGATCCCTTGGTAAGGTTTGGATTCTGTTCTATTGTTTGAAACTGTTTTGGTTTATGGCTGTGATTTGCATACTTGGAACCAATTTGTACCATCTGGCCCCAGGCTCTGGGTTGTCCTTGTGTTGGTTTTGAGCTGCTGCAGAGATTAATGGGTGACTGCGTGGTCCCTGGGGTCAGGGCTGCTGTGATTTATGGCTTGTAGACCTCTTGGGGACTGCTCCACTCTGTCTGGCCGACAGTTCTGGTCATCAAAACAACAAGAAAGGTGGGGTGTAGCGTGTCTCTGTGTCTCCTCGGGTCTCCCGCAATGCTGAGTTGCCCAGGAAAGTCTGGGTTTGGAGGAAAATTTGCGGCTGCAGGGAATGCTCTGCAAACCTGGTGGTGTCTGTTCGAAAGCAATTTGGTGGGGCATTGCTGGAGAGGATGTTCAGCAACAGGGTGGGGGTTGAGAAGCTACAGGTAATTAGAAATGAGGTCTGTCCCAAAGGTTTGTGGATGACAATTCCAGTAACGATGCAGTGGATTGGAAGTTCCAGGTCTTTGCTGGCTCCTGGTTAACTGGGTGCCTTCAAATGGCATTTGCTCCCGAAATCCCCGCTGTATCAGCGTGAAAACCACCGGCAAGGGCCCTTCTTTATGAGAAACTGAGAGTGACTGAAATAGCAGCAAGTGGAAGACCACAGAAGCATGTTGGATCCTTCCTGATGAGCTGGTGGCCTTTGAGGCTTGGCCAGCGGACAAGTGCAGTCCTCGCCACTCTGGTGATGGTTTGATTCATTTAACACTGTTAATTCCTTTTTAATGGCCACTGCTTTGGGGGTTGCCTTGGATTCAGTGCTTCTCTTAATCCTTACCCCAAGCTGGTGATGCAAGGTGCTGCGAGGGCAGGATGGGGCCTTTGCCACCTTTGCCCACTGGAGAACGAGCACCCGGGCAGGAGCTGGCTTCCCAGGGGTGTTAACTCCTTTATTTTGCACAAATCTCCCACATCCGTGAAGGCATGGGATGGCAGCAACGAGACAAACGCCAGGTGTGGGCAAAAAGGAGCCATCCCAGGTTGGGGGTTCTGTACTCTGGCTGTGTCGGGTTAGAAAAAAGTGAGTTTACGTGGCCAAAATGCAAAGAATTGGCAGCATCCTCATCAAGCAGTGAACGTCCAGCACGGCTGTCGGCACGGCGTGTCTGAGCCACAGGGACTGTCCTACCGAGGCAGGACGGATGTGACCGTGCTCCTACATACGCGTGACTAACTTGCAATGAGTGCTAGACCAGATCTACACGTGCTACCGCTCCATCCTCTCCGCCGTGCTCGCTACCTTTAATGCCTGCACAGGACAAGTGCAGATGTTTTCCAGTTGTGTGGCAGCAATGCCTCGCCTCGCCTCCACCCTGCCCTTCGGAGGAGCCCCGCTGCTCTCCCCAAAGCAGGTTTGTTGCTGTGGTTCGTGGCTTTTGGTCGCCCCTTCCCTTTGTTGGCCCCAGCAGCTGGCGGAGGAGCAGCGCCAGCGCCGATGCCTCCAGCACCAGTGATGGAAATCACATTTTCAGGGGCAGCTCGTGCACAAACCAGAGATACTCATTTTTCCCATTTCTCTCACCCTGCAGCAGGCAGTTTTCCACTTTGCTTTGCTCTCTCCTTATAAGCATTTTTACATTTAAATCGAGCTCACCGTGCTGTGACGGCTGCTTCTCGCTCTGCAAAATAAATCTTTTAAGAGTTCAAGTATGGGTGCGTTATCTGTGTTAATCTGGGAAGATTGTCAGCTGATACGGAATCTCTTTCAAACCCTGCCAGAGGCTTCGGCAACCTTTCTTCTTTTCCTTTTTTTTTTTGAAGCTCTTTGCTTATGTAGGCACTGTGTTTGTGCTGTTCTTTCTCCAGATTATGTTGTAAAGTCTCTTTTGCAACAGATGACTTCAAGCTGGCCAACCGCGTCTCCAGCCCGTGCGCATATTTTCCCTACAAGTGTTTGAAACGGTTCTTGAAACTGCAGCGCTCCCTGCTCTCTGCTGAAAAATGAGCGATAAGCCTGTAAATCTGCCGAAGGGTGGGTGTTAATTAAAGCTCTTTAAATGCAATTTGTAATTCCTTCTCACCCCCTAAATTGCTGTGCTGGCTCCTGCAAAGAGAGGCTCTGATAGCGAGGGACTGCGGTGGAGGAGCAGGCTCTGTGCCCCGACCGAGGATGCCAATTCCTCAGCAGTACCACCCTGTGCTTGTATTTGAGCTTATATTTCCTCTTGTAACGAGTTCTTTGAATTACTTCACTGTAATGAAGTAAAACTGTTTGGTTTTTTATTTAATCAATTAAATTTATTTGTTTATTTATTATAAGGTGACCTTATTGCTGTCTTTCAGTATTTAAAAGGAGCTTCTAAGAAAGATGGGGAAAAAAAAATTGGCAAGGTCTGTAGCTATAGGACAAGGGGCAACACCTTTAAACTGAAAGAGGAGAAGTTTAGATGAGATCTTAGGGAGAAATGTTTTGCTGTGAGGGTGAGGAGGCCCTGGCCCAGGGTGCCCAGAGCAGTGGTGGCTGCCCCATCCCTGGAGGGGTTCCAGGCCAGGCTGGATGGGGCTTGGAGCCCCCTGACCCAGTGGGAGGGGTCCCTGCTCGCTGCAGGAGGGGTTTGCTGGGTGACCTTCATGCTCCTCTGCAACCCAAACCGTTCCGTGACTCTGTGATTCACTCTCCAGGCTTTGGGAGGAGCCCAGGTGTCTGGAGGTGCAGCTGCAGGGGCTGCAGGTGAGGTGACGTGACCATGAAGGTCTTCTCCACAGCATTCCTGTGGGACATGGATCTTGTGCTCAGGGATTCTAGTGCCTGCGACCTGGGGGTTTGCTGGTGCGCTTTACCTTTCCCTGGGTAAAGGAGGACACCAGCTTTCCTGCTCCGATTGTGGTGAGAGGTGTTGACTACCCCGATAGCGTTGATGTAAAGACTCAAGTTCTGCAGAATGATGCTTCTCAAAATCTTCTTGCTCCTAGAGAACTGACATTCAGAGATACGATCGGACACTGGTGTCAAGGGATGCTGGAACATGGCTGCAGCTTTACCTGCAGCACAGGTGAGGCCCTGTCAGAGATGCGGGAGATGCTAAACTAGAAATAAAGAGCAGCTCCCATCCTGCCCTGTCACTCAGCGCTCTGCACGCAGTCAGTGGTGATTTCATAATTTCCACTTGCAGTTGAAACCTTTTAAGAGGGTCTTGATGAAACGCTGTGCATCACCAGGCAGCGCAGGAGCAGTGATTGTTTGTTGTGGTGCTTTCAGCTGTTGCTAACTTTTACTCATTCTGCTTAATGCCTGTGAAGGGGAATTACCTTGGTAAGGGCTCGGTCCCGCTCCTGGCTAGAAGGATGATAGCACCTAATCCACAGAAACGTGTGCAACCCAACCTTCCGTTGCTTTCCGCTTTGCATAATTCTGCAGAACAGGCAGTGTCAACACTCGGGTGCCTGACAAAGAGCCACTTAGGGGTGTGCGTGGGACGATGGAGCAGGACCGAAGGGTAGGTGTTGGGACACGCTGCTGGATCTCGTGTCGGCACAGAAACAGCTGGTTTGTAAATCCATTATTAATGGAAAACTGAGAGCATCCCAGAAGGAAAACAAGTTCAGGGTGGTTTGCGTGTTCGTTCGAGCTGATGGGGGTCTATGTTTGTGCTTCTGGGGTGCTGTATATATTTCATCCCTTTCAGGTGCTCCTCTCCTTTTCTCTTTTTTCCTCGACTCCAAAAGTTGAAAGCGGGTTTGGGTTTGTTCTCCTTTTGAATGTTGACCTCGCTGCATAAAGTTGTCTGGCTTTCTGCTCTCCCTGCTGAGTGATATATGTGAGCATCTGGGAACGGGGGGGTGAGCGTTGGGTCTTCTGAATTTCTGTAACTAAGATCACGCGTGTGCTTCAGGGCCTCTTCCCAGTATTGCTGGGCTGGCAAAGTGTTCCCAATTCAGATCCAGCCGTGCGTGCAGAGCCACGGGCTGTAGGGTCGTAGGCAGAGCCTCCCCTCTAAACAAACCCAAGTGGTAAAGGTGCCCTTTTAGGGGTCCGGTGTGGCCAGGTGTGCCTGGATTAGTCCGATGCATGCGTCTGTTATTTGAGTTCACCTCTGACCTGAAGCAACGCGCTCTCCTTCTGCCTTCCTGGGCACAACTAGGGTGTTCTGGTAGGCTGCTGTGTGTCATCAGCATTGTGCTCTTGGTGTTCCCTGTAGCTGAGCATGAGGGGTTGCTCTGGTAGCAGAGGCGATGGATGGAGGCGTGAACCCCATCGTACCCATTTCAGATGTGTGTGGCAACTCTGGCCCCACACGCTTTTCCAGTCTCCCCACAAAGCCCCACATTGCCCTCTCTGTGTGAAAACCTAAAGGAGGCTGGACCTGAGGCTGGATGGGGGGATGCGGATCAAGCATCTCCATCTCCTCCGGGGTGCTGGACATTGGATCTCTGTGATAATAAAAGCACCCAAAGTGTTTCCCACCTTGGGATCTGAAGCTCCTGGCGTCAGGATGTCCAGCAGCCATGTGAGATCCTGTGGGATTTGGGGTTTCTCCTTGCAGTATTACTCATTTCTCCTGTCCTGGATTTTATTTGTGACCTTTTTCAGGCTAAGCAGGTAATGCTTGTAAATGGAGATCTGACTGCGTAACGTGGTGTCTGGCTGCAGCAAATTCATTCCCCGTGGGCTTGGGGACGTATCCCATATGTTGTTCTCCAGTGCAAACGATTGTTTAAAAAATCCATCTGCTTTATCTGCCTTAGTGTTTACAATTGCCCTTTGTAGTTCCTGGCAGCATCTTCTCTCCTCTGCTTTTTGTTTATTTAAGGTTATGGTAAAATAGTCCTTTCCTTTGGGGGTGGATCGGAGCCTTTCCCAGTTTGGCTGATCCCAGAGGTCAAACCTTGTGACACCAAGTCCTTCCAGTGCTTAAAGGGGGCTGCGGGAAAGCTGGGGAGGGGCTCTTGATTGGGAAGTGCAGGGATAGGACAAGGGGGAACAGTTTGAAACTGAAAGAGGGGAAACTGAGATGAGATCTTAGGGAGAAATGTTTTCCTGTGAGGGCAGGGAGGCCCTGGCCCAGGGTGCCCAGAGCAGTGGTGGCTGCCCCATCCCTGGAGGTGTTGAAGGCCAGGTTGGATGGGGCTTGGAGCCCCTGACCCAGTGGGAGGGGTCCCTGCCCATGGCAGGGGGTGGCACTGGATGGGCTTTGAGGTCCCTTCCAACCCAAACCCATCCAATGAATCTCAGCTCACCCCAAGAGCTCCAGCGTGACCCAGGCAGTGGTGGTTCCACTTGGTCACTAATGATGGGCTCCTCAGGAACGGGATTTTAGCCAGGTCCTGCCCTTGACCTGTCTTGGGCTTTGCAGGCGGGGTGGCTGGCTGCATCCATGACCAGTTCTTAGCAGATTCAGTGTGTACTATGGGAAAAATAAAGGCTGCAGTCCCCTAAATTTGTAGCAAAACCTGGCCAGGGGAATAATTTTCGGTTGGGCATTTACTCGGTGCAAGGTCCCTCTTTGTCTGGGATGATTTAGTTTCAGCTTTAGGGAAAATAAAATACAAGAAACAAACTCAAAGCAAACTGTCTCAAAAATCCAGTAAGGATATATTTGATACTTTTTCCTGGCAAAAATTAAACAGTTTCCATCCCTCTTGGGTTTCAAGCCTTCGGAAGGGATAGGGGTCCTTCTTGAGCACATGTTGCTGTCTGTCCTTGTCCGTGCTCATGTGCCGACAGCGCCGTGGGGCTGCGCACGCTTTGATTTTGGCTCAGGTTTTGTGTTCCCATCACGGGCAAAACACGACCTGGGGTGGCATTTGGAGGAGTTGCAAAATTCTGTCTCTAAGCAGTGTTTTTTTGCTTACCCTGAGCCCAAAGCCGTGTAGCCGTCTGTATCATGCAGCAGAGTAGGATCCTGTCAGGGGGATTGGGTAGTGTTCTTGATTTTCCTCTGCTCCAGCAGGGTTTTTGGTATCGGAGGGCATTCAGAGTGTTCGGATGGGACCCCCAATGCACCTGCTGCACCAAGGTGCGTGTTGGAGATCTGTGGGACGCGGTGGTGAACTCCCCATCCTCTGTTGCTGGATTTGTTGCCTGTTTCCCATGCCAGAAGTTGACCAAAAAGCTGCCGGCCAGCTCCAGTAGTCCAGGAGTTCTGCTGGCACCAACGTGCCCGCGATGGTTTGCAGGGAATGATAAACCCACACCTCTGCAGATGTGATGCAGTGAGGTGGCATCCGTGGCAGTGGGTCCCCAGGTGTGGCGCAGCGGGTTGTTTGACGTGTGTGCTCTGATGTGGCTGGGGGGCAGAGCTGAACGAGTGGGCAGCAGCTGGGAAGCAGGATGGGTCCATCCACGGGAGCCTCAGAGATGCTCTCCAGTGGCCCCAGGTCAACCCATGGGTTGATACAGGAGGACCTGCTTTTTCCCTGTCTGGCACCTCGGAGTTTCCTGGGTAAAAAGAGGAGGACAATGATGAAATGAACGATTGTAAAGTAAAAGATTGTCAAGATTATCTCTTCCTGGGGAAGAGTCGGTGGGGTTTATGTCAGCAGAGCAGGTTGGGAGCACACTTACAATTGGTTTTTGGACTTGAAATGTTGAGAGGAAGCTGGGGATGAGTGGTGTTTCAGAAAGACTTCAGAGCCAGCTTAGTCCTCATTTTAGGAATTTGCCATGGAGAGCACTGTTCATGATTCGTTTTTCCTTGACTCGTTTGTAAACCTTCAGAAGGTCACATCATCCCTCAGCCACCTCGGTTTGCGGTGTCCGTACGGTGGAGAAGGCAGCTGCCCCAGCGGCAGAAGCAGCACCCACCAGCTTAAAAGAATACTGACACTCTTCAACTTGCCTCGACACACCAGTAGGACTAAACAAAAGCATTTTGTTTCTGCATCAGAATGCCAGAACCTGTAAGCGAGCCACAAGCGAGCGCTTCCCCAGCGCCGCTCTCACACAAGAGCTGACAAAGCCCGGCTGGAGGCAGCTGTGCAGCAGCTGGCCTGGCGCGCTGGGTGGAAACATCTGGATGGTCTGACAAGCGAGGGACCCTCACGGCGTGGATGCTGTGCTGGCTGCTGCTGTGTGCAGCATCTCGCTGTCGCTGCTCGCGCCTGTTTGAAAGCCGTGCTCTCCGGTTCATCACATCAAAGTCTGAAGCAGAAGGGCTTGGCTTGCACAAAGCAGAAGATAAACTCACACCTCTCCTTTCTTGTCTGGTGCTGCTGTGTCTCTTGCCCACAGCCAGAGATCAAGTGGCATAATTGAGGTTCCTGTGCTGAAAAGAGAATAGAATTCCTTTGCTCAGCCTCAGGACACACTTGCTAGTGCTGTGCCAGCTGCACCTCCTACTCGATGGGCGGCTGCTCGGACGGTGGGGCGGTTTGGGGCAGTTTTAGTTCGATTACCAGCACTCCTCTTGCTTCCATGGACAGAGGAAATGGAGAATGTTTTTCTGCTTATGAATCCTGACACCAGCAAGTGGAGCTGCTTTTTGGCAGCCCCAAAGCTCAGCCTAGAGTACGGCTGGGATGCGCGCGTTGCCAGTATTTGGGACCAACTGTGTGAGATAGTGTCTTATGGAAAATGCAGATTCCTGAACTCCTCCCAGCTCTTTTCCTGTAGTTTCCATTTCTACAGCACATCCCGGTGTTTCTTGTTCAGACCAGCCAGGAGCCGCTGGCTCCTTCAGAGCTCTGTTCTCTGCCATTCGGCTGCGTGTGAAACAGAGGGGTTTGTGAAGTCCCTGAGTGGAAACCTCCCACTGGGTCAGGGGGCTCCAAGCCCCATCCAACCTGGCCTGGAACCCCTCCAGGGATGGGGCAGCCACCACTGCTCTGGGCACCCTGGGCCAGGGCCTCCCCACCCTCACAGAAAAACATTTCTCCCTAAGATCTCATCTCAGTCTCCCCTCTTTCAGCTGAAAACTGTTCCCCATCATCCTGTCCCTGCCCTCCCTGATCCAGAGCCCCTCCCCAGCTTTCCTGGAGCTCCTTTCAGCACTGGGAGCTGCTCTGAGGTCTCCCCGCAGCCTTGTCCTCTCCAGGCTGAACAACCCCAACTCTCCCAGCCTGCCCTCGTACAGGAGGTGCTCCAGCGCTCGGATCATCTCCGTGACCTCCTCTGGACTCGCTCCAACAGCTCCAGGTCCTTCCTGTGCTGAGAACTCTAGAACTGAATGCGGGATCCCAGGTGAGGCTTCAGTTCTCAAAGGAGCCACACTTGAAGTGCTGTGGCTGTTTTTTTCTCATGCCGGTTGTTTCAGCGGGTACTGGGGCCGTGGGAGCGTGATCCGGGTGTCTCTGCTTCCAGAGGAGACAGCTCCTGTGGCTGAGCTGACACAGCCAGGGGAAACCAAGCCAGGAGGGGACTAAACAGCAGCATGATTTCAGTTTTTGGCAAGAAGTAACGTTTATCTGGAGACATCTGGCCATGTGCTAAGCAGCACCTCCATGCTCCCAGCTGGAGCTGTGCCTCGAAAGGACATTCCCTTCTTCCCATGCTGTGTCCTTTGCTTCTGACAAGTCCTAGGTCGCACCATGCCAGCTCTTTCCTTGCAGGATACGGCGTTTCGCAGTTCCCACACCTCTGGCACGATGCAGCGCCGCACCCCGGCTCTGCCTTGCGGTGACTTGTTTGCACTGCCGTGCCCCAAACCAGAATGCTTTCAGAGCTTTGAATCGTGTTTGTATGAGATCACAGTCCCTTTTGGCACTAATTGCAGTGGATCTGGTTAATTAGTCAGCAAAGCATAATTGATTTGAAGAGATTGATTTTATGGAATTAAACGAGCAGCCGCCGTCTCCCATCACAACATTGTGCGTCCCTGCAGGCACGGGAGGCGGCGTTAAAACCTTCGCCGTCTGCGTAGATGTCTTCATAAACACAATTCGAGCCCAAGGTTGTGAACTCTCTGATGTGATGGTTGGGCACGTCAGGGTACCCCATGGAGCTGCTGGCCCACCCCTGCGACAGGCGGAGAGGGTTGGGGTTGTTCAACCTGGAGAGGAGAAGGATCCAGGGAGACCTTAGAGCAGCTCCCAGTACTGAAAGGGCTCCAGGAAAGCTGGGGAGGGACTTTTTCCAAGGATCTGGAGTGACAGGATGGGGGGGAGCGGCTTTAAACTGGAAGGGGGAGATTTAGATCAGACATGAGGAAGAAATTCTTCATAATGAGGGTGGGGAGGCCCTGGCCCAGGGTGCCCAGAGCAGCGGTGGCTGCCCCATCCCTGGAGGTGTTCCAGGCCAGGCTGGATGGGGCTGGGAGCCCCCTGACCCAGTGGGAGGTGTCCTTGCCCATGGCAGGGGGTGGGACTGGGTGGGCTGTGAGGTCCCTTCCAGCTCGGTGATTCTGTGAGCAGGGATGCTTTGCTGCACGACAGGAAAGTGGGCAGTTTATTCTTAGATTTCTGGCTTTTTTTATCAAGGACTTAAATATGGAAACAGTTAAATTCATGCGCAATAATTGGATTGAGATTATTTCCCAGTTACTGTCATAGACTTTTCCTTCTATTGGATGTGTTATTTCATGGATGTTACATTTACAGTGAACTTGTTTTAATGGCAACGCTATTTGATTTGGACTACTTGATTCCCTCCTCCTGTTTCCTTCCCTTCTGGTTTTCTCCTTCCCATAAAATGTCATAAAAATTAATCATAGCTGAAGGCCAATTTTAACATCCAGATTTAGAAAACAGGATTTTAAAACCCTTGTGCTGAAAGCAGAAATACACTCTTAACAGGAAATCTTTGTTTTGTTATGGAGCGAGGAAAAATGGTTTTAAAACATTATCTATCTCAGCAGTTTATAGCAAAAAGATTCCCAAATTATGAAGATTTTTGACAATTTCAAAAAAAAAAAAAAAAGGAGTGGGAGGCTGCGGGCAGAATGAAGTTCATCAGTTCCAGCATCTGACAAACCTTAGACTGGATATAAGGAAGGAATGTTTGCTGTGAGGGTGGGGAGGCCCTGGCCCAGGGTGCCCAGAGCAGTGGTGGCTGCCCCATCCCTGGAGGTGTTCCAGGCCAGGTTGGATGGGGCTTGGAGCCCCCTGATCCAGTGCGAGGTGTCCCTGCCCATGGCAGGGGTGGCACTGGATGGGCTTTGAGGTCCCTTCCAACCCAAAGCATTTTATGATTCTGGATGTTCTGTAACTTTCTACTGTAGGGATCATCTCAGTGATTGAACCCAAGCCCGTTCTTTGCTGCAGCAAATCCCGTCTCAAACAAGGGTTTTCTGTGGGACTTTAAAACACCAGAGAATTGAAAAAATGGCCTAAATTCAGATACTGCAGCCGTATTCTCAATGAAAAGCTGTGGAGCAGGGTCTGGTTCTGTCTCTTCTGCTGACTGGTCACTTCTTGCAAGGAGAGGTGTCTTTGTCACCGTGAGTGTGCCTCGGTTTTGGAAGTGAGGTTCAAGAAAGATTACTTCAGTCAAGAAGCTGTTATTCTCAGCTGTTTGAGGTTTGGGGATTTCAGTGCCTCTGGCTCTCATAACAAATATCTGAATGTGGTGCAAGTGGAAGGTGTTGAGTGGAAGAGAAGCATGTTTCAGCGGCGCATCTTCTGGGAACGGTCTCTCCAGCTCGTTATGCTTCGCATTATGTTGGTTGTGGAAGCCAGATGAGATCAGTGTTCCTGTCATGGGTAACAGAACATGCCAGGTATTCTTAAAAGTTTTCAAACATGAAGGAGACCCAAGGGTGGTTGAAAGCAAGACGTTGCAGGTTGGAGAAACCCCAGTTCTTTATTTCTGTGGGCAACAGAGGTGCTGCAAGAAGAGCAGCAGAACCCTGAAGCTCTTTGCTGGAGCAGCGACTGATTTCGGGTTTTGAAGAGGTGTTACGGCTTTGAGGAGGGCTGTGCTATTGACCTCATGCTGTCCTGTATGTGCTGGAGAAGATCCAGGGGATGAGAAAAGGCACAGATGGAAAAACAGGCAAAGGCAGAAAATATGGCTAATCTTGAGTCACTTAAGCTTTTACAGGGTTCCCCCCCAAAGCAAGCGTGCACGGTTCTTTTTATACGTGCACAAAGGCTTTGATAATATAAGTGCTAAAATAAGAAGGGAATTGCTGTTGGTGTGCAGGAGAAGAGACCGTGACCTCCATATGGAGGGGGAGGTAGCCCAGCTGGCTGAAAAATGGGGCTGAAAAAGACTATAAGGGCTAATTAAAACATGAAAATCTGAGAATTCATGTTACTAGGCAGCAGAGCTCTGCCTGGCGCTGGTTCACAGCTAACTCTGATTTCCCTGGGAGACGAAAGGAACTGATTTAGGTTACTTACCTCGCACTGACATTGATACTTTTCAGTGTTTTAACTAGCGTGTTCCCCATGAAGGGCTCGGTTCCTGCAGGTCTGCTGTGCCTGGAAGCGGCAGCAGGAATCTCTTACTCTTGCTGCTGTTAAAAAATTCACTACAGGTGTCTTCACCCAGGGTGTTCAACGCAGCTTTGACCTCGTTCTACCTAACATCTGGGTTGTGTTCTTAGCTTTCCCTTTCAGTGCTAACAGGTGTAATAAATCGGAAGCCTCAGCCCTTGCTCTGCGCCGTACGTAGCGGACGTGCTGCTGAGGTCGTGTCTGCCTGCGTTGCCAGCAGCATTGCGCCTCCATCCCGTGTCCTCACAGGAGGCACCAGCTCACCTCCGGACCAGTGCAGCTCTGCAGAAGGGTGCCTTGAGACAGGCAAATAAAGCAAAGCACAGTCTTCTGTGTTCAAGATGATGCTGTATTGTTGGAAATAAGTGAGAAGGCACTTCAGGTTGGGAAGTAACACCTGACATCATGAGCCGGGCGGTTTCAGTAGTAGGTTGATTGGTGTCCAGCTTGAACTCCCCTCCCTGGAGATGTTCAAGGCCAGGTTGGATGCTGCTTTGAGCCCCCTGATCCAGTGGGAGGTGACCCTGCCCATGGCAGGGGGATTGGAACTGAATAATATTTAAGGTCCCTTTCAACCCAAACCATTCTATGATTCTAACTTGCCTTGCTGCCCGCATTATTGGCATTTGATACCTCTAGTAGATGTTGAGTGTGACCTGCTTCTGGCTTTGAGGGTCTTTTGGTAGGGGAAAAAAAAGGCTTTTGTTTTAAAGATAGCCTTGTTTCTGGAAAAAGATGTGGAGTTTGTATTAGTTTGGTCCAGCCAATTTAGTACTGAAGTCCAAATGAAATGTTAAAATATTTAATCTGTGTTCTGATTTCCTTTCATTAGGACAGGTCATCGATTTGGGCAGTAAGAGCTTGGTAGCTGTAACTGTGGGAGATGGCAGAGCGAGGTGACCGCTGCCGTGTATCTAGGACTGCGACACAAAGCTCTGTAACCCTTGAAAAGGAGGAATGGAGGGTAAAGGCTCTGGGAAGGGTTGGGGTCTGAAGGAAAGCTGAAGAGTTGCATCATATCCTCCAATGGCAATTAATTTGCTGTGTTTGTTGGCTTGTAACGAGGCTTGAACTGATAACTGGTGATTGGATTTAATGTTCTGTGCTGAAAAATAGTGGCTTTCCTGGGTAATGAAGTTAAAATACCAATAAAACTTTGGGAGAATGTGCTCCCTCCTCGTTTATTGTTCTGTAATGATTTTCTGTTACCGCAGTGCCTAGAAGACCCGGGAGTGTGACTCACTGGCCTTCTGAAAACTGGGGTTGCACAGTCCTCGTTGGAAAGGCTTTTCAACCCAAGGACAAAAGTGCTTGGTGGATTGAAAGCATCTCAAATCTGCTTCTTAAAGGCAGTGATGACACATTAAGGGCCATGGATTTACCAAGAAGGGCATTCCTGCCCACTGGCAGCAGTTGGTGCAGTGCCACTGGTCCCTGGCATTACGTTGTCCACCTCCATCTATGAGACCAAGGTCATTTCTGTTTCCTAGTAGCCAAATGCTTGCTTCGCTCCTTGGTCCTCACTCATTATAAAGCCCTCTGTGAGCAATGGGACAGAGGAGTCTCTGCTCAGTCCCTCCCTCCACCCAAACTTCCCGCGTTGCCTCGGATAAACTAGTTAGCGTCATTGGTACTTTTATTCTCTGGGTTATAGAGTTGCTTTGGCTCGTAGTGTTGGGAGAAAAAAAACTTTTAAAGATCACTATTGAGTCTGAAAAGCTCGGCGAGGATCCTTACATGAACGACAGGATGAGGGGGAATCGTGGTGGGTTTCCCATATGAACTCAAAGCTGATGGTTTGTGCCCCTGGGACCCTGGGCTTTGGGCTGGGTAGCTGGCGAGAGCGGAGATGTGGCTGGTGTTGGGAGAGGAGGAAGGATGACAGGGAGCAATGAGAGAGATGAAGCAATAGGGTTTAGAAGAGTTATGGGCAGTCTTGAAGGAGAGGACCATGCTTGAGCTTTCACACAATAAAAAAAACAAGTAGTGGGATTTGCAGAGGATAATGTGTAATCTTCTCCAGACCCCTGGAAAGGGTGCACGCAGCCGAGCTGGGCTGAAAACACCAGATTTGGGCAAGGAAGATGGGTTGTGAGAATTCCGGCTTATAGAAAGCATAATCTCTACTCTCTCCATCGCTGTCTCAGGCCACGTTCTGGCTCGTGGGACACACCGTGTTACAAGAGTTTTCATTCAGGGCTAAGGCTGGTCCTGTGGACGAGGCACCGTGTGTGAACTCCTGCCATGTTGAAATGGGAATCGTTTGCTCTTTCCCTTCTTGCATTTTTATGAGGAAAAATAATGATAAAAACAAGGCTTAAAATGTGTTGAATGGGGTTTTTTGTTTCGATAAAGCAAAGCTACTTCCAAAACTTCCTTCTAGTCTTTTTGATAATAAATAATCTACTTAATTTTTTATGCACCCCGTGTTACCAGAGGCAAATTTCTGATGGAGGACAATGAGGCTGATATTCAAGAAGCCGCTACTCTGAACCGCAGCCTCTGACGGCTGAACTTCAGAGCGCCAGAAAGCAGCAGCAGAGCTTGCAAAGAACGCCCTACAGAGCTTAGGCTTGTTATGACCCTGCTCACACTGATGAGCTCCAAAACTGCAAATGAGGAGAGAATTTGACTTTAACAATACCATTAAACAATAATGCAAGAGGGTGATATTGTGCTTCATTCCTCTGGTGCTTTAGTATATTGTGCTGTAGGAGAGAGTGGGGGTTCTTGATTAGGTTGAAAGCTGGTCCAGCTTTCTCGGGACTAATTGGAAGCTGGTGTTGTAATACAGCAGAGGAGTCTTTGGGGGATTTCTTGGTGATAAGTGTGCTCTGAACAATGCTGTAAGAATGCACTTTTCAGTGAAAAGGGCTTGTGCACCTGAACAGTTTTGTGCTTTTCCCGGTCCTGCTGTTAATTGGGAAGAAGACACAAGTTCTTCCTACCAGCTGGGCTTTGCCGAAGGGAAAAATGTGCCATTTCCACATAATTGCATAGGTCAGGTTCTGGTTTTCCACTTCTCTCGCTTTCAAGCTGTTTGACCATTGGAGACTGAGGTGCTCAGGGAGGTGGTTTAGCAGCAGACAGGTACGGTTGGACTTTGTGATCTCAGAGGTCTTTTCCAACCAAACGATTCTCTGTGTTCCCTTGGTGTCTGGTGCATCTTCATTCCTGTAAAATGTTTCTGAGGGATGTTATGTAAGGCATTTGCAGAGGGATGCAGTTAAATATGCAAACCATAACAGTTATTTCCAGCACTGTTTTTCTTGTTGCACGTGGTTTGTATATCCAGGCATAACTCTGGGATACATTTTCGGGTTTATAGCTTGAAGAAAGCTTCCTATTTTATGGTACCTTAAAAAAAACAGTGATTTCATATATATATATATATGTGTATGTATGTATCACAGTATCATAAGGTTAGAAAAGACCTTTGAGATCATCGAGTCCAACCTATGACCCAACACCCACACCTACTCCTACTTGTCAACTACACCACGGCACTAAGAGCCTCATCTAATCTCTCCTTGAACACTCCAGGGACGGTGACTCCACCACCTCCCTGGGCAACGCATTGTATATATATGTGTATATGTGTATATATATACGTATGTACAGTGTATATATATGTATGTATGTGTTCTATATATGTGTATATATATGTATGAGTGTATATATGTGTATACATGTGTACATATACATGGCTGTTCTTAGTTCCGTAGAGCGTGGAGCATCCCTCCTTATGAACCAGATGACTTTCTGTGTGACTGCAGGCTGCGATATTTTGGGGGTTCGCGCTGCGCTCCCTTGACTTCCCAGAGCAGCCTTGCTCTGTGTTTCCTGAGTGGGTTCTGCATGTGGCTGCAGAGAAAATCGCTGCCTTTGTATGCGTGCCTTTGTTTTTCTTTATTTTGCTGGGAAAAAGCAAGGTAGAGCGGATCCAGCCCGGCGAAGCCTGCCTTTACCATTGTTTCACAGGTTATTTTCAGATACGGTTTCCCCTGGGATTTTTCCTTTCTTGGCTTCTTGACCTTTTTGCATCCAATAGTGATTTTCTTGAATAAGAGTGTGGAGTTGTAATGGGTTGACGTGGTGTTTCTAAAATTAAGGTAATTTGAGGACTTTCAGTTGCGGGGACGAGGGGAGTGGTGATTGTTCCAAACTCTTGTGTCGCTGTTGCGTAGCTACACAGAGGAAATACGACGCCTTCCATGGGAGCAGGTATGTGCTTGCTGGGCTCCTCAAAGTCACTCTGGCTCCACAACCGTGGGGGCTGAGAGAATCAGTTCTCTGTGACTTGGAGGATGAGGAGTTCCCACGAAGTGCCAGACCAGGAGAGGAATTCCGTTCAGTCCTCCCCAGAAGGGGTGGATGCCTCAGCCCGCCCTGTCCCACTCCGGCTGCCGTGCAGGTGCAGGGCTCGCCCGGTGTAGAGGTCCAGGTCTTGTAAATCCATTTAGGCTTGACGTTAGGAAGACGTTCTTTTCTGAGAAGGTGCTTGGCCATTGGAATGCGCTGCCCAGGGAGGGGGTGGAGTCACCGTCCCTGGAGGGGTTTAAGGAGGGATTGGATGAGGCACTTAGTGCCAGGGTGTAGTTGATGAGTAGGAGTAGGTGTAGGTGTTGGGTCATGGGTTGGACTCGATCTCAGAGGTCTTTTCCAACCTTTTGATACTGTGATACTGTGAAATCATGAGCTGGGATTAGGGAGGTGAGCATGGGGCACCTGAGCTTAGCGGGAAGTGCTTGTTCAAGCCCTGTAAGTGTGTTTGCTCCGTGTTTCTCTCAAAGGATTCAGCTGATATTTGTGCACAATGTTTCTTGGGTGTAAGGAAGACATTTTTTACAATGAGGGTGGTGAAGCACTGGCACAGGTTCCCGGGGAGGCAGTGGGTGCCCCATCCCTGGAGGTGTTCAAGACCAGGTTGGATGGGGCTTGGAGCAACCTGATCAAGTTAAAGATGTCCCAGCCTCTGCAGGGGGGTTGGACTGGATGGGCTTCGAAGGTCCCTTCCAACACAAAGCATTCTATGGTTAACATGCTGGGATGTGGTCACAGTGGGAATGGTCACAGCGGGTTGACCAAGACGCTTGCTCTTGCCGACAGCTCTGCTTCCCGTGCAGGGATGGAGCCCACAGAAGCTTTTCTTGCTGCTCAGTGTGGTTTTCAGATGTTGCTTTCAGCGACCTCCACATTCTAACGCTGCACTGGTGTCCAGCCAGCAGCTTTTCGCTGAAGGTTATTTCTCCTTTTGCATCTGTCTGAGTGGCTGCATCGTGTTTTGCTAGATGGGTGGCAAACATCTGCTCGTTCTGCTCTGCAAAACCTCTCCCTTGTTCCGGCCACACTGAATAACAGGGAGTAGATGAGTTTAATTTGAGGCACAACAACGTGCGCCCTGACATCCAGACCAAAAGCTGCAGAGTCCGAGAGCTGCAAGTAAATATATTAATCATATCTCGGGGGGTGGTGAATGGAAAAAGCATCGCTTGCTTTTCCAACCAGCACAGCTCTGCCAGCCACTGGTCCCCAGCCGGACAGCGCGGCCCTTCATGGGCTGACCCGGTGGCCGAGAATCCCCGACCTCCTGCAGCTGCGGCCCCTGGAACAAGAGATTCCTTCAGTCATTGAGAGAACCTTTGCCTTCATCGGCGCGGGGAGCTTGCAGCTGAGCGGGGCTGAGCGATGCGCTGCGCCAGCAGCGGCTTGGAGTGAAGCAAGAGGCAAATGGAGAATCCAGCGGCTGCTCATTCGGAAGCGGGAATGGGGTGCTCTTACGCTGGAAGAAGAGTGTGGGTGGGGGAAATAACTTGGGAATAGGTGTTTGTGTGCAGAGCGGAGGGGTGCAGCCCCTGCACCCCAACTGGTAGGAGAAGGGAGACGAGAGCCCCAGAGCACGTCAAAGGCAAAGACCTCCAATGATCCTTGCTTTTATAGGGACTTCTATGGTCCATGGCCAAACAAGCCACTCTTCACTAGCAGTTCATGGAAGGGGTTTGTGGTTCTGTGCTATCTGAGGTGCTTTTGATGCTACAGGCCTTGTTCTCAGAACAATAACGCACTTGACAACCTTTGGTGCTGCTGTTTTTTGAAGCCTCTTCATTCTTTTCTTAGGCTGGGTTTGGCTCGTGTGTGCGTTTATGGCTTAAATGACTGCGATGGGGTTTCCTCAGCATAAAGAAAACCCCATCGTGGTGAGAGCAACCTTGGTTGGAGGCATCTGCGGGAACACGCAGAACAAGGTGTTTGGCTTCTAAGTCATCTCTCACGAAATTCTGTATTTTAGGAAGTGGGAATAGCTGGGGGAACACTGCTGGTGATGAGCTGCCACGCCCTGGGGCAGCTGGGAGGACTGGTGGAGTTTCTAAACCGAAATTCCAGTTTCTGGGTAGGGATGTTGATTTAATAAGTGTCAAAGAGTTTTTAACGCAGTAAGTATTTTTTCATGAATAAGAGGTCGCTACATAAAATTTTTGCCTCTTGGCAAAAATCGTGTTATAAAGACGTACTCGCTCTAGGTTTAAAGTGTAAATTTATGTGGTATACTGAATTGGATTTAAAGGTCCCTGAAGACCTTTGAATCTCAGTAGCTAATGAGGCTTGCAGAAGAGAGCTTGAGAGAGGGAAAAATTACTGGCAGTGAGTAATGGTGGTGAAAGAGCTCCAGGATTGAGCAAGTTTTGCAGAGGAAAATTAGAAATGATTGCGTCGGCGTTTGGGGCGTTTGATTTTTTCCAGCTATTGATCTCCCCTGACACCGCCTGCGTCCCTGTCCCTGCAGCCCCCTGGGCCCCAGGGGATGCTTCTCCCTGCCAAAACCCTTCAGGTGTAGTTTTCCCAAGTCCTAGGCTGTATCCAAGGGGACACAGCTCCTTGTGGTTCTCTTTGGGATGAGCTGGGTGTCCATGAGCAGCCGTCTCGCACCCCCCCTCAGCTCAGCAGAGCAATCCCTGACGGAAAGAGTTTGGTGTTGAGGCTCCAATCTCTCCGCTTGGCTAAGCCACCCTTGCCAAAGATGTTTAAACTTCTTCTTCTTCTTCCAGCTGGCCTTGCTGAACTTCTTTCACCCTGAAGAGAAGCTGCACGTTGGAGAAGAAGGGAGACGTGTCCGTCGGAATAAAAGGAGTAAAGGCAGCGAGGGGCCAGACGGTGAGTCCAGCTTTGGTCCTTCACCCAGACAAGCAGAGGGCTGAGTCTTTTCTCAGATCGTGATACAGAATTGTGTATGTGGGGAAAAAATCCTGGCGTCTGTGAATGTTAACAGTTTCTGTCTGAGTTTGCTTGTGTTACAAATGAGGAATTCCAGTAGTTCTGGTCTCTGCAACCGTAGGTCGAGTGATTTTGTGCAAATTAATGCTGCTTAGTAATTTCATCCTTGACTCTTATTTTCTAATAGTGAAGGTCTGCACTCTTTCAAGGCTGTAATTGGTACTAAGATACCTATATTTGTTGTTCTGTACACCTCTCTCTGCTCAAAGTCATCACATAGCTGTTCACAGTCTAACAAACAGCTTGAACATCTGCATCACAAAATGATAACTGGCTTCTAAAAGGGCTTCACAGTGCAGCAGAGAGTCTCTCCTAGCTTCAAAGCCCACATGAAGGGAAGTCAGAGTCGTGCTAGGTGGAAAGGTACCCAAAAATCAAAATTATTTATCTGTGATTTGATAAATATAAAAATGAGGAGGTGTAATACAAACCCCAGGGACCTCGGCGCTTCCTCAGTGACCCTGGGTGACAGCCCAAGGCCTCCCTGGTGTGACGGTGCTGCCTGTGCTCCTGGTCCACAGGGCAGCAGCTGCTGTTTCCCATCACCTTCACCATCCCTTGATGAGAGCATCGTCCTCCACACATCCCGCTCCGCCGTACTCAGATGCCAGAGAGCCTCTCTTGGACCCGGTCTCTTTGTTTCAGACCTTCTGGTTGGTTTGGGGTTTGGTGTCTTATGTGAACAGTTCCGCCGCCCGCCCTGTGATGGGACGGGCCATACCTTGGTGCACTGCACGTGCATCTTACGCGAGTAGTAAATATTACAACTTGCTAGTGCAGAAAGGCACAGGACTGTTTTTATTTAGAGAGAAGGAGACAGGATACCAGGGAAAGTAAGAAATGATGAAGTAATGGTCTGTGCGTGACTCGGTGCCTGCCAAGCTGGTCCAGTCCCAACTGCGTTGTAAACCTCTTGGCTATTGTAAGTTTTCCTCTTCGGCTCTGGGTCCATGAGTTTCTCATCTCCCCAGAAGCCTTCGCAGTTTCACAGTGGAAAAGTGTTTCCCTCTGACTCTGCTCCAAGAGGGAACTTCATGGAACTCCCCGGGTTCCTCCTCCCGGGGATGCCGACAGGCGCGATGCCTTCGGTGCAGACTCCCTGAGTGACTCTAGCACAGCGTGGTGCGTCGGCTGCAGAGCCGGTCGCTCTGATGCTCAGATGGCTCAGGTGGGATCCAGGTCCTTTAGCACCGACTCCTGGAACCTGTTGGAGTGCCTTCGCAAGGCGCTTGTCTAAGTAGCAGCGTGCTGTGAGCGCGAGCGGTGTGGCTGGCGTGCTGCAGGCAGATGTTCGGGGGCAGCAGCCCGGTCCGTGCGGCTGCCTCCGTGCTGCCTTGGCACTGCCACATGGGCCGAGAACCGCTGTCAGGGAGAAAGAGATGCTGTCAGTCGGTGGCCTGACAAGGGCTTTTGACATCGTCCTTGTGCCTGGGTGAAAACCTGCCTTTCCCGGTGCTTTCTTGGGTTTTCTTTATCATAGAATCATAGAATCACAAGGTTGGAAGAGACCTCTGAGGTCACCAAGTCCAACCGTGCCTGTCTCCCCACTAAACCCTGTCCCTAAGGAACTCATCCACCCGTCTTTTAGCACCTCCAGGGATGGTGACCCCTCCCTCTCCCTGGGCAGCTGTGCCAATCCCTGAACACCCTTTCAGGGAAGAAATTCTTCCCAATGTCCAGTCTAAACCTCCCCTGAATGCCTCAGAGTTGAGTCACTCCAGAAACATTTCCACATTTCCACCAATTATTGTGTCTTTTTGACCCCATAAAGGGGTGGGGGAAATTGCCAGAGCGACAGGTCATTATCTTACCCGGCCTTGCTAATGTCACTGCAATGGCAGGCAGTTACTACGTGTCTGGCCATCCGGGTTTTATTAGGTAGAGCAGTATTTAACCAGTGGAAGCTGTCAGGGCAGGGATTGACCTTGTCAAGACCATAAAATCGATAAATAAACAGAATAGCTTTCTTGTGTAACTTTATTTTCGACCTATATGAAGGAATCTTCCTTTTTAGAGAAGGGCAATGAATCATTAAAAAATAAAGGAATAGAATCGTGTAATGGTATTGATAACACTGTTTTCTTCGTGAGTTTTGGAAAGGGAAAGTTGATCAAATCTTTGATCTCCAAAGAGCCTCCTGAAGATAAAAGTGGCTGAACTATAAATTCCCAGAAGGAAGGAGATGTGCTTTGCACTTGAGGCCTCACTAATATTTGTCTGGAATTAATTTGATCAACTTTCAAGTCCTTTCACGCATGCAGGGAAAGAACGGAGCGTGGAAGCCGTGGTTGGAGGGAGGCTGCTCCATCCCCTTCCCCAGCTCTTTGAGTCCAGCGCGTGTTGGTTCCAACAACGGGACAGCTCCCGTGATTTATGAATGTCAAAGATAACTTTTAGGAAAGGAGCTGTGTGTTTTCTTTCAGGAAAATTTGCTTTCAAGTCTTTCGCTGTCTGTGAGAAAGTGTTTCTGAGACGCGTCAGAGCTGGTCCCATGGGGCCAGGCAAGGGTGACGGCCGTGGCTGTGCCTGGAGGACGGAGCCGCAGGGATGGGGCACAGGAGGCCACGGGCAGCAAAGCTGCTTTGGTGTCGCTTTGTTGCTTACTGAAATCCCCAATAAAATTGTGTGCAATAGCGCAAAGCTATCGGCTGGGTGCTGTCGCTTCCGAACAAGACTCCAGTATTTCAAGGGCCCCTCCTTGAGGACTCCGGCCTGAGTCCTCCCACCCGCTTGTCGTGTTTTATGGCTATGTTTGCCTAATGTTTGTTTGTGCCCCTCCACGCGCGGTGCCCTGGAACCAATTAAGGAAGCCGAGGCTGTGTCCTGGGCCGAGGAGCCGCCTGGCTCCCCGCTGCGCTCGCCCAGCCTGGGCCTGGCACGGGCCGCGCTGCCGCGGGCGGGCGGGCTCCGTGGGGCGCCGATGCCTGGCCCCGTCCCGAGGAGCCCGGCTCAGCTTTCAGCCCTGCCCGTGCCACCAAACCCAACGCTTGCACAGCTTTAAACGCTGCCGCTGGGCTTCCCTGCTTCTCAGGGACCAGGATTGTTCCCCTTTCCCCTTGCAGCTCCATTTTACGCTGTTCTTTCTACTCTTTTTTACCAGCTCCACCTGTCCCTTAATTCACTTCACTTCACCAAAGCCTGACCCTGTCCAACTTCTCTCTCTTATTTTCCTTCCCCCTCCCTTGCCTTTTTTTTGGTGTGTTTATGCTGCTGTGGAACCACTGCTGCTCCCAGATGAACAAATCATCCTGGAGCTGGTAATTAGCAACAGTTGGGCTAAAAGGAACCATCAAGAATGTTAAATTAGTCCACTTTTAAATAAACTGTGTATGAAATGTTAGATGTCTGCTCCCAGAGCACCAGTAAAAATGTTGCTGGCTCTTTGCTAACAAAGCCAAAATATGGGAGTAGCATGGTTGTAACTACAGAGACAATTCCGTGCTCTGGAGGTTATAAATAATGACGGAGCATTTACAAAGCAGATGGCAATAGGACTTTTTAAAAAACATTGTTTTAGAAAAAAAGAATATAGTTTCTTTTTCTCCTACTTTCATCTCTGTTCCCAGTTCGATCCCTGCCGTGCTGCTTTCCTGGTTTGTTTGGTTTCTGCTTTTCGGTTTCGATTGGGTTGGGTTTGTTTTTTTTCCCCTTCCTAGATTTTTTCATATCGAGCTTGGTGAGAAACAGAAGTGATTGTTATCCGTTCTTTGATTGGGAGCATGGCAGCTGGGAAGAGCCTGAGCAGATGGCTGTCCTTAAGCTGACAACAATTTGGTTCCTACTACTTTGGCAGTGCTTACTGCCGAGGAAAGTCCTTGGTGAGAACTCGTGGGTTTCGGCGCCGCAAACGGCTTTTGTTGAGATGAAAATTAAATCCTGGGAGTGCCAACGCTTGTCTCTGTCCCTGCTTCTACCTGGAGCTTTGGAAGGGATGCACCAGCTACGTGGGTTTGGTGTTTCACCTTGTAGCATTCATTGCTGGTTTTAGGCTGGTTTTAGGATGGGCCAAGGCTGGGTTGGGTGGAGCCTTGGACGCTTTGAGTTGGAGGTGTCCCTGCCCACAGCAGAGAGGTTGGAACTGGATGAACTTTAAGGTCCCTTCCAACCCAAACCATTCTATGGTTCTCTGGTTTTAAGATGGTTTTAGGATGATTTTAGGATGGCTTAGCAGGTAGGTGATGGCAGAACCTGGCTGGGGGTGCCTGGCTCCCTCTGACCTCAATCCCACAGGTGCCGCATCTCAGCCATCGCTGCCCTCCCTGACCTGACAGCACTGGTGATGCAATAGGGCTGTTTGGGGGTTTTTTATATCCAGATCACAATAGCGACCTTTCCTGCCAGCTTCCTCTCCTTTGGAAAGGGCAGGTTCGTCCCTCTGCCTCCAGAACAATCAGAGCCTTTGTGTTGGCCCCATGCAATTCCCCAAAGCCCAGGCATTCCCAGAAACACAGATGTATGAAGGGCGATAGAGCCTAATTGTGCTCCGAAACCATGGTGATGAGCACTCAGTAAATACAGAACATTTCCTGGACATCGGAGTGCAGGAGACGCTCCCAACAGAAAGACTCACCACAAAGTGCCTGAACTCAGTGATTTCCACTGGAATTTCTCTGTGATTTCCCTCAAAGTGGGAAAAGGGGGGAATTAAGACGATGTTTGATTCCTCACAGCCAATCTCCATCCATTTCCTGTGACCTTGCTGTCAGTGCTTGTTATTACTATGGTAAAATTAAGACTACAGCTCATTTACAGATTCTTCCCTACACGTTAAACCTGTGCGGATGACAAGAAAGCAGAGAATTCCACAAGGTCTTACAACTCGGGCACTTTCCAGGTGTGAAGATGCAGTGATAAATACATAGGTAACTTATTTCACAGCGTGATCTTGTGTCTGTGCTCATTTCTAACCAACGTTTCCACTATGACAGGTCCAGAGAAGTTTAGCAACTCACTGAAATCCCAGAATGATGTTTAGGTCCTGGGTTTGGCTCTGTTACAGCAGTGGCAGATTTAGACCCTGTCATTTCTAGAAAAAACTGAAAACAAAGGTGAAGAAGATATTGAAGGGGATCTCCTTGCTCTAGGTATAATATTTAAGAGAATACATATTTAGACAGCTGCAGCCTTGTCAGAATGGTTCAAACTACTCTGAAGTGATTTTTTACTACTGAAATTGCTCTGAAGTCAAATTCCCTGCAGTGTGCCTTAGCAATCGTCACCGAAGCCCATCTTGGGAAACTGTAGGCAGTTGTTTGTCATCCAGCAGCGTGAGGTGGTGGATACCCAAGCAAGATGTAATTTGAGGGAAGCTCCACGTAGCCCGAGCGCGTAGGGAAAGCCAAGGTGTTAACATCTAGGCTTGAGCCAATATGTTGTTTCGGCTTAAAGGCTTCAGAGTCGCTTTCTGTACCAAGACAGCGTGTGGTGCCAAAAGCCTGAGTGGTGACGCTCATTCCTGCAGTATGTGCTGAGGGTGATTGTTTTCATGAGGATGTGCTGTGTCGACCAGCAAGGAGGAACCAGGGTCTGAAAACTGATGGAGTCCAGAATTCTTCATTGAACTCTGGTATGTTGCTGTCCCAATTGGATGTTAAATAATAAAAGCAACTAATTAACTTGTCGGAAGAGGTACAAGTGTAACTGAGTGGTGGCCGTGGTGAAGGATTGTTCCAGGTCACAGGGTTCACAGTTTATTTGTCGATGTGTCCCGATTCATTTACCTCCTGTTTTCTTCACCATCCCTTCTAGTTGTGATCTGGACTGTTCCAAAAGAAACCTTACTTCATTTATATTAACATTTCTAAAGCCATGATTAGGTCCTGTTGGTTTGTTTCATCCGTAGAGCTGCTTTGGTGAGTCTTTGTCCTTCCCTGGTACCTCCTGCCTGGTTCGGATAAGGTGGGATGGCAGCTGGCAGGTTGGGAGATGCAGAGGATATTCAGAAGGCTTGAGAAGGAATTATCCAGTCAGAATCTCACCTTGGTTGCAGTTTCAAATACTTCCACTGATTCCACTTGGGGGTGGATTTCGGAGTTGCCCTGATGGATTCTTAGTGACTTTGCAGGCTTTGCTGAAACCTGGAGTAAACTTCTAAGCTTTTTCTACAAAGCATGTTAAGCAGGGACCGTTATTGGGAGTGACTGGTGATTCTGTATGAATTCCACTTCTGAAAACCAGGGCTTTTCATAGTGCCTCGGGTCAAATACTGGAGTTCAGATAGATTCTTCTGTTACAAAGGATGGCCAGGACTAATAAGAGGAGAACAGATGTTCCAGGCAGGCAGGAATGCGACTGCATCTGAACTGTGTGTGCATCTGAACCACGGGTGCCATGCACCGAGCATTGTAAATGCTGAACTCGGCTCAGAGCTGGTGGTTCCTTTCCCACAGTGAGAGGCTCTGTTGTCTGTTGTGCTGAGGGATTCGCAGCTGAGCTTTGATTTCTGTGAATACACTGGATCTCTGGCCGCATCCACAGAGTATTTTACAGGCAGACACAAGTGTGCTTAGCGCGTGCTCCAAGCCCAGATCAGCTCTAGTACAAAAGCTGAGGAACCAATGCTGAGCTGGAGGACGTAGATCTTTCCGAATGTCCGGGTACGGCCGTCCAGGCAAGGGCTCTAACAGTGTGGGCAGCAGGAGCAGGGGGGTGATTGTGCCCCTGTGCTCAGCGCTGGTGAGGGCACCCCTCGAGTGCTGGGGTCAGTTTGGCCCCCCCACTCCAAGAAGGACACTGAGGGGCTCGAGCGCATCCAGAGAAGGCAACGAGGCTGGGGAGGGGCTGGAGAACAAGTCCTGTGAGGAGAGACTGAGGGACCTGGGGGTGTTCAGCCTGGAGCAGAGGAGGCTGAGGGGAGACCTCATCCCTGTCTGCAACTGCCTGACAGGAGGCTGTGACGGGGTGGGGGCTGGGCTCTGCTCACAAGTGACAGCAATGGGATGAGAGGAAATGGCCACAAGTTGTGCCAGGGGAGGTTTAGACTGGACATTGGGAAGAATTTCTTCCCTGAGAGAGTGGTCAGGGATTGGCACAGCTGCCCAGGGAGAGGGTGGAGTCGCCATCCCTGGAGGTGTTAAAGAACGGGTGGATGAGTTCCTTAGGGACAGGGTTTACTGGGGAGACAGGCACGGTTGGACTCGATTACCTCAGAGGTCTCTTCCAACCTTATGGTTCTGTGATTCTGTGATTCTATTCTATGGCTGAAGGGTATCTGCCTCCTGCCGGTCTTGGGCTGAATTGGCTTATTTTTCTGTCTTTGGGGGCTGAGGCAGGACTGAATAGCCAAACTGAGAGACGCTGCTGCTGGTGGGAGTTGTGAAGCTGTCTATTTGTGACTTCTCTGGGCGCTCGTTAAGGATCCACTCAGTTAAAGTAGCCCAGGTACATCAGCCGTAAGAGAAGTACTGTTGCTCTGAGCTGAAGAACATGACAGTGAATGAGCTTTAAGGTTCCTTCCAACCCAGCCCACTCTATGATTCTTTGAAAAAGTTGTGAGTGAGGCAAGGCTTTGTTGGCCTTGGTGTATAACAACACTGCTGGATTCGTAACTGATCTCGTTAATACAAGCAGGATACGGGGAAGCCCGTTAATGGGTTTGAAATGCTGTAAATGAATAAACTCAAGAATTGGCTGAGCCCCGCAACGCTTTGCTGGGTCATGGCTGCTGCAAGGACTTGACTTTGGCTTCCTAAGGAGTGGTGGGGTCTCTCTGGGGTTTCCTTCCTGCCTCTTTTCAGAATCATATAAATGTAAGGACATGCACATGGATATATCTTTGAATTTAGACCCTGTGCTCTTCTGCGTAATTAAACTCTCCGTTACAGAGGTGCTTAACCCAGTGAGGCAGAATTGCTTACAGGAGATAAAAAAACCCAAACATGTGAAGTTCTGCAGGGATGAGATGGTCAAAGAGATTTCCTCCCACCTGCCCTCAATTCCTGATGGAAAGCTGTGTGGGGAAGAGTGCGTTGAAAACATCCAGCAAACAGTTTAAGAGAGCCTTTCGTATGCTCGGTTAGAACCTTGCTGCAGCACCACTTGGGAATCATTTCTGCTGGAATTCATGACATATGTTAGTTGTTTATCTTAGTGGGATATGACTTAAAATGTCAGAATGTTTTGTGTTAAGCAACAACCGAATAAAACAAACAAAATAAAAACACAGCTGTAATAGTACGCTTTAAATTGCTGGATTCAAATATGTGGTATTGATAAAGTAAGCACTAAGGCGCAGTGGTGTATAGAAAATAAGCCTTGTGAGTCTGGCCAACAAGCCAAAAAAAGCCTTGAGATACTTGAATTCGAAATAGTGATGTTATTTGTCAGCTCTGCTGTAAAGATCCAGCATTTGGAATCCAACCTAAATGCCTGAAGGAAAACAAAAGGCACATCGTATTCTTCTTCCCTAGCCAGTGAGAGTGCGGAAAGTGAAATATGATGGCCACAGGTTCTGGTGTGAACCCCAGGAACTTGGCTGGGGCTGGTTCTGTGGGAGCGGAGTTACGACGGGTGGAGATTTGTGTCTGATTGGGTTTCTGTGTTTCTGAGAAGGCAGTGCCGTATTGTTTTTCCAGCAACAGTGGCTCCGTATTTAATTGGGAGCAGGATTTGGTCTTTGTTCATGAACACATTTGCCCTGTGTTGTGCTTTGCACCTACTCGGGGGGAGGCTGGGTATTTTTCCTAAAAGCCTGGTGGTGTCAGGAAGCTGTGCCGGTACCTCGCCACTGAGCCCAAATCCGGATGGGATTGAGGAAATAAATCAGCTGGTTGTTCTTTCTCATATAGAGGGATGGAAATTCCTGTAGCAGTAAGGATGCCTCCGCTGTATCAAGAAGGCAATGAGTGGTGATTTTCGGCAGAGCTCTGGCTGTTGGAGAAGCAGAGTTGAGGTCATGGAGTAACACAGACTCATAAAATCCAGGGATGGGGCATCCAAAGCTTCCCTGGGCAAAGAATTTCTTCCTAAGAGCTCATCTCAGTCTCTCTTTTTTCAGCTTAAAAACATTCCCCTTCGCCCTAGCCCTGCCCTCCCTGATAAAAAGCCCCTCCCCAGCTTTCCTGGAGCCCCTGTCAGTACTAGAAGGAGGGTGGAGAGGACCCCAGGAGGTGACCGGATCCGGCCCTGTCCTCCAGAGTGGGACCAACACCATGACAGAGGTGAGAGATCTTAAAGGACGGTTGCTGTTGCAGCTTGGGTCTTCCATCACCCCGCACCTGTGTTGTTCCTTGTGACAAAAAGCCATTAAAAGGTACGCTGGGGTGCTGGGTCCCCACATCACAGATCCCTTCAAACAGCAGCTGATGACCTACGAGTCACAGCATCCTTTTTAAGGTGAAACAAACTGGTAAATACTGGAGAGCAACCACATTTGTCCTACTCCGTTCCCCTCTTGAGCTTGGGCAGAGGTGGTTGCTCAAAAAGGTACCTTTACCTGGACCAGTAAAACAGGTCGTTGACTGATGGTCTCTTAGGTCTTCTGCTCACACATCAGTTCTGATCATCTCAAAGTGCAGCAACTAAAGACTCTTTTTCCCTTTAAGATGACTAAAGATCAGTATAGAGCACGTCACAACCTACTGTCTCTGTTGCCAGAGTACGGAGCTACCGACCATCTCGCCATCCTCCCATTCCCTGTGAGCTTGACCAAGTTATCCCATGGTGTGAAGGGTACTGGTTTTTCATTTTCAAACCAGGAGAAAAAAAAATTTGCCAACAACAAAAAAACCCTGTTACGAGATGAGATCTTGCATTGTCTGAAGCTGTCTAAGGAAGAGAGATTGTGGCTCTCTGGCATCTCATGTCACCCCAGGGATGGGGAAGGGATGAGCTGTGACTTCTCTCTGGTTTTAGACTGGTAGGCTTGAACTGGGATCTGTTGTATGGGATCAGAGGAACTGGGAGGGAGCAGGCTACTGATCCATGGAGCTGCTGGAGCAGCATCTGATCATCTGGATGACACATGACTGTAGGCTTCTCCTTTGACGGATTGTTGAGAGGAGAGAAGAGCAGTGAGGCAGCAAAAAGTCTCTCTCATACCTAACTCACCACAAGAGAAATTATTCTCAGCCTTTGGTGTTGATGCACAAGCTTTTCTCAGACCCTCTGGCCAAGGACCATGGTGTCCCATGAGTGTCCTAGAAGGGGAGACCTCAGTGTGGAATACTTCCCTGGAGACATATGGACGCGTGTGAAAAGTCAAAAAAAGAGATGAAGAATAGGCTCAAAAATTGGATGTAGCCAAGGGAGTGCCTTAAAAGAGTACAAGATGAGCTGCAAACTCTTCTTGATCTCTTGGACTGGAGGAGACCGGCTTTGGGCGTTAGGCGGTTTAAGTCAGCACAGGGGTCGGGTATCAGAAGAAGTGTCAGCTATAAATTGGCTCCAGGCCTGACTTGGGGACTTAGCAGCCTATAACTCCACTAGATGACAGGGCTACCAACGAAGCAAAGATTCATGAAGCGTAGGGCTTGTGTTTCTACTGTGCACAGAGTTTAAGTGCAGTGAAGGTAGAGCCGCGGGCTGGGAGGTCTTCCAGCCGTGACTCTTGATGTTGCCGTGGAAGGAAGATGTGTTTGATGAAGGACAAAGGAGGGAACACTGGCTTATGGGATGTCATCATTTAAAATGTAACCAGAAAAAGAGGATTAAGAGTGACTGTGTTCACATATGAGTTTTAAAGAGTTTAAAACAAAATTGAAAAAAAAAAGCAGAGAAAAAACCCAACATTGGTGGCTGAGAGAAAAATCCTAGAATCACAGATAGTTTTGGGCTGGAAGGGACCTCGAAGCCCATCCAGTGCCACCCCCTGCCATGGGCAGGGACACCTCCCACTGGGTCAGGGGGCTCCAAACCCCATCCAACCTGGCCTTGAACACCTCCAGGGATGGGGCAGCCACCGCTGCTCTGGGCACCCTGGGCCAGGGCCTCCCCACCTAAGATCTCATCTCAGTCTAAAAGAAAGGCCCTGCCTTACGCAGTAACATAACAAGCAGCGCTGTTTCATCCTTCCCCCACTTTGTACATTGAGCTCCCCATTCTGTTATGGAATGCATTCACTATATTCTGATTTATTCAAATTAATACTGGCCTTGTAGTGGGGACATCACATCCCCAACCTGCGTTCAGCCTTTCTGCCTGTAATTGTGGGCAGCATCTTTCCTCTGTGCTTTGCAGAAGACCTCCTTTCCTCATCCCACTCTCCCAAAATACCACTCTGGGAAGACATGCCAGAAGTTTCAAGTAGCGCACAATGTGTTTTACTTCTGGGTTGTTTTCCTAGATCTGTAATTTACCATCTTTTCTAAATATTCTGGAGTAATAATACCAAAGCTGCCCTTCAGGATCCGTTGCCTTTTGCTCTGGAATTGGTGAAGAAGCACTTGCTTTTTCAGGGAAGGGAAAAAATTCATCGTGTTTCGGTATTTGTATCCCTGATATTTCAGTGAAGTCCAAGAAGCTTTCATCTGGATAGACCAAATTTCCTGAAAATGTTGAAAACAGATTGGTTCCAAACCTCCCCCAAACCCACGTGTTCTAGATTAAGCATGTGTTTGGGAGCTAACATCCTTCTTTCCACAGCTCCACCATAGTCTGGCATTAATAACACCGCATTTAAAAATATTTGTGAAGCCTTCCATATCTCATACCCGCGTGCATGAAGTCAAGATCATTACACCAGTTCCGTAAGCTGAGTTTTGGAGGTTTGACTAAGGTGGAGTTTTTGATCTTAGGCACAGGGATATCTTGCATCAAAGAAGGCAGTAGGTTCCTCATCACTTGAAATCTCAAGGAACAGTTGAGCTTTTCTTACTTCTTTGATACCAGATCATTGTAATGGTTGCTTCTGGTCTTCGTGTCTGTGAAAGTTGACAGGACTGGTTAATCACCAGGCGTGGGTCAGGAATGGTAATGTTTTATGAGCTGCTTTGCCCCAGTTGTTTTAGGAAGCCCCAGGTGGCAGAGAACTCCCTTCCTGGAGAGGTGGAAGCTTTCACCACTGGAGGGCACTTGGTGGTCAGAGCTTTCTATGAGAGATGGAAACACCCTGTGTTCTTGGGTTGAATGGTTCACAGGACATGAGTCCTAGGACCTTCATCCACTGGACTGCAGAGCCTGGTTGTCGTGCTTGGCTTCTGTTTCTCCTCCATTATTAAAAGTATCCCAACTGATGTCCAGGAGCTCATTTCAAATGCTGTTAGCTATCGATTCTCCAGAAGTTACTGGTGGATTTGGGCAGTATTCGGAGCTTTGTCTGAGATTTAGCAAGTGGTCTCTTTTGTTAAACCAGATGGTTAGCAGGGATTGGAAAAATACTTTACACAAATTTCCATAGCTGTTGACAATAGTGATCATTAAACCTAATATTCTTCTTCCAACTACAGCCAAACGCTCGTACTTCAAAGAAAAATCTGCATGTTCTTTTTTTAGAGCACAAAGACAATATAGTTTTGAAAATGTGCGTGTTAGGTAAGTCTGACAGAGCATCCCACTTCTGTTTTCGTGTTGAAAATCAGATGATCATCCTGCAAGTACCTGTGGACTCGATGGTTTCGAGTCACATTATGCTTATTTTATGCATGAGTGAGAAGCAATGCGGCATTTCTGGAAGAAGAAAACATCTCATTATTCATCTGGATTTTGTCTCTGATTCTGTTTGTAACCTGGGATGAGGATGACTTCTCAGTACCTCCACCTTCTCATCTCTTGGAGGCAGAGCGGTGCTGGTAACATGGAGATGCTTCGGTTGTATAATCCATGCTTACTTACCTGTTCCTCAAACCAGAGTCGCTCTCAGGTGAGCAGATTGATCTAGGGTAGTGACTTAGTGCTAGGCAAATAGACAAGGGATGCCTCAGTAATCACAGAATCACAGAATCACTGGGTTGGAAAACACCTTTGAGATCATCGAGTCCAACCCTACCTGTCCACTACTAAACAAGATCCCTGAGCACCTCATCCACCCATCTTTCAAACCCCTCCAGGGATGGTGACTCCACCACCTCCCTGGCAGCCTCTGCCAGGGCCTGAGAACCCTTTTGATGACAGAATTTTTCCTGATGTCTGATCTGAACCTGCCCTGGCACAACTTGAGGCCATTTCCTCTTGTCCTATCACCTGTCACTTGGTAGAAGAAACCAGCACCCACCCTGCTCCAGCCTCCTTTCAGGCAGTTGTAGACAACGATGAGGTCTCCCTAACTCTCCTTCTCTCCAGACTGAACAACCCCCGGTCCCTCAGGCACCTCTCAATCCTAGAGGCAAGCGTCGAATGGCAAGGGCGGGTTGGCACAGGCTGTAGAGGACACGGTGGTTGCTGCCTTTCCAAAACTGGTTTGAACACCTTGAAGACATCACTAGGTGTCCTTGTTCTGAACTGGATGTGGGTGCTGCTAGAATGTGGTAGTGGCACTCGTTGCCTTTGTTCTGCTCTTGGCAACTGAGAATTTGAGAAAGTTCAGCAGTTTCCTGGGTGCTGGTCCTTCGGTTCACTGATTTGTGTAGTGGTCAACCTTTGGTGGGTTCTATATAAAATAAGCATGATTGCAAAGGTCTGTTCCCGTCAATAAAACCAGTTTGAACTGTTTTGCAAGAATTTAAACTATTTCTTGTTAATCCACACACACAACTAATAAGTGAACGCAGGGTTTTTTAATAAACCGTTTATATCAGCACATGTCCTGAAGAAGTTTTGGATATTTCTATATTTATAGTAAATCACAGCAGCGTGTAGCGTGCAAAAAGAAAAATCAAGGGGGGGTGAAGTAAACTCTATTAATCTTTCTAAGAGAAAACATGTCATGTGTAATATCCTCGAGTTGCATCACCATCTGTTTGGTTTTTTTTCTGAAGCTCTTGGAAATGATCCAGCAGATGCTGGGGCTGCAGGAGCTGGGGGCGAGAACCTGCTCCCTGAAGCAGGGTTAGATGTCTTCTGCTGCTTGCTGGGCCACAGCTGTGGTTTTACACAACAAAAAGCCTCATCTCTTGCAAATGCTTTCTGAAGTGAGCAGCTTGCATCTCAACTGGCTCATCGCTAAAACCCATGGCTCTGGCTAGGAGTGACCTGGTGTTGGTGGGAGCCCTCCGCTTGCAGATGCGCTGCTGGATCACTCTGCGGGCAGAAGGCTTCCAGGGTGGCTCTGCTTTGGGTCGGGGTTGTTATCATATAGAGGTGTTTTTTTCTGCTTATGCCTTTCTCTTGAAGCTCACTGCTCTGGCTGACTTTGTATTCCCTCCTTTTCTGTTATCATTCCCTTTAATTCTCCCAACGGATGTGGAAAATAAGCCTTTGGAGAATTCTAGGTCTCGAACACTGTTCAAAGGCAGGGTTTTCAAAAGCCCAGCATGTGGCATTGCTGCTGGAACACCTTTGCTGTGGAAATCCCATCCTGGGATGAGGAGCTCAGCTGGGAGCTGATAGAGTTGGCCTGAGTTATTACAGCCAGAGCTGGTGGGCTTTTTCTTTTCTCTACAGGAAATCCAGTGGAAGGGGTTATAAATTTTAGGCATAGATTGGGCAGCTAGCTTAGACATTTCAAGTCAGGCTAGCAGCTTCGCGCCTTCATAGCTATGGCTTTAGCAGTTAGGTAAAAAATAACCTCACCACTTCCCAAAGAGACTGATGGAGGGACTTTTAGGCAGTGACCGGAGGGCTCGCTCTGAGCCAGAAGGCCTCTTCCAAACTTGTACTCCTTCTGAAGGTTGGAAGCCTTCTCACTCGCAGCTTACTGGTCTTGGGGAGCAATTTGCACACGTGAGGATGTACCAGCGATGCCCATCACTGTAGCCTTTCTTGGTGGTGCTCTCATCCCTTTCCTGACATTGACAGCCAACCAGGTGAGCAGTGCTTGACCGCTTCTTCATTTGCTCAGGAGCCCTTTTGTGCAATTGTTCCCATTGAAGTTCATCTTTGTGTAGATGATCAGGATGGACTGCATTACTCCCAGGATTTTCACCCCCACCTGGTGGGCGGCATCAGCATTGCCCCATGTCCGCTGGAAGTGTTTCCACTGCTCTGGTGTAGGATTGAATTTCCTGATGGCTGTGTGACAGCAGGCTGTGTCCTCCACAGCTGCATCTGAGGAGCTCCACCATCCAGCAGAGTTTATTGTTCCCTGTGTATATATAATTTAGAGGACTGTGAATTTTGTGTGACTGAATCTCATCCCATGCTTATTCCCGTATCCTTCACAGCCGTCCAGCCTGTCCTCTCTGATATCCTGACCCTCTTCTATATTAACAGTTCTTGTCAACTTCCCTTCCTCTGCGAAGCAAAGCTGAAATGAGGGGTTGAATAGAGCTGACAGCTCCTTCGAAGACGGGTTAGAGCGTAAGCATAAATTTAATTTCAGATGAAAGACAGGAAATGTAGAAGGGGATGGACTTCCCTAGGTCTGGGCTCTGGTTTGACCTCAAACACGAGCAGTGTGTGGAAAAGAGGTGGGAGATTGGTGGGGTTGGTAGGAAGAAGGACAAAAGTCAAGTGCAAGCACATATGGAGAAAAATAGTAATGCTTGGGCAGCTGTCGCGTTTAATACCAGCAGTCAAGACCGCGAGCTTGATGTCTAGCGAGTTCATAACAGATGCTTTAAGGAACTCATGAGGAACAGAGGTGATGTCAGAAAAACAAACTTGGGGTTACTTTTATAAAGAAGAGCAAAGAGGTGTTGGGGAACAGCTCTCAGATCCCGCCAGCACTGGGATAAGTCCTCAAATACTCTGGTGAAGCTTCTGAAAGCAGAGATGAGATCGGCAGCAGACAGCGTTGGTCAGTGGAGAATTCTTCAGGTCAAACCAATTTCCTTCTAGAAGAAGGCGGCAGGTGTCGTGGACTGGAGCAGCAGCAGGTATCGGGTCCCTTGGGGGTTTGTAGAAGGCTTTTGATACTGCAGAGGAGCATAGTGCACGTGCCTGCAGTCCGCACCTTGAAGTGAAACAAGTGTTTTCACATAGTCTTTCCTTGGAATCAAGTCATCTCCTGGCCTCCCCTGCACTGAAGAATTGTTGGTAGCGTGAAGGGCTCTGGGACCAGGAGCCTCCTGCAGGAGGAGTGGGATGGTGAGGTGGGATAAGGGTGTAGAAGACTCTAGGAAAGACTTACGCTTGCCTTCATTGTGGGTGTTTAACCTGCTAAATGAACAGCTAACCAGTGGGTCATGTATGTTCAACTGCGTCAATATTGGGGCAAAGCATGGCAGAAAGGGTTCTTTTTTGCTCCTCTGCACGTGCGCATAGAGACAGCGACTGTCGAGTAGAGTTTTCAAGCCTTGGTGCGTCAGCACCTTTCATACTGAAGGAAACATAGATCTGATGTTTTGGTGGAGCTGTGCCTCCGAGACTTGCTGAGAGACTGTTACCAGCGCAGACTCAATTGAGGAAGATCTGATGAGTTTACCATTTTGAGCAAACGTGAGGAAAATTCCATCTTCTGGTGTATCGGATGAACCCGATGGCTCCCTGGTACAATTAAATTATCCACCTCCTCCTGTTGGGAGATGAACAGATGCGAACCCCAGCGACTCAGAAGCTCCCAAGGCTAATAATATTGGGTTTTTTCATGTCAGAAGTATTTTTGTGTTTGTCGAAAGATTCACTTGCACAGCCGTAACATCTCTCTCTGCCGTGCCTGGAACAGATGCGTGTGTTGTAATATAGACTGCGAACATTGACATCGCATGTGGTTCTCATTCCTCCCATTCATCTTTGAAGCTAATTGGTTCCATCCATCTCAAATGTGTTTGGCTTGCCGCAGCTATTTGTACTTTCACTCTGGTTATAGCGCTAATGGTGTGATATATATAACATGAAATAAACTCTCGTGACTCCGAGGTCTGCAGAGACACGGACGCAGCCCTTGCATTTCACTTGCTGGGTTGGGTTGGGTTGTTTTTTTTAAATGATGTCCCCTAGACAATTTTTTTTCTCTGCACTGAAAATGTTATTAACGAGTTGGTGGTGAAGAGGAGGGCTGGTGGAGATGGCCGGCACGATCACGGAGCTCAGAAAATGCAAAAAGAGGAGCTGCCATTTGCCAAACATGAATGGTTTTGCAGTTCATCTGCTGGTGGGACCTGCTGGTTGGTTTGGTGTTGTCCTGTCTACGTGTTTTAGTTCTGTGAATATATGGATTAGTGAAAAAATAGTAAATTAGCAGAAAGAATAAATTAGATAATACCATAATTGTCCCATGATCCAACAGTATGGAATCACAGAATGGGTTGGGTTGGAAGGGACCTCAAAGCCCACCCAGTGCCACCCCCTGCCATGGGCAGGGACACCTCCCACTGGATCAGGGGCTCCAAGCCCCATCCAACCTGGCCTGGAACACCTCCAGGGATGGGGCAGCCACCACTGCTCTGGGCAACCCGGGTAATGTATATTGTGGTATGATGGAGGCAATTTAATATTCCCGTTGAAAAGGCATCAGTAAGGTTTGTGGGTATTTTTATTTTTCCCTCTAGCCACGGGAACGAGGCATTCCTGTACTAATTGGTCATTTGTCTTTCTCTACCAGCACGGAGTCAATCTCGTTACTTTCCATTCATTACAAGCACATCTCGGTTAAAGGTGATTGCAGTCTTCGATCTGTGTTTAAACCTAGATTTGAGAGGGATTTCACTGATGAGCAGCAAGGGAATATGTGGGGATTTTTGCAGTTCATTCCCATCATCCTTGATGAATTTTTGAGGAAGTGATGGAACCTATTTTATGCTTCAGCTTCTGCTTGAAAAGTGTTGTAGTTTCTCAGCCTCACTACAAATATTCTGAGTTCTTGCGACGCAGGCTTGTATTCCCATTGTCTCAATAAGACAGCTCATACTAATCTTTTGCTTTGGGTTTTTTTTTTTTAGTATTTTACTGTTATCTTCAAACAATTTGGCTTGCAAGTATTTGGGTTGCTGCTCTCAGCTGAGGGCTGAGTCATACTAAGTTGCTTTTCACTTGTGCTCATCGGGAAGTAAAATGTGTTGGCTTTAAATGTTAACCTTGACGATTTCAGGCTAACAGAGAAAATTCACGTATGGCTGCATAGACCACAAATGCATCCCTTGTCCACGCGAAAAATAATCTGCTGTGTAGGGATTGAGGGGTTTAAATGGTTTCTGTTGTGTCTCAGGGTTTCTGCTGTCTGAAGGTTTGATGTGCTGTGCTCCATCAGTGACTTCAGGGGATCCGTGTGGCAGATCTCGGGACAAATCTCTGAGGAGCGTTCCGCAGAGCTGGAGCTGCGCTGGTGTCTGACAGTAAAGCTCTGCTCAAGGGAGAAGAGCATCCGTCACCGGGGCTTTGCTCTTGGCCAGAGGAGATGATTGAACTGCTCTTTGCAATAAGGGGGAGAGGTGCCCACCAGAAGGCGCTCGCTGGCATTGCACCGGCTGTGGGTTGGTGCTTTGAGTGAGGATAAAGCAGATCTGGGGGCCAGTGAAGTCCTTAGAGCTTCACAGCAGTTTGTAGAAAACAGAAAAGTCTACGCCTTCAGCTTACGGTTTTGTGAGCAGTTCTGTTCTCCCTCTGGGTCGGTGGGTGGTGATAGCAGTGGGGATTTTCTACAGTGAGATGAGCACTGAATTTTACAATTTTGTTTTCTTTTTCTTTGTAGGTCCAAGTTCAGTGAAAAACAAGAAAAAGGGTAAGTTTCAGTTTTAATATCATTTTCCTTTCTGTGCCTGCGTTACCCACCTAGGAATTCTCTTTAACCAACACGAAGGAGGAAGCAATGTTTGGTTCTCCTCTCCGAGAAGAGCAGGGATTAACGTGGTGCATGGTCCCACCCAGACCAGGAGCTGCTCCCATCCTCCCGTGTTGACACGACCGCACTGCAGGGCCCAGCGGTGGCAGGGGAGCATCGGTGCTCGTTAAAACCCTCTTTAATAGCTCAAGGAAGTTAATTTTATTGTATAGACGTCATTGCAAAGCTGCTAAAATTGAACAGTTGAGTGGAGTTGAGTCATGTACCAACTCTCAGGAGCTGTTTGCCGGGCTATCTCTGCCCAAACAGCTTTAGCTTTCACCTCGGCCCTGCTGAGGACTTGCTGCAGGTTGGGGTCTCCTTCAGACCCACCAAACTCAACGCGCAAACGCTCCGCACGTCACTTGTGGGTGTGTATTAACCGCTGAAGTAGGGTTTTCTGTGCCCATTCCAAGCGCTGGGCAGCACGCGGGTGGTTGGTCTGACTTGCTTATGTCCCTCAGGCTGCTCGTAGTGGGTAATTGGGTGGGTGTTAAGATGCCTATCAATGAGTTGTTGTGAGCTGGGTTGTTTGGGAGGCAACCCTGCCTTTCCACGGGGTGTCTGATGCCACCCCTGTCTGTGCAGCCTTCCTCAGGGTCACACACTCCTTTGCCACCAAGGACCTGAACAAGTCAAAGGGTTCGAGTTCCCCGATTTCAGGGAAGCACAGTCAGTTTACCCATTTTTTGCCCCTTTTTTTTTGCTCCTTGTAACCATGGAAACCCTTCTGTAAACATTTTAAAAGCGGTGGTGCATACTCGCAACGCCTTGTAGGTTACGAGAAATGCAGAAACCACGTGCAGCAGCCCCTGAAGCCCAAGGAGCTCAGGGCACCGCGGGGCTCGTGCAGGCATCAACGGGCAGCACTTGCTCAGTGCCAAGCTTGTATGGCAAGGACAGCTTCTACGTCAGGTCTCTGCTATTGCAGCTAATGAGTGTGTAATTAATAGGGAAATTAGCACCTTGCTGTGCCCTCCCCAGGCGTGCCCGCGCTCCTGCCCCCCATCACCGCGTTGTGTGTCTGTGCTGCTGTAATCGCACATCCCATCGCTGTTAATCGTGGGATACAAACTCCACATTTACAGCTGAGGGGTTGGGACAACCCATAGGTACAAACTTAGCATATATTTACCCTGAAAAACAATGTAAAATATTCTATTGGAGAAATTTGTCCTAATGAAACCCTGAGCCCCTAAACCCATCTTCAACCAGCCGAGCTAACAACAAACGGTGGCTGTGGTGTTCGCAGCAGTCCTGGAGTAGCCGGGGGATGTTGCAGAGCTGTGTTACAAACAGCTGGGGCACGGTATAAAATAGCTTAATTTTATGGTATTGTCACATTAAATTTTCTTTCGAATTAGAGCGCATTGTTTGGCAAACGGTTGCGGAACCCACACAGTTGTTAAGGAAAGCTTACTGGTGCTACCTGCTTGGAAGTTTGGAGCCTGCCTAGCGCACCGGGGTAAAGACACTGGGATGTGGGTGCTGGGACCCTTCCTGGAGAGCTGGGGTCCCCTTGGCCACAGGATGAACCGAGAGCTTTATTCTTACTGGATGTCTCTTTTCCGCCGTGTGACTTTAAGAAGCGAGGTTCCGTCAATGCAGAAAAGTAGCTGAAATTGCTTGAAAGAGTGGGAAGGCACAGAAAATAAGTGTCCCCGTGCGGCGTCAGAGTTATGCACAACTGTTTGACTGCTGAACGGGCAGCGCATTTAGTAGCAAACCAGATTTCTGAGGCAGCTGAGTGAAAGCAGCTGTAACGTATCCCTCGTGGGAAGCAAAGGCAGGAGTGACAGCAGCAGGGTTCCCAACTCGCTCTGTCGGGGTGGTTGAGGCTGGAGAGGACGTGAAGGAGAATTTGATGTGTCAGTTAGGGGAAGGGGGGAAGGGGTTTGATGCAAGATGATAAGTTCCAAAGGAAGGCATTAACCTGAGGAGGAGGAGAGTCGCTGGGTTAGAGGAACGCTGGTGTGGCGCCAGCTCAGGCTTGAAGACACAACTGAACTGGGCAGAAATGCTGCTGCAAACAGTTCCTCCCCTGAAGCTTCGCCCACGACTGTAGGAGGCCACTAGTACTTTAATCACCCGTGCTTACTTTAACTTCATTTTCTGCACGTTGGAACTGAACCGCGCAGTTGTCCTCTGCTGATTTCCATGTGCCCTTGCTCGTGGCTGTTTGGAGATTCCCACCTCTCTGCCAGCTAAAATAGATGGGGCTTTCCTTATAGTTCTGTTCCGTGACAAAGATGGATATTTAGTAGAGAAACAAGTACATAAATGTACTCAGAAACCATCCCAATAACCATTATTTAGGAAGAATTTCTTCACTGAGAGGGTGGTCAGGGATTGGCACAGCTGCCCAGGGAGGGGGTGGAGTCGCCATCCCTGGAGGGGTTAAAAGACGGGTGGATGAGTTCCTTAGGGACAGGGTTTAGTGGGGAGACAGGTACAGTTGGACTTGGTGATCTCAGAGGTCTCTTCCAACCTCATGGTTCTATGATTTCGTATCCTGACTGCTGCTGTCACCTAAAAAAAGTGTTTAATTCTGTCCTGGAGGGGGCTTTGTTTCAGCAATGGAGGCAATTTTGCTGAGTAAAGAAAGCCCTTTGGCATAAAGGCTGTCAGAAAGACGCATGTTAAAAACTACATCCAAAGAACCTGATTTCTGTGAGGGATCTGGAAAATCAGGAGAGCACAGGTCAGGCTTTCCCTGCGGATGGGATCTCAGCCCACTCTGTGTGTGTCTTTACTTCCACGGTTGTGCTGCTTCTCTTCCTGGGACGACGTGGTGAGATGTGTTTGAGGATCGTGGCAATTCTTCAGGGCTTCCATACTCCTGGTTGTTTTGGTCCTTCCATTACCCCTCCATCCAAAGCCCCGAAGGCATGGAAGGGTTCCACTTCATCACCCTGGGAGAGGAGCTGAAGTTCCACTCTGCACTGCTTCAGCTCTGAACTGCCCTCTGGAGGCACTGCTCGCCCTTGGACGGGAGACCAAGCCATGGCATGATGTGCTGTCACACACGTGTGCGGCAGGTAGATACAATTGCAACCGTTTCCCATCCAAACATGTAAACCAGGGGCTGTGGAGCAGTTCATCTCGGCTGTGAATACTCCAGCTCTCAGCGCACTGCATTGCAGCGCGCCGTCGGTCCAAGGGAGCATCCGAAGCTTGACTGGCTCTTGGGGACATTGCCACTGGGGGAATGGGACCTCCCAGCCCATGCCAAGAGCAGGGTGGCCAGGCCAGGGCTGCAGCCAGGGCTCCGGGGCAGAGACCATCTGAGCCTCCATTTCTTGGGAGGTCTCAGAGAGTCCCTGTGCCACGTTTAAATGCAATTACGTACGTTGGAAGGGGTCTGGCTTCAGCCCTGCCTCAGGTTGTCCTTGTAGTGTGGAGCTGCAGGACCTGAGTGCTCCTCTGTTTCCCTGCCCTCCAACCATCAACGAGTCATCCCCAGTCTTCTGCTTTCCTCATTCCCAGGGCTTTCCTGTAGGTAAAAGACCATCCCATAGTCAGCGTGCGGAGAAGCTAACATTTGACCTTCTATTTTTCAGGTAAAAAGGCTGGTCCTCCGGGGCCAAATGGTCCCCAAGGGCCACCAGGTCCTCCTGGGCCCCAGGGCCCCCCTGGCATTCCCGGCATCCCTGGGATTCCTGGCACGACCGTCATGGGACCACCCGGTCCCCCTGGCCCACCGGGCCCTCAGGGACCACCTGGACTGCAGGGTCCCTCAGGTAACTGGATTGTCCTCTTCTCTACTCAGAGCCTTCTCGTGCTGGGGGGACACAGGGGATGGTGCAGCAGCACCGCTGCTGTGCAGTAAGTGGAAAAGCTCCGGGTTTCCGTCTGAGGACAGCGTAGGACCTGGACGTGGTGGGGCAGCACCCTTGAGTAGGAGTCGGGTGCTCCTGGGCTTGTCCTGGCACCCCCGGAGTGGAGTTGTTTAACCTGAAGAAGAGGAGGCTCAGGGAAGACCTTATTGCTCTCTACAACTGCCTAAAGGGAGGCTGTAGTCAGGCAGGGGTTGGTCTCTTCTCTCAGGTGACCGGTGACAGAACAAGAGGACACGGTCTCAAGCTTCGCCAGGGGAGGTTTAGGCTCGACATTAGGAAGAAGTTCTTCCCTGAAAGGGCGCTTGGCCATTGGAATGCGCTGCCCGGGGAGGTGGTGGAGTCACCGTCCCTGGAGGGGTTTAAGAGGAGATCGGATGAGGCACTTCTTGCCAGGGTTTAGATGATGAGTAGGTGTTGGTGTTGGGTCACAGGTTGGACTCGATGATCTTTCCCAGTCTTGTGATCCTGTGAGACTGTGTCGGGTGCGATGCCGCGGGGTGGAGCGTGTCGGAGGACGATGCAGAGAAGGAGCAAGCAGCAAAGACCTGCAGAACCTCAGTTGCTTTGAAGTGTCCCGCTGAAGTGTGCCTGGTGTCACTGGGCACAGACGGGGCGGCTCTTCCCAGTGGGAACCTGGGCTTTGTGTTAATTCCCCCGAAGCTGTCGCAAAGCCTCGCTTTGCCACGGGACCAGGAGGGCTGGTGCTTGGCACAGCCCAAGATGTGCACCAGCAGAGGTGGCTTGCCTCCCGCACCAGCTGAAAGCATGGTTTTACCCTGCAGTTCTTAGATTTGTTTTGCTTTGTTTCTGTGCATCTGGACCGTTATTGTTTCTCCACGGAGCCCTGTGCCAACTATTTTGTTAAAATCCCTGAATTTAATATACAATTTAAAAGTTATTTGTGGAATTTTGCATCAGTGTTGTTTGTGTATATATATTTGTGTGAATCTACTTATATACACACATATTTATGTATGTATTTATTTATTTATTTGTGTGTGTGTATTTTTTTCCTGTCTCAGCCCCAATACCCTGTGTTTTTCGCCAGTTTTCCCAGTGATTTACAGCAGGGCAAAGCCCATGTATATGTATTTGTGTGTATATATATATATATATACACACACACATATATGATCAATCTAGCATTAAAAATGTATCTTCAGAGAAGTTTGGTTGGACCTGACGATATTAGAGGTCATTTCCAGCCTTCATGATTCTATGATTCAATGAAATCGGGGCTATTACCCTATAGCTCGCTTGGCTCTCAAAGGAAAACTTGGTTGACCTCTTGTTTTACATCTCCAAAATTGCTAAAGCAGAGGCCAGGAGCAGCACGAGGTCCTTCCCCCTCTGAGTGCTGCCCACAAGCGTCTCCGCTTTAATAAGGATTTGGCTCTCAGAGAAAAGCGATTTCAGCCTGGAGCTTGAATGCAATGAATGACTTGAGTTGCCGCAGAGTGGAACTTGGAATCTCTGCAGCCAAGAGGCTTTGTTGCCACTACTGATCAGGAAAAGAGTTGTGCAATTTTTCCTTCTAGCGGCAACTGATTGGATGACGCTGGGGCGGTTTATCGATATTGGACAGAAATGCAGGACTAAAATGGGGAGAAGCAGGATGAATCTTTTTCTTGTTTATGTGCGGTTCAGCTGCACCCCGAAGCGCTGTCACTGCCTTCCTCCTGTTAAAAATGAGCGCTTATCATGGGGTAAGAGAAGTTCTATTTATGGGAGCTTTTACTGCAGCTCTTCCAATGATGTGAAATTGTCTTTGCAGGTGCCACGGACAAGGCTGGCTCCAGAGACACCCAGGTTGGTTGATCTTCTTTCAAGGGTGAAAAACCCCCACCTTTGGCTGGATTTCTGTAAACATTACCGGCTGTGTTTGCTGATGTTGTGTGTGATGCTGTAGCTCTGAAAACCCCACTCCTTCCTGCCCATGCTAAATCACAGCTGCGCTGCCTGAGCTCCCCCTTTTCGTTGCTCAAAGGAAAACCCTGCCAGTGCTTAAACGCGATGTTGTCAGCTGCTCCGATCGTCCCTTTTCCTTTATGAAAAGCACTGATGATCTCGGGGTGCTGTTGTGCCGCTGTGCTGGTCGCCGGGGCTGTGGACGGGTGTTGAGTGACGGCAAAATGAGGCAGTGGCTCCCACTGATGGTAAATGCCTGTGATCTCCCTTGCAGCCTGCGGTGGTGCATCTCCAAGGCCAAGGCTCAGCCATCCAAGTGAAAAATGGTAAGGATCTCACGATATTGGCACTTACTGAAAGGACCCCACCCTGTCCCCTCAGCCCGAGCCCACCCTGTTTCCCAGGTCCCTGCTGATCCCTGCTCTTGACCTCCCACCGCAGCAGCCTGCTTTGCCTTGCCCACCCCCCCTGCTGCTGAGTCTGCCCTGCACTCCCGTCCGTCTCCCAGATTCTCCCTGCGCCGTGCGTGCCGTTAGTTCTGTCCTGCTCAGTCTCCCCTCTCCTTGCCCTCCAGACACACGATGAGGTTCCTCCAGCCTGCTGTTGTGCCCGGTTTCCTCGCCCCCCATGGCCAGCCTCTTGCCCCACTCTGTTTTAAGCGCTCACTGTGCCTTTTCCAGCCTCGGCCCCCTTAGCCTGTGTTTCCCTCCAGTTTTCCCGGGGATTTACGGCAGAGGAGGGCCCAGCTGTAGCGGGAGGTGCACAGCCACCGTCTCCTCCCGGGTTACGCTGCGAGCATGCACACACACGGCCTCCGCGGTCCCTTGTGCATCTCTACCCTCACCAACAGCCTTGAAGCCTTGACGCTCCAGTTCTGCCGGGCCGTTTCACGTCTACAGGCAGCAGCTCCTTGCTCTCCTCCTCCCTCTCTGTGCCCTGATCTGATTTCTGCTCGAGTTCCTGCTCCCCGTGCCAACAGCTGCCTCTCATTCATTCGCTGCTGCCTCCCTGCTCACAGTGCCAGGCTGGGCTGGAGCGGAGCTGCCTGTCTTGTCCCTTGCCTGGGTGACCACGTGCAGGTCCCCGGGGAGCGTGGGCAGCAGCCCTGGCACACGTCCCCCATCCCAGACCCAAAAGGCTGCAGCTCCCAAGGGTTGGTGCGACAGGGACAGGGCTGCAGGACCCCTCTCCACCAACTCCTGCCCCTCGTGTGGGACCGGGAGGGCTGCCCAGTGCTTCTGTTGGAAGGCACTTTCTGTCTTCGAGCAGACATGAGCTGTGGGAGCTGAGATTTCTCCTGGTTAGGGAGCTACACTTACGGTGGGGTGGGAGCAAGCTCCCCGACACAAAGAGGAACCCGGCCGTTCTGAAGAACAATACAAGGGAAAAGATGCTCTTTGCTTACATTCCAAAAGTAATTATCCCTTTATTAATGGGAAGGCTGTATGTTTACAGAGCGTACGCTACTCTCTAAGAGTGGGAATTGCCCTGTAAGGGTGCTTCCCTGCTGCTCGGGAACAATCCGGCGCTGCGAGCCAGGAATGCTGTGCAGCTGACAGCCGGCAGAGCACGGCCGGGCTGCTCTGGGGACAGGGAGCAGCTGAAGACTGGCAGGAAGAGAAGCTGCATTTGATAAAACATGGCACCTACAGAGACTGCCGTGTCCTCTGGACCTGCTCATTGGCCCATCCAGAGACCAGAGCTCTACCCATGTTGTCAGTTATTCCCTTGGCTCCAGTGCCAGGGGACTGGGTGGTGGATCTCTAAATCCCTGACCGTGCTGAGGACCCCACTCAGGGGCTGATTTGTTGTGACGTGATGCAATTTCATACTTGGTCGTTAATTTAGCTTTTAAAAACCTAGGAAATGCAATGAGAAAGTATTTGTTAAAATAACGCTCATTACAAAGTCAAGAATGTTGAAGTCAAGGAATACCAGAATTAAAATCGATTGTATAACCCTAAGTTGGGCTCCATGCGCATACGAGTCCTGAGAAATGGTGAAGTCCTTCAGTTGCACACGATTTTTTCCATAATACTCATCCCTCTTTCACCATAAGGACTTCTTCTAGGGATGATCCCAAGGCTTAAAGTGAGGGTGAAGGCTGTACTGTGAAACCTCAGCTGAGCTCATCTTTCGGCCCAGCATCACTGAGAGGGGGGCAGATTGGCCACGTGCAGCCCAGTCCCCATGAGGACAGGACTCATCGTAGCCTTCCTGTGGTCCTCAAGGACGTACCTGTTGATGTAGCCTTCAGCACACCTTCTGCTGTTTAGTGGGGACACTGGGGAGAGAGGTGTGGGGAGGCAAAGGAATGAGATGGAAAGTAGAGGAAGAGGTTTAGTGGTCTCAAGGCCGGGAAATGTCAGCTGAGGATCTTTCTTGGAGGACTGGATCCTGGTGCCGCCTCTGCTGCAGAGTTTCTTCATGATACCAGGGAAGTTACTGGTGACAAAGCTCTTACAAGGGCCACAAACAGAAGCTCTTCGGGAGGTCTGAGTTGCAGAAATGCTTTTCTGGTCACAAGTGCAATCATTCATTTGTGATCCGTGGCTGAACATACAAAAACAGAGTGAAAAATCAGCCCATGACCTCTCTGGTGAGTTGAGAAAACGTAGCAAACGCCTTGCAGTACCGTCCTTGATCTGCGCACGTCAGGGCGTCTTTGTTCTGGAGCAGGGATGGTACTGGGAACAGGTTTTCAGGCTGGTAAAACACTCAAATCTGCCAATAAGCAGAATTTGGTGTCAGGAGGAGGCAGGCTGGTCTGTATTCAGTGCTGGGTGAACCTAGTGTGGAACAAAAAGCTGATGTTCAAGCACGAGGAGAACTACTCTTGATGAGGACAGGAGAGATGTAAACCAGTTGTGCTGTGCTCGGAACAAAACGAGCATCCACCAGCAAGGGATGGTGTGATTAGAGAGGAATCCAAACTATTAATTCTGACTTTTCAACGTGAGCCCGTGCCAGCCGTTGTGTATAAAACCTTGCAATGTCACTGTATTTCTGTGCTCCTGCGCTTTTCATTCTGACGGGTACTGAGTGACTGCCGTTTTCTCATACTGAGATCTTTCAGGTGGAGTCCTCAATGACTGGTCTCGCATCACTATGAACCCCAAGGTGTTTAAGCTGCATGCCCGCAGTGGGGAGCTGGAGGTACTGGTGGACGGCACATACTTCATCTATAGTCAGGTAGAAGTGAGTACGGTCCTAGGCCTAACTCCTATTCTTGTGTTCCAATGGAAGCCTTGCATGAACCACGAGAGGGCTCCAGACAACTAGCAAATGCCAAGAACTTGTGTGTACTTTTAACCGCATCATGCTCTGGGAGATGTGTGTCGGAGAGTTTCCAAGTGCGAGGTCACACGTTTCGCCGTGACACCACCTGCAACAGATTAGTTACCGAAACACACGTGCAGACGCCCAGCCAGACCCACATGGCACTTCTTTAACCCTCCACATTGTCTGTGCGGTCCTTCACCAGCCCATCCAAGCCTCCTTGCAGAATAAGGGTCCCAGCAGGACTCTAGGCTCGGTGCTTTAAAAGAGATGTAGGACCAAAACCCTGACAACTCTTGATCGTTATGAAGCCATGTGGCTCTTTGCATGCGTAGGACTCAGCTCCGCGTGCCTTGGCCAAACTCCAGCCCAGGTAACTCCATTTTGCCTCCACCTTCCTCATGTAGCTTGAGACCCACACGATGTGCCAGCAACCTCATCGTGCGGCGGGATGGCTCAGCTGCTGCTGTAGTTGGTAGTGGCAATGGATGTACAGACCTGCTTTTGTAAAAAAGGCTGGACAAAGTAATAAATTGTTGCATTATGATCGAATACACAGCTAATTAAGACATTCTTTCCTCTCCCCATTCAAGTAAAATGCAGGAGATGGGCTGTCATTCAATGCAGTGCTCCTAGTTCCTTGCGAATCTCAGAGCGGAGTTGCTGAGCTGCGTGGAACATGAGCTACTGAGCTCCCCCCAGCCCTTTCCGAGCACGTGGACTGAAAAACTGTCCAGGTTCTGAGACAGATTTTAGCAAGACAAGAGCAACCACAACTACGCAACTCCCAGCTTGCTCTTGGCTTCTGAGATTGCCTCCTGCTCATGGTTTGCCTTTTTTCAGCTGGCAGCCCCACTGGAACTGTGCAAAGTGGATAAAGTGGGCTGTGGTTGTCCAGTTAGGTGCTCTTCCCCCCGGAGCTGGTTAAATGGTTTGGATGGGGACAGGAAAAATAACTCTACATGGGCCAAACTGTAATTGTTTCCCAGGTGCTTAGTGCTGGAAGCCTGCGTTATTTCTAGCCCATCAAGGAAAAAGGGGGCTCAGTCTTGTAACCGCAGGGTGTAGACTAAGGAGAACTCGCAGATGTATCCAAAAAGGCTGGGTTTCTTCTATCAGGAAGAAGCAGCTCCCTAGGACTGACCTCCCTTTGGACAGGTCTTTCTCGTTCATCTTGAGTTCTTCAGAATCAGAGTGTGGGAGACGGTTAAGTAACGAGCAGTGGAGTCGTGGGCGCTTAGGCGCTAGATCTGAGGTGAATCAGTCCACACGCTGTAAGGTCATTTCCTTCCGAGCTGTGCAGGTTGGGAGAGTGTCTTCCCTGTAATAGCTCGTGCCTTTGAAAGCACCTCAAGTCAAATTGCAAAGAAGGCAACTCCCAGTACATCTTAGGGCATTTTTGATGTCAACACTAAAGGAGGCTCATGGGACCCAGAATGCAGGACTGGCCAGGTAAGTGAAAGAGGACTTCAGTTCAAGTTTCTGTTTGTCTGTTGAATGAAAAGCTGTTTGCAGCAGACAGGGTTGTCTACATGTGTTTGTAACCAGGCTTGTGCAGGTTTGTAATTCTTCCTGTAACGAGCAGGGTCTGAAGAGAGGTTCCATAGCTCAGCCTTAGATCAGCAGATCCACGGGTGCCTGCATGCTTCTTGTTAGTATGAATTACAGCACAGAGTTTCCTCATGTTTGGTTGGCTTGGGGTTCTTTCTGCCTCAACCAAGTCAGCTTCCCCTGAGTATAGGTGTCCCAGGGCCGAGGAAGGGATCGTTAGTGGAGGGAACGTATATGTACACACTGAAAGGAATGTGGACTTGTTCCACGTGCACAAATACACTCCCTAATACCTTTCTTCTTCCTGCTTCACATCAGGTATACTACATAAACTTCACAGATTTCGCCAGCTATGAGGTGGTGGTGGACGAAAAGCCCTTTCTGCAATGCACTCGGAGTATTGAAACCGGCAAGACCAACTTCAATACCTGCTACACAGCTGGGGTCTGCCTCCTCAAAGCCAGGCAGAAGATTGCTGTGAAGATGGTCCACGCTGACATCTCCATCAACATGAGCAAGCACACAACTTTCTTTGGGGCCATACGCCTAGGAGATGCACCAGCATCCTAGATGAACTTGGCGAGTCCAAGGATCCTCACCGAACTGCACAGTGCTGCTGTTCATAAGCGTATCAGTATTTCAGGGGGTTCTGTAATCCGGCCATAAAGAAAACTGATCCAGAGCTATTTATTCCTCTATGTGAACGCAGGAAGCACGATTGTCTTCTGTGACTTGCGTGGAGACTTGGATCAAAAAGCTGGTTGAAGAAGTGTTGTGAGGAAGAAAGGCTGTGGCGTCTGCCTTGTCTCAGTATTTCAAGTATTACTGCACTGATACTCTGCTCTGTGATCTTCACACGAGGCTTCTCGAGAGTGGTGTGGGTCTCTGCTTCTATGTTGCACTAGCAAGAGCATCCCAGGCGGTAGCGGGAGAAGACAGACTCGTGGCCAAATTGTCCTGCTTCTGCACGCTAACGAAAGCAAGAAAAGGGGGTTCTGGTTTTCTGCCTTCCCAGTTGGAAGTGGAACGGCCACGGGGCGCGAGGGGAGGTGAATAAGACAGGGTCAGTGGTGTTTACATTCATCCTCAGGAGTGCGAGCCAAGAAGGCAAAGTGCCTCTACGCAGAGCTTGGAAGCGGGCTGCGAAAGCAGCAAGCGCGCGAGGAAGGTGAATACTCACTAGAGCAGGCTTGGCAGATGGGAAACTGCCTCCACATTCCAGAAATCACCCAAGTCCCAAAGAAAAAGCCGATTACCGGGTCCAGAGCCTCTGCTATTTCAGCTCCTGCCATTACCCCAGAGGTGTGCCTTGCCCTAATGGGGCTGCCTTAAAGTTCTGCTGCTGTTCCAGCCATTCGTGTTTTGTTGGGGGTTTTTTTGTCTTTTTAATTAATATTTTGCAAACCAGAACACATTTCTACAGGCTTCACCGAGCCACGTAGAGCAGACACGAGTCCTTGTGGAAACACTCTGAAGAAGTTTGTCATGTTTAAGAATAAAATTATTCAAACAGGACTTTTTTTTTCTGTTTCAATAGCAACTGTCCTGCTTTTAGATGTGGGTTTTGTCCTTCCTCTCTCCACCCCTTTCCTTTTGGCACCCTTCTGCCTAAAATACTCCAATAAGTGGTGATGGAGTCTCTAGCAAAAGAGCTGTATTTAAGGCTGGTCCAGCATGAAGTCACCACTTTTTCTCTTCTCCGAGCCCTGCTGAGTCCAGTCATAACTCGATTTGTGATGAGTAAGGGAAGAGCCGGGATGCTATTGTTTCTTTTGGCTTCTTGAGCAACTCTCTGCTGTTACCTCCCCTCAGCTGGGGATCTAAAGCTGTAAGATGTGCTCGAGCTGAGGAAGAGGCTGAAGCGCTAATTGCTCTCTTGTGTCCTGCCTTGGTTCGCGCTTGGTTGTGTTGGGTTGGTTTTTTTTTTAATCAGATCTTATTTCTGAACAGTTTTTTCTTAAAACTAAAGTAAGTAGTGAAGTTTCAGCCCGTGTAGCAAATGGGACGAGTCCCAAACCAACGTCTTGGTGGTGACCTCCATCTCCAGGCAGAGGTGGCTCAGGCATGGTCACCTGCAGGGACGTGGGAGCGGGCGGCTCGGCACCGTGCTGTAGCCACTGATCTGGCCGCAGCAGGGTCCACCCTGCCCGAAGCGTTCTTGGCTCCTTCGCTTTCCTCCAACCATGGTGAGTGATCTCGCTTGCCAAGTATTGCAATTATTGGGAGATGAATATTTCTTGGGGGTGCCCAGCTTTGGCTGCAGCCTCGCTATTCACAGGAGGCATGCAGTTTGTAAAATAACTGCATGAAAAATTGCCTGCTCTTTCTTTTTCAATATGTTCTCCTCTTTTCTAGCTTTAACATGTTGAGCGAGCAAAGAGCCTTAGGGGCACTTCACTAGTCTTTGTGGTTTATTTCCTTTAAAATGGATTAACAAGGACATGTTTCTCTGACAAGAATGAATTGGGACAACTGTGTATAGTGAGAACATCAAGCAAATCATTAACAGAATTGCTTTAGAATAAAGCCTGAACAACAAGAATACTTAGAGACAGCATAAATAACGCAGTGACTTGGGAGCAGGCGATGGACGGAGTTTGCATTCCTTGTCCCCCACCAGCAGGGTCTGTGATTTGCTCCTGACTGTGGTGGCAGAAGGTGAATCCCTTCTCTCTGTGAAAGCCCCACACATTGCTGTCGAGCTCCCTCTGTGCCACCTGGCTGGCATGCGGGAGGAGAGCAGAAGGGAGAGTTCCTTCTCCCACAGCGTGAGCCGTGGAAGGTGCTGACAGGCTTTTTCCGATGCTCACATTACTTCAAAGCATGAGCTCGGTGTAGGCAAGTTTGGAGAGATGGAGTTGGAGTTGGGCGTGGAGAGCAGAGAATACCTGACTGCAGGTGGCCTTGGTGCCAAGGGCTGTGTTCATCCCTGGGATGAGCATCACCAGCCATGGAGACTCTTTATACTTGAAACCTTTTGGCCTCTCTATCAACAAGTTCTCTTTAATGAAGTGTGACAGTGCTGGCTACCCGGGCTGTAGCGTGGGTTCTTCTGTATGATGCTTCTCCAGGTGCTGTCCCACCCTCTTTGGTGCCTCTTCCCCTTAACTGGAGCCAAAAAGGCCTTGAAGCAGGTCAGAGGAGCGTGAGGAGATTGTGTCTGGGAGGTTTTAAGAAACTCCAGCAGGAACAGGGCCTTCCTCCAGTCTTCTAATGTGTATGAGTTTTGATGTATCTCAGTTCTTAGTGTGGTTGAGAAGGAAGTGCTTCATTTATAGACAAATGTCTGAGATGGTGGAGACGAAAGTGGTGGAGACCACTGGCTTCCTGAGCGCCAGCCTTCCTCACCGATGCTGGTTCTGCTCTCACCTTCGTGCCTTGGCTCTGCTGCCCCTCGGCTGGGCTCCAGCTGCAGCACTCTTGCAAGCAGCTCATCGGTGTAGGATGTGTCGTCTGAAACACAAGCTCCTCTCTGTGCAGACAATTCATAGGGAAGCCAGCTCGGCTGTTGTGTTCAGGGAAGGGTTCCCTTCAGTAAAGGCTTTAAGTCCCTGCCCAGCACTGCCCAGCCCTTGCTTCCCTCCAGCACCTTTCTCACCCAGGTAAGCGGTTGTGGTCTCCCTGCCAACCACTGTTCCCATCAGGGGACTTGGCATCGTCCTTCCAACATCACGTGCTTGGAAAAGGGCACCTGAGCTGCGCTGGGAGACGATGAGCAAAGTGCTCTGGCTCACGCGTGTTGCTTCCCCTCTTCCCAGTAAGAGGTGGAGTGCAGGGAGGGAGCCCTTCCCACCAGCTGCAGGCTGGTGGCACCTGCCCTGGCTCCTGTCCTGGCCACAGCTTTGGGGGAAAGTGGAAGGGACAACCAACTGCAGCTGCACTTTGTGGTTGCCCCCAGTTACAAGCCCGACACCCACCCACCCTCACACACCACGTTCATCACCCCCAAGCTGGGACGAAACCTCCGAGTCCCCAGCAAAAGCAGAATGGGAGAGGAATTGTGGGAAGAGACCTGGCTGCTCCCTGTTACCTGTCTGAGCTGCACTGATGCTGTTTTGTCCTTCGACATCCTTACCCAAGACTCTATCTGTATATAAACTATACATAATGTATATAAATTAGGATGTAAGTTTATGTAAATTGTCAATATTTTCTTTGCAAATAAAGCTTGTTCCTGATCTCGCTGTCCTGGCTGGGACTTCCTTCCCCAGCCAAACCAGGAGTTTCTGTGTTTTGACTGAGCTCGCGCGATGGGACCCAGCGAAGCCTCCCTCCCTCCTTCGGGCAGTACTGGACACACAGCTGCTGCAGTGGTGCTGGTCCCCTCATGGTGCTCAGAGCTGCTCAGCGTCTGCCTCCCAGCTCCCGCTGCTCTCTGCGGGCAGGGGAGCGCGCAGGAACCAGCAGCGCTGTCACCCCTCGTTTGGAAGGAAGTACAGAGTGGATGTGCTTCGGTCACCAGGTGCTTTTCTGTTTCCTTGTCACCCAGGATGGGAGCGAGCGTCTGTTACCCCGCGGTACAGCTGTGACGTTGGGCAAGTGGCTTTATTGCCACTTCTGCCAAGCCTTGGTCCTACTGCTCGTTCCTCCGGTCACCTTTCCATGAGAGCCTTGCAGGGAGCAGAGGATGAGAAGCTGTGGCTGCCCCATCCCTGGAGGTGTTCCAGGCCAGGCTGGATGGGGCTTGGAGCCCCCTGACCCAGTGGGAGGTGTCCCTGCCCATGGCAGGGGGTGGCACTGGGTGGGCTTTGAGGTCCCTTCCAACCCAAACCATTCTATAATTCTGCCACCGACCACGCTGGAGACTGGAGCCAGCAGGACGCCCTATGATTTGCCAAAGCAAATCTCTTCCCACAGGTGCTGAGCGGTTCGCTCTGCCTTCAGCTCGATCCCTGAGAAGCCTCTCCGTGTTTGCGGGCTTTTGGTGCACACCCAGGGCTGGGCACCGCTGCAAAGGGAGTTCACAGCCCTGGGATGCAAATGCCCAGGGTTTCTCCGCAGAAGTCCCTGATCAAAATGAGGGACTTTCAGCTGATTTCATCGGCCGTGCCTGCTGTGCAGACCCGCGCCCACCGATTCGGGCTGCAGGGAGGAGAGGGCTGGGGTTCCCCGGGTGCGGGGCCAGCGCGCCGGGGGCTGTGCCAGGGGCTGGAGAGTTTGCATGGTGCGGTTCCTCCCTTGTGCCACCTTCCGCTTTCAGAGCTCCGCGCTTGGCTGCGATGGGCGACAAGGGACCAGGGATGCTGGAGGCGAAGGTTCATCCAGAGGTCAGTGTTTCCCTGGCTGGAGTCTGCAGGACTGCACAGCTGCGCTGTGCTCACGGTGCCCCTGAGAACAACGGGCTGTTTGCCCACAGCCGCCTCTGGCCCCGGCTGCTGCTGGAGCTCAGGGCCATCACGGTGAGTGGAGAAGGCATCAGCTGAAAGCGCTGGCCCCGGGCTCTGGCCGGCCGGCATCGCCACCGTGCGTGCCATGGCTGGCTGGTGACCTCGGTCTGACTCAAGCTGAACCACATCCTGGAGGTGACCAAGTGCTCCCCGCTGCACTGGCTGTCAGGAGGACGAGGGGCAACAGCGGCAGAAGCCAGGTTGCTTCATCTCCCAGATGTGTGTGTGTATATATTTCATATTTATATATATCTAAAATTATTCTTCCCTTCCAGACCCATCCAGGACCGGAGCAACAGCTCTACAGCAACAAGTGCTGTGCAGCAGCCTGGAGGTGCTCCTTCGGATGGAAGACAGTCGGCCACAGCGAGCCCAAAGCCCCAAAAGTGTTTGGTCTGCAGAACAGCCCGTGCAGCGTGTGGGGAGTGGGTCTGCACTGGGTGGCACAGGGATGTGGAGATGGCACCACAAAAAAGTCCCCATGGGTGGTGTGCAGGTCTGGACACCCAGATACCACCTGGTGCTGCCGAGGGGAAAGTCCCCATCTGGTTCCTGCCCTGGGTGAGGAGGTGACCCAGCAGCCATCCCCAGGCTGGGCAGGGGGATGTGGCAGCGAGGAGCCCAGCGCAGTCCTGGGGAGGAGGGGGATGCCATCTCTCTGCTGGGAAGGGGTGACAAACCCCAGGAGATGATATTTCCTTGAGGAAGGGCAGGTGCCGTGGGAGAGTCCCCTCAGCTGGGCTGTGGTGGCACAGAGAGGGGAATTTGCTCTGCCTGGGTGCGGCGAGCTCACCTGCAGCTCTGGAAGGGCTGGCAGTGCCACAATGATCCCCGGCAGCCCGGAGCTTGGTCCCTGGCCTGGGATGGGTGAGGAGCCCTTGTTGGCTGCTCCTGGCATAGAATCACCTGGTTGGAAAAGATCTTTGAGATCACCAAGTCCAACCATACCGGTCCACTACTAAACCACGTCCCTCAGAATCTCATCTACTGGTGTTTTAAACACCTCCAGGGATGGTGACTCCACCACCTCCCTGGGCAGCCTCGGCACCAGGTGCTGGAGCAGGCGCAGCCTGGCACAGGGCACAGCCTGGCACAGGGCAGAAGCAGCTGGAGGAAGAGCAGGTCCATGTAAGGGAACTCCCCAGAACCTCTCAGCTTCCCCAACACCATCCCTGCTGCCTGGCACTCCCTTCCAGCCGATCACCTGAGGCCGGTGCAGCCCTGCCTCTTCCCCATCCCGCTCTTTCTCTTTCCCTTCCTTGTAACTTTCTGCATTGTTTTTCCCCCTTTGCAATCTTATGTCTTTCTTTTCCCACTTCCGTAGCTACGAACACCCACATGCGTTATCTCCTTCCTCCATCCCATCCTCAAGCCTATTAATACAGAGCCCAGCTCCTGCCCAGCTTGCCAGAGGGTGCTGGAGGAGCAGGACGGGGGTGGCAGTGCCCGCAGCCCAACATGCTCTTCCTTGCACACCAGCTGGCTGAAAGAGGGTGCTTGCTGCTCTGCCTGCTCCCGTCTGTGCTCAGAGCCCAGTCTAACGGGGAGGTGAGGCCCAGGTACACACCGTGCCAGCAGGTAAGGCTGCTTTCCAAGGACCCCTTAGGCTGGGGCAGCCTCAGCAGCATCGCTGGGGCAGCCTCAGCATCATCGCTGGGTCCAAGAGGGGCTGCGAGCATCCCTCTGTGCATCTCCTCCCCGCAGCTCTCGTCTCGCTCAGCCTCCATCTCTTTAGCCTTCCTAGCTCTGATCTCTTCTCCGCTCTCCTGTCTCCAAGCCCATCTCCTGCTAGCTGGTCCCCAGCACCCAGCCTCTCCCGTGTCCTGGCCGTGCCAGTCCAGCAGTCCCTGCCACGGGAGAGGCAGCTCGAGATGCTTGCTAAGAGCCAGGACAGAGTGCAGCGTCCCACAGGGATTCAGACGGATGTCAGCGAGGCAGCTGGGAGTCTGGATGTGGAGGAGCTGGTTTCTGTCCTCCTTCCCCAGAAACAAAAAGAGGCAGGGGGCACAGAAACCAACTGCTCCACGTCCAGGCTCCCAACTCCAAGCTGGTGGAGGAAACTGGTTGGGAAGGTGTAGCTCACCAGGTCAGTGCCCTTCCCCTGCCCAGACAGGACAGGGATGCTCTGGACCAAGCCCTCCAGGTGATGGGAGGCTGCTCCATCTTCCTACTACTTTTTTTGCCCATCTTCCTTGCTGGGCCACATGGGAGGACAGCCTGCGGGGCCAAAGACTCGGTCTTGTCCTTGCTCCATCAGGAACAACTCAGCGGTATCAGCCAGAGTCTCAGAAAGCCCACCTTAACCCTGGGCACAAGCTCCTCGTCTCTGAGGAGGGGTTGTAGGTGGTCTGGCTTTCCCATCCTGGGCTTGGGAAGGGGCAGAAGTGCTCGTTTCCACGTTGCTCATGCCCATCTTGGGCAGGGTCTGGCTTGGCTGGAGCTGTGGTTTGTAGCCCCCTCATGCTGACGGCGTCTCTCACCTCCCCGCAGAGCCCCACGAGGGTCTCTTGCAGAGGGGCCGGCCTGCACAGGTTTCCGAAGGAGCTTGGTGAAGGAATTAAGTACCTGGAGCTCTCCAACAACTTCATCCAAAACCTGTCGAGCAGCTACATGCCAGGGTTTGGGCAGCTTGAGTACCTGGACCTGTGCTTCAACCGGCTGGAAGCCGTGTCAGACGCGACCCTGGCCCAGCTGCCCCAGCTGCGCTCTCTGCTCCTGGGATCGAACCACCTGGACCGCAATTACCATGCCAACGGGCAAGCCTTTCAGCTGCTCAGGAATATAGAGGTGCTGGACCTGTCGGCAAACAACCTGAAGAGCCACATGGCGGGCTGGTACATCAGCAACCTCACCGGGCTGAGGACGCTGGACCTCTCCGGGAACAGGATGACCCGGCTCCCCGCAGGGATCTTCCGGAGCTCATCACAGCTGCGCCTGCTCGACCTCAGCAACAACTACATCATGGAAATCGAGGAGGGAGTTTTCGAGGCTCTGGAAGAGCTGGAGGTGCTGAACTTGGCTTTGAATTCCCTCCACTGCATCTCTGGCTTCAGCCTCACGCAGCTGCGAGTTTTAAATCTCAGTCACAACGCCCTGGAGCTCTTCAGCTCGGAGGAGGGAGCGAAGCCCTACCTGCTTCAAGCGCTTGACTTGAGCCGTAACAGACTCCTCTATTTTCCAGAGCTCCCCAAAGCTCATTATCTCACACACTTAAACCTCTCCAACAACCTCATTGCTTCCCTGCTCCCACGCTCACACCAGCCGGGGGAGTTTGTACTTCCCTACAAGGAGATGGCAAGGTTCAACAGCACCTTGCAGAGCGTGGCTGCTCTGACACGCGTAGCTGACTTGGATCTCAGCAATAACCGGCTGCAACTGTTCCCGTTTGCCTTCTTCCACAGCCTGGGCTCTCTGCAGAGCCTCAGCCTGGCCAGGAACTGTCTCCAGGACGTAGCTGGGAAGTCACCAGCCGGCAGCACGGAGCCCCACGACCGCTCGCCCTCTCCACCAGAGCTTGCTGCCCTCTCCGTGCGCTCGCTGGACCTCAACGAGAATGCCCTCCGTGTGCTCCCACGCTGGTTTTTTGATGCTCTGCCACAGCTGGAAAGGATCGATCTGGGCTCCAACAGCCTCCAGCCTTGTGAGGGCCAGGGGAGCGATCGGGGCGCTTGTGTTCCAGCCCTGGGAGGCACCTGCACACCCTTCTACAACGTGTCTCGCTTGAAGCATCTGAGCCTTCACAACAACAACATCACCAGGCTGCACCCCTACACCTTCAATCAGACCTCGCTTCTCTCCCTGGACTTGTCAGGGAACGAGGGCTTGTTTGTGTCTAAGGAAGCACTGGCAGGGTTGGAGTTCTCCCTGCAGAAACTCTCTTTGAGGGGCAACCAGATGGATGAGAGCAAGGCAGAGCTCCCCTGCCTGCACACACTCAAGGTCTTGGACCTCTCAGGCAACAATCTGAGCCTTTTGCCCGCGGGGCTTTTCTGCTCCCCACTGGAAAGCCTGGACGTTCGCAATAACAACCTGCTGACGCTGGAGAAGCCAGTGCTCGTGAGCTGGTCCCACAGCCTGAAGGACGTGTCCATCGCTGGAAACCCCTTCAGCTGTTGCTCGCTGTCCTGGCTGGACACGCTGCGAGCGGCCGGCGTGGGCGTGCGGGACCTGGACGAAGCGCTTTGTGCCTACCAGGACGAGAGCAGGAACTTCACCAAGATAACCGGCAACCCTCAGTGGCTTTGTCCACGTCCCAGGGGCACCGGCTTTCTGGCTCTGCTCGTGGTCATGCTGAGCCTTTTCTTTCTCAGCGCCGGGGTTTGCTGCCTTCTGAAGAAAGGGCAGAAGCCGTCAGGGTGTGCGGGACTCCACAACAACAAGGTGGGGGTCTTCTCCCACCACCCCGAAAGAGAGGCGCCAGGCGAGGTGAGGCCAGCAGACAGCGTCACCAAAGTGTAACCCAGCCAGGGGAGCTGGAACTGTAGCGCTCGGTCAGAACTCTAATTATTATTACTAATATTAATAATATTATTGTATTTAGCAGTCTCCTCCCCTCACGGGTATCCTGTGTATTTTGCAAACCCAATAAACGAAGCGTCATTGGTGCTGAGCCCTGGGCTGGGCAGGGGTGGTCTCTGGGCCACCTCTCCCTCTCTAGAAGGAAGGTGTCCCCACCTGTTCTGTTCCCTGCAAGAAATTAAATGTGCCACAAGCAATTGCAGGTGGGGTTTCTGCCCTACGTTCTCATCACCCAGGACAAGAAACTGAGGTCTGGGCTGCTTGGGTTGATCTGGCCCAGCCCAAACCCATCACACAAAGGGGATTGTCTCCATTGGTGCCACCTGCGTGGCTCACAGCTTTCCCAGCAGTCACTATCTGCCTTTTAAGGAGGTTAAATACCTGCTCCCAGGAGCATTCCCAGCCCAATCCCGCAGGAGTGGGTGTTGGCAGGGAATGGCGCCTGGTGGTGGTTCTGGCAGCAGTGGGTTGCAATGCCTGGTGCCCAGGTGGGAGAGGGTTTCTGCAGGACCCTCTCCTGCCCAGCTGTCGTCAAACGATGCTGTGGAGATGGCAGGGCTGAAAATGCCCCGGGCACCACTGCAGGTGCAGGAAGGAAATCTGTCCTGTCTCACCCATTGAGATAGCGAGAAGGAGAGAGGAAAAGCCTGTCTCCTGCTGATGTGGGTTGTGAGCTCTCTGAGGTGGGTGCAGGAGGTTCCTCCCCGCAGCACCTGGACCTCCCAAGTCAGCAGGGGTAGCTCGGTCTCCATCACTGGGGCGAGCATGGGCTGGCACAGCAGGCAGTGGGAGGGAGCAATGCTGCCTCCAGGTCTGCCTGCCAGAGCCGAGGGCATTGCTGCAGCTGGCACCTCTCTCTGGTCCAGGGTTTGATAGGGGCAAGTGGGACCCTGGGTAGGGAGCGCGGCAGGAGAAGGAGCTAAGCAGGACGGTTTGTTGCAGGGTGGTGGGTGCGATGCTCCTGGTCTGCACACACCAGCTGTCCGTCTGTCCCAGGACATGTGCATTGGAACAGACTGTCCAGGGCACGGGTGGAGGCCTCATTCCTGGAGGGGTTTAAAATCTGCATGGATGTGGTGCTGAAGGTGGTTTAGTGGTGGCTGGCAGTGCCAGCTTAAGACTTGGACTCAGTGGCCTTAAAGGTCTTTTCCAACCTAATGAATTGTGTGTTTTGGTGATTCTGTGCCCGGCTTCCCAGGACAAGAGAGATGCTGCCCGCCAGGACAGCACCCAGGTGCTGTGAGAACCTGAAGGGCCGGGGCCAGCTCTGGGGAAGGAGGAAAACAAGGCTGCAATGAAACCTCTTGCATTTCATGTCTCTTTGGTTCCAACCTGAAAGTCCCCAGCTGGCCCAGGCCAACTACTTCTCCACACACCTGGTGGGTTAGAGGATGTGAGAGATAAAGGGCTTGGAAGTCACTTAAAATCCCAGCTACTTAACTCTCTCCTGTATTTTTTTCCTCCTTTCAAGCCTATCGTGGTTTTTACTGGGAAGCAAAGGGCATTTTTGCTGTAAAACATACGCCTTCCCCACGCGGTCCGCGGTGCTCCTGGGGCTGCAGCTTCCCAGCCTTTGACGGGCACCCGAGGGGCCCCCAGCACCTTTGGTGGCCCCAGGTGACCAGGCTGGCCTGACCCCACCCCTTGAAACACAATGGTGTCAGCAGAAACCAGCAGGAGGTCAGGAGAAACCCAGCTGTGGTACTGACTGGTGTGACTGGGAGGGGTCTGTCCTACGGTCCGCGTTGCTCCCCAGCCTGAGCTTCCCACAGCTTAGGGGAAATGGTTTCCTTATTCCAGGGCATCTCAGGCTTCCTCTTCATCTGAAATGAGGGTCAAAATCTGTAGAATATTGAAGTTCAAACAAATAAAGTGATGATGCCAAAAATGTGGCATTTTCATGTCAGGCTGTAAGACACCAAGAGTATAAATTTTGGGCTGAAAAAGAGCAGCAGTGGGTGAAATATTGTGACCATTTACAAAATTTCTAGAGAACTAGTTGAGAAATGCAGCCAAATGCAGCCAAACTCATTCTTTCCAGTGGAAAGCCTTCACATTTCCCTGGATCTGCATTTTTCAAATGAAAATAGATTTTTATCGAAAATTTCCAGCTAGCTGTTGTGCCAACTCATGTGGAAATCACCTCGTCTGCAGCTCAATTCAATTCGAGGAGGGTTTGGGTTTAACTTTTTCCCTTCTTCTCCATGGGCATGAGGGCCAGAGCTCCGTTGTTTTCTAGAGCTGAAGAATTTCCTGGTCACTGGCAGATTTTGCTTCTTGAGCTGCCCCAGCCCGGCAGAGCGGGCAGAGAACTCATCCTTGGTGTTCAGATGGAGCACAGGTTGCCTACACCCCACAATTCTATTAAGAGGTGACACAAGGCTGCTGTAAGGTGTGAGACCATCACAGCAGAGGACGTTGCGATGAGAGGGGCAGCGAGGCTGGGGAGGGGCTGGAGAATGAGCCCTACGAGGAGAGACTGAGGAATTAGGGGTGTTCAGCCTGGAGAAGAGGAGGCTGAGGGGAGACCTCATCCCTGTCTGCAACTGCCTGACAGGAGGCTGTGACGGGGTGGGGGCTGGGCTCTGCTCACAAGTGACAGCGATGGGACGAGAGGGAATGGCCACAAGTTGTGCCAGGGGAGGTTCAGACTGGACATTGGGAAGAATTTCTTCCCTGAGAGAGTGGTCAGGGATTGGCACAGCTGCCCAGGGAGGGGGTGGAGTCACCATCCCTGGAGGTGTTAAAGAACGGGTGGATGAGTTCCTTAGGGACAGGGTTTAGTGGGGAGACAGGCACAGTTGGACTCGGTGACCTCAGAGGTCTCTTCCAACCTTATGGTTCTGTGATTCTGTGATTCTATGATGGTGCTTTCCTCCCCCTGCCCAGCAGCTCCTACTCTGGGTTTTGCCAACCGAAGAGCTCAGGTACAGCCCCTCCCGCGCGCAGGCAGCAGCAGAGCGGCTGCACAAGGTACGGTTTCTTTTCCTTTTTGCCGCTATTGCTGCCATTCGTGTCCCCAAAGGTGGGTGATCTCATACATCGCCATCCCCATGCCCACAGCCTGGCTCCCTGCCGCACCGTGCGTTTTATACAGATGCAGCGTTTGCCCTGCAGCTTCGGGATGGGGCAGGAGGGTGGTGGCCACGGCTCGTCCCCATGTGTCACCTTCAGGACACCAAGCCTGCGTGTCCCACCCATCCGTAGGGCTGTGCCCCTGCTGCTTTCCATTATCACTCTGTGCCACAGCCTCTTCTGCGTGACTCAACAAAACTCCCCTGGCAGCTATTTCTAGCCTTGTTAGTGAGGTCGGGCATGTTATTCATGACACTTTCTTCCTCCCTGGTGGGTCTCTGGCCAGGCTGGGACCTGCCACCGGCTCCCCAGCACGGAGACCTTCAGCCAGAGCAGGCTGGCAGGGAGCAGATGGGGAACGCATTGCAATATCCCACAGTGCCTCCTGCAGCATCGCTGTCCCAGGCTGCTGGGGTGGGAGTGCACATTCTGACACATGTTCCGCAGCTGGATCACCCCAAACCAGCTGTGCCACGGCTCTGGGGATGGGGTGTGCTCCGGAGCCTGCTCTGGGCTTCCTTGATGGGATACGGGACGATGCCACGGCTGCGGGCAGCCCTGGGCAGAGCAGCACATGGAGTGTCACCAGGTGAACCCGTGTCACAGCTTCAACTCGCAAGCAGAGGCAGCCCCACGGTTGCTGGTCCCAGCTTTGGGACTTCTCCAGGTAGATGGGTGGGAGGGGAGCCATGGGGCCAGGTGAAGCTGGAGGGCAGCAGCGCGTGGAAGAGGCTCTGGAGATCAGCCGGCAGGAGCGAGCCTTTGCCGATCCCCACCACCCCCAGCCTGCTTCTCAGTATCCGTCCTGCGGTGAGGTCACTGGTTCCACCACTACATCCAAAAGAGGAAGGAGGATGGTTTCGCTCAAGGAAAGCAGCCCTCTGGGCAGGACACCCACCTGCCAACTGGGGTGGCCCTCACCACCGTCCCCAGGCTCCAGAGGGAATGGGGTGCTCTGAGGTGCTTGCCCACAGCAAGGATCCCATCGACAGCCTCTGGGACGCGGTGGGAGCTGGCTGGAGCACACAACCTGCCTCCTCACCAACCTGTCAGTGCCACATGACAGCGTGCCACCCACCGCCTGCGTCACCGCAACCCGGCGCTGTCACAGCGTCCCAGGAAAAAGGACGTGGCTCCTCAAGCAGTTGGTCGGTAGGCGAGCGTGGTGTGGGCGAGCACAGAGGTTGCCAGGGGCTTGAGGGGACAATGAGCAGAGGAACCCTTGGAAAGTCCTTGTAGGAAGCTGCCTCTCCTCAGCCTGGAAGCCACAAGCCATGTCAAGCTGGGATGGCACGTTGAGAGGAGTCTCCGTGTGCTTCCGCAAGTCACCAACCACTCATGGGCGTTTGCTTTGGTCCCGGTCTGAGTGCCGGTAGTGTGGGACACGAACATTTGGCCATCCTGGGCAACTCTTTGATAATCTTCCACTAATTAGCTTAATCCCAGGGAGCAACCTCTGTGTGCTTGGAAGCCCTGACTCAGCAAGCAGGTCTTCTCCTTGCCCTCCTGTGAGCTCCTCCTTAAGCTTTCCCCTCCCGGCTGTGTCCCCAGGGCAGCCAACACCAAGCAGACAGGCGGGGGCTGATGTTTTCCATCGTTCCTCCCTGCTCCCCTCTGGTCTTTCCCTCTGCTCAGTACCCACAGGTGCAGCCCTGGCTGTGTGGCTGCACTTTCTCCCCGCGGTGGCTCTGAGCTGTGGGCAGGCTGGGGAAGGGAAGCCTTTCTCCTGGGCTGGGAATCCCCTGCCGCCCTCCTCCTTCCCCAAGAGAGAGCCTGACATGGAAGGGGAAGAGGTATTTTTAGCACTTAGCCCACAGTTGTTTCAAGGATTGAGCTAAGAAGAGGAATTGACATCAAATGAAAGATTGCTGCACTGGCTTCTCGTGCCCCTGCCCAGCTCCCACCATGACCTCACACCCCAAAGGAAGGGGATGGGGTGACACCAAACCCCTCTGCCTCAGCGCTTCCAGCACCAGTGAAGCTACGAGATGCCTCTGCCTGCCAGACCATCCTCCCGTGTGTCCTCGCCGCACTCCTGCTCTCCAGCAGCTTTTCCTGACCATGGATCACGGCTTCTCCTGACTCCCCTGGGAACCCAGGTGCTCTTGTCTTCCCAGCCCCAGTAAGCACTGGCTATGTGCACCCACTGGAGATCCTCCAGCTCCCAGAATAAGACACCACCCACACCTTGAGGAGTTTCCTGAGAGCGATTCGCTTAACGGGGAAAACACGCCTTGCTGCACCGTGCGACTCGTCAGCAGCAGCGCGGTGGGCTGAAAGCAAGTTCTTCAGGGACCAGACGGGGAGAGAGTGGCCCTTATAACAAAACCACTGGCCAGAAAGTGGCAATATCCTCTCTCCTTTCTGGGCCTGACACTGCACGGAGCAGAGAAGGGTCGGCCCCCTGTGCAGGGCATGGGTCCATTGTGGTTTGGAAGCCCTAACCCCACTCAGACCCCTCTTTGGCTTGAGCACCTTGGGCAGCACAAGACGATGCTCCACAGCCCACCCAGGTGGCCCTGACGTCCCTGTGCTGAAGCCCACCCTGCACTGGCCGTTCGGGTGCAGGTGGTGTGAGTGCCCCAGCACCAACGGCCAGCAAGGAGAGTGCAAAGTCCTGCCCCTGGAGAACAGCCCCGGGAACCAGAATATCCTGGGGTCACCCAGTCGGAAAGCAGCTTCATCTCAACAGCAACACGAGACCAGCGCAGAGGTGGGCTCGCACCTTGCCCACCTTTGTGTGTTGCTCAGGAGAGATCAGGGACTGCTGGCCCTCCCAGCCCTCTTGTTTGCCACCCTCCGTGGGGTCTGGTGGTACTGGTGGTCACTGGGCAGTGTGGGGTTGTTCCAGGGGGGTGATGAGATGACATTAGAAATCATGCCAGAAGGACTTAGCATCTCCAGCAGAGCTTTCGCTCCCGCTGAGACCTCCTCATCCTTCTACCAAGATGTGGCACTGGCAGAGTTGGGAGCAACAACCAGCAAAGCAGCTGCTCTTGGCAGGCTGGGTGCCAAGGAGTCCAGGACAGAGTGACTTACTGGGAGGAACTGGAGGCCACTGGAGCTCCTGCATCCTTCTGGCTGGAGTCTGGAGAAGGAGGACATGCCCGGCACACAGAATTGCCTTTGCTTGGCAGTTTCCACTTTGCACGTGCTTGTTGAGCCACTGCCTCCCTCTGCCTGCTGAGCACATGATGCCCAAAAAAGCACCCGAGCACCTCCCAGCATGGACTAAAGCAGGTTTTCCTGGTCAGAAAACTCCTAATCCCTCCAGCAGCTGCTTAGATTTCCCCATGATGTCCCCCTCGGCGCCCAAGGCATTTCCCCATTCCTCCGGGCTGAAAAGGGAACTTACAGAGAATATGATTTCATAACTTCAAATTCCTCTGGGTTAGAGTGAAAGGAACGTTGGGCCAGCGCGAGGGAGAAGTATGGACACCGTATCTGATTGTGGGTCAAGGTAAGAGGAGGATCTGCTAAAGCCATGACTGGGAAGGTGGGAGCTCAAAGAAACACCAGGGATTTCCACAGCGCAGTGGTGACACCAGTCTGACTTCGGACTCACCAAGCACAACGGAAAACTTCACGGCAAAGGAGCCCAGCTTTATCCCAGGCCCTAAGGAACCTCCCAGCACCGAGCTGTTGGTCCAAACACCCCAGGGTGCTGCCACCTTGTCCCACACAACACCACACCCCAACAGTGGGTGCTGCTTCAGGGGGCTTTTCTACCTCAGCCCTTGGGATCCCGTGATGTGTTTGGGCAACATTTGCCATGTCAGGGATTTAACGAGGACTGGCTCTCATCGCAGAGCCCTCGGCGGAAGCGGACTGGGTTCAGAGGTTGGGTTCAGCTCTGCCACGTGCTAGCTGGGGCTGGAGCCAGGGAGAGTTTGATCTTTCACAGGATGCCAGGCCCCGGGTACCACTGCAGCAAAACAAACAGCAGCTTCCTTAAGTAGCAGGGATGCTGGAGGAGACTCAGCTGATGAGGGGCAGTGGAGTTGGGCTGAAGATCCAGCGGCTTGCAGAAATCTGAGATCATGGTCTCCTGTCCTACAGAGCTGGTCAGCTCTGGACCTCAAAGGGTGCTTGAGGCTGCCTCAGACCTCAGGACTGGTGCAGGCAGAGGGTCTTTACAGCAGAAAACAAGGGATGTGTGAGCTGGGTAGTGGTGAGAACCTTCTCCATGCGTTCTGCCTGCTTCTTTCCATATGGTGCAATGCAGTTCCAACCCCTTCCATGTCTTTCTAACTTGTTTTTTTGATTTTGCCACAGGTTCTCCAAGGCCAAGTGCAGTTCTCAGAGTTCTTTCATGGACATCACCTACTGATGACATAAAAAAATAAGGTAAATTGCTTCCTGGAGACAGGGTGCTTGAACTGTGTCTGAGATCCAAAGGAAGCCTAGAGAGTGAAAGATGCTCTAGGGGCTCCCCAGGGTGGATGCCCTGGGGATGGATGAAGTCTGCCCAGGTGCCTGGGCTTGACCTGCCTGCAGGCTGTGATTTATACATCCCACTGCTGGGATCACAAACCGCTCTGGCAGTGCCTGGCTCACCCTTACACTGCATCTGCAATAACTGGGGCTGGAGAGGGCAGCAGAACCTGCCCTGATGGTGCTGGAGGACTCTGTTTTACCTGATGCTTGGTCTGCAGTGGTTGGGAGCAGCACGTGCTACAGGAGAGGGCATGCTCGTTGCTGCCTTAGCTATGAAACAGGCAGACTGTTGCTATTTTAATCAGCTTAATCCTCATTTTAGAGACAGAAACCAAAACGCGGAGTTTGGTCTGTAGAGAATATAGACTTGGGTTATCCTTGTCCTCTCCAGCAGGGACTCTGCTTTCCACGCAGCTGGGAAAGCATTTCCCACCCTGAAATAATCAGGAACAATTTTCTAAGTACTGGATGCACTGAGAAAAGGCTCCTCTTGCCCTAAATCAATGAGTCCCAGCCCAGCGGTGCCAGTGGCAATGCAGCCAGCAGGGTGTCCAGGGCAGGGACCACTCGGAGGCAGAAATCCCTGGATGGTGGTTGCTGGCCTCCACGTGCCCTCTGCAGAGAAACCCAAGCCGTGCACCTCGATGAGCAGCTCAGCAAATTTGCTTTTATTCTGTATTTTCCCTACTCCTGCTGAAAAATCATTCCTCAGCTGACAAGAGGTGGCTGAAACTGTGGAGCCCTTTGGTGTCAGCCCACAGGCACCAAGGAGAGGAAGGTTAATGGGATCAGAACAGACCGATTCCAGCGATACTGAATACAGCATCTCTTTCTTTTCTCTCCGTGCTGTAATGAAGCCCCTTGTAACTCTGCTTGGGATTTGGGAGTGACCTCAGCACTTTCCTAGCAGGACCCTTCCTCATGGTCTGTTGCTCCGGCACAATGCACCTTGGCCTTTTCATCCCAAGAGATTAGTTTAGGAAGGTCAACAATTCAAGCTGCGTGTCCTGGTTTTAGCACACATGATGGGGAGTCAAAGGGAGGTCATGGGGGGACGCTACCCAACCACCCAGCTCTGTCCTCTCGGGGGAAAGCACCTTCCAGTGAGAAGCCAAGCTGCACAGCGAGGGAGAAAGTGAAAGCCCCAAGGAGAAGTCTTCAACTGGTGGCTGTTCCCAAAAGAAACTGGTGTCAGCTGGATTTGTCTCTCAAATGTCACCTCCCACTGAGTGAAAATGTCAGCCTACCTGGTTCCTGAAGGTCTTCACAGCAGCAAGGTTGCACTTTTGCTTTTCTACTTATAGAAGGGAGACATTCAGAAGGAAAAACACCTTGTGACAAGCATGTGCAAGCTACGGAAATGTCACATCAAACCAGCCCCGGTGCAAGCAGGCACTGCTTTCCCAGCTGTATCACTTCTGCCACCTGTAATCGAGTCCCTGCAATGAAAGGGGCACTTGTGCAGCTGATGCCCATGCCCAGGGCTGGCTCACAGACCTGCACACACCAGTTTGCCCACAGCAGCAGGCAAGTTCCCCTCTGGGCTCTCTCTGAGACACTCGGTGGACTTTAAGCTCATTTTCTCAGCCTGGAGAGGCAAATTGCTGTGGAAGCTGGTTATGCTGTCTCTAGGAGCCTGGAGTCAGGAGTATGCATGAAGGCATTAGTCCTGATCCAGAAAGCCCAGCGGCAGGGTCAAGGCAAAGTCCTTCGGCTGTCCCTCCTGCCCCCGTGCCCTTCGGGGTGCTGAGGGCAGCAGAAAGCCCAGTGCCATGTGTAGAACGGGGTCTGCAGTGCTGACCAGCTGAAGGCAGCCCCGTGCTGTTAGATCCTGCTCTGACCACGTTTCTAAGGGACATGTTCAGGTTTAGGGCTGTTTCTCACGTTCGCGGGGGCAGGGCTGTAGAGTGTGGAGGAGGGAGCTGCACCCCAGCACCTTCCAGCGAGGAGAGGCTGCTTTAACTCCAGAACTTGGAAATGTGCTCGTGAGCTGCATGCCAAGAGCTCTTCCACGCGTCCCCTCCTGCTTACCCTCTCCCTCTGCAGTTATGAAACCCACCAGCAGCTGCCCACGCCCCAGCTGAGACACTGGGCCAGTAAGAGGGGCTGGAGCCCCTCTGCTGTGAGGGCAGGCTGAGGGAGTGGGGTTGTCCAGCCTGGAGAGGAGAAGGCTCCAGGAGACCTTAGAGCAGCTCCCAGTACTGAAAGGGGCTCCAGGAAAGCTGGGGAGGGGCTCTGGATCAGGGGGTGCAGGGACAGGATGAAGGGAATGGCTTTAAATTGGAAAAAGATTTAGATTAGACATTAGGAAAAAATTCTTCACGTTGAGGGTGGGGAGGCCCTGGCCCAGGTTGCCCAGAGCAGTGGTGGCTGCCCCATCCCTGGAGGGGTTCCAGGCCAGGTTGGATGGGGCTTTGAGCCCCCTGACCCAGTGGGAGGTATCCCTGCCCATGGCAGGGGGTGGCACTGGATGCGCTTTGAGGTCCCTTCCAACCCAAACACTTCCATGATTCCTGGTTGAATTGTTGGGGAGAAGGGCCGGGGCAGAAGCTATGAAGTCTGTGACTAAGGACAGGTTTCCCCACACTCAAGCAGCTTCAGTCTGAGGGCTGCATGTTCTCCAGGCTGGTGAGCCCTTGATTGATGCATCTACACCTGGAGTCTTGGTTATGGCAGAGTCCTCACTGCCCTCGTGGGGTTCTAGGGATGGAGCAGGCAGACGGTTGAGACTTTCACCTTTTCTGGGTCAAAATGTGGTTTTTAAAGCTTCTTGCAAAGAAAATAAGTCCGAAATTAACACTGACTCCTTCTGCCTGTTACTAATGACCTTCCCTTCTGGTTCCATCTACAGGGATGAGTCTTCACCCGCCGAGCAGAGTTGTGTGTTTCCGTCCCCATGGCTCCTGGCGATGCCACCCCACGTCTGCGGTGTCAGCCCCGCTGCGTGCAGCACCCTGAGCCTCGCGGGGTCGCGCAGAGGTTCGGGGCAGCTGAGGGCTCAGCGGGGTGAGGTGCCAGACCCGATGCCCCCCAGCACCCAGAGCCGCCCCATGGCGCAGCGGGTCCGTCCCGACCTGCTGCCCAGGTGCGTTTCTGCGGGGATGGTGGCAGCTCCCAACAGCCGGACCCCCCCCTACCCCCCAGCCCTGCTCTAACCCGCTGGGAATGGCACCGAAACCGCCTTTGTTCCCCTCCCCGGGGGGGCAGGACCGCGCTGCCCGCGGCTACAAAAGGGGCGGCGGAGCCGAGCAGCCCCAGCCCGGCCATGGGCCGCCCCGCCGCCGCCGCCGCGCTGCTCTGCCAGCTGGGGCTCTCCGCGGCCATCCAGTGGCTGTGAGTAACAGCCCGGGGGGGGCACCCCCTCCCCGGAGCCCTCCTTTGGGGATGCACCCCTCCCCCGTCCCTCCTCTTCGGGATGCGCCCCCTCCCTGGTGTTCCCCCTTTGGACATGTGCCCCCCTTTTGAGGATGTGCCCCCTCCCCGGTGCCCTCCTTTGGGGATGCACCCCCTGCCTGGTGTTCCCCCTTCGGGGACGCACCCCCTCCCCAGTTGCCCCCACTTTTGGGATGCACTTCCTCCCTGGTGCCCCTCTTTTGGGGATGCACCCCTCCCTGGTCCCTCCTCTTAGGGATGCGCCCCCTCCCTGGTGTTCCCCCTTTGGAGATGTGTCCCCCTTTTGGGATGCCCCCCTCCCCGGTCCCTCCTCTTTGGGGATGGCCCCCTCCTCCATGCCCTCCTTTGGTGATACCCCTGTCCCCAGTGTCCCCTTTGGGGGTGCACCTCCTCCCTGGTGCCCCCCTTTTGGGGATGAACCTCTTCCCCAGTGCCCCCCTTTGGGGGCTGCACTCCCTCTCTGATACCTTCCTTTGAGGATGCACCCCCTCGGTGTCCCTTTTTGGGGATGCACCCCCTCCCCAGTGCTCCCCCTTTTGGGGATGCCCCCTTTCCCCAGTGTTCCCCCTTAGTGGATGTGCCCTCTCCCTTGTGTCCCCCTTTTGGGGATGCACCCCTTCCCTGGTCCTTCCTCTTTGGGGATGCATCCCCTCCTCGGCACCCCCCTTTTGAGGTGTGGCCCCCTTTGAGAGTGTGCCCGCTCCCCAGTCCCTGCTCTTTGGGGATGCCCCTCCTCCCTAATGCCCTCCTTTGGGGATGCCCCTGCTTCCTGATGCCTCTCTTTGGGGATGCTGCCCTCTCCGGTGCCTCCCTTGTGGTCCCCCTCCCCAGTTTGGATCCCTCTGGTCCCCTCATGCTGCTGACACCCCTTGTGTCCCCACAGAGGGCTGACGGAGAGCGGCAGCGGGGTGGCCTGGAACGAAAGCCACCACTGCCGGCTGCTCGCTGGGCTGGTGCCCGACCAGTTCCAGATGTGCCGCAGGAACCTGGAGGTCATGCACAGCATTGTCCGGGCCGCCCGCCAGACCAAGAGCATCTGCCAGAAGACCTTTGCTGACATGAGATGGAACTGCTCCTCCATCCAGCATGCCCCCAGCTTCAGCCCCGACCTGCTGAAAGGTAAAGGATCCTTCATCCACGGTGTTGGTGCTCCTCTTGTAGGCAACATTTAATGGGCAGCGCCGCCGTCCAGCTGATGGGTGTCGTGTTTGGGGGAACTTTCTGCTGTTACACTCAGTCTTATCATAGAATCACGGAATGCCAGGTTGGAAGGGACCTCAGGGATCCTCTAGTTGAACCTTTTTAGGTGATGTAAGTTTAAATGAGATGGCCCAGCGCCGCGTCAAGCTGAGCCTTGAAAGTGTCCAGTGTAGAGGGACCCACTGCTTCCCGAGGGAGATTATTCCAATATTTCACTGCTCTCATGGGGAAAAATATTCATTACCCCTTGGCTTTTCCATGAGACACCTTGCAAAAGGGGAGTCTCCATCCTCTAGGCAGACACCTTTATGTACTGGCACATGGTAACAAGGTCTCCCCTGAGCCTTCTCCTCTCAAGGCTGAACAAATGCAGCTCTCTCAGCCTTACAGGTTTTGCACTCCTCTCACCACCTTAGTGCCCTTCTCCAGACCCTCTCCGACCTGTCTGCATCTTTTTTGTACAGCAGGGATCAAAACTGGATGCAGCAGTCCAGGTGCAGCCTGACAAGCGCTGAGCAGAATGGGATAATGACTTCACCTCTGCTGATGATGCCCTTCTTGATGCACCCCAGCATCTTCTTGGCCTTTGCTGCAAGCACATTGGTGTTAATCCTATGGGGCTTAGGTTGGCAGTAACACCAACAGCAGCAAGAGGTGGGAACACAGGTTGTATATGGGCAGCGCAATGAAATAGGTGGCACAGGTTAGAAATACAGCACAAGGAAAATGCTGGGCCTTGCTTTTATCCTGTTGCAAGGGGAAAGAAAAAAAAAAAAAGCCCCTGTTTGCATTGTGAGATCTGCGAGAGGAGTGTCTGGCTGGGTGGGGAGGAAGGACAGCTCTCCCTCTTCTTCCTAGGAACGCGGGAATCGGCCTTCGTCTACGCCCTGGCTGCCGCCGCCGTCGCCCACTCCATCGCCCAAGCCTGCACCTTGGGAGAGCTCCCTCACTGCTCCTGCGGCTCCATCCCCTCAGAGGTGCCCGGGCCGGATTTCAGATGGGGTGGCTGTGGGGACAACCTGCACTACGGCCTCCAGCTTGGAGCCGCTTTTGCTGACAGCCCCTTAAAATCCAGCAAGCTGAGGACAAAAGCACTCAAGGCCATGAATCTGCACAACAATGCAGTGGGCCGGCAGGTGGGTACGGTGCCCGCCACGGGTTCCTACAGCTGGCAGGTGGGTATGGTGCCCACCACAGGTTCCTACAGCCCAGCACATCTTACAGCAGCCTGGGGGAGAGAGGTGCCTAATAGAAGGCAGCAGACCCAGCCAGGCTGTTGGGATGCTGTCCTTAAGGTGTGGAGGCAACTAAATGGTTAAGAAGGAGTTTCAGTGTTCACAGACATCCCCCACTGCTACCCCTCCCCAAACATCCCTGCACCCTTTCCACAACTCCAGCAAGATATTTGCCACTTCACACCAGTGCTTCCAGTCCTTCTTTCCACCTTTCCCATGGGAACAGAGGCCCATCAGCCCTGCTCCGCTGGGCCCCCCAGCCCTGCCCAGGGCTGGGGGGGGTCTGTGCTCCTGTTCCCCAGGTGAGGATGTGGCCGTTCTTCACCCGTGTTGGCCAGGGAAGCCACCAGCCCCACTGGGAGCTCCAACAGGTGTTCCCCAAGGGTTGAGGTTCTTATCACAAGGGGAGCGAAGCAGGGCTGGGTCCTTGATGGCCCCATTATATTCAAAGTGCAGAAAGCAGCTGAGCTCTTTCATCTCATGGATGCTCTTGCAAATCAATGAGCAGGGTGGGTACCAGGAGAAACAGAAGCAAATTCATCTGTGTCCCTGTCCTCTGCAGGTGTTGAGTGACTCCCTGGATACCAAGTGTAAATGCCACGGTGTTTCAGGCTCCTGTTCAGTGAAGACCTGCTGGAAGGGGCTATCAAACCTGGATGAAATTGCCTCTGACCTCAAATCCAAGTACCTGGCAGCCATCAAGGTGACCCACCGGCTCATAGGGCCCAGGAAGCAGCTGGTACCCAAAGAAGTGAGTGTCAGACCAGTGACAGAGGTGGACCTGGTCTATCTCAGCAACTCCCCTGACTACTGCACGCCGAATCTCCACCTGGGGTCTCTGGGGACACAGGACAGGTAAGAAACTGCTGCAAATACACGCTAACTCAGCCTCCCATTTCAAGAGTGTCTGTACCGTTGGGTTTGAGAGCTTGGTCCAGGAAGCTGGTGTGGATGGGTAGGTCCCCCATGGGCTGGGGACACTGCAGGGACTGCTGCAAAGCTTTTGCAGCCTTAAGTCCAAGGAAGGGCAAAAAGGTAGATATTATTTTTACAGAGCTATGCAGGTGTGAAGGCAAGGGAGAGCCCTCACTGAGAGTCCATCAGCTCCACTCTCCAGGGCAGGATCCACCCAGCGAGGAGTCAGAAAGGGAAATACTGCCTCTCCCTGCGAGCTTTTGGGTGCTGCCTGCACAAACCCAGAAGGGTTCAGCAGTCCTTGGAGTCTGCGGTGCTTCCCAGATGTCTCCTTTCTGAAGCAACTGCAGGGTCAGGAGAGTTTTTACAGGGATGGGGAAGCCTTGTCTGAAGGCTGAGCCAGGGCTGCCTCAGGGCTGTGACTTGCAACCCCTGTTAGATTTAAGAGCAGCAGAAGTTCCTGGTCCTAAGCCACCCGTCCTTCCTGCTCCATGGGAAATCCCTGCCCCGAGCGGGGTGCAGAGTGAGTGAGTCCAACCTCAGCCACAGCTGAGCAGAAGCACGAGCTGACACCAACCCGTTTGTGCATCCTCTCCTGCTCTGGGGACGTAAGGTCTGGCAGGAGGTCAGGTAGCCGTGGTGGGCAGGGATGGTCCCTCAGCTCCCCTTTTGCACCCTCCTCTCGGCAGGCAGTGCAACAAGACCTCCGTGGGCAGCGACAGCTGCAACCTGATGTGCTGTGGCCGCGGCTACAATGCCTACACGGAGGAGGTGGTGGAGCGGTGTCACTGCAAGTATCACTGGTGCTGCTACGTGGTGTGCAAGAAGTGTCGGCGGAAGGTGGAGAGATACGTCTGCAAATAACGCCAGAGGCAGCAGGACTCCTGCAGCCGCGTCCTCCGGGGCACAGCTGGAGACCCAACGCCCACCGTCATGGAAGCTGTGACCTACGGCAAGGAGGAGGCTATGCGGGAAGCCTGGACCTCTTGCATTAGCACGGAAGACCCCAAACTGAGAGATACCAGGAAGCCTAAGATCGAGAGCCGACCTCTGCTCCGTCTCTCCGGAGCAGAACAAAGGGCTGCCCTCCTGCAGCTGATGGGGAGCACCCGGCCCTCTGGCTCCAGCTGGGGACAAACCATTTATCACTCCGCACGCACAAGCCCTTTTCTCCAGAGGTGAATGGGGACCCTGGGCTGCCATTGTCTCTTTGCAGAGGTTTCTGACAGTGGCCTGAAAGCCAGGAGTGATGGATGGGAAGTGGGGTAGAGAATTGCCCGTTGGGACAAGGCTGCAGGGGAAGAAAGCTGCTTTGGGTGAGGGGGTCATGAGCAGCTCCTCTGCGGGCAGGTTCCTGTTCTCACCCAACACCACTGAATGTTTCTTCTCTGGGCCAAATACTGGTCCAGTGCCCTTCGCAGTATCTGACACGAAGACCAGGCTTGGACCCAGGCAGAACCCGATATTGCTCCAGGAGACAGAATTCCTCAGTCCTCTCCGTGACCTGCACAGAGATTGTCCCTGCTCTCACAGTAATGAGCCTTGTCCTTGACTGATGGCAGCAGACACTTCCAGGGACAGGAGCGGTCCCAGAGGCTGCCAAAGCAGGGCAGCCTGGCAAAACTGCACCGAGCAGCCTCATATTAACAAGGCAGCCACGGCAGCTTCTGCCCCCTGGGCTTGCGTTGGAGGTGGAAGCCCATTGGCACACTCACGGCTTCTCCTTCCTGCCCCTTCTTTTAAATCAATGAAGTCTTCAGCCCAGTCCTTCCACCCCTCTGTGGCCTGGAGAGAGGACACAGCTCCAGGGCCCTAGGGAAATAAGAATGAACCTTTGCCCCTGAACTTAATGTAAGTGGGGTTCTGGTGTGTGTATTTTTAAATAAAAGTGTTCTGTCCCACCTCTCTCTGGCCTGTTCCCTAGGACAGCCTCCTCCTCCTCAGCTGCTCACGAGGAAGCAAGGCTGCACGGGCAGCAGAAAACCCTTGCACAAAGCAGAGGAACGGTTCGGTTCCATGATGTGTTTTAACTCTTTCTGCTGCTCCTTGGCCCAGGTTTGCCCTTAGTCACCGATAACCATCAGCATCAGCTCCAGGGCACACACGGAAAAGCTGCTGGAGGGTTGCTATTGCCGCTTCCTCAGGTCTCTGAGGCCAGCAAGGGATCCACCTTCCTGGGGTTCAGCCCGGGTGGCTCAAAACCGAGGCAGGCTGGGACTATTTTCTGATCCTGTGAATGTGGGTTGGATGAGCCAAGCACAAGTGTGAACAGTCATGAGTCGAGAGCCAGGGATCCCCTGCGATGGCCCCTCGTGTCCCCTAGCACAGAACCTGGCCAAGCACTTGCGTGGGACAAGAACTTCCTGTTCGTGCAGCCTTTGGAGAGAAAGAATGAGGGAATGCACAGGTGCTGAGGCGAAGCCACAGCAGAAGGACAGGTAAATGTGATAGAAATTTGGACTGGACTTCAGGAAGAATTTCTTCACTGAAAGGGTGGTCACGGATTGGCACGGCTGCCCAGGGAGGAGGTGGAGTCGCCATCCCTGGAGGTGTTAAAAGACGGGTGGATGAGTTCCTTAGGGATGGGGTTTAGGGAGGAGACAGGCACGGTTGGACTCGATGACCTCAGAGGTCTCTTCCAACCTTATGGTTCTATAATTCTGTGATCCTATGAAATGCTGGGGCAATTCCCCGCAGCTCTCACCGTGACCTAGAGTCTCAGCGTGCGCCTTGGTCTATTTGTGGTTTGTGCTGAATGGAGTTGGCCGCGTCCAGCCCCGAGCGCAGCTGTACGATCGCTCATTGCCATAGTCAATCATCTTTAACAGCCTCTGCTGGGTCACAGAATCAATTGATGAGCTCTTCTTGTAAACCCTCCCCTCCACTTAATGTGCTCCAGGTTTCTGTATTAACAGAGAATCAGAGCCGAGAGGCAAAGGTGGCTGAGAGCCTGGGAGCTGGGAGGTGAAATGCTCAGGGGTGAAGCATAGTTAACCAAGTGAGTTAACTACCATTATCAGTTGTTAATGAGCCATTGAGTGGCTCTGGCTGCTGACATCTACCCTTCCCAGGGTGACAGTAGAGTCACAGCTGCGAGGCTTCTCTCCCAGATGCTGAAGGCCAAAGAGCTATCTCCAGTTTTCCTTTTAAAATGCAATTAGGGGTTAGTCACCAGCATTCCTCACAAAAGGGAGCCTTCAGCTGCTGGGCTGCAAAACAGATGCAGTTTCTGTGTCCCCAGAGAGGTGATGCAGGTACTTAATTAGGAGGATTGCTTAAATGCCTTCCCTACGGTCACCTCCCTGAGTATTGCCAGATCAGAGAGAGGTGAAACCATTGGAGGGAGGTGGAACTGAGCGGGGCTGTGAACTCCACAGAGCATTGCAAAACGAGCTGGTGAGAATAAAAAAAAACAGGGGAAGGATCTTATGGGGTGAGAGATTCAGCCAGGAGGGTGGGAAATGTGATTTGCATTTGGTAACTACAAACACACATAGCCCGGGGTGGAGGAGAGGAGCCACAATAGTTAGGAGTGCCCCAGGGAGATGTTGGGATCCCCTCCTAGAAAAGTCCCATTTGAATTTCTGCCTGGGAAAAGGCAGGGTCAAGTGCTGAATATGCAGAGCGCTCTCCTTCTCCAGCTCCAAGCTGCTGCTCAACTGCAAGCCCAGCTGGGAAGAGCTGGGAGAGGACTGGAGGGATCAACCAGCAGCGAGGAGCTTGGGCTCTGTTTGCATCCCGTGGGAAATGGGAAAGCACTGTAATTAGTCAGAGGGTGCAAAGGATCAGGTTGGCAGGAAGGAGGATGGTGAGGAGGTGACAGTGAAGTGACAACACTCTGAGTAGGAGCTGTTGTAATGAGGGCCCGCACCTGGATTTACCAGGATTGTGAGATTTGCCTGAGTGGAAAGGTTTCCCACGGACCAAGAGCCAGAGCAGGGCAGTCAGCATTGGATAATGGATCCAGGGGGGAAGAAACCCTGTGCTTGGTCCCAAAGGTGAGAGGGTCCATCTCAATGGATGCACATGTTCTCTCTGACCCTGCTTGGGCAGAAGAACCAGCAGGAATGTGCCAGGGGACCACAGAGCCCCTTCCCCTGGTGGGGGATAGCACCATCCAAGGTAGAAAGATGGGAAAACTTGGACCGCGATACCACCCTCCAGTGGCATCCAGCACCACTCACTGCAGTCACTGCCAGAGAAATCAGTGCAGGAGGGCTTTTTTTTTTTTTTTTTTGTAACCACCAACACCTTGGCTTCATCCCACACGTCTCCAGCTCCAGGAGATTGCACTTCAGGGCCTGAATAAACCTGGACGATGCTGGCAGCAGTGTCCCTGAAGCCAAGAGCATCTCTGTAACAACCGCCCTTTAGGCACTTCCTGGTGGGTCTCTTTTGCCCCTCTCTCTCGGTGGGTCCTCACCAGGCTGTGGTAGACTGCTGTCACCACCCTCTGCTTCACCAACCCTCGCCAGCCTTGCTGCTAATGTGGCAGTTCTACCTCTTCGACTTTCCTGATTTCGCCACTTCTCCCCATGTCTTGTGGCTTTTTGTTTCTCTCTCTCTCTGGAAATGAGACTCCCCGGAGCTGAATTCTCCACGGCTGTGGCAGAAGTCTTTCACTGCCTGGTGCTGTGAGCTGACATGGGAGAGATGGCTCTGAAAACGGGTTGTGTGTTGAAGAAATCCATCCCACTGCACAAAATGTGGTGAGAACCAGGCAAAGAGTTTGCCTTGAAAAGCCTCCTCTTGGCTGCTGCCTGACTTTTAATTTGGGTTTGAAAGGAGTAACACTGGCATGATCATGCCTGTTCCCTGCTGCTTGGGCTTGCGCAGGCAATAAATTCTGGAGAAAGGCGAGTGATTTTCATGGACTCTTTTGACTTTTGCTGCTAAAGCTCTGATTTTTTTGCCCTTTTACTTCTTCCTTCATTGAGAGACGCTGCACAATTTATTCCAGGAGGAGGATCTGAGCAAGGGCAACAAGCTGTAAATCAAGTATTTTGAAGGAAGAACGACTCTGTGTTCAAGAATATGTTGGAATATTTCTTCCCCTACAGCCCTGCATTGCAGCTCAGAGAGGACAGTGGGTCAGGACTTCCACCTGCTTTTTGCATGTGCTCTTCATGAAGAAATCTGAGCCAGAATAAGAAGGCATGGGATGGGGTCACTGTCCAGGGGCTCAGCTGTTGATTGACATCTGTAGTGCTATAATTATTTGGGGGATGTTGTTTTGACCTTTGGGATGGTCGGTGCCTACAGTATCACACCACAAGACACAAATATGAGTAAACGCTTGTATTTAAGGAAAAACCCTTGCATCTCTGTTCTCCTTTACTTCTGGGGTGTTCAGCAATATCATGATCTCCCAAGGATGACAAAAATTAGTAGGGATTGTCCTTATGGGGATCTTCAGCTGAGGGACAGGGACACTTCAGCGTAGGTGAATAACAGCCATAAGACCAGAGGGGGAACCAGGCTGCAGACTGAGAGCCCTTGGGTGTAGCTTGAAGGACAGCTGTGGGGAGGTTCAGAGGGGAAGCAGACCTCCATCCCTTCTCCTAGGCTGGTGCTCCTTCCAGCTCTGAACCCCTGTATTTCAGCACGTTGCTGAATTGGAGTGGAAGAGCCCCAGACACCGCAGAGTTGTGGTGTCACCACCACATCCCCAGGGGCCAGGAGGGGCGGGTGGCTGCTCCTCCTCACCCTGTTCACAATTTCTTGGAGACCAAGCCTATGAACCCATCTGGCTTGCTAGGAGAGGTGAAGGCCTCCAGGGAGAATGCCCTGAGGAGGTGTTTGTTAAAGATTAAACGGAGATATCCCATGGAAGGGTGATCTGTGAACTGCTCCCTAAAACAAAGGATGGCACGGGGAGGGTTCTCTCAAGCAGCCTCTGTCGCTCTGATCCTTAACAGTGAAAAGCTGCTGAGATATTGAATCTTAGCAGTGCCAGGGGGTGAGGGGGTGATGGGTTTGCTGTAGCTTTTGACAAAGGGGGAAGACGCTGTACTAAATAGAAAGCAAGCAGATTGTAGTTGTTGGAGATGTCAAGGCATCTTCTGTTAGTGAAGGACAGGCAACTGTAGATTGTTGGCCCCTTTCTACTTCCAGTCATTACACCCGTTAATTTTCCCACTGCAGGACACAGCATCGCTCTTCATCTCCCACCCAGCGTGCAGGGACAGCACAGAACGATACCATCGGCTCTTGAGGGACCTCACTCACCCAGTGCCCATCTTTGCGGTCAGAGCCAGGAGGTCACAGACAGGAGGGTGACAGGAGAGGGACCACTTGAGGAGAGAGGAAGGACAGGAGAGAGACATCTCAGGGGAAAGCCCACAGGAACCCAAACCCACAGCTCATCTAGTTTTGATGACTAACTTTTTATCAAGCTGTCTTGTGCAGGTATGAAGGAAACAGAGTAAATCAGTTTGGGGCCCCTTCCTACAAGCAAGATATCAGATTCCTCGAGCGCGTCCAGAGAAGGGAATGGAGCTGGGGAAGGGGCTGGAACCCAGGGGTGCTGGGAGCAGCTGAGGGACCTGGAGAAGAGGAGGCTGAGGGGAGACCTCATGGCTCTCTGCAGCTGCTGGAAAGGAGGCTGGAGAGAGGTGAGTGTTGGTCTCTTCTCCCAGGCCATAGGACGAGAGGAAACAGCCTCAAGTTGTGCCAAGGCAGGTTTAGATTGGATATCAGGAGAAATGTCTTTACTGACAGAGTGGCGAAGCCCTGGCAGAGGCTGCCCAGGGCAGTGGGGGAGTCCCCATCCTTGGAGGGATTTAAAAGCCGTGGATGTGATGCTTAGGAAGATGGTTCAGTGGTGGGCTTGGCAGTTTGAGGTGAAAGGTTGTACTCGATGAACTTGGAGATCTTTTCCAACCTAACTGATTCTGTGGTTCTATAAACTGACTCATTCTTGGAGGCTGAGAGCTGCCAGCCAGCCCTGAATTACTACTGTACCTCCTTTAAAGACAGTGTAAGGCTCTGGCAGAGTGTCCTTGGCCAATCTGGTTGTTAAGTGAGTTGACACAGACAGCTGACCTGACGTAACCTCCTTGAAGCTGATGGGTGTCCTTTGGGGAACGGCACTATGCAAGAGCACTTCATAGAATCATGGAACAGTTTGGGTGAAGGGACCTCAAAGCCATCCAGCCCCACCCCCTGACGTGGGCAGGGACCCCTCCCACTGGGTCAGGGGGCTCCAAGCCCCATCCAACCTGGCCTGGAACACCTCCAGGGATGGGGCAGCCACCACTGCTCTGGGCAACCTGGGCCAGGGCTTCTCCACCCTCAGTGAAAAAGATTTCTTCCTAATACCTAATCCAAACTTCTCTCTCCGTTTGAACCCACCCCTCCTTGTCCTATTGCTACAGGCCCTGTAAAAATTTTTCCACCTTTTTTTTTATCAGTCCCCTTTAAGTGCTGAGAGGCTGCAGTAAGGTCTCCTTGGAGTCTTCTCTTCTTCAAGATAAACAACCCCAACTGTCTAAGCGTTTCTTCATAGGGCAAGTGCTCCAGCCCTCGGATCATCTCCGTGGCCTCCTCTGGTCTCGCTCCAACAGCTCCAAGTCCTTCCTGTGCTCAGGACTCCAGAACTGGACCCAGGGCTCCAGGTGGGGTCTCACAGAGCGGAGCAGAGGGGCAGAATCCCCTCCCTGGCCCCGCCGGTCCCACTGCTTGGGATGCAGCCCAGGACAGGGTTGATTTCTGGGCTGCAAGCACACTTTTCCAGCTCATGCAGAGCTTCTCATCTCTCAGCACCCCAAGTCCTTCTCCTCAGGGCTGCTCCCAATCCTTTCTCCACCCAGCCTGGGTTATACAGAGGCTTCTCTTCCAAGAGAAATCATCCCCACTGCATCTATTTACACAGCGACTGCGAGCAAAACCCATCTCCATGTGGACGTTTCATGGCCATTCCATCGGTGGCTGCTGGAGCACAATGTTTAGGAAAAAATTCTTCCCTGAAAGGGCGCTTGGCCATTGGAATGCGCTGCCCGGGGAGGTGGTGGAGTCACCGTCCCTGGAGGTGTTTAAGAGGAGATCGGATGAGGCACTTAGTGCCAGGGTTTAGATGATGAGTAGGTGTTGGTGTTGGGTTATAGGTTGGACTCGATGATCCCAAAGGTCTTTTCCAACCTTGCGATACTGTGATCCTGTCATCCTGTCATCCGAGGTGCCATCTCACACCCCGGTCAATGTCCTGTGTTTCCCAGTGCCTTAGTTTAGATGAAAACTCGGATCCCTTTTGTTGGCAAAAGAAAAATTCCCTGGAAAAATCCGAAACCACAACACCCAGGCACCAGCAGCCAACCCTGAAAGCCCGGGTTTAACCCTTGCCTGCCCTACACCTGTTTAAATTCCGAGATGACGTTAAGGATGAGATAAACAGGCAGGAACCCCGGGTGGGCGGAGCCCCCACACCCGTCCCTACCAACATGGCGGCCCCTGCGCCCGCTGCCCTCACCAAGGTGGCGGCGGGGAGGGCCTACCCAGGAGCGGCTCAGCGGAACCAGGAGCGGTTTCCTGGCGGCACCGGAAGCGGAAGGGGGCGGTGCCGTCCCGGCCCAGCATGGCGGAGGGCCCGGACACGGGGCTGCGGCTGGCGGAGCTGCTGGCGGCGGGACGGCGGCTCTGGGAGGAGCTGGAGGCGGGCGTCGAGCCCTCCTCGGCGGCCTCGGCCGTGCAGGAGAAGGTGCGGCAGGGGCTGGACGCGCTGCAGCAGGCGGCAGCCATGGTGGCGCAGCTGGAGCTGTTCAGGTGGGGCCTGGGGGCTGGGACGGGGTCCAGGGGCTGGGGACTGGGACAAGGGAAGAGGGGCGAACGGGGTTTGGGGGCCGGGGCTGGGACTGGGACGAGGACGGGGGAGGGGCTGGGACAGGGCCTGGAATGGGATCAGGGCCTGGGCGTGGGGGCCGGGACTGGGCCTAGGCCTGTGTTCGGGAACGAGGCGGGGGCTGACGCTGTGATGGAGGCTGAGACTGGGACAGGGCTGGGGCCAGGCCAGGGGCTGAAGCCAGGATGGGACCGGGTCTGGCACTGGAATGGGAACAGGATCTGGGGCTAGGACAGGAACGGGGCCTGAGGCTTCTGTGAGGACAGGAATGGGGGTCTGGGGCTCAGACGAAGGCTGGCGGCTGGGATGAGGCCAAGGTGTGAGACGGGGACAGGACGTGGGGCTGGGACATGGCCTGAAACAGGGCATGGGGGAACCAGTAAGGCCCTGTGAGGGTCCTTTTGTCCTGTGCTGCCTCTGGCTGGGCCCAGACAGAGTGGGAATGAGAATGGGAACTGTAAGACTGGGTTCGTCTCTCCCCTTGCAGCGAGAACGAGGAGCTGGAGGAGATTGCCTCGGCCGACCTGAAGTATCTGCTGCTGCCCGCCTTGCTGGGGTCCCTGACTCTGAAGCAGGTCAACCTGAGCAGGCGGCTGGAGCACCTGGAGAGCGCGCGGGCTCACTTCACACGCTTCCTCAGGCTCTGTAAGAGCTATGGGCTGGGCCGCTTCCAGTTGCCCCCTGCCAGCCCCCCAGGAGAGGAGGGGGCTGGGGGCCCGGCCCCAGGGGGCCCTGCAGATGCTCAGGCCAGCCTGCTGGCCATGGCCTCCAACAGGCAAGCCAAGATCGAAAGGTGAGCTCCTGCTTTACTGCGTTTAAGGGCTGTGGGGAGTCAATTTAGGAGAAGGGAAGAACCTCAGGGAGGGTGAGATTGCACAGGAGAGAACTGCTGCCTTGCTGTTGGAATGCTTTGACGATGAAACATTCATTTTAAGAGTTGCACCGCCTGTTATTTAGTGGTGTTGGGTTGCATACAGACTGGGGAGGTGCATTCATGTGTTTAGCTTCCAGTCTTTGAAAAAGAACTGCACAAAGGTTCTTATATTAGTTCTTAATCACTGCTAACAGCATAAAGCCACCCATGTTGGAAGTTACCTGATGTGCTGATTAGGTCTGTAGAAGGGAGATGGTTGGTGCCTCTCTGTCCGCTTTAGCTGGGGATTTTGGCAGTTGAGTCGTTCCTGAAAAGCCCAGACTGAGCTGTAGAGCTGTGTGAATGGTGTGAGTGCAAAGGATGGTTTATGTCATAGAGAGTAGTCAAACTGAGAGGGGCTGGGAACACCGGACACACCAGGGCCTTCAGGGCTGGTGCAGCAAAAAAAGGACTAAAAAAAACCAGAAAGCCAAAATTGTGTTAAAAAACAACCTGCACACACAAAACCGCTTGAGACATGAACTGGAGGAGTGTTTTAATCTGCCTTTGTGCCATGTAGAAGCAACTTAAACCACCGCAGTGAAGGGGCAATGATTTAAACTTCTTTTTCTCCAAGACATCAATGCTGCCTCTTTTTTTTCCTGGGATGCTTAAGTTTTCTGTTGACCTTTTAGCAGAAAAACTAATAGAGAGGCCCCTCTGAATTTAGTCTATCCTTGTAAAGCTGCTTTTAACAGACGAGGGCTACTTAAATTACAACAGTAAACCATCACAACCTCCCTTTTGTGTACAGTTGTCTTAAATACATGGAATGATATTAAACCAGAGTAAAGATCCTACATGATATCTGAATTAGAGTTGATAGGTGGAAGTGAAGAGGAGGATAGGAAGAAAAGACTTCGGTGCTGCATGTGTGAATGTAACTGCGTGTTCAAAGGCCTTTTTAAGCAGATTGGGACTGTCCTGGTGTCTGTAGATTTGTGTACCCTAAGGAGCACTGGTGAGCAGCCAGCAGCTCTGTGATGAGATGTTCAAAGGGGCTGGGGCAGGAGGAAGCGCTCTCACTATGCTTGATTTGTTTACCCTAGAAAGCACTGTGTCTGGGCTGGGCTGGAGAGAGGTTATTGGATGATCTTGTTTTCTTCTCTTTGAGGCAGGTACAAGCAGAAGAAGGAACTGGAGAACAGGTTGGCCTCCATGAGAACCTTTGTGGAGAGCGGGCAAGCAGATGAGGAGCAGATACGAGAATTTTACATACTACAGATCCAGAAGTGGATCAACACCAGCCTCGAGGAGATTGAAAGTATCGACCAAGAGATTGTCATCCTGAGGAGCAGGGGTTCAATGAAACAGGTAAGGAGAGCTCTCTTGTGCCACAGGGCCTGTGGGTGCTGGGTGGTTACACCTGGTGGCAGAGGCTGGCGCAGGTTAAGGAACCTCAGAGGAATTCACTAGCAGAGCTTCATAAATTCTGTTCTGTGAATTCCCACATGAAATTTAGCTCCATCACAGCACAAGCAGATGGGGGTTTGGTTTAATACCGAATGGGCAGTGCTCTGATTTTTGGATTAGCCACTGTCTGATTCTACCACATGTTCTGGACAGTCGTGGCTTGGAAATGCTGAAGTGTTGAGTGTCAGAGCTGAACCCGGCTGCGTGGGGGGCTTCTCTCCATTTTGCTGGGTTCTGCCTGACCCTTAAATCCCAAGGAACTCAGAACATTTATAAATTAAAAAATGAACCTTGTGTTCTTTCAAGACTGCACTTCTGCTCTACAAAGTGTCCGACCATTACAGAAAGAAATGCCCAGTCTGAGTGCTGAAAGCTTCTTGTAGACCTGCAATTCCTGCATGCAACAGTGCTTCTGGGCTTTGTATTCCTCATCTAAGGTCTCTGCCAAGAAATAAACACAGTGTGCTGACACAGGCTGCAGTCCAGTCTAGTTGGCACAGCTGGTTTGGGCAGTTCGTTACCTTGCAGAACTGTACTCTTGTGCAGTGCCCTGGGTGGTGTCACTGGGAATGATGAGCTCTGCTTGCTTCAGAACTCACAGTGCTTCATCCCAGGCAAAATAAGCTGCATTTCATGCCTTAACCTGAGCTGGTCTGCTTCACCTCTGTCAGCTTTCTGCTTTGATCAGAACAGGTGTAGCAAAGGCAAGAAGTGATTTGGAGAAGCTTACAGGTGGAGTTCACGATTTAAGCTGGATTAAAGCCTGAATTGTCCATCTTGGGACAGCAGAAACATTTCTCTTCTATGAGACCTTTAATAACTTGTTTGGGGTGGGAAGCAGAGAAAGGGGAGTCTTGTCTACACATGTATCTTGTGACCGCGGTTTCCATCCCCAGCCTCCAGCACCGCCGCACGGTCCAGCTCGGCAAGTCAGGACTCCACTGAAACCTTTCGTTCTCCTCCGGGACACTGCTCAGGCCAAGTATGTTGTTTCATGATTATTCAGACCCAGCATGAAGCAATGCTCTGTTCTCACATCTGTCAGATGCAGAGAGTGAGTTGTTACCTTCAACCATCTAGGTGGCACATCCAGGCAGGTGAGAGATTCTTGAAAGGAACATGGCAGCAAAAGCACAGAATGAGATAGAAACCAGGTTTTCTTGCCTTGCTTTTGACATTGTTTGCCCTGAGACTTCCCTGTATTTATTTAGCCAAGCTGTGCCTTCTTCAGTTCCCAGGGGCCTCCTTGGCAAGCTGTGCTGGCAGAGTGTTCTCCTTTGGGCTGGAGAAGCGATTCCAGGTCTTTGGGCTGGAGCAGCCCTCGCCTCTCTGCACTGCCAGGGTGAACTCTACAGATGCCGTTACGGCTGGGTTAGCAGCAAGTCCAGTGCTGATGACCTGGACTGTAGAAACCGTTTATTCCCAAGCTCTCCTTGGTGACATGCCCTGTGTTGTTGGTACCCAGTGGAGTGCAGAGTAGTTCCGTGTGTGGTTGTCTGTGTTCGTTCATAGCAATGTAAAGTGCCTCCTTTGACTGTTCCCCTCCTTCCATAGAGTGTTTGGCGCCGGCTATCCCAGCCTGCCTACTATGACTGTGGATGACTGGTACAACCAGCGCAGAAGGCAAGGAGTCGTGTCTGGTCAGAGCACGCCTCAGAGAGCACCAGGTACGGGACGGCAAGGCAGAGCTGGAGTAGGGAATTTGGGAAGCCTCTTGAGGGGGAGCAGGGTGAAATGGGATGTGTTCAGGATGTAAAACACACGCTGAGGAGGAGTAAGAGCTGACTTTATTAGGCTGTGAGAAGAGCTGATTACTCAACTGCTCTTTGGCAGTCTCAGCTTTCTGTCTAGGCCAGCTCCTGGTTGGACATGTGTTTTGAGAACTTGACTGGATCTTCTGCTCTCTATCTGCCTCTCACACTTGCTCTTTGCCTTCAGGAAGTATAAGTGATGAAGAGTTGCAGAAGCAGCAGCAAGAGAAAAAAGAGGAGGAGGACGATGAGGAGGCTCGTCAAAAAGCTCAGAACTGGGATGACTGGAAAGATACTCACCCAAGAGGCTATGGCAACCGGCAGAATATGGGCTGATGCTCTCGCAGCCAAGGGAGCAGAGCCTGGATATCCTGTAAGAATTGCCTGTGTCCTGGAGATCGAGGAGTAAATACAGTGTACATATGCGGAGGTATCCATGTCTTCTCTGGGAGGGACTGGAATCCAAGGAGGAGATGTGACAGTTTGCTTTGGTTTACATTAAATGTCAGACTGAGTGCGCTGGTCACGTACAGTGAGAGCACGGAGCTCCTGCCAGGTGGAGCTCCTTCCGAGGGGTCAGACTGCCTCTGCTCTCCCAGTCAGAGGAAGTCCTAAAGACAAGTACAAGCATTTGGGAACTGCTCTTTGTATTGTGGGTGGATGTATTTATTTTTTTCCTCTATATTTTAAGCAAAATAAAATCTCTCATGCTGCCGAGTTCTTGCTGTGAAGAATCCCTTGTTCTTCATCCTAGGCTTTTCCAGAGCCAGTCTGTAGGGCTGGTTTCCAGTAGCCGAGGGAGCTGGGGCTGTGAAATTGGAAGGGCCAAGTTTTTTGGTCGAGGCTTCTCAGCACGAGCTTGCAGTGCAGCGTTCAGCTTGGTGGGGGGATTGTGTGCAGCTGGGTGTGCCAGTGGCCTTTCCACAGGCTCATCCCACCATTCCTCGTGGAGCAGGCAGGCTGATGTGCATGGGATTTTTGTGTTAAGTAGATCGGGTGTTTTGAGGGCGATGGCTTGAAATGCTGATGCTACACATAGTGCAGATGCCTCCATAGGAGTATTTGTGCTCTGCTTAGTGTGCTGTGGGGTCCACGTGGCCATCGCATCCGTGATGAGATGCAAACTTGGGGGCCTGTGGAGGCCAGTGCTGGGACAAACGAGAACGTGATTTGAAATCCACTTAGAGGAACCACTTTCACCCTTAGGAGGGGGGAAAACCTTGGTCTGGATTCTTCCAAGGTGGTTTAAGTAGCTGTGGGCACTGATCCTGTGCTGAGGGGGAAGAGGGGACAGGACAGGTCTGTGTACTTGGTGCTCACCTGGGACAGGGCAGGTGTGTTACGGGGCAAGAAGGTGAGGAACCATGGCTGGAAGCTCTGGAATTTCCAGAGCGAGCTGGCAGCAGGGGCTGTGGTCGTTCCAAACCTGGTGCAAATGTCGGGATGAAAACCAAGCAAAGCATCTCTGCTGGTTGAGTGTGCGGAGGTGTTACTGGTGCAGGCCACAAGGCGTTTGCCATCTTGGATTTGACTAGGTCAGGGGTTCATCTGCAGAGTCCTTCCCTCTCTCTGGGATTGTGAAAGAGCTTGGGTTTGTTCCTTCCTATCGGTGTGATTCAGGTGCACCCGAGGGGCCCGCCAGGCTCCTAGAGAGCTCAGACAATTTATACACAGCAGTCTTGGCTCCTCTGAACCAATCCCCATCTTTGAAGCCATATCCTGCTGGGAATGCTGTAGCAGCCTTTATTCCAGGTACTGAATCTCTGTGGTTTAGAAGAGCAGATCGTGAGGTTTTGTGGGTTCCAAACCTCTCCCTTGAAACCCGTTCATTACTTAAAACGGCGCCTCCAATCCCGTCGTGTGTTTATCCCTTTCCTACATGTGACATTAGCCAGCTCTTCTAGCAAGTGCTTCTGGAGAGGGAGACCCTCAGAAGCAGCTCCAGTGGATGCGTTCCTGTGGATCTTAGTAACTGTTTCTCTGGCTGTTGGCTTGAAGTCCAGTCTCGGGTGCTGCTGTTGGTCTGCTCCTGTGTCCTCATTTTTCTCCCCAATCCCTCTCCAGCCTTCCTGGGCTTAGCAGGCGATGCCGCTCTTAGAGGTTGGGGCTGGATGCTGGGGCTGAGGGTCAGGGCCCGTCTGACGGGCTGTGTTCCCGTACTGTGGAGCAGGAACCTCGGGGATGACATTTTTGGCCGGCTCTGAAGGGGAGTCCACAGCGATAGAGCATGACAGGGGTTTGTGAAATACCCAAAGCGTGGACGGAACCATTCCTGGGGGAAGGCAGCCCCCGCCAAGCCAGCGCCAGTGCCAGCAGCACTGCCTTCCCGAGGATCGGTGGCTGCCCTTTGTGAAAACTGCTCCTCCCTGTTCCCCGTGACATCTCGTCCTCCTGAAGACCATGAGCTCTCCTTGCTCTGTGAGCTGGGGCTGGAGCGGGCCCGCTCCCCTGCGCAGCGCACGGTTTACCCTGGGTCAGCTGGTTAAAGCAGCTGGATACACAATCAATCCCGCTCGGGTATTTCCAAACTCACCTTTTCTAACCTGCTGGCGCGGGGGCTGGCGCGGAACTCCTCGTCACTATGAAAACCATCATTGCAACCTGTTCCCGAAATCTCAGTGGTAAGCTATTTCCGAAGCGTGTTTGGATGGGTTCTGGTGCTCCAGCAGCACGAGGAGCTCGTCGGGCAGTTCCCATTTGTTGTCACAGTTGTCGGTTTGCTTTAGATCGCTTAGGGGAAAGGGAGGCGTTGGAAGGGCTTTGGGGTGAGAGGCACCAACAGGAATGAGATTTCTGACAACGTGTTCGATAATGTTGCTCCCACAAGATGCTCCGTTGTGCTGCTCATTCTTCTTCGCCTTTCCTTGTGGCTTTGGGCCACCAAGTCCACATTTCTGGGTTTGAAGAGGCTCCTGTCAGGGTGGACAGGGCTGGCAGCAGAGCCTCTGGGGTTCCTCTGGTTTCTGTCTGCGATCTGGATGTTCATGGAGAGTTTGAGGGGAGCTAGAAAAGGGAGCTGGACCAGGCAGTGTTTGGCAGGCACAGATTTGCGAGGCAGAGCTCTGTGTCTTCCCTGGAAAGAAAAGGAGTGTTGGGAAGTTGGCAAGGGCTGTGTGGGCAGCAAGACTTTGGGGACGCCTCGCTGGGCGTGCAGGGATGGACAGGAGGGATTCCTTAAAGCACAAAATGCTGCTCGGGGGTGAAGGAATACAATTCCTCAGTGCTGGTGATGGCTCCTGTGTTTGATTTATTTCAATTGTCCCATTGATGGGATCGAGCTGCAAAGAGCTGGACCCCCAGCAGCCACTTGAGCTGGGGTTTGTGGTTCTTCTCCCACCTGAGGGTCCCTGGCTGTGGGCACAGGTCTGCTCCTGTCTCACCTGAGCATCTCTGCCTGGCCAGCATGCTGATTTGGGTTGTTTTCCCAACAAAAGAGGTCTTTTGTGACACCAGAGCCAGGGGAGGTCGCAGCGGTGGCTGGGAGGGTGGTCTGGGCCCTGGCAGACCTTTGGCCAGGAGCTGTGTGCTGGCAGGACCAGCACCTCGGGCCCGTTTCGGGGAGGAGGGATGGGGCGGCGCCTGGAGTTTGGATCCTGGCACCTGGCCCGAGGTGGTTAATGGTTCACCAAGGTTGGCTGGAGGGAAGGGGGTGGTAGGGGGAGTGGAGCAACAAGGGCTGCTGGACTGTCTACACCAGGGTGGATGGCACCCTAGGCTGTCCTTGGCGCTGTCCTTGGCGCTTGCTGGGGGGTGGATGCTGCCCCCCCCACCTGAGAGATCCCTTCATTCTTTGGGAGTCTGAACGCGCCAGGGAGGGCATGGGGAAGGTCCTGGCCTTCAGGAGCTCTGGGATGTGCGGCTGTGCTTGGCCCCACTGGCACACCTGGGCTTCTGGATGCATTTGGCCTCAGGGATGCCCAGCCTGCCAGTGGCCCCTACTCGGAGCCCAGCTGGCCCCAGAGCAGCCTCGAGTTGACCAAGGCCACCTCCTGGCGTGATTCATAGCTCTCCGGAGATGACCATCCCCCATCCCATCCCTCCTTGCCCACCCAGTGCCACCCCCTGCCATGAGCAGGGACACCTCCCACTGGATCAGGGGGCTCCAAGCCCCATCCAGCCTGGCCTGGAACCCCTCCAGGGATGGGGCAGCCACCACTGCTCTGGGCACCCTGGGCCAGGGCCTCACCACCCTCACAGCAAAACATTTCTCCCTAAGATCTCATCTCAGTCTCCCCTCTTGCAGCTGAAAACCCTTCCATCTCATCCTGTCCCTGCACTCCCTGATTCAGAGCCCCTCCCCAGCTTTCCTGGAGCCCCTTTCAGTACGGGGAGGCTGCTCTGAGGTCTCCGCACAGCCTTGTCCTTCCCATCCCACCTCCCTCCTCAGCCTCAGCAGCCACGGGTGCCACTGGCTTTGCCCCCCACCAGCTTGGTGGGACAGCATTTGTACCCCCCGTGCAGTTTAGGTGCCGTGTCCCTCCCCACAGGCACCTGTGCCAGCGTCCCCACTGCCCTGCGCACCCTGCTCGCGGTCCCCTGGCCCTCGCAGCGGGCCGTGCGCTCCTGGCTCCAGCTCCTCTCCGTGCTGCAGTGGGTGCTCAGCTTCCTCCTGCTGGGTGAGTAGGGGGCTGCGGGGGGGCCCTTGGGGGCAGATGGGCACCCATTCACCCCCCTCCCTGACTCCTGCAGGAACCGTCAGCCTCCTGCTCCTCATCTACCTGGTGTTCACCAGGTTCTGGCCCATCTCTGCGCTCTACCTGGCCTGGATCATCTTTGACTGGGACACACCAGAGAAAGGTGGGGATGAGCAAAGCCCACCCCCCCTTCTTCCAGCTTTGGGGATGGGATGCAAGGTGCCCCAGTTCTCTGGGTCCATCCCAGCACGGCAAATGGGGAGCACCCACGTCCCACCTGCCCTTTACCTCCTCTCCCTGTCATCATCACAGTGGGAAGAGAGGGACGCGGGGAGTGTTTCCCGCTGGTCCTGCTGCCCATCAGGGTGGCCATCATCTCCTCTGGTTCCTCCCTGGTTTGCAGGTGGCAGGAGGCTGCCGTGCCTCCGGCGATGGTCCGTGTGGAGGCACTTTCGGGATTATTTCCCTGTGAAGGTACGGTGCAGGGAGCTGGAATGGGATGTTCCTGGTGGTGGTGGTACCGCTCAGAAGAACGTGTCACTGTTAGGTCCCCATGATCTTGTTTTGTCTGCACAGCTGGTGAAGACACACGACCTGTCCCCCAGCCACAACTACATCATCGGCTCCCACCCCCACGGCATCCTCTGTGTCGGCGCCTTCTGCAACTTCATCACAGGCTCCACAGGCTTCAAGGAAATGTTCCCAGGCATCCGACCCTTCCTCACCACCCTGGCCGGCAACTTCCGCCTGCCCATCTTCAGGGAGTATCTGATGAGTGGGGGTGAGCGTGCGCGAGCAGCAGGCGGGCAGCATCCTGTCACCCTGCAGGCCTGGCCAGCTGGGTCGGCTTGAGCTGACTGGGTGCCCTGGGGATGCATCTCCTGCTTTTCATAGAGTCAGGGAATGGTTTAGGTTGGAAGGAACCTTAAAGATCATCCAGTTCCAACCACCGTGCCATGGGCAGGGACACCTCCCACTAGGCCAAGACCATGCTCCTGCCCATCGCTGCCTCCTGCTGCCCAGGGGCAAAGCCCAGAGGGGGCAACAAGGGGCTACAAGGTCCCATTTGTAGGAAACCTATGACTGATGGCCTCTGTATTCCTCAGGAGCGGGCAGGGCAGGGGCGGTGCTCAACCTGCACCCTACCTGAGCTACACCCTCACCTCACTGGCACTCTGCCCACACCCCGCCCACGCCTTGCCAGCACCGTGTGTGCAGGGCTGGGAGCCCAGGGAGCTCTCCCACAGCACAGAGAGTTGTCCCTTGCGTGGTCCCCGGCACCATCCCTTGCAGGGTCCTTGCATGCTCCTCCCAGGCTCCATCCCTTGTGGGGTCCCTGCACAGGCAGGCAGCCCCACAGCACCAGTGGTCCATCCCGCCACAGGTCTGTGCCCGGTGACGCGCCGTGCCATCGGGTACCTGCTGTCCAAGAATGGCACTGGCAACGCAGTGGCCATCGTCATCGGCGGCGCGGCTGAGTCGCTCTCCTGCCGCCCTGGTGTCACCACGCTCATCCTGAAGAACCGCAAGGGCTTTGTCCGCATGGCCCTGCAGCACGGGTGGGTCACAGGCACCACTGCCACCACGGGGGCTCAGGGGGCCCAGAATGCCATCACCATGCACCATGTTCCCTCCACAGGGCCTACCTCGTCCCCTCCTTCTCTTTCGGGGAGAACGACCTCTTCCGCCAAGTGGTCTTTGAGGAGGGCACCTGGATGAGGAGCATCCAGCAGCGCTTCCAGAAGATGATGGGCTTCGCTCCCTGCGTCTTCTATGGCCGGGGTCTCACCTCCGTCCGGTCCCTGGGCTTCCTCCCCTACGCCAGACCCATCACCACCGTGGGTGAGCATCGCCCGCTGGGGCAGAGGGGACCCCAGAAAGTGGAGGGAGGAGGACACCCCACAATGGGTGGTGGCGGTGGTGGAAAACACTCAGCTCATGTCCCCGATGAGCCAAGCGCGTCCTTGCACCATGGGCCTGACCTTCTCTGAGATATGGTTTAGACTCGATCTCAAAGGTCTTTTCCAACCAAGCGATTCTATGATTCCTCCCCTGCTGGCAGTGGGGGAGCCAGTGATGGTGCCCAAGATCGAGGACCCGAGCAGCGAGACGGTGGACATGTACCACGAGATGTACATCCGCTCCCTGCTCAAGCTCTTCAACGAGAACAAGACCAAGTACGGCCTGTCAGAGACGGACGAGCTGCGCATCCTCTGAGCGTGACTGGCGCCGGCGGCCAGATCCTGGCTCACAAGGGCCCTTGGCTCTTGTGGGTGGGGATTTCAGCCGGCCCGGCACAGGGAACACATGGGGGATGGTCCCCGCTCCGGCCCTTGGCTCCTCTGACTGAAAAGTCCGAGTGGGAGGTGGGAGGAGAGGAGGAAGCGAGGGGTGGTGGAGATTGGGAGTCTCCCTTGAAAGGGGTTCGGATGGACTGTGGGTGGCACAGCCGTCCCCGAGCATGCAGGGCTGATGTGGGGGGCTGGTGCAAGGCTGGGGGCCAGCGATGGGCACCATCCTCCCAAGACAACCAGGAGACCAAGAGCGAGGGGGTGTCACAGGAGGAGGCAACGAGAGGGGCTCTTTGGGGTGGTGTCCTGACAGTGAGTGGGACTGAGCTGGGGAGGGGGGACACTCCCGGACTTGGGGACCTGTGGAAGTGCCTCCAGCTGGGACCGCGTGGCACTGGGCAAGGGTGGGTGTTGCTCTGGCCCCAGAAGAGCCTTTTCCGCTGCCTCTACCCAATACAGATTTCCAACCCCCTCGTTGCTGCCTGTGTGTGCTGGGGAGCAGCCATCCCCCCGTGCTCCCCATGTGGGTGGACCTGCCAACCACCCGTGTCCCCTCCCTGGCCATCCCCATCTCCAGAGATGGGACCATGCTTGGTGGGACCCTTGCACCTTTTGGGTGCAACCGGTCAACTCCGGGTCCACCTGTACCACGTCAGAGATAAGGAGAGGTGAGAAGCCACGGCTGCTGCTACCGGGTTAGTTGGGTTAGGAGGAACATCTTCTGTCTCTGCCTTCAGCTCAGTGGTGGGTGAGGGGCTCTGTGGGTACCATCGCCCCATGGGATGGGGATGCGGGGCTGGGATGTGGCATCCCTGGGGCCTTTTCCCACCTCGGGTGACCTGGGCAGCTCCTGGTGGGACGTGGCTGTGTGGTTGGTGCCCCATGGCCATGGCTGGGGGGACGCCCCGATGATGTTATGGGCTTCCTTTCCCCATGCTGGGAGGACTCACGGGAGAAGCTCCTCCTGGGGGTCCTTGTGGCAGGGACAGCCCTGTCCCAGCCGTCCCCGGGCTGGCGTGGGAGCGTTGGCAGCGCCGATAGCCATCGCTGCCCCCTCCTCTCTGCGCAGGCCCTTGGTCAAACAAACGGGCTGTGTAAACATTTGGAAAGCAAACACCCATAAAGGCAGATTCACGGGGACTCTCCCACCACCCCGGGTGGCACCGCGCTGGCCCCCCCACCCCGAACCTGCCCTGCTGGCTTCTCTTTGCTCTCAAATGCTTTCTGGGGTGAGGGTGAGCATCTCGTCCCTCTTCCTTCTGCTGGGAGAGAAACTGGTCTGGGCGTAGAGAAAGGGGAAGGGGCTTTATTAGGGGATGAGGGGCAGCAAATGCCCCGTGCCGGGTCCCTCCCCGCCTCTCCCAAGGCCAGCGGGGTGACAGGGACATCCCTGAGAGCCTTCGCCAGGCACACAGGGGCCCAGGTTGGGTTTGATCCCACATCACCATCGAGCAGACTGGAAGGGCTGTGTGTGCCCAGGGAGGAACCTGTGTTCCTTCTCTCTAGAGACCTGTCAGCCCCCACGTGTCCCCCAGCGCACCAGGGGATGGGGTGCCAGCCTGCCTCCCCAGAAATGGCTTTCTCAGCATCCTTCCCTCTCCCACGGGCTGCTCTGCTCCAAGTGGCACCAGCACCCTCCTCCCACAGCATCCTGGGTGAGGACCGGGACAGCCCCACGGCCACCAGTCCTCAATGATCTGTGCCCTCGCAGAGGCTGGGCAGGTTGGGGACCTGGGGGTGCCCACACGGAGCCTGGATGGGCTGCAACTTGGGGAGACCAGGACTGAGGTTACTGGAACCCGTTTTGGCCTCTCAGCACCCGCCTCCGCTCCGTGCTGTTCCTGTCTGAGTGTCACTGGCAGCGTGGCTGTCACCCAGGGCATCGTCTGTGGAGGGGGACACCAGGGCCAGGTCACACGTGGGCACAGGCCGGAGGCGCTGGGCTGGCCCCCGGCGCATCAACCCCCGGTACTTGTCCCCAGCCATGAAGTACAAGATTGGGTCGAGGCAGCTGTTGATGCTGGCCAGGGGCCGAGTGATCTTGTAGGTGAAGTTGATGATGTTGAGGGTCTGGCAGTCAGCTTGGAAGTAGCGAGAGGTGTAGTAGATGGTCCGGGTGATGTGGAAGGGCACGAAGCAGATGGCAAAGACTGTGAGCACGATGATGATCATCTTGATGGAGCGTTTCTTGTAGGAGGGCATTCTGGGACCAGAGCTGAAGAAACTGGACTTACAGAGTCTCTTGGCCATCAGGCAGTAGCACAGGACGATCACCAGGAAGGGAACTCCGAAGAGGAGGGCCATGACGGAGGAGCTGTAGTGCACGTAATGGTCGAACTCCTCAGGCTTGGTGGTGTCGTGGCACAGGGTGCTGTTGCCCCTGGAGCTGGTGGTGACAAAGATGAGGTTGGGGATGAGACAGATGATGACGACAAGCCAGGCGCCCACACAAATGATGCGGGCGTGCTTGGTCTTCACCCATTTCAGGGAGCGGATGGGGTGGCAGATGCCTACGTAGCGGTGGACGCTGATGCACGTCAGGAAGAGGATGCTGCTGTAGAGGTTCGCGTAAAAGAGGAAGCGCACGATCTTGCAGAGCCATTTCCCAAAGGGCCAGTTGTTGCGGTCGGCGTAATAGTAGACCAAGGTGGGGAGGGAGAGGACGTAGAGCGTGTCAGAGACGGCCAGGTTGAACATGTAGGTAGTGGTGGCATTCCAGGGCCTCATCTTGGAGATGAACATCCACAGGGCCCAGGAGTTGAGGAGCAGCCCCACCACGAAGACGATGCTGTAGGAGACGGGCAGCAGGATGAACTTGAACTCCTCATTGAAGACGCACTTTGACTCCACCACCGCGGTGGTGTTTCCTCCTGGCCAGGGAGCTGCTGTTGGTGTCCACGGGGCAACTGGGAACGTCCTCACTGAAGTGGCCATGTTCTCCAAGCCAGATCTAGGGGAGCAGTTAATAAAAGCACATTAGTTGTTGATCCCGACCGTTGTCAGGCACAAAGTGTGGAAGGGAGCCAAAGATGCCAGATTTTTTTCCCCCTCCAGGAGCTCCGGCCACTTTGATGATTCTCTGTTTTTTCTCAGCTCGCGCGTTGGGGCCTCGTGGGGAGCTGGGGGGAAGTGGTTTGACAAATCCTCCCCTCCACAGCCCCCGCAATGACACCCATTAATCATCTCTTTGAGTGACCCCAGCGCCGCGTGGAGCCGGGAAGCGTGCCTGAGACACAGGACCACGCCGGCCCCGGCGGGCAGCAGCCCCACGGCGCGCCGAACAATGAGACCTTGATGAGCAACAGCAGCCCCGGCCGGTGCCAGCGCAGCCTCTTGGAAGCCGACTCAGCCTAATTGGCACCATCCTGACAATGCTGCCCATCCCAGAGGGCTCCTTGACAGAAGAAAGGCGAGAGGAGAAGAAAGGCTTGTCTGGGGAACTATTATGGCCTGGAGAAATCCTCGGGGGGCTGTTCAAGGAGCCTTTGGGAGAGAGCATCCCTGGACAGCGAGGGGCCTCCAGCTGCAGGGTATTCGCCATAGGAGAGGGATGATCTAAGCCCTGTGGAGAGGAGCTGCGCCAGAGCCAAGGCGCAGCCCGAGACTGTGCAAGGTCACAAGTTTTCCCTCACAGGCTGTTAGGATCAAAGGCTGGAATCTGCATCCTCCGTACAAATCTGGCCCTGGGGGTGAGGCGTGAGGGTGAGCTGTCAAAGGGTTGTGTTCACCTCTTCAGATGTCTTATGTTCAGAGCCCACTCCTCCACAAGGAAGAAGGAGGTTCAGCCACCAACATGGTGTCCAGCAAAGGACCAGCAAAGGCTGCCTGCACCTTGGTCCTTCCTTGCCCACAACCGTCACTGGAAGTGTGATTTTGGAGTGACTGCTTCTGCCAGCCAAGGATGGATGCTTGGGTGAGTAACCTGGGAGCAGGAGCACCTGCTGTGCTGCTGGCAGAGACAAGGGTGCAGCCAAGAGCCTTGTCTGATGGAGGCAGCACTGGTGCGTCTCCAGTTTCTCTTGGTCCAGAGCTCACCCAGGAGGTGACAGGTACAGGGAGGACCTGGGACAGAACAGGAGAGGAGCTGGGACTGGGGAAGATGATGCACTTTCGTGGGATGCTGGTGTTGGCGGTACAAGCTGGAAGGCAGCATCCTCTCGGGTTCCTTCACCCCGTGACTCCTTCATCCCTTGACTCCTTCCTCATCCCTGTCCTGTTTTCCTTTGCCACCGAGATGCGCAGCCTGACGCAGGGGGTACGTGGGCTGCGGAGGGTGTAGCCACGCATCAGCTGAGCTGCAAGCCCTCTTTCCCCCTTCTTCCTGCAGAGCCTCGCCCAGAGACATCCTTGAGTTTACAGAGATGATCATAAATGAATCAGCAGGCAGATGGGCAGGCGGGTGGCCGTGGGACCGGCCCCTCGGCACCGCACGCACCTCCGTGCTCTGTTTGAGTTGTGGGCTGAGCTGTAGCTTTGGGCTCACATCAAACACCCTGCAGTTCCCTTCCCGCGGTGGCCAGCGCAGGCAGGTGCCTGGCTTTATTACAGGGATGAGTTCAGAGAGCAACAGGCAGGTCCTATCAAACATTAACAGTGGGAAGAACGTGTTGTTTTCCCAGAATCAGGAGGGAAAAGCCTGAGCCTCCGAGCACCAGTGCCAGCGGTGGCCCCGTGGGACTGGCTCTGCTGGCAGGAACGCTGCACTGGTCACGCTGGTTCCAGCCCAGCAGCTGCATCTCCCCAGGCTGCAGCACTGCCAAGGGCACGAGGCAGCAGGAGACTTGTTTTCCTCTTCCAGCCTCTGAGTGCAAGTGCGCATGAAGCCTTCAGCCCAAGCAGAGGTGCCGCAGGATCCAGTGACCAAAGCCAATGCCCATCACACAGGTCATCAGCCAAGAGCTGGAGAAGCCAATAAATGAAAAAATAATAGTCTAACGTTAGGAGTGCATAAAGAAAAATGCTGAGCAGCAGCGAGGTGCCGGAGCACGGGGAGAGTGCAGGTATCGTGGTTTCTGGTGCTGATAAAGCCTGAGCAGGGTCAGCACACAGCAGTGTGATTTAACCATTCATGGGCAAGGTTCCTCTGGGGTAACCACCAAAAATAACAATGCAAAAGGAGGTGACATTTGGCAAGGTTTATCTCACCAGGTTTCCTGCTTCCTCATCTTAGTCACAATCAAAATCAGTGGTTTGGATTCCTGATTCACATCAGTCCACCCCGAGGACACGTCACCACCAAGCCTGTTCCTGCTCCTCACTGACGTCCCCTGCAAGGCTCTCCTTGGCCACGGCCTCTCCAGCGTGGGCTTTGCGAGGAGGGACCAACCGCAGCCACGGTGAGGGCTGAGCCAAGCGTTCGGGCTCGCTGCCGGAGCAGGGTTGGAGGCTCTGCAGGGGAAGCACGGGGAGCTGGGGAGGTGATGCCCACTCCTCTCACCTCTGTTTTGTGGATGCACGAGGGATGAGATGCTGGGAAATCCCTTGCCCAGGGCAAGCACATCCCTGTGGGATGGTGCCCGCGGGCTGGTGCCTGCACATGTCCTGGGTGGCAGCAAGGGAGCCGGTGGCTGCCCTGGCCCAGGATGCTCTGGCAGCTGCCTGAGACTGCCTGCCCTGGGCATTCATAGGGGCATTGGAAAGGCACCAAGGGAATGAATGAACGGGGCAGCACCAAAGGCAGACTCTGCCTTGGAGCCAAAGTCCTGCAGACTGGCCGGACCGATGGTGGGTCAGGATGGTGGTGTGACAGGCAGGAGCTTCGGAGAGGGGACAACAGAGCAGATTGTGGAGGTGAGCAAGCAGCCGCCGTGGGCCGTGGGGCTGGGTGAGCCTGGGACTGGAGCACAGGGAAAACGGGGCTTTTCTTCTCGCCTGAGCTCTTGGAAATTACAAAACAAGGGGAAATTATGCAAAACATCCTGCAGAAGGACCCTTGTCCCTAATCGCCACGTGGTTGGTGCAGCCAAAGCCCCGGCACAAGGGGAGCATGACCTAATTTCTTTCAGATCCTTCCCTTCGAGCTGCAAGAGCAGCCAAAACACGATCTGCCTGCACTGCCCGGGCACCAGCACCTCCTCCTCAGGGACGCCAGCGGGGTCGGGTGCTTCCCTTGCTGCCCACCACGTCCCCTGCTCCGAGGTGAAGCCTCTGTCTCAATGGGGTGCGAGGTGAGGGTTTCCTTTCACCCGTGGGTGGGCTCTCCCTGTCCCTGCAGCTCCCGGGGAAGCGCAGGAGCCCGTGGCATCACGTGGAGCTGCGGCAGCACAAGGGCAGCTTCAGCTTGTGAGGAGACAATGATTTGGGGGCTGGAGAGGCAGAGGACAGAGAGGAGGTGGCCACGTTGGCAAGGATGAAGGCCTTCAGTGATGGAGGAAGGCAGTGGTGTGCTGGGAAGAGGATGCACAGAGAGATTTCAGGATGGTGGAAGGATGGGGAGACCTGGGTGACCCTCACCCTGTGCTCACCCAGCCCTAGGGACTCCACCTCCATCCCTTGAGGGACCAAAGCTGCTCCCCACAGGGCACCCCAGAGTCTGGCTGAGTTTGCATGGCCATGGCACAGCCATGGTGGACCTGTCCCAGCTGCTGCCCCCCCCAGGTGGCACAGAACACCCTGCTCACCTGCGGTCCTGGGTAGCTCTCAGGAGCGGGGTACCCCGAGGCAGCGCCCATGCCCCATGGGGCTGGAGGCCATGCCAGTGGGGCTGTGCTCTGCTGTCTGTGCCCACTCCTGCTGTCCCGCGGCCGGGAGCAAAGTGCCCGGGAGAGGCAGGGCTGGAGGCGGGCGGAGGCGGGGGCAGGAGACAGAGCTGGCAATGCCCTGTGCCCACATCCCTGCCCACCCCAAGGGCTGCCGCAGGGCTCAGCGCTGCTGCACACGCTTCCCATCCATCGCCCTCGTGGGCTTTGGGCCAGCGGCAGCCCCAGCAGCAGCCCCCCAGACTTGAGATGTGTTGGCTTCACCCATGGGGCCATGGCCCTTTGCCCGTGGAGGCCAAGGACCCTTGGCCATGGGGACCATGGCTGCTGGCTCATAGGGACCAAAGCCCCTTACTCATAGGGGCCACAATCCCTCATTGATGGGGACCATTGGTCCCTCAAGAGCAAAGGCGATGACCCTTGGTCTGTGGCGACCACATCCCCCTGCCCACGGGGACTTCAGCCCCTCGTTCATGAGGACCATGGTCCCTCAACCACAAGGGCCACGACTCCAGGTCTGTGGGGACCACATCCCCCTGCCCATGGGGACCTCAGCCCCTCATTTATGGAGTCCATGGTCCCTCAACCACAGGGGCCACAGCCCTCGTCTATGGGGACCCCAGGCCCTGCCCATGGGGACCACGGCCCCTCAGCCAGCCCAGGGCAGCCTCCCTGCTCCTCTGGGACCACAAGGGTGCCAGCAGTGCCTGCACCCCATGGCACTGCCCTGCTGGCACCCCAGCCCTGTGGGGCAATCCTGGGGACAAAGGTGGCCACTGCCACCTTGAGGCGAGCCTGGGCATAGTGTCCCCAAAAGTGGGGCCACCTCGGTGCCACAGCAGCCAGGGCCTTACCGGAGAGGGTATTCCTTTCTTTGGGGGGAGCGTGTGCCCCCGCTGCCTGCGGAGCCGCTCCTGGCCTGGGGGAGCACGCAGGGTGCTGTGAGGCAAACGGGGTGAATGGTGCACCCCAAGATGGGGGGGCTGCGGGCGAGAGCAGCCCAGCTCAGGGGGGAGCAGTGCGGGGAAGCTCAGCCACAGGGGACTCAAGGTTGAGTGGGCACAGCCAACACCTTTGGGGGTAACGGTGGCACTGCAAGCACTCAGGCAGAGCCAGCCCAGCCCAGTGTGGAGCCACACGGGACTCCGGGTGAGGGCAGCCTCGAGGATCAGGGTTTGCAGGGTCCCAGTAAAACAGGGGAAGGTGGTGGCAACGCTCCTGGAGCAGCCAAGGCACTGGGAGCCAGTGCTCTCCCCACCCAGCTTAACCAGCTTGGCATGGCACGGTCCCTCCTTGCCCCTGCCCAGAAGCAGGCGTTGCACACGCGCACCCCAGCGTCCCTGAGACTTTATTCTGGATGGGGAGAGCAAGGAGGACCTTCACAAGGAAAAGGCACCGCAGGCTCAGGAGGGGCTGCTGTAGGAGTAGTCCTCTGGGAATGTCATCTGCCAGGGCTGAGCCTGGGCAGGAGGGAGCGGCCAGCGAGGCCAAAGGCACATGGTGCACGGGGCTGGGGTGGCTGCAGGTGCCACTGTGCCCACGCAGGCTGCACGGCGGCTGCCTGAAGAGGCTGAGCCTCAAGGTCCAAAGCTCCCAGCGATCCCCACTTTCCAAGTGGCCTCAGCGTCTCCCATGTCCACCATCCCTCCTTGCTGCTGTAGCTCAGCATGGTCCTTCCATCGCTTTGGTGAGGGAGGATGGAGACAGACAGCAAGACCCAGAGAGGGTCCATCCCGATAGCCGCAAGGGCTTCCTGAGGCTTTCACACCGAGGAACACCTGTCTCTCACTGGTGAGGCCAGACAGGTTGGGAGTGTAGCTGATAGTTCCAGCCATGGGTGCCCAGTCCTGCTTGGCAGCTCTGCCCACGCCGGGCGCTCCGCAGAGGAGAGCACACACAGGTTCTAGAGCCCTGACTATGTGCTGGGTCCATGGTCGGGTCTCCATGGCATGTTCACCGTGGTGCCCTCACCGAGCTTGCTGTGGATGAACCGGGCATGGACAGGGCTGAGCACCCCGGCCCACAGCAGGCCCCGCTCCGTGACGTCTCTGTACGTGGGACAAGGGGAGCGAGGAGCCCACGCAGCCCTTGGGCATCCATGGAGACATAGGGGCTTGGTATCCTCCTGCCCCTGCCCTGCCACATCCCGACCCCAAGGCTCACTTCTCCTCCCCTTTGGGGTTCAGGGCTCTGCCAAGGACCCTGATGTCACAGGAACTGGCCCATACAGTGCCCCCCTTTCTGAGTTCCAGGGGTTTGGGGTACCTGAAGATCTCCAAGTGGTCCCAGCTGTGTTCCTGCTGCAAGCCGAGGTGGCCAGGGCACCCAACACCGTGGGAGTGCTCGCCCCTGTCGTGGGGCCACTGGGGAAAGAAGAACAAGGACATGCCAGCAGCATCACGCCAGGACCACGAAGTCCCCACCTTCATGTCCTCACCCCGCGTGAACTGGGCATATTACTGCTCCTCCACGTCCCACTGCCTGTGCTGCGGTGGCTCCACCGGGCACAGCACTGCCACGGGGATGGGATCCCTCCTCTGCTGGTGGTCCCCTCTCCTCCCTGAGCTCCCTGGCTGAGATCCAGAGCCCCATGGTGACCACAGTCGTACCTCTCTGGGGTGGCTGTGTTGGCGAGCATCCGGCATGCACCTTGGCACCTCCCGGTATGGCCTTGTGGGGTGTTCCAGGGCGCTGTGGGTCTGATGCAGCAGGGTCTTCGGGCTGTCTCCTCTGCGCTCGGGGGATGCCCGGTCCAGCTGGCTCAGGTACGTGGCCATGTGCAGTGCCGTCAGCGAGCAGTCGCCCACCCCGGGCACATCCCTCACCAGGATGGCTGATTTGGGTCTCTTCTGCTGGCCCCCACCGGGGGGGCTGAGGGATGGACCCCCTGGCACACAGCGGGGCCGGCCATCCGACCGCTCCTCCTCTGAGGGCGAAGGGACCCGCGCCCCAAGGGGGCTGCGGTGTCGCTGGCCCCAGACCGGACTCTCCACTTGGTTCTCATGGGCTTCACCAGACCCTGGTGCCCACATGACACCCTCGAAGATGAAGTAGGCTGGGTTGGTGTAGCTGGCAGCCGGCTCCGGGAGGCTGCGGGGACGGCTCCTGGGAAGCAGAGCGGGAGAGGGCTCAGCATCATTAGACATTAGGAAAAAATTTAGACATTAAGAAGAAATTCTTCACCATGAGGGTGGGGAGGCCCTGGCCCAGGGTGCCCAGAGCAGTGGTGGCTGCCCCATCCTTGGAGGTGTTCAAGGCCAGGTTGGATGGGGCTTGGAGCCCCCTGGTCCGGTGGGAGGTGTCCCTGCCCATGGCAGGGGGTGGCACCGGATGGGCTTTGAGGTCCCTTCCAACCCAAACCATTCTAGGATTCTATGATCACCCCACGGTGGGAGAGGGCTCAGCATCACCGCACGGCTGGTGCCCATGGTGGGGCTGAGCCCAGCTGGGTACCTGAGGTGCTGCAGGGGTGGCTTGGGGCACGGCGGGGAGTCTGCTGCCGGCTCGGCGTCCTCCTCCTCAAAGCTGATCCACTCTGCAGAGGCACCAAAGTCTGTCCTGCCCAAACCGGGCATCACACAGCACTGTCCAGGAGGGCAGTGCGGGCATGGGCAGCTCTTGGCCACACCATGTCTGAGCATGGCCTTAAGCCCCCTTGCCCAAGACCATGGGAGGGGGCTGGCATGTGCCCCCCATTTACCATAGAGCCTCTCACGGGTGCTGCGCCTGTCCTTGGGGACCCGGACCTTCATCCAGCCTCGCATGGAGCCCGTCTCCTCGCCACGGTGGAAGAGGAAGGTCTCAAATTGCTGGGCCATGCTGCCAATCATGGACCTCATCGCGATGCAGCACTCGCCTGCAGGCACAGCATGCGCTGGCATTAGCCCTCCCTGGCAGCCCCCCATGTGCAGTGGCATCCCGGAGCACAGTAGGTGCCAGGGTCTCCTCTGCCAAGCTCCAGCTGCCCTCATGCCACCATCCTGCACGCACCATAGGACTCGCAGCTCTCCATGCCCTTGACGCTGAGGAGCAGGTGCTGGTCCCCCAGGTACTCCAGGTCTGGCAGGATGGGGTTCAGCTGCACATGGAGAAAGGGGTGCTTGGAGGGTGTTGCAGGGCAGGGTGGCACAGGGGTGGCTCTGTCCCGGGGGGACAGTGACAGCCCCTGGCACCCCTTGGGACTTGGGGTGCAGAGCCGGTGAGAGGGATGGGGAAGAGGAGGGAGGAAGATGCTCAAGGGAGACAGCAAGCGGGATGAGGAAGAGAAAGGAGAAGGATGCTCAAAGGAGACAGCAGGAGGGATGGGGAAAAGGAGGGAGCAGGATGCTCCCCCAGTTCATACCACGGGCAGATGCTTTGCAGCCCAGCCCAGCTTGAGGAAGCCGGGGATGTCACAGCTCTGGGAGGTGTTCTCCCCACTCCGCTGAGCCTCTGCCAGGGGGAAGAGAGGGGGGCACAGCTCCAGGTGGAGCCGGCTCACCCCCACGGCGCAGCCCCAGCACCCCAGCCTTGTGGGGCCACCTCACCCTCCAGGCAGGAGGAGTGAAACTCGATGTAGCACTTGCTGTGGCTGGCGGTTTTGACGATCACCTCGATGCTCTCCCACTCGATGCAGGCCAGGGGCTCGGGGTCCGAGCCGGGAGCTGTGGGCAGGCACTGGTGGATTGGTGTGCACTGGGCGAGCCAGGGGTCACCCCAAACTGGGCACCAGAGGTGACAGACCCCAACCCCTTACCCTTCTTGGGCACAAACTGCGATGTCACTCCCACCTCAAAGGTGGCGAAGACAGGCGAGTGGTCGCTGGTCACGATGTCGTCGGTGCAGCCTGGGTGGTGGGAAGGGGCAGCTGCATGACAGTCCCTGAGCCCCGGGGTCCTGGGCAGTGCTGGCCATCCCTGCTCCCCCAGCCTTGGGGTCTCACTCACCGTAGGAATTGCAGACCACGTGTGTCTCCGGGTGTGACTTCCACAGGATGCGGTCACACCATGAGGGGACATTGATCCTCATCTAAAGATGGGAAAAGCAGCCGGATTCTGGTTCCCTCCAGCCCAGAAAAGCACCCCAAAAAGTGAGCTCCCTCCTGCCTGGACCCCTTTGGGGAGGGAATGGGCTGGCAAAGGTGTGGGGGCTGAGCACCACCACACAGCTCCCCACACCATCCAAGCCTGCTGTCCCCATCCCTCGGAGATGTCCTGCAGCTCAGCTGGAGGCTCCAGAACTCACCCCTGTGGGCTTGAACTTCTGCCACATGTAGCTGTCTCGGGAACCACGCTCATACCGGTACGTGGGTGGGAAGGAGATGTCACCCTCGCCTGGGAACCAAGACACGGAGGTGGCACAGGGTTAATGTCCCTGTCTGTTCCCACAGCTGCAACCAGCCATGGGGGGGCATGGTCCCCATCTGGGGCTCATGCCAACAGCTGGCACCCCCAGCCAGCCCTGCAGCGACAGGCTCTGACTGTCCCCATGCTTGCGTGCTTCCGGGGACACAGAGCTCCAGGATGGTGCACATTAAGGTCTCCCGGGCTTTTGGCGCTTCATATGGGGCTGTGCCAGGACAGGGCATCGTCATGTGGCAGAGGTGGCACAGGGAGAGGGCTGCAGGGAGCAAGGAGTGGTGCCCCTGCCCTCGCACTCACTGAATCGCAGGAACACCTTGTTCTTTTCCCGCTCCAGGTTGAGCTGGTCAACAGCCAGGAGAGCTTCAAACTCTTTCTTAGTTAAGTGGGCGAGGATGTCCTGCGCCGGGGCAGGAAGGCACGGTGAGCCCTGGGTCCTCACATGCCTACAGCTGCACTAGCGCTGCCACCAGCATGCCACCATCCCCAGCACCGGTGCCTGTGGGATCCCACCTGCACATCCATGTCCAGGCGGTAGTTGAGGTCCCCGAACCAGAAGAGGTGGTTGAAGCGCAGGGTGAGGTCGAAGGCGCTGAGCCGCTTGTCACCCAGGACCAGGGAGCGCAGGATATCGCTGTAGTTCTGGTTACGCCTGTGAGGAGGACACCAGCATAGCATGAACCTTCCTGGGGACACCTCACCCTCATCGTGCCCCTGCCAGGTGGGGACAGAAGGGGGACAGAGACAGCCTCACAGCCCTCCAGGGTTCCTCCAGCCCTGTGAGACACCCACCTGCCCCAGCACAGCTTCCTCACCCCAACCCCTCTATCACCTGTGGGTTTTCTCGCTGCCTGAGGCCAGGTGGCAGTTGATGAAGCCGAAGGATGTCCCATTGAAAAGGAAGGAGACGCCCACAGCTCCCTTGTTCCCTGCAGGGATGGGCCATGCACTGAGCTCCAGGGAGGCTCAGAGGTCCTGGGATGCCCCCCCGGATCCAGGGCATCCCCCCACCCCATCTCTACCCAGCGTGTTGGCGATCCCGGTTTTCACACTGGAGGTGTGGACGTGGCTGATGCGCCGCTCGTGCTCAGGCTTCACCAGCACCACGATCTTGATGCTCCAGAGGCATTGCAGGGCGACCTGTGGGGGAGCGGGGGGTCAGCCTGCCTGCCCCCCGCATCACCCCACGGCTGAGCACGGCGGGGACGGAGAAACAGCAAGGTCAGCCAACCCATCCCTGAAAGGTGGCTCCTGGGGTCCACCAGGCATAAGGGGTTCCCTGGGCTGGATTTGGGGTGGGACAGGAGCCAGGGTTGGAGGTAAGAGCCCTGGGATGTGGCTGTAGCCAGCTCAGCACCGGGTGCCCCCCTCAGGCACAGCCAGAGGGGTCCAGGCTGCGCCCCGCCATTACCACTCGGTAGTCGATGGCCATCAGGGTCTTCAAAGACGCACGGAGGAACTCGACCCACTCACGGTCACCCAGAGAATTCTCCTGGGTGCCGATAACGTAGATGTCGTGGGGGATGCAGGCGGTGGTCTCATCCTGTGTGTGCCCCAAGCCCCTCGAGGTCAGCCAGGAAGCCAGGGAGCGGGGTGGCGGCGTGCTGCCTGCGGGCAGGGGACAGCAAATCACACAGGGGACAGCACGCCAGCTCCTCGAGCTCCTCTCCAACCCCAGACACTACACATCTCCAGGAGCCGCCAGGGATGGGGAACACCATGCCAGACCCAGGAGCAGGAGCATCCCAGACTGATGCAGGATTTACTGCTACCACCTGGAACCCTCCCTGTACCGCAGCTCCTCCGTTTCCCTGACAGCCACAAGGTGAGTGGATCACGATGGGAGAGACAAACCCAAAAGCAGCCAGGTCAGGGTCTTCTCCTGCCTGCTCCTCACACCAAAGGCCAGGTCAGATCTCAGGCTTCCTGGGGCAGCTCCCTGCAGCCCTCACGTATCAAAACCTATTCAAGCTCACAACAAGCCATGACAGCCTTCCAGGACAAGGCCACCTTATCCTGGCTCCTTACCCATGTTCCACGTCCCGATGTACACCGAGATGAGGTCAGGCTCATCCAGGTTGGAGTGCTGGATCTTCATCAGCTGTAGCAGCTGGCAAAAGGCCTCTCGCTTCTGCGGGACGATACAGGTGTCTTAGGGCAGCCAGGAGCCAGGTTGGGGGGCTGTCACCCCCAGGTGCAGGAGATGGCTCACAGGGTTGGTCTGAACCCCAAGACCACCCAATTGCTGCATCCCTACTCAATGGATCTGCACCCCCTGGGACACCCAGCGGGTGCAGCTGCTGCCGCTTACCCGTGCGCTGGGGAAGACGAAGTCTCTGCTCAGGCTCTTCTGTGGCTCCCGGTCGTACACCAGCCTCACCTTGGTCTGCACACTCTGGTATTTGATCAGCTGCAGGACTGAACACCAGATAAGAGGGGGACAACAGTGGCATCTCCCTCCTGCCATGGGGGCCAGCAGGCAGCGTGGGGTGGGGGCTCAGGGTGTGACTGGCTCTGCAGCCCACCACCCTGGCATGGGGCTTGCACCAGGGAACCCCATGACCCTGCAGCACCCCATCAGTGCGGGGTAAGCAGCCCCTTACTCTTGTCTTGCGGGATGTTCTCCTCTGGGGATCCGCTGCCCCGCTTCGTGATGGCCACCATGCCCGCCTCCACGTCCACCGTCAGGGTTGCCCGCTGTGACTTGCCCATCTTCACCTGCAGACAGGGACATGGGTCCTGGTTGGCCCCATACCCTCCCTGTCTGAGCAGGGACACCGCAGCCCCGCTGCGCCCTCACCTCGAAGCTCTGCACGGCCAGCGGCTTGGCAGCCGGCAGTGGGGCTGCCTCCACACTGGGCAGTGCCAGGTTGTGCCTCGACACAGTCTCCTGCAGTGACTTCAGCACCTGCCAGAGAGATGGGCACTGGTCTGGGGACACTGGGATAACTGGGAGCCCTGGGCACCCTGCACCAGCCCATGCTGCCCCGAGAGGTGCCCCAGGGCTTGCTGTAGTGGAGGGTTTAATTGGGGTGAGGGGTTTGCAGGAGCAGAGGGAGGCTCCCCAGTGCAGGGTGTCGGCAGAGCCGGGCAGCGGCTGTGGTTTAGCAGCCCCTACACCCAGATGGGCATCTCCAGCCTGGAATCGTGGACAGGCAGGCACCTTCTTCTCCAGTGAGGAGAGGAGATGATTGACAGTAGATATCTTGTTGAGGAGCAGCTCAAGATCTGGATCACTGGTCAGGAGACCCTGAGGGGAAGGATGGACACTTTTGGAGCACTGCAGGATCAGCAGACCAGTGGGTTCCTCCCTGTGGGTTCAGGCTGCACCCCGAAACATGGGGGACCCCTGGGGCTTGGCAGGGGAAGCAGCGTCGCCCCATCACCACATCCTGGAGTGTGCACAGAAATGAGTCCCTGCTTGTCTTCAGGCACAGGGAGCCAGGTCCCCTCCACAGGGAGCACCATGGGATGTGCAGCACCTTTGGGCGCCAACAGACACCAAAACCACCCTGACCACCACCGCTGCAGACCAGCTGCACCCAGCTATGCACCAGGGTGCCACGGGTGGTGGGAGGCTTCGATGGCCTGAGGGATCTCACCTGCTCCCTGGTTGGGCTGCGAGGGGACATGGGGGGATCAAACACCTTGGCCAGTGTCTCCAGACCTGCCAGCGTGAAGTCAATCTCACTGCAGAGGAGAGGAGCAGGTGAGAGCATCTCCCAGGCCTTGGTGGCAATGCTTGGCCACCATGAAGGGGACAGGGATGAGGTGGGTGGACCAGAGGGTGTGTGTGTCCCCAACCCTGCTGCTCCTGGCCACTTGCCTGTGCAGCGCCCGGCAGGCGGTGACAAGCGCGGTGCTGAGGTGCCGCAGCTGTGGGTGCCCGTGCCGCAATGCCTCCAGGTCCAGCTGCAAGTGGTGGTTCAGGTACTCTGCCATGAAGCCCATGAAGTCGCTTGCTGGGCTGCAAGGTCGGGTGGGCATCACTGGCAAGTTCCCCTCCCCAGGGAACGCCACTGTCACACAGGAGGGGTGGCCATGTCCACCCCAGCACCCCGGGCTGGGCAGGGTGTGTTACCTGCTGTGCACCTGCTCCTGCAGCCGCTGGTGCAGCTGCTGCGAGATGTGGGTGCGGCTGGCAATGGGAGGGCTGAGCCATGTGCCCACCCTGGATCCCCCAGCCGGACCCGCGGTCGCCGTGTGCCCAGGACCTCGGCTGTCCTCCCCATCTGTGGGCAGAGCACAGTGGGCTCAGCGGGACACCCTCCCTGCTCACAGCCTGGTGTGGCCCCTGCCACCCCTTGCCCGCCTCACCCGAGTCCTCGTCAGCTGCCTGCCTTGCCCGGAGCACAGGGTAGAGCAGGGGTGTCACCAGCCCGTTGTTGGGCTGCTTGTAGGCACCGATCAGGTCGGGGAGGGTGCGGAAGCACTTGGCCTGGATGCCTTGGATGGTCTGGGAAGAAGATGGGGAGAAGAGTGTCAGGTACCGTCCTCTGCCAGGCTGCAGAGCAGCCTGCCATGTAGAGCAGGTCTGTCCCCTAAAACGTGCCCATGGTGAGCTGTGGGGAGCTCAGCCTGGCCCCTCGCAGGGCAAGGAGAGGAGCATGGAGACATCCATCCTGTGCAGCAGAGGATGCTCCCTAGGGACCCTCAGGATGCCCTTTTTTAGGGGGCTAAAAAGGGCAGCTGCAGAGAACTGAGTACCAGGAGAAAACGACACCAAAGAGGGGAAGTCAGGCCAAGCTGGTGGCCAGGAGAGATTTTGCAGGGACAAACGTCGTGGGGATCGGGGCTGCGTGGCCAGGCTGGGGCAGGGGACAGAGGTAGAAAGGGGACAAGTGTTTGGCGGTGCCACCTTGGGTGGGCTGGTGGCAGCCGTGGGGCTGGCAAGTAGGCAGCCTTCCCCGGTGGCCCCGTGCCAAAGGGGTGGCTGCAAAGCGCTCACATCCTGCACTACCAGGTGCTGTGGACAGCTCGTGCAGAAAGCAAACCACACTGCATGCTCGCAGCGCTGCCGACAACGCTGGTGAGGACGGGCAGACACCAACTTTCCGAGTGCTCTGACAGGGAGGTGAGCACCCTGGTGCCTCAGCACCTGCATCCTGCCCACGCCCCAGCTGGCAGCTGGTGGGCCCCCCAGCACTGGCAGTAGCCAGGGCAGGGAAGTGCTCCCCATCAGCAGCCAGGCTTCGGGCACCCACGCTGCACCCACCTGGACAGAGAGCAGCCCCTCATCATCAGGGAGGATGCGGTAGGTATGCACGTGCCGCTGGAACCTGGGAGAGAGCAGACAAGGGGGCCCCCATCACACTCCCCATGACACCATGGGCACGTGGCAGTGTTGATGGGTGCCCAGCACCCAGCCCTGATGCAAACACCCTGTCTTCTCTGCAAAGAGAGGAACTGAGCTCCTGCTGCAGGGAAATAAAAGCATCACCCTCAGCTCTGCATCTGCACCTGTTGGTGGGGGAGGATGTGTAGGATCCCTCTGCCTCCAAACCGCACCCTGCATGCAGTGGGCACGGCACGGGCACAGGACACCAGAGGCTCAGCCAGGTCTCCACCAGCACTCACTGGGGCACCTGCAGCCCTGTAGCTCCAAGGGTTTTCAGCCAGCCAGAACCCAGCAACGTGCTCTGTGCAGCTGCAACAGCATGGTCATACTTGCTCCGAGGCCACTGCTCACCCGTGCCACTGTGCCACTGTCCCATCTCGCCTGAACTCTGACTTGGCGCTGGGATGCTGGCAGAGCTGAGGTCGCGGCTGGCTGAGCCCAGGCTGTGCCCTGCCCCCCCTGCACCCCTCAGCACCCTGTGTTTGCAATTTGTCCCATGTGCCGGGCCAGGCTAGCGTAGGGAAGAGGTGGGCACCCTGCCAAACCCACCAAGGCGCCGCCCCGTGTGCTCCCCACTGCAGACATGTCGCTTCGCTGCAGGAAGGGATGCATGCAGCCAGGACACGGTGCAGGTGGCAGGAAGGGGTGCAGGCAGCAAGAAACTATGCAGGGGACCAGGAAGGGTGCAGGCAGCAAGGACAATTTGGGCAGCAAGGATGGTGTGCAGACAGGGAGGAGGGGATGCAGCCCGCAAATCCTGGCATCTGAGATGCCGTTTGGATGCGGCCACATTGGGACCCGGAGACAGAAGGGAAGTTTATTTTTGCAGGAGGGCGATACAAGTCACCCCCTTTGGTGTTCCCAATGCCAGGCAGGGCTGCTGGCCCAGACCTCTGCCAGCTCCCAAGGACACAGGGTTTTTCCCTGGTCTGACCTGGGATCACCCCAAAATCCCTCCACCAAAGACAGCTGGCACCCCACCGGCATCCCTGAAGAAGGCTTTTCCATGAGGTTTTGCAGTGCCAGGAGCAGCGTGCCCAGAGCAGGAAGAGGGACAGAGGGACCCCAACAAAGGACAGGAGAGAGACAAGGCAGGCAGAGGACTCACAGGAGGCAGAGGGCATATGCCCCCGAGACCGACTCGCTGTCCCGCACCAGGAAGCAGCCGTCGCGCCCAGCCTTGGCCAGCAGCTCCTCTGCCACCACTCGACTGATGTCCCGGTGGTACCAGCTTGCTGTCGCCATCCTCTGAAAGAGCGGGACGCTGCCTGTCGTGCGTCCCTGTCCCAGCAGAGTGGAGCTCAGCAGCGGCCTCTGGCCATGGGGTGGCCCACAGGGTGGGCTGTGGGAGGCAAAGGTGGAGGTGGTGTGGGGGGAACCAGCCCCCCGGTACCCGAGCGAGCTGGTGGCTGTGGAGGTCCCAGCGGGTGACGGGCAGCGGCCCAGGTGATGCTCATGGGGATGGGGCACCCCGGGGCCAGGCAGAGTGGCGGCAGCGGGACATGGGGGGCAGCTGGGCGTCCCGATGCTCCTCAAGGTGGGGGGGCTCCAAGGCTGTGTGGTGCACAGGGTCAGATCAGCGAGCGATCCTTTCCCGTGGCAGCATCACTGCATGCCGCCGCCCCAGCCCGGGGCCCCATCCTGCCCCGGTGCCCGGCGAGGACAGGCCGTCCGGGTGTCCCCGCAGCACGCGGGGGCCCAGCCCCCGCCCCGCGCACTCACCGTCCCTCGCAGACGCGGTGCGGGGCTCCTGTGGCTCTTGCGAGGGGCGGCGGCAGCGAGCCGAGCTTTCGGGGTGCGGACGGGCAGGGGCAGAGCCGCGGTGCCGCAGCGGTGCTCGGGGCTTGCTCCCGCGGGGGGGGCTGGAGCCCCGCCCGGCACTCGCCGGGGCGCAGCGCGGGGTCCCGCAGTCCCCGGCGCCCCCAGCGGCGCCCCCTGGCTCGCTGCCCCGTGCGCCTCGCTCGGCAAAGCGCCGGCCGCGCTCTTCCTCCTTCTCCGCTCTCCCCCCGGCAGCACCGGCCTCCTCGCTCCTCCTCCGGGCCCGCCGCGAGGGCAGGCGTGCGGCCAGGCTGGGCGGGCGCGGCGGGCGGCGGCGCCGGGCCCGAGGCTCTGCCGTCACTCCTGCGTCTTCCCCGGGGCGATGGAGCACGGAGAGCCCCGGCCCTCGGGCAGCGCCCCGGGAAAGGAACCCCCAGCGGCGCGATGGGCTGGGACCGACGGGCTGAGGTTCAACAAGGCCAAGGGCAGAGCCCTCCATCTGGGTCACACCAACCCCGAGCAGCATTTCCAGCCTTGGGGAAGAGTGGCTGGAGAGCTGCCTGGCACAGAAGGACCTGGGGGTGTTGGGTGGCAGCGGCTGAACAGGAGCCAGCAGTGGCCCAGGGGGCCAAGAGGGCCAATGGCATCTTGGTCTGTGCCAGACCCAGCGTGGGCAGCAGGAGCAGGGGGGTGATTGTGCCCCTGTGCTCAGCGCTGGGGAGGGCACCTCGAGTGCTGGGGTCAGTTTGGCCCCCCCACTCCAAGAAGGACACTGAGGGGCTGGAGCGCGTCCAGAGAAGGCAGCGAGGCTGGAGAGGGGCTGGAGAACAAGTCCTGTGAGGAGAGACTGAGGGAGCTGGGGGTGTTCAGCCTGGAGCAGAGGAGGCTGAGGGGAGACCTCATCCCTGTCTGCAACTGCCTGACAGGAGGCTGTGACGGGGTGGGGGCTGGGCTCTGCTCACAAGTGACAGAGATGGGACGAGAGAAAATGGCCACAAGTTGTGCCAGGGGAGGTTTAGACTGGACATCAGGAAGAATTTCTTCACTGAGAGGGTGGTCAGGGATTGGCACAGCTGCCCAGGGAGGGGGAGGAGTCACCATCCCTGGAGGTGTTAAAGAACGGGTGGATGAGCTCCTTAGGGACAGGGTTTAGTGGGGAGACAGGCACAGTTGGACTCGATGACCTCAGAGGTCTCTTCCAACCTTATGGTTCTGTGATTCTATGGATGGCAGCAGGACCCCAAAATGAGTTTGAGGCAGTGGGCAGCGAGCCCTGGGGCCCTTGTACCCACACTGGGGCTGAACTCTGCCCTTGGTCGCCAGCAAAGCAGCATCTTTGTACAGACACAGAGATGCTGTGGGCACCAGGTGACCAAGCAAGCCTGGCACCCACCACGGCATTCAAATCACCCCATCTGTGCATGTTTTGCCAGAAGGGAAGCACAGTTCAGGGGCTCCCAGGATGGGGTTGGGAAGGAGGGAGGCTCTTCCCAGCAGGACAGGGCTGCAAAAAGCAGTGGGGTTCCCCATAGCTCCTGTCGTGCAGACCCAGAGGTTTTTGTCTTCGCAGCAAGGAGTGAGCAGGCCATGCATGTGTGACTGGCTGGAGCTGCGCCAGGGCGATTAGCATCAGTTAAGTACAGATGAGCATCAGCCACTGTCTGGTGCCACGGTGCCCAGGAGCACCAGGGCAGCTCGGAGGGGAGATAGGAAGCGGGTTCCTGCCAGAAGAGGATGATGAGGACAAGGCTGAGGATGAGGACGAGGATGAGGATGAGGTGATGGAGTGCTGTGCTGAGCCAGGCTCACAGCTATCCACCACCTTGGCACCAGAAGCTGACCCCTGCAGCTGTGAGCGCAATGCAAAGGTATCCTCCCCCACCACCGTCTGCCCAAGCCCACTGGCACAGACGTGCCAAAAACCCCTGCCAAGGCTTCCTGCTGGGTTCCCAGCCTCGAGAGGAACCTGTGGCTGGGGCTGCCATCAAGAAGTCAGGCAGCCCAGTTGGTTTCAGGCTGGTGGCTCTGGGCTCTGCTCTGGCAGTTCCATCTCTCACCAGTACCGGCTGTGGGAACACGCAGCAGTGGGGAGTCTGGAGGTCCCATCCTGCCAGAGACCTTCTCCCACCAGTGCTGCTCCCTCCCGTTACTTAACAACACAGCAGTAATTCCCTGCAGCCACGGAGGCGCCTGGCTTCCAATTAATGCCATCCGCGCCGCCTAATCCGGATCAGGGAAGGAGGACCTGGAGCTCTGAGGGGCTTTGAGAAATCAGCAGTGCTGGCTGCGGGCATTTATGTAAGGCAGCTGCGGTGTGCGGTGCCAGAGGCTGAGTTGGGACAGTGCCAGATGCACCAGCACCCAGGGGGCTCTGCCAGCACCTGAGAACAGTTGTGTTTTGGAAGGAGGTGTGGGTTCACCAGTGCCAGTTTGCTGGGTGGCTCCAGCTCCACCCGGGCTCCCTTCGGAGGGCAGACTCTGCAGGCGAGGGCGCCAAAGCGGGAGGACAATGGAAGCCCCATAACCGTTCCGAGGGAAGCAGGACAGGACAGGACACTGCAGAGCTCTGTCCCCATGGCATCGGGAGCCAGGGACAATGCCAGGCCCTCATGTGCTCTGCTGGCCCCACATCTACCCTGCTGGAAGGGGCCGATTGGGCCATGCTCCATGTAGCACAGGGACCTGGAGAGATGGGTGGGATGAGGCAGATGAGAAGGGCCTGTTGCCTTTGTGAAACAGGAAAAAGGAAGAAGCTCTCTCTAATTTCCCTATTATTTTTATCACCACGCTACATCCCCCAGTTTCCTTCCCCAGCTCTTGGTTCAGAGCATGGTGTAAGCGCGGGAAGGGATGTGGTCTGTCTGTCTCACCACCCTTTGAGGGGGTGGAATATCTACCCCTTCACCTCAGCAAGGTCTTCCTGGCTGAATCCACCCATTAAACCTAGCTGAAGCCACCCATTATGAAATCCACTCTCCGTCCTCACCACCCTCTGCAGACCCTACAGCCACCGTCCTTGTGAATGGCACTGGTCTCACAGGCTTTATTAACCACCTACTGAAGAGCCACAAACAGAGAGCTCAGGATTAGATGCCCTGGGCATGGCACTGGGGGCAGCTGCTCTGTTGTCGTGTCCCCCCCCTGCAGCTGGGCAGTGGGTGGCCAGGTGGGGCTGCCTCCTCCTTCTCCTCCCTTTCCACCCACCCACCCACGGGAAGGTCACAGTTCACGTGTCCTCTGACCTTGGCAGAAATAGCACCTGCTAATCTGCAAATTAAGCAGCTCTCCTGTGTGCAATTAAAGAGATCACAAGTCCTGGTCCCAGGAAACGTGTGCTGACAGCTAAAGCCCTGGGCGGCGGGTTTGGTGTGCAGTGGTGGTTCCTGGTGGCTCCTAGTGGTCCACAGGGCCAAGGGCACAGGTGGGCTGCATTTGGGAGGGGTTGGCACCCAGGTGCTGAAGGGAGTTGAGCAGATCCAGAGTGCTGGGAGGAGGCTACTGGCAGCTCTGGGATGGAGGCACAGCAACGAGAAGGGATATCCCAACCTCAGTGCTCTGGGGGTTGAGTCAGAACAGAGCTCAAAGCAAAGGGTCTGGCTGAGCAAGCAAGGGCTTGAGGGATGCTGGAGGTGAGGAAGGTGAGTGGGGCCTCACTGGAGCAGTTTGCAGGTTGCCCTGCACTGCCCTTGGTGTCTATGCCCTGGCCCCAGGGCCAACCAGGGGGCAGCATCCCCGGGAGCATCCTGCAGCCACCCCTGCCAGATCCCACGTGCTGGCAGCAGCCGAGGAAGGACGGTAGTGGGGAGTCCTTCTCACCGGCCATAAGGCAGATCCACTCTGTGCTTTCAACAGTTTTCTATTTGCAGCAGCAAACTTTGAATTAATGATGTGCTGATCAGGTCAGGTGAGGCCAGCCTGTGGCGTTATGAAATAGCATGGAGCTGAGCAGCATGCCCAGCAGTGCCAAGGGACAGCGACAGGTCTGTGTCCCACCACTGAGGGGTGGCCAGCCCTTCCTTGCTGCTTTGGGGGAGTGAAGGCTAGTGTGGGAGCTGCTGCTGCAGCCCTGAGCCTTGTGTGTGTCTTCACCCCATCTTGTCCATCAGCAGCCCCATGGCAAGGGTGTCCCTTGTGCCCTGGACCACAGCAGGTCACCTCTAGGTGACCGGCAGATGGGCACGGTGGCCATGCAAGAAACTGCCCACACCTCCTGTCCATCTGTTACCCACCAACAAAGTGCGTAAGGGAGGGATAAAACCGGGCAGGTCCCTCCCTCCCCTCTGCCATCTCCATCCACCCTTGTGCCCAGGGCTGGCCCAGCTCCATTTGCCATGGGAGCAGTTGTAGAGAGCCTCTGTGGGAATCTGTGCCCCTGCCCATGTCCCTGCCCACTGGGTGCAGAGTTTCCACCTCAATTACCATCACCTTGCTCCTAAGCCTGCTTTTGCCAATCTCCGTAAGCTGCTTTCTCAGGGCTCCAGCAGCAGCTGTATTTATAGCCCACTCTTACTCATGAAGCGTCTCCCTAGTTAATAAACTAATAGGATTCTTCCCAAAAGCACCTTTCGCACAGTGCGCACACACATGCCCACACACACACCTCGCGTCCCCGGTCAAAGCCCGGTGGGTGAGATCAGGTGCCAGGGGAGGAGCTGCCAGGAGGGTATAAGAAGCAGCAGGACCAGGAGCAGCCCATAGTGCCCGAGTCACGGTGGGACACACTGGGAGAGGAAGAGGAGAGCGTCTGTCTGTCTGTCCAGCCTCTAGGTGAGTGCTGCCTGCACTGCTGCTCTGCTGCCTGGGCCGGCTTGGGGCACAGACGCTGCTGTTTTGTAAAGCACTTTGGGGCAGGGCTGTTGGTGCCAGACAGTGGCTGCGGGGGGGTGGGTTGGGGCTGAAAGGGGAAAAATGTGGCCACAAGGATTTCTGTGTGGTGTGGCCAAGCCAGGGCACGTGTGGAAGGGTTGGGCAGCAGCATAGAAGAGCTTGGCCAAGCAGGAGGGGTCCGAGTCCACCCCCTGTGGCCTGGGAGATGCAGAGGAGGAGTTCAGCTCTTCTCTCCTCCACATTTCATCACCCCATCCCCAGTTCCTGGGCTCTGGAACAGCCGAGCCCATGACACCACTCTGCTCCTGCTCCCTTCACATCTCTTGCTGCTGCCCAAGAAGCCCTGCAGGTGAGGATGTCTGAGTTTCACATCTCACAGCACCTGAGGGAATCAAAGATCTTGTGTTTTGGACTAATCCCTTGTTTTCAGGTGGGGAAGAGGATCATCTCCCCTCCCTGTATCAATTCCTTCCTTCTCCCCAGGAACCCTGTGGTTTCGTAAAGAGGCAACTGCCCACATGCCCCTGGGGCTTAAAATCCTGTCTGGGCTTAAGCTCTGCTAATGTCAGAGCTGCCTAACTTTAAGAAGCTGAGCTCATCCCATCTAATCTCCCTGTGAATCACCTGGTGATCAGAGCAATATTTACGGTTTAATTTTGGATGCCAGGGTTGAGCAAGCAAAACATGGGCAGCAGAGTTGGGGCAGGGGTGCCAGCGCTGCCTTCCCACAGCCTGCTCTGGCACTGCCGGCCAAGGATAGGGATAGAGGGGCTGTGGGTCGGGGTTGTGCACCCCCAGAACCCTGCCCACAGGGTGTTAAGCTGCCCTCGGCCTTTCTGCCTCTGGTTTCTTCACTCTTGGGTGAAAGATGGGACAAAACGAGCCTATTCCTGCCACTAAGCCAGGACAGACAATTTCCTGCAGACAAGAAAAATTCATTAAAACGAAACCCAGTACGCCCTTTTGTTCATTTTCTTGCCTTTCGCAGCCTTGAACTCACTCCCTTGGGAGTCTCCCCTGAGCTTTCTATTTTCTGAAGCCTGTCTGCCTGGGCCACGCTCTCCCTGCTTCTCTTCCACCTCCTCTGCCGTGCAAGGTGCTTGCTCAGCTCAGCAGGGTCTCCCGTGCTACCATGTGCCTTTTGTGCCCCCCTGAAGCCAGGCAGCCCCAGCTGAACCCCGAGCTCTGCCGTAGCCCTGTGGGTCTCTGGGATGCGAAGGATTCTGTCCTGCTGGCTGCCCCTTCCCCACCACCTCACCCAGCCCCTCTCGGTCTCTCCCCGCAGACCCCTGCCTGCGCAGCCACTGACTCACAATGGCGGATGGAGCAAAGTAAGTGTCTTTATTTTCATTTTCTGTTTTTTAAATTGGGGTGGAACTGGGCACTGTGGGGCAGAAGCAGAGGGACAAAGTGAGCCGCCTCTGGCTTCCTCCATCCCCTGCCCCCGTGAGCTGGTGTGAGAGCTCGCTGTAGAGAGATGGAGCGAGCCATCACGGAGCCAGCAAAGCACCTTGTCTTTTCTGCTGTGTGTTGGTGCTTCGTCACTTGCCTTAAGACACAGGTAGCTCTTCATGCTCACACCTGAACTCAGGAGCAGGACAACCCCCAGGCCAGTCAGCCAGGGGTTAGGGCTCTAGATCTACAGGACACTGAATTCCCCAAGGCCAGGACGTCCAGTGAATGTTCTGATGTACCTCTTGGGGATGCACCATGCTTGTAGGGAAAGCCCTCTCCTTCCTCGCCCCATGGGGATGAATGGCCTCCCTGCCCTGGGAACTGGCTGTGCTACATCCAGCCTCGACCAGGGTGATCCCAACACATCTGTCTGTGTTTCCTTCACAGGGTGTTCAAGAAGACCAGCCCCAACAGCAAGGTGAGTCCCTGCATGCGGAGAAGGGTCAGCTGAGGTGCAGACTGTGCTGGGGCTCCCGAGGTGGCTCTGCCCATGGGGCAGGATGCAGGTTGGGTTTCCCTGCTCTTTGAAGTCTGTTTGACTCTTGCTGTGCTGCCCCAGGGCTCACTTTTCAAAATAGAAATCTAAAAAGATCCCTGCATGAATCCTTCAATGCAATGCGTGGTCCAATGCACTAACAGCAGGGTTAATGAACCGCCCCGACACCACCCAGGGCCCGAAAACCCCGATCAGTTCAATGGCAAACAGTAACTCATTTCCTTCTTTCCTTTCCCCGCGTGCTGCCTCAGCTGTCCATCTACCTGGGGAAGAGAGACTTTGTGGATCATGTGGAGTCGGTGGATTCTGTAGGTGAGTGCGGCCGTACCTGCCACGGAGAGGGCAGCACGGGCAGCAAGTGTTGTGGGAGGACTGGCCCCTGTGCCGGTGGCTGCTCGCCTCTGCTTCGAGCAGGAGCAGCAGGGGTAGCTCTGGAGGAGCAACATCCCATTTTCCTGCAAATACCCATACAGAAAAACCGTGGGGAATGGGACCAAGTCCCTTTGCAAAACAACCCAGCCATGCTGCTGCTGGAGATGCTGGAGGCAGCACCACTGCTCCCCTGACCACCTTCCAGCTCCCCTTGGTCACCTTCCCAGCTGATGAGCAGATATTTGAACCTAAAAAGCTCTGTGTTTTTGCAAGGATCTTGCCAGGTGGCTGAGCTCACCAGCCCTTCTTCTCTGCTCGTTTGCAGACGGTGTCTGCCTGATCGACCCAGAGTACCTAAAGGACAGAAAAGGTATGAATACAGAAACCCCTCCATTTACACGGGGAAGGAATGGAAGCTGGCGCAAAGCTCACCAGCAGGCTGGGACTGTAGTGAGGGTAAAGCTGCAATGGGTTGTCCTACAGCTCGTTGTACGTCAGGGCCACAAACTGACCTGGAGGAAAGGCTGCCTCTTTCTTCTCATCTCTTCTGCTTGGGGCACCAGCTCTGAAGCTGCCTGTGTCTTGCTGAAAGGCATGATGAATATCATTAACTCTGTATTTAGTGTTTTAGATCCAGGTCCTGATAACAGTCTTGTATTTCTGCTGATGTTTTATTAAATTAGCTTTTCTTTCTTTCCTCTTTATTCAACCCCTTTCCTCATGCCTTCCCTGTATCCAACCCTTCCCCTAACCCCGCTCCTCCCCGTTTCCATCCGATTTCAGTGTATGTGACGCTGACTTGTGCGTTCCGCTATGGCCGAGATGACCTCGATGTTATTGGGCTGACCTTCAGGAAGGACCTCTACGTCCTGACCACCCAGATCTTCCCACCAGTGCCGGACCAGACACCCAAAACCCTCACTCCTTTGCAGGAAAAGCTTTTGAAGAAGCTGGGGGAAAATGCCTATCCCTTCACCTTCGAGGTACGGGCTGCTCAGGCCCCCCGACCTTCCTGATGCGCACCAGGGCTTGGGGATGCTCATACTTCACGTTTTTCTCCCTTTCCTTGTTCTGCCCAGATTGCCACCAACTTGCCCTGCTCAGTCACCCTCCAGCCAGGACCAGATGATGTGGGAAAGGTGAGCTGCTTTCCCTGACCTGTGTCCCCTTGGCTCCATTCCCCATGGCAGGGGGTTAAGGTCTGGGGTGCCAAAAATGAGAGCTGCTTCTCTTCCACGGGAACATGGCCTGTGATGTGGGGGTTGGGAAGGAAAGATGTCCGGAGGTGGAACCAGGATCTCTCGGGATACAGTGGAGGAAGGATGGAAGTGAACCTAAACCTCAGGCGGCTTTGAACCCTCCTGCTTAGTGACCATTCCTGCCCCCCTTAGGCCTGTGGCGTGGACTTTGAGGTCAAAGGATTTTGTGCTGAAAATCTGGAGGAGAAAATTCACAAGAGGTAATTGCAGGGGGTCTCTTCCCCTCCTCATGGCCCTGGAAACAAACAAGCTAATGGTTTTGGGGTGGCCAGCTCGGGGATCAGACTGAGGACCTGCCGTCACCTTGTGCCATGCTTGGATGGCCGAAGGAGGGGCAGTGGTCCCCGTGTGGGTGCCCACCATGTCTCAAGAGCAGGCTGCAGCTTGTGTGCTTTGGCCAGAGACACAGCGGTGTCCCCCTTGAAGACCACATCGACGTGCCCCTGCCAGGGGGACTGAGGGTGACCACTTCTCGCCCTGCAGGAACTCGGTGCGCCTCATCATCCGCAAGATACAGTATGCACCCCTGAAGACAGGGCCAGGCCCGAAGTCAGAGACCACCCGGCAGTTCATGATGTCTGACAAGCCCCTGCACCTCGAAGCCTCTCTGGATAAGGAGGTCAGTATGGGGGCCATCCCCTGGCTCATGCCACTACTTGTGTCCCCAGAGATGGGGACTGGGATGCCCAGGCGCATAACCGAGCCTCTTCTCACTGTAGATCTTCTACCACGGAGATCCCATCAATGTGACCGTCAACATCAACAACACCACCACCAAGATTGTGAAAAAAATTAAGATTACGGGTAAGAGGTAGAAAGAGGGGCACATCCCAGCGCCAACTGCGTCTCAGCCTCCCAGCTGGAGATGGGGACTACGCACCAACGATTCTCCCTCTTGTCTCTCTGCAGTTGATCAGATCACAGATGTGGTCCTCTATTCGCTGGATAAATACACAAAGACTGTGTGCACCGAGGAGATAAAGTAAGTAAAAGGGGCATTGTGGTCAGAGGGAGGAAGAGAAAGAAGGAGGAGAAGGGAGTGATGGGAAGAGAGGGTGGGGAAGACAGTTTTACACCAGGCAGCAAAAATATCAGAGTTAAACAAACAAATGCAGAGGAAGCGGAGGGGAGGGAAGGCTGTGGACATCTTGTCCTCCAGCGCGAGGCGGTGTGGGCTGGGGAGGTCCCTGGGGAAGGTGCACAGCTGCTCCCAGCTGCTTTCTCTCCTCGCTTTGCATCTCTGAGGCCAGCTGCAGGCTCTGTCCCTGGGAAGGAGGGGGACTGCAGCAAAGGCAGAGGGTAGAAAAAAGAAGTGGTTGTATAAAGGAACGAAAGGAGGAAACAGGCCCAGGCAGCTGTATGGGCAGGGCTGGGGGGGGGGTCTGGCTCTGCCCAGCTGCCTGGTATGATGCTCAGCACCCACCAGGCTGGTGCTGGCTCTGAGCTCTCCTCTTCCACCCCTTCCAGCGAGACCGTGGCAGCCAATTCCACCTTCACCAAAACGTACTCTGTCACCCCCACACTCTCAGCCAACCGTGAGAAGCGAGGGCTCGCTCTGGATGGCAAGCTCAAGCATGAGGACACCAACCTGGCCTCCACCACCATGTAAGAGCTGAGTGGGCTCCCCTCTGCTCCCTACCACAGCCAGATCTGTGCCTTCACCTCACCTCAACAGCTTCCCACTGCTCAGGATGCTCTGGGCTTCCACGTCTTCTGCCTAAGCCCAGCCCATCCAGCTGGGATTTGGTGACTTGGCCACAGACCCACCTCTCCATCTCATAGGAGACATAGCTTCCCAGTCCCAACCATCATCCAAAGCCCCTATATCCCTCTGCAGATTGGCATCATGTCTTGTCTCAGAAGTAAACCCCAGCTCAGACAGCTAAACTGGCCTCCAGAAAGTCCTCTGTGGCTTCAGCCAAGTGACCTGCCCTTCCCCTCTCCTTTCCTGCCACCTTGTGTTGTCCTCTCCTGCTAAGCCCCAGTGCATCCCACATAAAATGGGGCATGGAGACAGCCCTGAGTGGAAGGGATCTGTGACCAGCGCTGCATGTCTCACCGCTCCACTCTGCCTCTCTCCTAGCCTCAGACCCGGCATGGACAAGGATGTGCTGGGCATCCTGGTGTCCTACAAAGTGAAGGTCAACTTGGTGGTGTCCCGAGGAGGGTGAGGCTCTGTGGGTATGGGGAGGGGACCATCCTCTCGGGCTGTGCTGGGATCTTGTTCAACCAGGCAGATGACAAGGGGACTTGTGCCGTGGGCTCCCTCGTCTCTGCCCTGCACCCCCAGGCTGTGGGGCAGCTGGGCATGGGGCTGCTCTCCGAGTCCCACTTCACCGGCCCCATCACCGCTGCCCTTCACCCCTAGTATAAATCATCTTCCACCTCATTATAAAGTAAAGTCTAACACCTCCCCTCCTTTGCCTTGGCTGATTTCTGTCCCTTCTCTCCCACTGACGCAGCATCCTAGGGGATCTCACTGCCAGGTAAGGGGGGAATCACCTGCGGGGCCAAGCACTGGGCAGCGCTGGGCAGCTTTATTGACAGATATACTTTTGCTTCCAGTGATGTTGGTGTCGAGCTGCCTGTCATCCTGATGCACCCGAAGCCTACGGACGGTAAGTAGTGCCTGGGATGCTGCCAAAACACAGGGAAGAGGCAGTCCCCATTCAGAGGGGAATGAGTAAAAGCAACACTGATACAGCCATCTCTGTGCAAAGGGCCCTACTCTGCTCTGGCTGTGGGGTGGGAAGAGCTGCCACCCATCCCAGCACCTCCTTTTCCAGAAAAACCCTCGAGCATTAAGAAGAGATGTTAGTTGAAATGTCCTTTATTAACCTGCATGTGTGTCTCTCTCAATCCTTGCCTCCCCATGCTGTGCTTATCAATGGACAACAGATAAGCCAAGGTAAAGAGATGTTCATGTATACCTCAAGCCAGTATTTCTTCCGAAACAAACCATACAGATCCTTTGCAGATGGATGTGACAGATCCATCACAGATGGGTGTGATGGCCTACTCCAGTTTGAGATTATGTCCTGGGATGAAATCCTCCAGGCCTCAGAGTCCTGAGCCTCTGTGTCACAGCAGATAGCATGACAACCTCCATTGGTGGCACAGGCAGAAGGAGGGGTGGCACAGGCTGGGAGGATTCAAATGCTGGGTTCAGCATGTGCTCTGCAAATTCCCGAGGCTTATTTGACAACTCCCCTCACTGGAAACACAGCAGCCTCTCCAGCTGCCAGCCCAGACCTCGCCCTGGCCCTCAGAACCAGTCAGCAGTGCTGTCTCCCAGTCACAAGTGTCACCACCGGACAGTACATCCCCCATGGCTTCGGTCCCCATCTGCCCTGTGCTGAGGTCCCTTGGCTGCTGGAAGCGGTACTGGGCAGAGCCCCATGCCCCCTCACACTCTCAGTTGCTAAAGCCCTCTTCTCCCACCACACGAGCTTATTCCAGCTGAAGCCACAGCTGGGGCTGCTTACCCCGGGAAGCCACGACGTGCAAAACCCACTCCTGGCAACCAGGCCTGCCAGCCAGCTCTGCAGCTGGGCCTGGCTTGGCGAGGGCCAAAAGGCTGGTTTTGTGGCTGGTTACACCCCACAATGGGACACAAGCCCTAGGACGTGGAGCCCGGAAACTCGGGCTGCAACTGCAGGGCTTTCACACCAAAACTGATCCATTTTCCCACTCAGCGAGCACATTTAGACTTCCAGAAGAGGGAATCTCTTGGCCTATCCACAGCGTCGTTCCCTGTGGATTTTGCCAAGTTGTTTCACATTCACAAGCTTTTGGAATCACTTTTGCTGACTCTTTTTTTTCCGTTCGCTTCCTCCGCTTTTCATTTGTGGCCCTCCCTTGATGTCATCTGCCTCTCGCCTTTCACAAGAAGGTAACTAATCTCTTTGCCTCCACTTTAATTTCTTTTCCTTCCCTTTTTTCCCTTGACAATGCAAAGTATTGTCTTAAAAAGCACCGAAAACTCCAGGCAAGAGCCCAGCTCCTCCGGTCACGCACGTTCACAGCTGAGCCAGCACTCTGTCCTGGATTTGTGTGCTTGGCTCCGGCTGCAGCTCACACTGCAGTGCGCAGGGTGACAGGGCTGGGCTGACCACCAGAAGGATTTCTGCACTGTCCCCTAGTAGGAGCAGGTTTTGAGTGTCAGCAGGGATTTCTCCTTCTTCCCTGTGGTGCATCACAGGCAGCCAGGCCCTGGGCTCCCCGTGGGGCTCACCATGCTCTGCTCTCCCTTCCAGTGAGGAGGACATTGTCATTGAGGAATTTGCTCGCCAAAAACTCAAGGGGGAGAAAGATGATGAAGATGAGAAGGAGGAGGAGGCTGAGAAAGAGGAGAGCTAACCTGCTCACACGGACAGCCCTGGATCGGGACATAGATGCCTGTAGTGGATTCCCTGCTGTACCGTACATGGTGCGGCCACCTCAGCCCCCTCTGCGCGGTGCCATCTGTCCCCTTAGGTACACGGTTCTCCCCTGGGCTCCTCACACCAGCTCCAGGCCCTGGCTGCAGTGGCAGGAGCTGTTGTGTCTCCTCCTGGTACACAGCCCATGCAGGCAGATGCTGCAGCCTCTTTGCACCCATGGGTGCCTGCAAGGGGACAGGGTCAGGGAGGCTGCACTGGAGCCTGGCCTGAGTGTGTCTATCCTCTGTTCTGTGATGCTGTTACCAATAAACCCACCTCGGTGGCCCGCTGCAGGCTCTGTGTTATGGTGCTGGGGCACGGGGCCAACACTAGAACCATGGGACAGCTTGGAACGGGCAGCCGATGCCTCTGCCTGCCTGGGACAGGGTGGGGGGGGCGAGGTACAGGAGAAGGTGATGGTGGGGCCCCCCACTGTACAGCCCGTGACAATCAGGCCTCCTGGTGCAGGTCTTGTGGGATGGGTCCCCTGTACAGGCCACCGTGCCAGAGGCCAGGCCCCCAGTACAGGCTGCGGTGGAGGCTGGACCCCTCGGTGCAGGCCATGATGGTCAGGCCTCCTGGTACAGGTCTTGGCAGCAGAGCTCCCAGTACAGTCTGTGATGGCAGAGGCTGGATGTCCCAGTACGGGTCTCTCTGCCTGGCCCCTAGTACAGGCCGTGGTGGTAGTCAGCCCCGCAGTAGAAGCCATGGTGGCGGTGGGGCCCCTGGTACAGGCCAAGGTGGTAGCGGTGTGGCCCCCCGGTAGAAGCCACAGCAGCAGCAGCTTGGTCCCCCTGGCACAGGCCATGGTGGCGGTGGGACCACCAGCAGAGGCCTCAATGGAGGCTGTGCCCACCAGTGCCAGTCCCAGAGGTGGCCACCCCGGTACCGGCCCTAGCAGTCAGGTCCCCCGGTACTGGGTACAGTAGTGGAGGCCAGATCTCCCGGTACAGTGGGGCCACCAGTACTGGCCACCCGTACAGGCCACAATGGAAACAGTGCCTGCCAGTGCAAGTCTCAGGGACAGACCCCCGGTACAGGGCATGGTAGCGGCAGCAGGGCCCCCGGTTCAGGCCGTGATGGTCAGGCCTCCCGGTACCGGGACTCCCCTGGTACAGGCAGTTCCCCCGGTGCAGGCAGCTCCTGTGGTAGGGGCAGCTCCCCGGTACAGACAGGTCCCCCAGTGGAGGCGGTTCCCCCCGGTAGAGTTAGTTCCACCCGGTGGAAGCGGTTGCCCCCACAGGGACGGCTCCCCCGGTGCAGACGGTGTCCCCCGGTAGAGGCAGTTCCCGAACGGCGCCGGTGGAGGCCGTTGCCCAGGCGAGGGCGGTGCCGGTGCCGGGGGGGCGGTGCCGGGGGGGGCCGTTCCCCCGGTAGGGGCGGTGCCGGTAGGGGCGGTGCCGGTGCCGGGGGGGCGGTGCCGGAGGGGGCCGTTCCCCCGGTAGGGGCGGTGCCGGTGCCGGTGACGCGCTCGGAAGTGACGGGCGGGGCGGTGGCGGTGCCGGTGCGGGCTCGGTGGCCTCTCGTTGTCCTCAGTCACGGCTCCGGCTCGGCCCCCCCGCGCCGCCATGTCCGGCCCCGGCAGCGGCGGCGAGTTCGGTAACCCGCTGCGCAAGTTCAAGCTCGTGTTCCTGGGCGAGCAGAGCGGTGAGCGGGGCGGGGGGGCCTCGGGCGGGGCCGGGGGGGGGCGAAGATGAGGCGGGGGCAGCGGAGGAACGGGTAAAGAACCACCTGTCTCTGCCCGGGGGACGCAGGCACGGCGAGCGCCCGCCCCCCCCGGTTCCCAGGGCCTGTTCCCATCCCCCCACCGTTCCCTCCCCCTTCCCCTCCCTCCCCCGTTCCCCCACCCCATCATCCCCCATGGCCCCACGTTTCCTCCCCCGACCCGATCGCCCCTCGTTTCCTCGCCCCGCATCGTCCCCCGTTTCCTCTCCCCGCCTCCCCCCCCGATCGCCCCTCGTTTCCTCGACTCCCATTGCCCCCTATTTTCTTCCCCCCCGCCCCGAGTCCTCGGCCCTCATCGCCCCCCATGTCCCCCCTTTGCCCCGCTTCTTTCCCCCCCATCGCCTCTCGTTTTTTGCTCCCCCATCCTGGTCGCCGCCGTGTCGTGTCACCACCCCGCGGTTCCCACGTCTCGCTTCCCCTGTTCCTCGCCCCCTCACCCCCCCCAGGTGTGTGTCGCGTCCCCCTCCCCACCCAGCCGGTTCCTCTCCGGTTCCCAGGGCCCGGCCTTACCGTTCCCCACTGCCCGAGCCCACCCCCCCCTCCCCCGGGTTCCCTGGCCCAGTCTCGGCCAGGCCGGGACCCCCTCCCCGCCGGGGCTCAGCAGGGCTGGGCTCCACCAGCTCTGGGACAGATGCCTGGTCCCCCCGGTGTATTGGGTCACTGCCTGGGCCCAAACAGAATCACAGAACCCTTTAGGTTGGAAAAGGCCTTTAATGTCATCCAGTCCTTCTGTAAACCTCACTCTGCCAAGTGCACCCTAAACCACATCCCTAAGCACCACGCCAGGTGTGGAGAGAGAGAGAACGGCAAAGCAGGGCTGTTTTTTCTTGCCTCCCTTACATAATTTTCTTTTTGTTTAGAATCATGGAATAATTTGGTTTGGAAGGGACCTCGAAGCCCATCCAGTTCCAACTGTCCCACTGGATCACAGTGCACCCTCAGAAGAAAGGATGAGGGGGAATGATTTTTCAGCTGAAAGAGGGGAGGTTGAGATGAGATCTTGGGGAGAAATGTTTTCCTGTGAGGGTGGGGAGACCCTGGCCCAGGTTGCCCAGAGCAGTGGTGGCTGCCCCATCCCTGGAGGTGTTCCAGGCCAGGTTGGATGGGGCTTGGAGCCCCCTGACCCAGTGGGAGGTGTCCCTGCCCATGGCAGGGGGTGGCACTGGATGGGCTTTGAGGTCCCTTCCAAACCATTCCATGATTCTATCCCTGCAGTCCCTGATCAAGAGCCCCTCCCTAGTTTTCCTGTAGCCCCTTTCAGTACTTGAAGGCTACTCTAAGGTCTCCAGGGCGCTTTCTCGTCTCCAGGCTGAGCAACTCCAACTCTCTCAGCCTGCCCTCATATGGGAGGTTACCTGGAAGTTGCCTCTCTTCCCCCATAATACACGGTTGAGTTGTGCCTCTTTCTTGAGGCTGTGGTTGTCTTTGCTCTACAGTTCTCACTGCTCACTTCCTCCTTGGCCCCAGAACTGCAGGTGTGGGAGGTATTTCCAGAAGTTGTCTGATTCCCCAGCCTTACAAAGGCAGGAGCAGCAGTGCTGCTAACAGACATTTGCCTGACCTGTTCTTAACCCTCTCCAGTGTTGATGATTTCACAGCCTTTCTAGGCAGTGCAATTCTTCTCCCTCTTCTCTTCCATCCATGCCCTTTGAATTTGAAATGATCTTACATTTAATTCTCATTTCTTGTCAGTTTTGCACTTTGTCTAGTGATAATATTTGGAAACATACGTTTATGGTTTTTAAACAAGCCACAGATGTTTATGCTGTATCTAAACCCCTGTTATTAAGAAAGGATGACAGCCTTGAACACTGCTTTCCTCTCCAGGCAGAGGTGGCTGAACCATGTCCAGACTATCACTGTGTCTTGTTTTGGTGTTTGTGTCTGGAGGTCCAAGACTTGGTGATCACATCAGTAGCAAAATATGGGTAACAAAGCAGAGTTATTGCTTGCTTAAAGCGAATAATTCTTTGTCGTCGCAACGTACCTAGTTTGAGGACCAAGTTTTCATTGCAATTACTTTTTGATCTCCTGGGATTGATTTGGCGTAACATACGTAGTTCTGTCGTTTTGTGAATGGATTTCTTAGCTGGCGATTTCACAGGAGTGGTCACTGGGAAGTATCTTTAGGTTGGCATCTTTATCCCAGTGATCTCACTACCAGCGTCTCACTCTCGAAGCAGTGGTTATTTTTTTTTTTCCCACTGCTGCTTGACAGCAATTTTTCTATTCTTTTGTAGTTGGGAAGACCTCGCTGATCACCAGGTTTATGTATGACAGTTTTGATAACACTTACCAGGTACGTGGTTGTCTTTAGTTCTTTCTTTTTTAATATCTATATGGGGAAATCTGTTTCCCACTATTAAATCGTGTGCCTGTGAGAACTGTTGGGGGCAAGCGCGTTTCCCCATGAGGTGTCAGTTCAATATCACACGTGAGGCTGCTGTGTGCCTTGAAATGGAGATGAGACTTCGTGATTAAGCCCAAGCATCCAATATGCGAGGAGTTGCAGCATACAAATAAGAAGCAAGGTTTAGGTCCTGTCTGGGTATGTGAGAAGCCTTGAGGAAAAGGGAGAGAAATATTGGTTTATGGGGTTGGCCAGCAGAGAAGACAACAGTCAGGATGACTGATAATGGTTATGGAAATGTCAGGAAATAGAGAAAAAGAATAATATAAAAATATGCTTATGATAATTCTTGGTCTCCAGCATCCGAGTCCGGTGTGTGTGGATAGATCTGTAGGAGGTCACCATGGTGTGATCTCTCTCTCCTTTTTTTAATCATCACTGTTTTGTTAACTAGCAGGCAATTGATGGAAAAGGCCAGGGAAAACTTGTCAGGGAAGGAGCAGGGGAGGGATGAAGAGGCTAAATATGTGCAAGAGGCCTAAAGATTCAGAAAGAGCTTGTTACATCAAAAGCACTCAGCAGTATTTCAAGGGAATACCCAGTGTTTTAAAGAAGGTGAGACCAAGGTGTTACCTTTCAGTTCAGGCCAGGAAGAGTTCCTGGTTTAGATTGGGGTAATTTTAACCTGGAAAAGGAAGATTGTTTTCTTGAGGACAAGACCTTCACTGGAACTGGATCCTCGTGTGCTTCCTGTCTTTCTTTTCCTCACGTTTGTAAGGCACTCTCATAGATTTATCTCCTTATTGTAGCTGTTAGAAACTGTGTCCTGGCTGCAGAAAATCAGGTTCCCATAAACCAGTACAAACTACAGAAATTGGCTGTTGTGATCTCTTCTGCTGTTAATGTTTCGCGCGCTGATGGAGACCTTCTGGAGCAAAATAATCTGTGTGAAATACTGAAACCTGTTACACCAGAGACCCATGTCCTGCTTCCCAGGGTTACGGTGGGCTAGGACATCTATCTGTCTGATTTAAGTGCCTGGGAGCACGTCTGCCTTAGTGAATCGTACTGGAATTGCTCTACAGCAATGGAAACGTGAATGGAAGGAGACTTGGAGGGAACTGCCTGGGAAATGAGGATTCCAAGTGTCTCTGGAAAAAGAGCACGTTCTGAAATGGAAAGCCCCAAATAAACATCGCTTTTTAGCTTTCAGTGCAGTTACCCATAATTTATATACGTAATTTGCTCTCCATTCTGGCTATTTCTAGTAATTCTTACCAGACTGAACTGCAGTAGAGCAGGAGGAGGTGCCAAATGGTGTTGAGATGCAGGAATGTCTGGGGCTGAAATCGAGACTCAGTTGACAAGTGTTGGATCAGCAATGTGAAATGAAGATGATGTAGATATGCAGATTGCTTTGTTTTTATCAATGGTATTGAAGGCAAATGATTTAACAGCTTCATTCTAACTTGGTGAACATTTCTGAGAGTTTATCTGGAGAGCTCTGATTTGCAGATGGCGGAAGGTGCGTTGGTTACTAATGCTTTCCTTCTTTTCAGGCGACCATTGGAATTGATTTCCTGTCAAAAACAATGTATCTTGAGGATCGCACGGTAAGTGAGGCATCTGTCTGATAGCGTGGCGGCTGCAGCCAGGGCAGCAGTGCTTGCACTGCCTCCTCTTTCCCCTGGCCATTCCTCCAGCAGCCACTGAATCCCACAGCAGCCTTTGCAGGGACGGTCTTTGTTGAATAAATCACTGTCCCGTGCTCCTGTTTCCGAGGCTGGTTAGTATCTGATACCTCTTGAGTGAAGTCAAAATCTTAGACACAAAACTGGGGCGAGCTAATGTCTGTATCCCAGGCAATGATCTGTCTGTGCGTGCCTCAGGCCTGGTTTGCTCCTGGAGTTTGCAGCTCTTCCTCTGGGGTTGTTGGTATAAACAGGTCTGAGCAGACCCCAGGTAGTTCCAAGTCTTGCAGTAGTTCCAGTTCTTGCAGTCATTTACTATTCCCAGTGGTGGCAGAGCCTTCTCCTGGAAAGGCTCCCTTTGTCACACAGTTCTGATGTGCTATTAATAAAGCAACTTTGGGTTTAGCTTGCATGAGGTTCCTTTTTGCATAGAGATCCCTCTCAATATTTGTCTTTGAGTCCATGTTTTGCTAATGCTTGCCTTTCTGCTGGCTTTGCTGCTGGCTGGGAAGTACAAAGCTGCTGGGGGGAGGAAGGGGCTGGTGGGGTGATGGAAGTCCTTTGTGTCGGGTAGCTTCGGGCCTGTTGTTGAAGTCTCAGCCTGGGGTGTGTGTTGGGTTTCCCAAGTGCTCCTCTGCCATCTCATCAGTGATTCACCGTTAGAAAAGACATCAGTTAATCTGTCTTTGGGAGAAACTACTTGGATAACGTTCTGCAGTAGTGCTGGCAGTGGCTGAAGAGGAAAAAGGTCTTGAGAATGCTGCTTGACGAAAGTGAAGCCAGGTTGGGATGTCTGGGTGCTGTTTTCAGCAGGATGTTCTTGATTTGGTGTGCTGTGTGGGTCAGGATGTCATTCACCTCCTGCCTGCTCTCCAGAAAATACCGTTTCCTTTCCAATCCTGGATACACTGTTAGCTTTCCTGATTATGGTTCACAGAGCCCATAAAGCCTGTTTAAATAACAGAGAGGTGATGTATGGAGATAAGAGGAAGGCAAAATACAAGCACACAAGCTGGATACATTCAAACATGGAAATGATTTATCCGATATGCCTAATGCTGTGTTTTGCAATGGGCTTTGGCTGCGGTGCTTTAAATGAAGAGCACTAAACCTCTGACTGTGGCGTGTGCTTTGCCATATTGGTACGTCCTTACACCAAATAATATATCCTGGTTGTATACCTGTGCCAGACCACTCAGCTCTAAGTGTGGCCAGGGTAGCATGTACTGGCCAGCAGTACAGACAGTTGCATGTGGAGCTGGGTTCTCCAAAGCCACCCCTGTAGCCTTCCTCCCACCGCAGGCAGCCGTAAGTAGGCCTTTACCATCGTGTTGCCAGTGAACTGGGAGCTGTGGCATTCAGTCAACTGGGGCTACAAGAAGATTCATCCTCGCTGCTGTCAGGCTAACAATTCCACGTTACAGCTCCAGCCTCATCCTTGAAAGACCAAGTTCCTTTAATATTAGTGTCTCAGCGTCTTCTCAGATTGGCTGGATTTCAGCCCGAGAAGAGCCAGGCTAGAGGGTGTTTGTTCTCGTGGCCTGTACCGCACCATTGTGGTTCAGTTTTGACATCAGGCTTTCCCATGGATCCATCCGTAGCAGGGTGATGAGGTCCTTGTGGTGAGGAGGGAGCATGTGTTGCTCGCTGTAGGCTGCACTTGGCTTTTGTGGCTGTTAGAGCTGGAGTGCTGGCGTGGTGGGAAGTGCTGAGGTAGGTACGCTCCCTTCCCTCGGGAGCAGGTGGTGTGAGGAGGTACTTTTCAGGGATATCTTTGTTTTGTGATGAAACGGAAGGATGTGTGAGTTATGTGCGAGTTATTAATGGGTCTGTGGAGGGGGGAGGTCTCAGACGAGCAAGGCTGAGGTTATTGTGAGGATGCGTCGGGGGTGCCCTTGGCTCTTTTCAAGTTTCTGTTCCGTTTTAGCTTTCCTTTTGTTGCATTATTTTTGCCTTGCATTTTTTTTTCCATTTTATTTTCATTTCACTTGAGTTTTGGTTTTGTTTTCCATTTCCCTGCTCTTCCCCTTCCCTCTTCCCCTACGCTTTTCCATTTCCCAGATCAGGCTGCAGCTGTGGGATACAGCCGGCCAGGAGAGGTTCCGCAGCCTCATTCCCAGCTACATCCGTGACTCTGCTGTGGCTGTCATTGTCTTTGACGTTACAAGTAGGTATTGAGCTGGAGTGTCTGCAGGGACTTTGCTTTGATCTGTACCTTGTTTGCTTTGGAAGTGATGCTGTTATCCAAAAGAAGCTAAGATAGGCTGTTTGCCCCAGGACTATGGGTGTTCCATGGGCTGAGGGGAAGTAGCAGAGCATCTTCTCCCTCCCCCCTCCCCCTTCCCCCCTCCCCCCCTGCCCTGGCAATGGTAACTCCATCCCATAACACAGAAATGGGGAACTGGGAAACTCCACTCAAAGCTCAGACAGTGGGATTGAAACACAGAGAACTGGCAGGTAGGTAAGCAGGGCCTGTGACTCCTCGTGTGCCTGTGCTGATTGGAAAGAAGCTGATGGGTGGCCTTTGAAGAGCTTCACACTTTCCTGGTTTAGGTTGTTGTATTTTAAACCTCAGAATGACTTTTTTTTTCCTTTCTGGATAACTAGAGAAGCAATACAGGTAACCACTTCAGATGCCAAAGCAAAGAAACACTCTCAGAGCAGACAAAACACTACAACACCCATTTAGATAAGAGCCATGCAGTGACTTCTGAGGATTCCAGACTCCCGTTTCATTGAAGGAAAGAGCTAACAATTCATATGAGTAACGAGAGAGGTTTTGAAAGAGATGTAACTACCATAATTTCTAAAGAATAAACAAGCTTAGAGGGAAATTATCCATAACTCTTGGCATGAATATTTCAGTATAAGTTATGAATATAGTTATTTCATTATAACTCCTTGTTATCAATCCCACTTGATCTGGCTTTTTTGGTTAAGCTACAGTGTCAGCATAAATATCGAGACAGGATTTATACTAGTGAGCCAACACTGTGTGGGCAAAGTCTAAATGAAGAACATAGTGCAGGTGAAAAACCCCCGGCCTACTGTTATTCTATCACAAACTCTAGATGTTAGTGAGGTTTTATGGACCCCGGGTTTGCTTAACTGAAGTGCTTAACAAACAATAGACTTCTGTTATGATTTATCTTGTGTATTGAGGGCATATAATTACAAGGTCTTTCTCCCAGTCCTGTAGCATAAGTAGCTGACTCTGGGAGGATTTCTGGTTCGGTGCAAACTAATGTAAAACTGAAGTGGTCTGTTTGGGGTCCGAGGACTGTGGAGATGCACATGTGGTGGAACTCATCCTGCTGAAGCAGCGTGACAGGTGGCATCTCCTTTCCCTGCTGTTGTGACAGGTATAGGATGCTGTTTATCCAGGCAGGTGGATAAACCTTGCCAGCGTAAGCTGTTCTGAACAGCTTGCAGACATGTCCAGAATAATTGAGTGGCAGCTGATCTCATCAGACTTTGGTAATGGCCTGATCTTCTCAGATGATTTAGTTTTTTCTCATTACCGTTCTTTGTTCTGCTCTTGGTGACAGAGAGGCTTCTCATTTTCTTGTGTCACTGAAGGAACACGCTCGTGTGTTTTTGGGGGCATAATGATGGTGAGCGCTGGTGCGATTAGGAAAGCACAGTTCCCTTCTCCTCTCTGAAGAGCTGTGTATTCAGTAGTAACTGTAAGTTAATGCTGGTCAGGGTACTGGAAAATAGGAATGTTCCCATAGGACGTACTGGAGTGCCAGCCAAGGCATTCCTGACTCATAGGGAAAAACTGTGAGCCAGTATGTGGGAAGCTGAGGAGAAGGAGAGAAATTGCTTAGGTTACCTTGTTTCTGACCCTTCACAACAACCAGATCCCCTGGGCCAGCACTGCCCCAGGTCTGTGGTGCTCTACTAGCTGCCTTTTTGACTCTGTGTGTGAAGGCTGAAGCGTTTAACTGCCACCTCAGCACTTTCTGGGTGACCATCCTGGTGTAGCAGCAGTGCCCTGGGGACTCTGGAAGCTCGTGAAGCCCAGAGCAAGAGCCTGAAGCTGTCCTCATCAATCTGATCTGCCAGCGCTGGCGTAACATTGTCCAGGCATTCCAAGTTTGCCACCCTGAATTTCTTGGGGCAGTGAAGAGCCCTGATTTCTGCTACTGTAATCAAAGGCGCCTTCAAAACAAAGCATGAGCTGATTGCTTTAACTGTAAGCCCTAAGCTTCCCTAAGCCCCAGGGCATCAGATCTGCATACCCTGATGCAGATATAGTGTAGTTTTGAATCTGACACTTTGCAGACCTGCTCTGTCCAACTTCTGTTTCTCTTCTAAACAGGCCCGTTTATGGTCCTGAAACGGCTTCCTCCCTCGTAGCCAGTACTGGCAAGGGGCCCTGTTAACCACCCTGCTGTGCATAAACAGTCACTCCCTCGTCGCTGAGCAAACAGCCGTGTGAGCACATGGACCAAATTCATGTACCTGAGCTGGGAACCAGTATCTGCCCTCCTGTGGAACTGGGGCCTGTTGAGAATGCCAAGGGCAGTCCTGTTTTCTGGCAGCGTAGCGCTGCTTGCACAGCCAGCTGCAAGGGGAAATGGCTTGGAAGGAGGTCGTATTGCTCCCAGTTGAAAAAAGCTCTTGTTAGCATTTGCTGTGGGAGTCGTGCGTGCTTTGACCATCGCTTTTTCAAATAGGCAGCTCCCAGGCCTTGGAGCTAGCGTGTGTGATAGGTCAGTTTTGTGCTTGGGCATAGTTCTGGAGATCAAACTGTGCCTCTCATAGTCAAAACCAAGCCCTTGTGTTTATCTAAAAGAGTGACCTGATGCCCTTTGAGTCATGTGAAGCCTACAGTATAGCATTTGCTTTTGTTTCTGCTGGAACTTAAGCTATTGATTGCCTTAATCTTCCATGAAAATCCTCATCTTCTGAATGCTTGATGCTGGAGAGTGGATGCTGGTTTTCTGTGTGGTGTCTGGGCTGTGGGAATTTTATATCTGACATGTGGGAATTGCCCAAAAAAGCTTTGATCTGAGATGCTGTAGGCCAGGAGCCCTGTGGAACCCCAGACATAATCCTGGATAGACCAGGAAGACCAGCTCTGTATTACTTGTTGGCTGCCAGTGTCAGCGGTGAGGTAGCAGCCATAGCCAGGAGCACTTTGGGAGCAGCAGAACCCTGAGACAGGTGGGGGGTAATTAAAGCACGGTACCTACAGCCATAGTCAGAAAAAACAAGTTCTGTAGGGTTTGGAAATCTGGAGCAAGTTGACAAGGTCAGCCTCAGCTTCTCAGACTGCGCTGCATATGGTGAATTCCAGCATCGGTCTTTTCTCTAAAGGACAGTTTCCTCCTTTCTTTTCTCTCTTGCTCTCTCTCTCTCTCTCTCTCTCTGCTCTCCCTGGCCTGGTACCAGCAGGTTCGGCTGCAGCTTTGGGACACAGCAGGCCAGGAGCGGTTCCGCAGTCTCATTCCCAGCTACATCCGCGACTCCACCATTGCTGTGGTAGTCTATGACATTACAAGTGAGTGATGCTTTGGTCTCTCTTTATTTGTAATGCTATGTGTAAGCAGAACGAACACTTTATGAGCAGAAGTTCTGCTAAAAGATGATTAACGTCAGAAACGGTTCCCCTGCCCTGTTTTTCTATTTGGGTTGTTGGTTGTACGTGGTGTGGGGAGATGTGGAGAAGCACCCAAGTACAGGTGTGGTGTTCTTCCTCTCTGAAAAGAAGAGTTATACTCAGTGCTCCCACTTCCTTCTTCCCCACAGACTTGAATTCTTTCCAGCAAACCTCCAAGTGGATCGATGATGTCCGGACAGAGAGAGGAAGCGACGTCATCATCATGTTGGTGGGGAACAAAACTGACCTGGCAGACAAGAGGTAACAGAGGGGAGCTGGCAGCCTGGCTGCCCTGACCGGGGGAAGGAAGCAGGGAACTGCCCCACTAGCCTGTCTTCAAAACAGCTGCTGGTTTTAAACAAAGCACAAGTAGCTTGTGTGGGCTTTGTACTGATTGTTCTGACAGGAAAGCGTTCCCTGTCCTCCACCCAGGCCACCTTAGTCATGACAAGTATTCAGCTTTTCCCAGTCCCAGTGGTAGGCTGTTCTAAGTATCCTGTGCCTGGCATTTTGGGTAAGACTTGGTGCTCAGAGCTTCAGAAATATGGTAACAATGTGTATAGCTGATTTGAATTAAGAATTCCAGGTGGTAAGACCTCAGATCAGTCTGGTCTCTGAAATCAGCTCACAAAAGCAACTGAGGAGATTCCGAGATGTCCCACTTGAGCCTGGATGCTGACTGCAGAGTATCCCTCATGCCCTCCTGGGAGCTAGAAATAACTGCAGCTCCCTGACTGTTGGAACAGGTCCAGAGGAGGCAATGGAGATGATCAAAGGGCTGGAGCAGCTCTGCTGTGAGGGCAAGCTGAGAGAGTTGGGGTTGTTCAGCCTGGAGAGGAGAAGGCTGCGGGGAGACCTTAGAGCAGCTCCCAGTGCTGAAAGGGGCTCCAGGAAAGCTGGGGAGGGGCGTTGTGCAAGGGTCTGGAGTGACAGGATGGGGGGAAATGGCTTTAAATTGGAAGGAGGGAGGATATAGTTTAGACACTAGGAAGAAATTCTTCACACTGAGGGTGGGGAGGCCCTGGCCCAGGCTGCCCCATCCCTGGAGGTGTTCGAGGACAGGTTGGATGGGGCTTGGAGCAGCCTGGTCTGGGTGGAGGTGTTGCTGCCCATAGCAAGGGGCTGGAACTGGATGGGCTCTGAGGTCCCTTCCAGCCCAAACCATTCTGTAACTGAATAATCTGGTGGTTAGGTTTGAGGCTTTCTGATTCCTCTCAAAATCCAATTTCATGTGGAACTGGAAAACCCAATGGGATAATTCCTGCCTTGGAATATTTCCTGACAGTATGTAAGAGCATGTGTGCAGGACAGCTGGCCCAGCACTGCCCTCAGTTAAAAATACTGGAAAACTGTTTGAAACTTGGCCATGGTGGAAGTTCCTGTAGCATCAGAAATTCTTATTTTAGCAGTTTAATGTAAGTGACAGTATCCTGGTCTAGGCTAGAGATGGGAATTCCAGTGCGTATCCAGGTGCCAGTGAAGGAAGCTGCCTTGCCTTTCTTTGCAGAGGAGGCTGGGTTTGTGTTAGGCTGAAGCCCTGGGCCTTTTAGTGCTGCACAAAGCCACAGGTCCCATTTTTCACAGAAGAACCCAGCGGATGGGAAGCCATTCATCCTATGGTGAAAACCAAGCGATGATGCAAGTGAAGTTCTGCGGCCAAAAAGCTGAACTAAAAATAGTGCTGCTTTTACTCAGTGCAGCCCGTTAGGTTTTCCTTCCCTGCTAACGTTGCTCTGGCTTTTTCCTGCAGTTTTCTTTTATCATTTCTGGCCTGTTTGCCTTTGGTTTGGTTTTCCTTTGTGCTCCGTTCCTGTTGCTGTAGACAGGTTTCTGTAGAGGAGGAAGGGAGAAAAGCCCAAGAGCTGCGTGTGATGTGTATTGAAACCAGTGCTAAAACAGGATGTGATGTGGAACAGGTGTGCAAAGGGACACGTTCGCAGATGCCTGCTCGCCAGCAGCAGCCCAGCACTCGCCCTTGCGCTGCGCTTGCTGCCGGAGCCTTTCTGAAACCATTCTGTAACCTCATGGAGCTCCTTCCTGTTGACTTTTGGGAAGCTGCTGTCTGTATCAGGGGCAGCCTGTGGGGATTCTTCTTTCCCTGGAGGATGCTGTGAACGGCTCGGATGTGCTGCACAGACTTCCCCGAGTACCGATCATCTGTTACAAAGAGTCAGAAGCCCAGGCTTTCCCTGGGTGCCTTTCCTGAGGCGGTTTCATTCTTAGCTGGAGAAGCTGGGGGTCTGAGAGGTCCTGAGGTCTCCACTGGTGACTAGACTCGAAGAAGGGGTGGTGAAACGACCCTCATGTCTTGGTCACAGACTTCTCTAATTCTCCCTGTCTGTTCTTCCTTCCTGTCTTTCTGCTTGTTTCCATCTTTGTCCAGGCAAATCACTACAGAAGAAGGGGAACAGAGAGCCAAAGAGCTGAACGTGATGTTCATTGAGACCAGTGCAAAGACTGGGTACAATGTGAAACAGGTAGGTCAATGTTCTGTCCTAACAACAGGAGATTGTGCTTTGCTCCTCTGTGTGTGGGAAGATTGAGCCTCTGCTTAGGGTTCTTGTTCCAGCAGATATTTACTTGTGTGGTTTATCACCAGCCCCCAAAATGCTTGGTGGTTGCAGCTGCTGCTTTTATCTACTGGAAGAATGTGCTGAGGGGTAGGAATGCCACTGTTTCTGCAGTCAAACGTAAATCTGTGCACTGCCTTAGCCTTGGTTACTGGTTCGACCACTGTTTTCTGAACTCAGCATTGCCATCAGTCAGGATAATTGCTGTGCTGGTGCACTGGCGTAGAAGTTCCTGCTTCTGTTTGCAAGTTACAAAGGAAGATCTTAGAATAGTTGAGGTTGGAAGGGATCTCTGGAGATTGTTTAGTCCAAGCCTCGTGCTTAGAGGAGGGTAAGAACTGACTCCAGTTGGGTTTTGTGTGTCTGATAAGGTGGAGACTCCATCTCTCTGGGCCGCCTGCCACGGTGTTTGACTGCCCGTGCAGTAAAAAAGACTGTAAACTCTTTTCTTACGATTAAACAGGATTTCTTGTATTTCAGTTTGTGCCCATTGCCTCTTGCTCTAAGCTTGTGGTCCCACTCTGCTGGTTCATGCGTTGTTACGAAGCGGGACAAAACTTGGGCAATAAAGTAGCCATGAGGTCTGGGGGTCTACAGAGAGCGTGAATTCTGTAGGTGTAGCTGGGAAGCACAGTCACTGGTTCGCTGCACCCTCACAGTGGGATTAGAAGACTGGGCTTAGTTTATCTCTTCAGAATTGAATCCCCTTCAGTTTTGGTTCTTGCTGCTGCTTTGTCTTCCTCACGGGTGTTTGCAGTGAGAACTTCTGTAACCAAAGGGATGTGAACTGCACACCTTGCTGCTACCTCAGAGGCTCGATTTTTCCAAGCAGTGCAGTTGAGAGGGGTGGATGAGAAGCCCCTGCCAAGCTACTGGGAGAAAGATTGTTGTTAGGTGACAATTGCTCTGGTTCTGCATGCAGCACTAGGCCTCACAGTGTCTGTGCTGTTTTAGCTGCTCCGTTGTTATCAGCAGGAGGAGCTCTAAGCATTGACTTGAAAAATTATGCAAAGCCATTTTCTGTTTTTATGGGATATGATGGTCCTTCCCAGCTCGAGCACATCCTCAACAGCTCAAACGCACCTCACTGGAGCCGGCTGTTTCGCAGCAGGACTGAACTGAAAGGCTGGGCTGCCAAACCTCAGTTTTTCTATGGGCTTCTCGCAGCTCTGGGTTCTTGCAAGGCTGCTTATCAGAAGTCCAGAGCTGTGTGCTGTGACATTGCTGGGTGCAAAATCAGTTGAGGCTGGGAGTGGCAGATAACGCTTGCTGAGTGCAGGAGGGAGCTGTTGTGTGCATCCCTGGAAGAACTATTACTCATTCCATGTTCTGCTCAAGTAGAAACAGATAAAGCTTATCAAACAGTAAAATAAACCCCTCTGGTTTGTAGGCATTGAGTAACTCCTTTTCTAAAACCTGATGCATTTCTTAGGTAAAATCCTCCTGGCATTTGCTGATTGTAGCTTTGCTTGCGGGAGCACCCACAGAACAAATCTGTACAGTTCAGACTCTCAAATCTGCTGCAAAACCATGTTTTTTCAGCATTTTTTTTCTGACTTCAGCTGTTGCTACTTTTCAGCTTTTCCGCCGCGTGGCTGCTGCGTTACCTGGGATGGACAGCACACCAGAGAAGAGCAAAGAAGACAGTATCCTTGCTTTTCTCATCAGTAACTTTCCTGCTCTCGTGGAATTTGGATATTATCTTATGTTACACTGGGCTTCTTGATTTTGTGGCCCCTTGTGAGGATGGGGTTCTGCAGAGGGATGGCCAAAACAGCCAGTGCAGTGTGGTGCTCACCTCTGGGCCTACACTGAGGGCCCTGCTTGTGGTCTATACATAAATGTACCCAGCTGCTTATAACGGCAAGAACAAGTTTTGTTTTCTCCACTTAAGCTTAGGATAGAATTTGTATAGTTTTAAAATACCATAATACTGCTTTTGCATGGGCTGTCCTGTCCGTAGACCCTTCCGACTGGGCCCCATCCTCTAAATGGTCCTGAGGCTGGGAATGGGGCTGGAGCCCAGGGGTTCTGGGAGCAGCTGAGGGACCTGGGGCTTCTTAATCTGGAGAAGACAAGGCTGAGGGGAGACCTCATCACTCTCTGCAGCTCCTGGAAAGGAGGTTGGAGCCAGTTGGGTGTTGGTCTCTTCTTCCAAGCAACAAATGACGGGACAAGAGGGGATGGCCTGATTGGTTTAGATTGGATATCAGGAGAAATGTCTTTACTGAAAGAGTGGTGAAGCCCTGGCAGAGGCTGCCCAGGGCAGTGGTGAAGTCCCCATCCCTGGAGGGATTTAAAAGCCGTGTGGATGTGGCACTTAGGGATGCGGTTTCATGGTGGAGTTGGCAGTGCTGTGTTAACGGTTGGACTTGGTGATCTTAAAGGTCTTTCCCAGCCTAAACAACTCTGTGATTCTGTGACACACCCAGTCCTCTGGTTTCACAGTTCATCCTCTTCGGATGGGATATGTTTTGATCTGCTGATCTGCTAAAACACCCACCCTATCGAGGGACAGCAAACAACCTTTTTAGGTACGGATCCCTCTCCCTGTTCTCTCCTGTTTGTTTTTCCTCGTACTGGGTGGTTTCCTTAACCCATCTCCTGCAGTGATCGACATCAAACTAGAGAAACCTCCTGAGCAGCCAGTAACGGAGAGCGGGTGCTCCTGCTAACAGCCCCGTTCCGTAGCAGCACATTCCCCGACCGGCCAGTCTCGCTGAAGAACATCACCGCTCATTGGCTTGGCAACCCTACTTTATGGGCTGAAAAACCAATCTACTTAAGCGAGCGAACTCCCTGTTTCCTGGTGGGGAGCAGCCCCGGCCGCCCCTCTCACTGCATGGTATGAGCCCCGAGTGCAGAATGAGTGTCCTGTCGTTTCTTTTAGGTTTTTATGTTGTTGCACTTTGGCACGGTGGTGCCCTTCACACTCTCTTCCTCTCCTCCTCCTCTTCCCCACCTTGAGCCTGTCTGCTCAGATGTATTTGTGAATGCAATGGGAAAGCCACTGAGTTAGGGAAGACAAAAATAAAGCTTGGGGGTGGGCTTTCCACCTCCCTTACTGCCTTGCATCTTAACTAGTTCCCCGCCCACTCCAGCCCTCTGTCCTGCATCCCCACTTCCTCTGATGAAAGGCTGCTCCTTTTAAACCAGTCAGTTTGACTTGGCCTTGCCTTTTTGGACAATACAGGTTATCCGTTTCTAGGCTTTTGCTTCCTGCAGGGCACACACAGTATTAGCTCCTCAGTTTCTCCTTTCTGTGGATGACCATGGTTAACTCTTGCTCACAACTTCTGAGTTTTGCCCTCCACTCAGTCCCTCGTGTTCCATACAGCACTGGAAAACCCCAAACTCTGATAGCTTTGACCTTGCTGCTGCTGTTTGGGTAGCAGAGACATCCCACAGACTGCTCTCCTCGGTTGGAATATCTTTCCATCCAGAGGACGTTGGTGCTCAGTGAGTGTTGGCTGTCGATGTGGGGAAGGAAGAGGTTACAGAGGCTTTGCAGCATGAGGCTGGGTGGAAATTGATCCTGAGGGAGGTTTGGAGAGACCTGGGCCATGTCTGTCAACAGTGGAAGCACACAGTTACCCAAAACCCATCGCTGCAGGGGCAGTACCTGCCCTGGGAGTCATGGATGCTTTCCAAGTCTCTGTTGTTTGCTGTCAACTGGGAGCTTCTTCCCATGGAGCAGGAGAGCTGCAGCAGGTGGAAGGACAGTGGTAGCTGTTCTGCTCTCATACCGAGGCTGTTGCTTGGTGAAATCGTACGCAGCTGCCTCTGCCTTAGCAGTAGCCATGGGGGTGGGAGCCGTTTCCCTTGGAGCCGTGCCAAGCTGCACCCATTGCCAAAGCTGAAATGAAGGGTGGCAGGGATTTATTGTCAGACCCGGGTGGAGCAATGGAGGAAAGGATGCTGCCAAAGCAAATTCTGGTGTCACTTCTCGACCGTGTGGGTTGGGAAATGCCTCCTCTTCCCCTGCCCTTCCCTAAAGTCTGTAACTACACTAACAGAGCTCTTCAGAGACTTCTGCTGGGGTGGTTTTGTCCATCTGCCCTAAGCAGAAGTTGGTAGGTTTGTCTGTAGACAGGAGAACAGAGCAGTGGGATGGCCCCAACCCCTTCGCTGTTTCTTTCACGCAGTGGGGGGGATGCCAGCAGGCAGGAGAGCTACCAGCCACAGGGTGACAGGTGGGGACAACAGTGATGGGTGGCTGGTGACCCTCCCTAGCAGGATGCCTGTTGGTCATGGACGCAGCATGTGAGCCACATCAGGGAGGGGAAGGGGCAGCCTCAGAGTGGGAGCTGCCAGTACCCACGTTTGCTTAGTGGTGACAAGTCACCTCTGTTCCCCAGAGCCCGGTCCCATCCCCTCCGGGTGAGCCAGCCTGCAGGAGGAAGCTGGGATGTGGTTTCCCATTTCACTCTGGAGTGTCTCCCCCACCCCTTGCCCCCAGCCCCGGCTCTGGCGGGAGGCTCGGCCCCCTCCTCTGTACATACCCCTGTCGTGTGGGAATTGCTGATGTTTGTCGGTGTGTCCGTGTCTGCCGTAGAACAGGTTGTGCCGTCCCCTTCTCACAGGCAGGTGTGCGCTGCTCTGCTGTCGTGTTGTTGAGTCACGGGCCTGGGGGGAGGGAGGGGGGAGACCCTAAGTACTGGGGGGGTAACTCGTGCTATAAAATAGTTCACTTTCCACTGTCTTCTCTATGGATGTGTATAATATTGAGTGTGTGTCTGGCCCTGCTGTCTCCTAGCTGTTAGCTGAGTAAGTGTGACTATTAATATGAGTATGGACTGTCTGACCACAGCCGTGTATCACACTAAATAAAGTTATTTCACCAACAGCTTCGCTGTCCTACGGCCGGAGCGGGGCCTTTGCTCCCTCGGCCTCTTCTCCCTGTTGGGTTAACAAGTGTGTTGGGCACTGGAGGGCACTGAGGGTGGCCGAGGCACCAACCTGGCGGTTGCACTGATCCAGGAGCACGGTAGGAGCTCAGGTCCTGGGCTGCATCCCAAGCAGTGGGAGCAGCAGGGCAAGGGGGGGCATTCTCTGCTCCACTCTGGTGACACCTCACCTGGAGCCCCGCGTCCAGTTCTGGAATCCTGAGCACAGGAAGGACCTGGAGCTGCTGGAACAGGTCCAGAGGAGGCCACGGAGATGATCCAAGGGCTGGAGCAGCTCTGCTGTGAGGACAGGCTGAGAGAGTTGGGGTGACGGCTTCAGGGAGACGTTGTAGCAGCCTCCCAGTGCTGAAAGGGGCTACGGGAAAGGTGGGGGGGCTCTTGGTCAGGAACAGCAGTGGGGGTTCTGGCTCGGCAGGGAATTGCTGCAGCACTGCCGGGCACGGCACGAATCCTGCTCCTACTGCCACCACCTGAGGGACTGCAGAGCCCTGCTCTGCTCCAGCCGCTCCCCACGCAAGGAGTAAGCTTGTGTGGTGAGGGGGAAGCTGCCCTGCGCACTCCGGGTCACCACAGAGTTCAGAGAACCGGGGAATGGTTCGGGTTGGAAGGGACCCCAAAGCCCACCCAGTGCCACCCCCTGCCATGGGCAGGGACACCTCCCACTGGATCAGGGGGCTCCAAGCCCCATCCAACCTGGCCTGGAACCCCTCCAGGGATGGGGCAGCCACCACTGCTCTGGGCAACCACGGCCTTCCCTCCCCTCAAGGGAGAACATTTCCCCCAAGATCTCATCTCTCCGCCCCCTCCTCTGATTTAAAGCCGCTCCAACCCCTCCGACGGGTCGGGGCGGGGCGGTTCCGTCAGGGAACGGACGGACAAACCAGGGCTGAGAGGCAGGGCAAGGGCCGAGACTGTCCAATCAAAGGCCGGGAGACGGACAGGCTGTCCAGTCAGAGTGCGGAGGCGGGGCGAGGCTCGGGCGGGCGGACCAATCAGAGCACAGGGCGGTGCCCCAGGGCCCAAATGAGGAAAGACTCTCGGGGCCGGGTGGGCCAATCAAAACGCAGCGAGGGCGGGGCGAAGGGCGGGGCGGTCCAATCAGAGAGGGGGAGCGGGGCGGACAAGGCCGAGACGCGGAAAGGAAACGCGGTGGGCGGGGCTCGTACGACTTAGCCCAACCAGAGCGCGTCGAGGACCGATTGGTCCAATCAGTGCGCGGAGAAGGGCGGGGCTCGTGCCGTTTAGCCCAATCAGGGCGCGGGGCGGGCGGCGCTCTGGGAGCGGCGCAGCATGGCGGCGCGGCCGCCGTACGAGGAGTTCCCGGTGGTTTTCCTGCCGCCGTACGAGAGCCCGCCCGCCTGGGTGCCGCCGCACGAGGTGAGGGGGCGCGGGGCCGGGGGGGGCCGGGCCGGAGGGAGCTGCCCCGCTCTGACCGCGTGGTGCCTTCCCCGCAGCGCCTCGCTCACCCCGAGTACAGCAGCGAGCTCACGCGGTTCCTGCCCCGCACGGTGCTGCTGCGCAAGCCGCCCGGAGCGCAGGTACGGCCCGGGCCCTGCCTGGCATCGCCCCCGGCTCCCCTTCCCCAGCTCCTGTCCCGGCTCCGCTGTCCCATCCCCTGCATCCGTCTCTTGGCTCCCCGGGTCCGTTTCTCTTTCCCTTGGATCCGCTTTTCCTGGCCCCTTGGATCTTCTGTCTCACTTCCTGCTCTGAATCTTCTCCCCTGTCCCCTGGATCCACTCCCCTGTCCCAGCTCCTGCGCTGCATCCACTCCCTTTGTCCCCGGAATCCAGTCCCCTTGGCCCAGCTCCTGTCCAGGATCTGCTTTCCCATCCCCTGGATCTGTCCTCTGCCCCCCCGGATCCGTTTTTCTTTCCCTTGGATCCACTTCTCCCGCATCTCCCTGGATCTTGTCCCCTGTCCCCTGGATCCATTTCCCTGTCCCAGCTCCTCCCCTGGATCAACTGCCCTCTCTGCTCACCCCTGGGCGCCTGGCGGTGGGGTCATAGTGGGTGCTGTTGGTGCTGCCTGGCTGAGCGCAGCTGCCCTGACACCTCTGCTCCAGGTGAGCCGCTGGAGCCACGGGAAGAGTCCCGGGGTAGGGGGTGGGGGGACTGCATTTCACTGCTGTTTTCTCTCACAGCTGGGCTTCAACATCCGTGGAGGAAAAGCCTCGCAGCTGGGGATCTTCATCTCTAAGGTCTGTCCTGCTGCCGATCCCAACCCCTGTTCCCTCTGCTCCCTTGGGTGCTGCTGAGCCCAGGGTGTGCACGGAGAATGTTGTCTCCTCACTGGAATTTGCTGGTACCCAGCAGCAGTCGGGAGCTCCTGCTCGGTTTCCCGGTCTCTCCCCAGCGCAGGCAGCGCTGCAGTCCCACCCTTCCCAGGCGGTGGGAGTGCACGGGGTGTGCAGTGTGGGAGCCACCAGAGTCACCGCTGCTGTCCCTGCTCTTCGCTTCCCAGGTGATCCCTGACTCAGACGCGCACAGAGCTGGGCTGCAGGAAGGGGACCAGGTGCTCTCAGTGAACGACGTGGATTTCCAGGACATTGAGCACAGCAAGGTGAGCACCCCTGCGGCTCAGCCGCGAGAGCGGGGACGGGATGGGCAGTGCATGCAAACACCATCTCCTTCAGCCCCTCAGCTGGTGGCACCACATAACCACCACATTCCTCTCCCTGTCCTCCATCCCTGTGTGGTCACTGAGCATCTCCTTCTGCTTTCAGGCTGTGGAGATCCTGAAGACTGCCCGGGAGATCAGCATGCGTGTGCGTTACTTCCCCTACAGTAAGTGCCCACTCGCTCTTGGCTCTGCACTTGAGGTCACAGGTGATGTTACACCAACAGCCTGCTCATCCAAAGGACTGACGGGCTTTGATTTGGGAAGCAGGACAGCTTCCAGGTCAAACCAGTAAGGACTGGCTTCAACTGTCCCTGTAGGAGAACTTGTGTTCATTTTGGGCTCCACAGAATAAAAAGGACATCAAACTACTGGAGAGTGTCCAGAGGAGGCCACAAAGCTGGATCTAGAGGAGAAATCATATGAGGAGAGGCTGAAGTCACTTGGTCTGTTCAGCCTGGAGGAGACTGAGGGGGCACCACATTGCCGTCTACTGTAGTTTCTTCACAAAGGACAGAGGAGGAGCAGGCGCTGAGCTCTTCTGTCATTGGTCACCAGACAGGACTCAAGGGAATGGCAGGAAGATGCACCAGGGGAGGGTTAGTTTGGACATTAGGAAGAGGTTCTTCACTCAGAGGGTGGTGGAGCACTGGAGCAGCTCCCCAGGGAAGCCATCACAGCCTGACAATATTGCAGAAGCACTTGGAAAACGCCCTCAGGGACATAGTGTGAATGTTGGGGTGTCCTGTGCAGGGACAGGAGTTAGACTCGAGGATCCTTGTGAATCCCTTCCAAGTCAGGTGATTCCATGGCTCTGTGATTGTGGAGCAGGGCATGGCCACACGGTGCTGGAAGTTGGGATGCTGGTTGGGTGGAAGTGTTCACTTCCAAGCAGGAGAAATTGCTCCTTCTCCCTGATTAACACAGGAGCCATTTCTGTCAGCACTGAACCTGAGCCGATGGCGGACACTGCTTGTGGGCTTCATCCCTCCCTAAGAGAGGTTAAATCCTGAGCGAGGGAGAAGGCTGGATTAACACATTTCTACACCCATGAAGTTCATAGCTACAAGAGGGGAAAAGGGAGGCTGAGTCAAGGCAGAGAAGGATTTCTCATAAAATGGAACTCACCCTTGGGGGAAGAAAGAAGTAAAATAAGGTGCAGGGGAAGACTTGGAGCAAACTGGTTCTAAATGGCCTGAAATAACTGGAAAGGGCTGGGTGGGTGTGAGGGTGCTGTTCTTAAGGCAGCTGCTCCCCAAGCCAGGAGCAAAGGTTGCCGCTCCTTAGTGAGGCAGAGACAGAATATGTTTTCCTTTGACATTTTGGCTCTTTCCTCCTCGCCATCAGCAATGGCCACTCCTGCCCTTTCAGCTGTGCCTTCTTTTCCCTTTCAGATTACCAGAGACAGAAGGAAAGAACAGTTCACTAGGAGGCAGCAGGGTCTGCAGAGTGCCCGTCCTGCAAACAACTCTCCACTGCTTTTCCTCACCGTGGGAGATAACACGTGCAGTTTCAGCTGTCCTTGGAGGTCCAACTGTCCCGTTGGCTGCACAGGCGCCAGCTCTGCTTCCTGCGTGGGGGATGCCGGCAGAGTCTTATTTAGCTGGAATTTGGATGGGGCTTTAGTCTGTACTCTGGGTCTGAGTGATGAAACAGGCGGGTGGTGCTGATGTGGATGCGGGTACGGGAAGACAGCTTCTCGAGCAAGATATGTGCTTCTATTCCAGCTCTGCTGGCTCTGGATCCAACCCTTGTTGCTAGGTGAAAGGCCAGAGTCTGAGGGTGATTAGGGCCTGGACTTTGTTTTCCTGTTCACTTCTCTGGTGACCTGACATTCCTTCCTTCTCCACTTTCCAACTCTGCTCTATGCTACGGGGTTTGCTTGGGACTCCAGGGACAGCAGTAAAATCCAGTCATGCTCAACCTGTCTCGCTGCACTGGTCGGCCAGGGCGTGTTTGTACTCTGCTGCTTCCCACCCGTCGCAGCGCTGAACAGAGGTGCTCAAAGCTCCTTTCTGAACAACTGTGGGCCCTTGGCCAGGTACCCTGGGGCGAGGTTGAGGGTGGCACTTGCTGAACCTGCTTCCTTCACTGGGCACAGCCCTGTCCCTGCCACGTAGACCTCATAAACCAGGGGGATTTCGGTGCCTGGAGATCCCTACAGACACAATAGCAAACACAGTAAGGAAACATGATAAAAATAAGGAAACAAATTCACTTACACAATTTTTTCAGCAGGTGATATGGTTCCTTACAGTAGGGCCCTGAGCGTCTGGGCAACCATCTGCCCCTTCGGTACCCTAAAGTTAATTAACAGTCATTAAAATAGTTTTTAATGAGGAGAGTATTGATACCAGAAGCAGAAAAAGAACTCCCTGCCACTTAGAGGGAAATTTCTGCCCTTCCCTGTTCTCCAAGACGGGGAGGAAGCCTGCTGAGCCCCGCACCAGGAGAGCATGGGTGCCAGCGAGCCAGTTCTCAGCAGAGCCATGTGCGAATCCCACGCCAGCGGTGTGGGGACGGCCCTCGCTCTGCCCTTCTGTGCGGTGTTTCCTGCTTGTCTGTCAGAACTGAAACAATAAAGCAATCAGGCCTCATCGTATTCCCGCTCACGCGTCTCCTTTGGGGGATGTTGGTGTCCACACTCGGGCACAAGGCTGGGTGAAAAGCTGGAACAAGGTGGGCTCCAGCTGCCCTCGCAGCCCGAGGGAGGAAAGCGTGGCAGCCAGATGAAATGCAGATCCTGCTTTGAGGGTGTTTTTCATAGAATTGGGGAACAATTAAGGTTGGTGAAGACCTCTGAGCTGATCAGTCCAACCTCATCGTGCCTACTTAGCCACGACCCTAAGTCCCACAGCGACACAGTTTTGAACGCCTCCACGTTTATCCTGCTGGATGTTGGACACTTTGTTTGAGGATCCTGTGAGAGGCAGGATCAAAAGCTTTGCTGAAGTCCAGGAAGATCACATCAACTGGTTTTCCTTGGTCGACCAGGTGAGTGACCCTGTCGTGATACAAGAAGTGGTGGTTATTGCAGAGTGTGGATTATTTTGACTTAAGTAGGGTAATTTTTCTGTAGAATTTGGCTTCTATCTCACTTCAGTTAAGCAATACCTAAGAGACGGCGTTTTTGACAGACACAGCCTGTTCTTCTGACGGTGTGTTTTGTACCCGGACAATATTTCTTCGCTTATCTAAAGAACTCAAGGCCAAACAGAGAGCTGGGTTCAAAGCTTTCATGAGCAGAGACTTGGCTGTTGTGAAGTTCATTATCAAATTAAGATTAGTCCTTGGAAAGAAGTAGAATCTGCATGAGATTGCTGTGAGAATTTGTCCACGAGCGTGTAAGGGGGAAATACATTCTGTGAGCAGCTCTTGTCTCGTTACTCGATTGATGGAATCATCCCCTCACGCACCCAGCGCTGGAACAAAGGCTGCTGCTTTCTAAAACCCCCGAGCGAGCCCCAGAGAGTTTATTCACCAACATTTTCGGTATCAATAGAAGGAAACTAACTTTGCCCGGCAGGACTTTCCCTTTCTAACCCCGCACTTGTCTGTCGGGCGGTTTTTCAGTCGCTCCCAGGACAACCCCGTGTCCCGACCCGCCCCCTCTGCCTCCCCTCCCGCCCGGGCCGCGGCCGCACCCTTCCCCCAGGATTCCTGACCCCCGCCCACAACCCCGCCAGCCGGCTCTGCCCATGGGGGAGTCCCAAGGCTGAGGAATTCTGCTTTGGGAACAACAGGAATAGGGGGAAGGGCTGTTTGTGAAGGGCGATTTCTTCACAGACTGAGCGAACGGCCCCGCTGACACCACACAGAGCCCCTCCTAAGGGGGCCGAGCCGCCATGATGCACTGCCCTTCCCCACCCCGCGCCCTGATTGGGTCGCCCGGCCCTAGCCCCCCCCCTCCGCCGCGCTGTGATTGGGCCGACTTGCCCCAGCTCCGCTCATCGCCCTGACGGGACCGCCCCGCGCTCCTCGAGCTGATTGGACCGATTGGTCCCTCGCCCCGCCCCCTCATCCCGCCCCTCAAATCCTGATTTGACGGCGTGCCCGTCACCCCGCCTTTTTCCCCGACTCTCCATCCTGACTGGATGGCAGCCCCACCCCTCGTTCCCGCGGGACTGCTCCGCCCGTCTCCCCATGCTTCGGCTCTGATTGGGCAGCCCGACCTTCACCCCGCCCCTTCCCTGATTGGACGGACAGCCGCGCATCTCGCGCTTCGATTGGACCGCTGGCCCTTGCCCCCCCTTCCCCTCTCTTCCACTCGGCTCTGATTGGGCCACCGCGAGCTCTCGGCTCGCCATTGGCTGTGGAGGCGCGCGGCCCGGTTTGAGCGCTGGCCGTTGCAGCGGCGCCATCGTTGCGGGGCGGCTGCGGGCTCGGCCTGAGGGCAGCACCGGGGAGCAGCGGGAGGCCCCGCGAAGCCCAGGCGGGTTCGCGACGCGGCGATGCTGCGGGAAGAGGAGAAGGCGATCCCGGTGCGCGTGGCGCTGCGGTGCCGGCCCCTCGTGCCCAAGGAGATCAGCGAGGGCTGCCAGACCTGCCTGTCCTTCGTGCCGGGGGAGCCGCAGGTGCGGGGCGCCCGCCCCCGTCCTCCTCGGCGCCCCCCGGGATCCCGCACACCCCCTCCTCATCGGGGTCGTCCTGCGCCTCCTTCGCCTCCCCCCCGCCCCAAGATTTCCCTCCCCTCGCGGGTTCTCCTCCCCTCTCCTTCTTTGGGGTCCTCTCCCCCCCCCCCCCCTTCCCCTCTATCTCTTCGCGTGCCCTCTCCTCCCTTTTACCCCTCGAGGTCCCGTCTTATTCCCCCTCAGGATCCCACTCCCCCCCCCGCCCCCCTTATGCCACTCTACTCATCAGAGTGTCGTGTCCACCCCACTCTCTCCCCTTTGGCGTACATCTCTCTCTCTCCCACTTCTCCCACCTTTTTTAGAGTGTCAGTCCCTCCCCTCTCCCTGATTTGGGACCCCCTTTCTCCCCTTGGAGTGTTCCTCACCTGTACCCCTTGAGTTCTCCCCCTCCTCTCTCCCTACTTTGGGGTCTGCCCCTCTCCTCTCCTCCCCTGGAACTCCTTTTCTCCCTGTCTCCCCTCTCCCCCATCTCCCTGTCTCCCCTCTCCCCGTCTGGGTCCCCTTTTCATCTCCTCTCACCCTGACCTCCCTTCTCCTTCTTGCCCCTTTCCTCTGCAGGTGGTGGTGGGGAATGACAAGTCCTTCACGTATGACTACGTGTTTGACCCTTCTGTGGAGCAAGAGGAAGTCTTCACCACAGCCGTCGCCCCTCTCGTTCATGGCATCTTCAAAGGTCTGCGCTCCCCCTGGCTGAACTCTGGTCTAGAAAGCCGTGGGTTCAAAAGGCTCAGTGTTGAGGGAGAAGGCGCTGCGTTGATTGGTTCTCAGTTCCAGCTCACCTCTTCTTTGACTTTAAATCCTGGGCTGGTGTGGATGCTGACTCCCAGCTCTGGGGAAGTGCCGGATCTTGCATGTTTACAGCTTGTTGTACTCCACAGGGCTGTCAAAATGGCTTATTTGTGGCTCATTTTGGTTCCTGAAGCTGTTTAGATGAGACAAGAGACGTTAGAGCAGACTTCCAGTACTGAAAGGGGCTACAGGAAAGCTGAGGAGGGGCTCTTGATCAAGGATTGCAGGGACAGGACAATGGGCAATGGCTTTAAATTGGAAGGGGGAAGATTTAGATTAGATCTGAGGAAGAAGTATTTTCATGTGAGGGTGGGGAGGCCCTGGCCCAGGGTGCCCAGAGCAGTGGTGGCTGCCCCATCCCTGAAAGTGTTCAAGGCCAGGTTGGCTGGGGGCTTGGAGCCCTCTGACCCAGCGGGAGGTGTTGGAACTGGATGGGCTTTAAGGTCCCTTCCAACACAAACTATTCCCTGATTCTATGAATTGACAAGAAATCAATACCAGCAGCTATCACCAGCACTGCAAGTGGAGCTGGGATGGCAGAGAGCTCACATTGTGTTTCCGTGACTCATCGCAGCAAAGCAGCAGAGCCCTGTTCCAATTACTGTTCCAGCTGTCTGTTATCCAGGCTTTAGGGAGCTCTTCAGTGCCCTTTTTCCTCACCATTGCGAACTGTGACCTGTGCATAAAGGCTTTGCAGAGGGGCAGGGAGGGAGCACTTTTTGGGAGGGTGCTGTTACTCAAATGCAGACTTGTTGGTCCAAGTTTCTTCTGGTTCCTCCGTGACTGATCCAGACATTCTTTGTTCCCCCAGGGTATAACGCCACTGTCCTGGCCTACGGACAGACAGGATCTGGAAAAACATTTTCCATGGGGGGCACCTACACTGCCAGCGAAGAGGATGATCCTAGTGTGGGGGTCATCCCTCGGGTAATCAACCTGCTCTATAAGGAGCAGGAGCGAAGGCAGGATTGGGAATTCACCCTCAAAGTTTCTTACCTAGAGGTAAAAGCTGGTTTGATTTTTTCAAACTCTTATAAAGTTACGAAAGTTACGAAGTCAGCTTTAACGAGGCCACCTCCTCCAAGTAACAGCTGTTCAGTAAATCCAAACCTAGGACCACCTAAGGTCTTATCAAGAACAGGATTCCGACTCCTACGTATCTCTCCCTAAATGTCATGCACAGTCAGCCATGCTTTCAGCGTAACTGTACATCGTTCTTTTTCCAAATTGATCCCTTGCAAGGCTGCTAATTCCAAGCTCCTGTTCTGATGCTTTCAGATCTACAATGAGGATATTCTGGACCTGCTGTGCTCATCAAGAGACCGATCTCAGATCAGTATACGGGAAGATCCCAAGGGAGGCATAAAGGTCTGTTGCCCTGTTAGATATCGGTACATGAGGGTGTGACCTGGCTGGGATAAATGTTTTGGTGAAACAACTGTCTGACTCCTTGAGCAGTGCTTTATAGAAATTAAGCTGTTAAATGGGCCTTAAGGTTGCTCAAAGCATAACGCCAATAGGCTTAGACAGTCATGACAAGTCATGACAAGCAAGTCCTGTTCAGGCTTTTGTTTGAAGTCTGATTTAGGTGAATGTTGTACTTCGGATCACCTCACCACATCTTAAACTCTGTTGCAGTTGTGCTCTTCAGTTTGGCAGACGTAGTGTGCAACAAAGGGATCCCGAATGGGAACTATCCAAGTGCTTGAGTTATTTTCCTAGTGGTTTTGCACTGATGTGTAGGTGAAAGGAAAACCCTGTGCTACTGCTTCCTCTGTGTATTTGCTTGGTAGCTAAACTTGCATCTGTTGGTTGTGCTTCATTCATACAGTTTGCAGTGAGGGGGAGGCCATTTGTTGTCATATGCGCCTGAAGCTTTGATCCATGAGTTTGTGCAGTCTTGTGCTGCTCACTCTAAAGTCCTGGGGTGTGACTCATCTGTGCGTTAGTGGCATGGTATGAGTTTCCTTTGTGTCCCTGAATGTGGCTTCCTCTCCACTTGATTCATGCAAATTCCCATAAGCCAGTGTTCCCCTTCCCCTGCCAGGGACTGGCACACCTTTCCAATGCCAGCTTGGCGGGGCTATCTGAGGGCAGCTGTGGGATTCTCCACAGAGTACTGAGGAGCCCTGCCTCCATCCTACAGCCCAACTGGTGCTCCAGCAGGCACAGGGGGAGCTGCGGTGTGTAGTAGGAGTAGGATGAAGGAGAGGTGACGCGACAACATTACTGATGGGAAGTTAAGCACAGATTTTTGGACCCTGTACCAAGCCTCTGGCTTGATGTGACATCGATTGTTGTGAACGCATATTTACACAGAGACTTCACTTTGTCTACTGTAGTCTAAGGCAGAGATTAGTTCTTCTGATGGAAGTTGGGGTGAAGAGGAAGGAGAGGGTAAATAATGCTTTCTTCCTGGATACAGATTGTAGGGTTAACAGAAAGAAGAGTCACCTGTGCCCAAGATACTGTATCCTGCCTAGAACAAGGGAACAATTCCAGAACGGTGGCCTCCACGGCAATGAATTCCCAGTCCTCACGGTCCCATGCTATCTTCACCATTAGCATTGATCAGAAGAAGAAGAATGACAAGTAAGCGTGATCGTGCAGCCACTCCTAGCAGCTGTTTAGGAGTTGGACTTAGAATGTCATGGTCTTGTCATTTTCTCCTGGCCTTGGATGAGCTCAGCTAAGCTGCTCCTGGGACAGTCTCTTTAGTTCCCTGTCTGATATGAAATCTGTTTTTCAGCCCCTTAGCTCAACTCTAGTAACCACTAGACTGCCCCTTTCCTAAGTGCATGTTTCCCTGAGAGAGTAACATGGGCTGTTTCTGCCATAGGAACGGTGTTTTTCACTCCAAGCTACACCTGGTTGATCTTGCTGGCTCTGAGAGACAGAAGAAGACCAAGGCTGAGGGAGACCGACTCAAGGAAGGTCTGTAGGAAAAGGACTGGTATGACTTGGGCTTCTCAGCACTCAAGAAAAGCAAACCAGTTCTTTAATGGTTATGATGTGCCTTTATAGCCTTCTGAAGTGGCAGGAAAGGACCATTTGCTGGCTGTTGAGGCAGCTCTACTCACTGTCATCTGTTTGTCTGCAGGCATCAACATCAACAGAGGTCTCCTGTGCCTGGGGAATGTCATTAGTGCTCTTGGTGATGAAAATAAAAAGGGTGGGTTTGTCCCCTACAGAGACTCAAAGCTGACGAGGCTGCTGCAAGGTAAGAGAACAGGGGATGATGAAGCCTGAATCTGCAGGTGCGATTGAAATAGCAAAGGGGCAAATAAACTAACTGGCCGTACAACTGCCGGTCAGCGTGGGAGCTGCTGGCAGACTCATTTGTGAGTCCTGCTGTTTTCCAGCTCCTGTGCAGTGGGAGGAAGTGAGACAAATTCAGTGCTTCTTTTGTTTTTGTTTTTTGAGGAGGGAGAAGGAAGATGGAAGGGGGAAGATTTAGATTAGATTCTTTACAAAGAGGGTGGGGAGGCCCTGGCCCCGGTTGCCCAGGGAAGTGGTGGGTGCCCCATCCCTGGGGGTGTTCAAGGCCAGGTTGGATTGGACCTTGAGCAACCTGCTGTAATGGGAGGTGTCCCTGCCCATGCCAGGAGCTGGAACTGGATGGGCTTTAAGGTCCATTCCGACATTCTGTGATTCTATGAAAAACAAAGAACTGTGCCAGAAATTGTGTACAGAAGTTACACTTGTTACAGACATGGCTAATGGGTCAAGAAGATCACTGGGGATCCTGATGTGAAATCATTGGTGCTTAGAGTTGAGGCATAACTTAAGCTTCCAGAAAAAGCTCTTTGATGCGGTACTGGCTGGGGCAGAGGAGAAAGGAATCCAGCTAGAAAATAGCAAGCTGTGGTTGTGTGCCATTGTTGTTTGTTTTCTCTGTCTCCAGCTGGGCATTTCTAGCTGTAGCATAGAGATGCACTCGTGGTCTTGGATATCTCTGAGGATCTCTCACCGCTCATTCTTGTCAAAGCTCTGATCATGCCTTGTTTTCCTCCTCAGACTCTCTGGGTGGTAACAGCCACACTCTCATGATCGCCTGCGTAAGTCCAGCTGATTCCAATCTAGAAGAAACTCTGAATACTTTGCGTTATGCTGACAGAGCAAGAAAAATAAAAAATAAGCCAATTATCAACGTTGATCCGCAGGCAGCTGAGATTCATCATCTGAAGCAGCAGGTACTGAGCACTTTGGTTGTGCCGGAGTAGACCAGTCCTTTTGGTGTTAAGATCAGAAAGCAGCAAGCAGAGGCACAGGGTGCTTAGGTACTCACAGTGATATTTAGTGTGTGTTTCTCTCTTGAGATGGCTGTGTAAGGGTGTTAAATACATGAATAATTCTTGTAATTCTACAGCAACTACTCAATGCCATAGAAAAATGGTAGTGTTAGTGTGATTTACGTTTCCCTTCCACTGAACAGATTGTCACCTGCCTGTTAGGCTACAGCCAAAGAGAAATGTAGGGATGGTTTCCTTGCTGACATCACCCGCCTGCATCCAGCACAGAGTGGGAAGTGCAGAGTGTTCTGATGTGGCCAGCTTTGGAGGGAAACGAGTTGCACAAATTAGAACTGGTTAAACACAAAGCCAGAAGTGCCCAGGACTTGTCTGCCCATGATGGTTCCCCCGCCTTGCTGTGCCACAGGACAAGTGTGCATACGTGCAGCCTTTCATGCTGCCTCTCCAAGGGACCACTCAGAAATCTTGTTCTGCAGTGAAGCAAGTGGTGTTGTTTACGGTGTAGGGGTGTTCACCAGAGCCCAGTGAGTGTCTGTTAACAGGCTGTCCATTCGAATCACAACTCAGTAGCTCAGGAAGGCCAGTGATCTGTCGCACGTGAAAGGTAGTAACGGAGCACTGGTTCAGCGAAGCAGGAGACCTGCCCTTTGCACCGGTGAGGTCTGACACCCTGCACAGAACAGTGTGCCAAGTGTGTGTGGGTGACTTAGAATCCTCTGATCTGAGCATTCCTGATGAAGAGAACGTGGCCTTTTGAGGAGTAAATTACTTGAAATACTGTAGCAACCTGACTTCTTTCCACAGGCAGTTGTGAAAGGGCAGTTGTGGAGAAGGTGACTGGTATTAAGACTTAGTGTTCCTTCAGCTGTCTTGTTACTATGTGGGAGAGATTAACCGGTGGTGTGTGTTTATCTTTCTAGGTTCAGCAGCTGCAGGTGCTACTGCTGCAGGCCCATGGAGGGACCCTCCCCGTGTCCATCAAGTAAGATCTGTAGATGAATGCTCGATGTGTCTGATGGCCACAGCACACAAGCAAAGGCTGTAGATCTCCTTTGCTCCAGACAGTGCTGGAGAGCAAGTGTAGAGCAAACTGGATGCTTTCTAATAGCATCTAGACAATTTTTTTGCCTCCTTTTGCTCTTTTTGTCTTGCTTACTGAAATTCCGTGCACGTGGGTCTTTCAATTTGGTAGCAAACCTCTTAAGCCTGCAAAAATCGATTGTAGGAAATACAGGAGGACTGGGCAATATCTCTTAAGTACCTGTTCCTCAGACCCATCCATCCCCCTCTTGTTCACCCCTCTGCCTCGAATTTTAAGGCACTTCCACTGTTCTTAAAAGCACAAAACGCAGGGAAGCGTTGGAGCGTGTGGATGTTTTCTTCTGAGGACATTTCAAAACCCATGCACGTGCAGTTTACAGACTTGCTATTGATTAAACACTGAGTGTTTTGAAAGGGTGTTTTTTCTTGAAAATGCCTACTTTTGGTCTGCTGCATTACTTCAGTTCTGTAAGTCAGATAGACTTCCTCTGATTATTCATCTGCCACAACCTATGCTTTTATTGTAAGTTCTTTAGGGAACTGGGAGGTAATTTCAGTGCTCTTACAAACCTCTAGCAAAGTCATGTTCTTAAGCAAATTGGTCCATAATGTTTCAGTAGTATGGCACCTTCGGAGAATCTTCAGTCCCTCATGGAGAAGAACCAGTCGTTAATGGAGGAGAATCAAAAGCTGAGCCAAGGGCTGAGTGAGGCTGCTGGGCAGACAGCACAGGTGCTGGAGAGGATGATTCTGGTAAGGTTCAGTTACCCAGGAAGAGCTTTGAGTTGCACAATTTCCCCCTTTTAGCTGAAGGCTAATCAATAGCAGCTCCTGTATTAATGGTGTGTTAGGAATCTCTCTTTAGTGTTCCTTTCACATTTATTTCCCATCTCTAGCCACCAGTCAGAACTAAGAGTCTTCCAGAGCCTGTCAGAGCCTATAGATCTGCTGACTTCAGTGGAGAAAATTAGACCCAAATCTTGCAGCTGTTCTGTTGCTTTACTGTTTTAAATACCAGCAGTTGTGCGTGCGCACTGTCTGTTCCTTCTTCCCTACCTCACTTTTGTTGCTTTGGTTCACTGCAGCGTGTATTCCTGTGAAAAAGGGTGCTAAGGCTAAACAAAGATCACACAGGATCATTCAGTACACTGGTTTCTCACAGACTGATACCATATCACTTGCTGCAAATAACTTCGCTATTTTCTGCCTTCTTATCTTGCTTTTCCAATAATTCTGACTTCTCTTAGGCAGAACAAGAAAATGAGAAGACGAATGCGAAACTAGAACAACTTCAACATGCTGTGTAAGTCTGTTTCCACACCCTGCTCATGCTGAGGAAATGTCTTTTGGCATTAAATGCTCTTGTTGGGGTAAGCTGGGTACAGTCCGTCCGCGTGTGTTCATCCAGAACCCATTTGTATGTTCGACGGGGAAAGCTGTTCCTTATTGGTAGGTGAGCCAGACGTGCCGTGTAATCCTCATGGACCTACTCACGTCTGCATTGCAGATGCCTGCTTGATCTGCAGAAGGTGGTAGAGACTGTGGAAGATGATGAACTAAAAGTGGGGATTCGTGATCTGCAGCAAGCATTGGCTCAGATGCAGGTAAGACTGAATGCAGGGAGAGAACTGTGTGCCAAGCGAGTTCACGCGTGAAACTTAGGGTTCTTCTGCCCATCTGCTAAGCGCTGGATTCCACTCGGCAGAAACCATGCTTAGGGAGCCTGGGTGTTACGAGTATGAAATGACTCTTCGTACCCACTTGTAGATGAGCTGTCCTGCTAGACTTTGTGCTGCAGAAAGGCCACTTGTGCTTGAGTGGCTGCAGATCACAGAAGCACAGAGTGGCTTCGGTTGGAAGGGACCTTAAAGATCATCCAGTTCCACCCCGCCTGCCATGGGCAGGGACACCTCCCACTGGATCAGGCTGCACGTAGGGATGAAAAGGAGGAGTCTCCATAAAAGAATCTGATTAGCATGGATTTACAATCCAGACATTGGAAGGAGAGTTACAAACTGGATAGTGTTATGAGTGACCCAAATTTCAAAGGCCTGAAATTGTTAAATAGAAGTTGCCAAATCTTTGTCTAATTGAGGAACTTCTCTGTTATCCGTCACTAGATTTTTCCCCCTGTTCCCAGACTCCTTACTCTAGTGAGGAGCTCGCTGCAAGTGCTGGAGTTCAGGGAAAACTGGAAAGAATGCCTTGCCTACTGGTCTGGGAAGAATATGCTTACTTTATTAAAGGAGGAAGGCAATGGCATCCTCTTTCCTGACACGGCTTTCCAGACAGAGTAGAATGATATTACGCTTGCTCATTGTAACCTGACAGTGTTATTAGTTTCATTTGACTTCATCTTTCACTTTTTACCTATTTAGAGTGAAAAAGCTGCTGCCATGGAAGCTGCTGCAGAGATGGCAAACTCAGAGCAGGGTGCTACAGCTGTAAGTGAAGGGGTTTGGCCATGCAGACCTTAACAGGGGCATATTTTTCTCCCCTCATCACTCTGTGTCCTTATGCTTGTTTCATAATCCAAAGGTTTGGTGAATCACTTTTGGATGTGCTGCCTTTCTAGGCCCTTATCCGCTTGATGTGATCAATAACCTGTTCTCATTTCTGAATACCTAATTTTTTATGTAAAAAAAATGGATTTGAAGTGTTTTGCAAAAAGTGATTGACAAGGTTAAAGAGCTTTCGATTGACCTCTCCAGCTCCTTGCTGTGTCTTCTCCAGGAAGGTGAAATGGGCCAGGATACCAAGAGATCCTCGGGTGACTTCACCGCTCAACATGCCTTCCGTCAAGCACAGTTATCCAAAGAGCTGCTGGAATTGAATAAAGCCCTGACTCTGAAAGAGGCACTCGCCAAAAAAATGACACAGAATGATAGTCAGCTGGAGCCCATTCAGTCCCAGTACCAGGTAAACTCTTCCAAAACAGTTCTTGTAAGGATATGCTCAGTTTGTTTTTCCAAGGTAGTGCAGTCTCTCCATGCTGAGGAGGGAAGGGAGATGTGTCCTCTCATGAGCAGGTTCTCATTGGGTCTATCTGCTTCCTTACGATGAGTTGCTGCCCCCTTGGGCACTGCAGGCGGGAGGTGGCCATGCCCAGCTGTCGCTGGGCTCTACCACCAGAAGACAGTCTTTTCCTTGAAATAATCTGTCAACCACTGGCTGGTCTGCGTGAAATGGGCTGCTCTGCTTTGTATTCAGAGGTTTGCTTGGCTGCACCAAGGCATGATGCAAGTACTTCATGGTTAACTTGGACAGTACAGCCAGCTGATCTGGCTTCCCTGTTTACTACCTGTGCTCACATCTCCTGTCTCTGAAACTGTTCAGTCATAACTTCTAGTTTGTCACAATGGTTCTGTGGACCAACTAAGTTTTCAGTCTGTGGAGGATTAGCCTTTTTGACACTCATACCTCTTTCAGACAAGGCGGTTTAGAGCCTGTTGGAGAGGAACATAGTTTCTCAAGGCCTGCTGTCTCAGTGAAGTTTGAAGGGTTTTATTTGGAGGCTTACTACTCTTGTCCTTTCTAGACTAATATCAAGGATCTGGAATTGGAGGTCAGTAATTTGCAAAAAGAAAAGGAGGAGCTGGAGGCTGCGCTGCACATGGCAAAGAAAGATGCCAACCAAGCCAAGTAAGGACTATGCAAGCCATGTGGCTTACAGCACTGAAAATGGGGATAATGCACCTGGGAAAAGTCGTTGTTTTGCACTTATTTAGGCTGTTTGTAAAAGTTCTTTATTTGGATGCCAATGCATCCCTTTAATATGCCACGTGAGTTGTGTGAATTGCAGAGAAGCCTGATGGGATCAGTGGGGATGATGAGATGCAATTTCTTAATTTTTCATAAGATGTCTCAATAGTTGAAGAATTCTTGTTTGGGAAGAACAGGAATTGCGAGGGAGGAGTGCTATTTTTACACTGCGATTTCTTTACAGACTGAGCGAACGGCGTCGGAAAAGACTTCAGGAGCTGGAAGCGCAGATTAGTGAGCTGAAGAAAAAGCTGACTGAGCAATCAAAGCTCTTAAAGCTGAAGGAATCCACAGAACGCACTGTCTGCAAACTGAACCAGGAGATCAGGGTAAACAGCCCTAGCGTGCAGTTCTGGGGCTTGCTCTGGTGTAGACAAAGCAGCTGGCTGGCAGAAAGCTCTTGTGCTTTTGGTTTTGTTAGACTGAGACATGTTTGGGGCAAGATTCGTTTGGCTCTTTGACCACTGTTGCTGGTGTAATACAATCACAGAATGATTTGGATGGGAAGGGACCTTAAATATCATCCAGTTCTACCTGCTATGGGCAGGGACACCTCCCACTGGATCAGGATGCTCAAATCCTCATCCAACCTGGCCTTGAACACCTCCAGGGATGGGGCAGCCACAGCTTCTCTGGGCAACCTGGGCTCCCCCCTCTCACAGCAAAACATTTCTTCTGAAGATCTCTTTTGGGCAGGTGGCTCTTGAAACTTGGAGGAATAAAAGAATTCCACAATGTCTTCTGGACATTCTAATAGTTTATTGCCTCAGTCAAAGCACTTGGCTTGTCTTTCACTTCCATGTGTACTGTGCCTGTGTCTGTTCTTCCTGCTTTAAAAGATTAATTCCCATGATTTAGCACTTGGAGTGTACATGGGCATGGACACTGAGTGGACAGCACATTGCAGTAATTCCCATCTGCCAGCCCTTCCCCAACAGGCATTCCATGGTAGCGTTGGTTGAAACTGCCCAGAAGGCAAGTACGGGACAGGTCTTCCATCCATATGTCTCTTAGGAAATGAAAAACCAGAGGGTACAGCTGATGCGCCAAATGAAAGAGGATGCTGAGAAATTCAGGCAATGGAAACAGCAGAAGGACAAGGAAGTGATCCAGCTGAAAGAACGGGTGAGAAAATAACGCCCCTCAAACTGTACCCTGCTTTGAAGAGTGAAACAGATCATTCAGGTGTTTGCTGCAGGGTTTGTTTTACTAGCAAACATCTGAAAATCATCTGGGGTTTAGTTCTTAGGGTTGCCAGCTTTCACCAGTTGTTATAAGTGGTCTCACTGGCCTTTTGTCTGGGGACCTTATAGCTATCAGCAGAGTTGTCATGATTCAGCTCTAAAGCAGAAGACAAAATTATTTAATATTTTTAAGTGTTTGAAGTTGTAGGGTTTGGGTGCAGAATGGGAGATAATTTAAGATTTCAAAGGAATATTCAGTTGTCAGTGAAATCCAGCTGCTTGTAGCATTCAAATGTGATGGAGAGCGAACCTCTCTACCTTGTGAACTCTGGTCTCACAGGGATTCCTGCTGCAAGAATTTTGCCCCTCCATGCTTTGGGAGGTTAAGTCTTGATCTTCCAGTCTGCAGCCTCTTACAGCCTTTAGGCTCCTAAACGCTTTTTAATGGAAAGTGTGAGGCCCTTCTCATCGCTTGGAGCCCAACAGCCGTTTGTTTTCAAGAGGCACTGTGTGGCTTAAGCCTGCAGTGACCCATGAAATCATTATCACCAAGTGCTTGCATTGCAGAACGGCAAACGGGGTGATTCTGTTCCAAGTAGTGTGAAACTGACTGTAGGTATTTGTGTGACGTGATGTTTTTCCATCTGTCTTAATGCTGTTTCCCTGCAGGATCGCAAGAGACAATATGAGCTCATTAAGATAGAGCGAGATTTCCAGAAGCAGGCCAACGTACTTCGGCGCAAAACAGAAGAGGTGAGGAGCCAACAATCGCTAAAAACTCCTGAGCGATTCCTAAAAGTCTGCAAAGTACAGTTGGAGGTTGTAATAGGATACGTGGAAACCCCTTCAAAGCACTTTGGAGGTCTGGAATTGAGTGCTTTTTTCTCTGTAGAAAAATACCGTGCTTCCATTTTGTAGCCTTTGAGGGATTCTGCTCCTTAAAGGGTAAATTGGCCTTGGAGCATCCGCTGCCGTGGCAAGTCTATTACTGATACCCAGGCTAGGAAGTGTGAAATGAGCTTGAGTGGACCATCAGTTCGGATGCCTTCTTCTACCTTTAGGCCTAGAAGCACATTATCAGCAAACGAAACTAAGTCAGGGGCTCCAGTTTTTGATTAATCCTGAAGTTTTATTAACCGTTAGCTATCTTCCCATGTCTCAATGCCTGCCTTGCATTGTGAATCTCAGGTTCATAACCGTTGGGCTGAAGTAACTACTGCTCAGCTGGTGTAAAATGTTTTGCAGGCAGCAGCCGCTAACAAGCGCCTGAAGATTGCTCTGCAGAAACAACAGGAGGCTGCGGATAAGCGGAAGGCGACTCAGAACCGGGGAATGGAAGGAGCTGCTGCGCGAGTAAAGGTGGGTGAGAACGTGTTGTGTTTTCCAACCAACAACAGGCAAGCTTTGCTTTTAACTCAGTAGGTGCCGCTGGGGCCGGTGGCTGGAGAGCAGAGAGGAAGGACCTGGAGTTACAGATTAAGGGAGTCAGCATTGTTATTCAGTTGATCTGTAAAGACATTTCAGAGAAGGGTTCGGGCCTGAAGCTGAGACTGCAGTGAACCACTATAATGTGTGTTGGTGGTTTTTCCTCCAGAGCTGGCTGGCAAACGAAGTCGAGGTCCTCGTTAGTACTGAAGAGGCTCGCCGGCACCTTGCAGACCTCCTGGAGGACAGAAAGACCTTGGCACAGGAGCTCCTTCAGCTTAAAGAGAAGAAAGAGGCTGGGGAAAACCTGCCTCGGAAAGCCCGGGTAAGGGAGGGAAATGCCGTTTCCTCAGTCCCAAGTATGGTGACTTATTCGCTCCTATTTGACCTTTTCCCTCAGAAGGTAGGGATGGAGATCGTTCCCTTTCTGAAAGACAGGGTTAATGTCCTCTGGCATGTCAGGGACCAGAGTTGCTCAAGTAACCTGGCACCTGATAGATGCGGGTAGGTCACACCCCTTAATGCTTCGGAATGGAAGCTGTGGAGAGATGCTTGGAGGCTTCTGTAACAGCGTGGCTCCTCTTTGCTGAAAAGTCTGTAAATGAAAGCCCAGTCCTGCGTGCATTCCGTCACCTCTTGCTCACTGCTGACCGTTGCTGTAATTCTGCAGAGACGCACCTACGCCCTCGCGGATTTGCAGGCATCGGAGATGGACCTGTCCTTGTCAAAGCAGATAGGAAGCCTGGAAACTGAGATGGAGCTCAGGTAAGGCGGCACAACAAGGCTGATTTGCACAGCCTTGCCTCTTTTATTCCTCATCTTTAGCTACAACTCCTTGGTGAAACAGAAGAGAAAGTAAAGTAACTTTACACTGACATCACAAGTGATGAAATAAGACCGTGTGGTTTTCCTGGTTTGAATTTTTCTGGAAAAGGGGGTTATGTGGACACTACTCGGTTGCTGAGATTGCCTTGTTCTTGGCTGTTTCTTAGCATCTCTGTATGAGGGAAACACTAATTGGAAGTGTGGAGGGGAAACTCCCTAGTGTAGCACTGCAGACTCCAGCTGCTCTACCAAGCAGTCAGAACTGTAACTTGAACTATTTCATCTGATACTGTGGTAGCCCAGACCCTAGCCCTGGTTTTCTCCTGTGCTGTAACCTCAACTACGTGTGTCCTTCCAAAGGAGTGCCCAGATAGCGGATCTGCAGCAGAAGGTCTTAGATGCAGACAATGGAGATCGCGCGAAACAGCGTTGGGACAGTATTGCAACTATTCTAGAGGCGAAATGTGCTTTGAAGTATCTCCTTGGAGAGGTAAAGTCTGAGTTTTCCTATTTTATCACTAAACACAAAAGCTCTGAGTGCTTAGACAAGAAGGAAAGGAAGGGACTAATGGGCTGATAGCAGAGATGAATTCAAGCAGAGCGCTGCTGTACTGAGTTTTATTTCCATCACAACTTCTGATTTAAAATGTTCTCCTGCACTGTAGATTCTTTTGGGGACTGAAGTCCAAAAATAACAGGGAAGAGGGAAACGGAATAGACAGAGGTCTGGAGATCTCACCTAAAGCTGTGCTTACAGAAGGAATAGTGAGAGGGAATAGTGAATAGGAATTGCATAGGAATAGTGAAAGCGAAGAAACAAATTTCAGAAGTGGAAGAGAAAAAGTACCTAAATACTTACTGAACAAGTTGGCAATGTGTGGGGAAACAAAGGGACCCCTCTCTGAAGTCAGAGTGGGAACACTGGATGGATGTCTCTTGGTCTCTTCTCTCAGGTGACTGGTGACAGAACAAGAAGACATGGTCTCAAGCTTCGTCAAGGGATGTTTAGGCTCAATATTAGGAAAAAATTGTTCCCTGAAAGGGTGCTTGGCCATTGGAATGCGCTGCCCGGGGAGGTGGTGGAGTCACCGTCCCTGGAGGGGTTTAAGGAGAGATTGGCTGAGGCACTTAGTGCCAGGGTTTAGATGATGAGTAGGTGTTGGTGTTGGGTCATAGGCTGGACTGGATGATCTCAAAGGTCTTTTCCAGCCCTGTGAGACTGTGGTGTTGGGATGAGAGAAGCTTGAACAGGACTGGGGGTAGAAGAGAGCAGGAATTGGGCTAACATGGCATCAAGGAAAAAGCAACTGAATGTCAGAATCACCTCTCAGTTCCTGGTGCCTGGAAATTAAAGGAAAAGAATGAAGAAGTTAATTTGCTTTTGTCTCACAGCTGATCTCCTCAAAAGTGGAGAAGAGCAAGTTGGAGAGCAGCCTTCAGCAGAGCGAAGCCGACTGTTCAGACATCCAGAAGATGCTGACTGAAGAGCGAAACCGCCTAATGGAGATGGAGGCTGAGTTCCAAAATCAGATTTTGGTGCAGGAACAACACCACCAGGAGAAGGTAAAACGGAAATCTTGAGAGCTCCTGTGCTTTGGGACTCCAATTCCCAGATCTGCTCAGAGATAAAAAGGGAAAGGGGATGTGCTGAAAGCAATCTGTTGCTCTGTATCTGATCCAGATTTGCTAGACTCCAGCAGGAAAGCTAACAAAAGCCCAAGGAATCTCCCTGTTCATCTCCTGTCCTGTGCAAGTTGGTTTATTCAATAACTTTTCACAATGCTTTAAGTGAGGCTGTTACACATGAGCACAGGATAACTTTTCAAGTAGATGAGGGCAGAGTCATGCAGAAAGAATCTTTTTGAAATTGTCAGGGCCTTTGCCTGTGCTGCCAGGTGTCTCTTTAGGAATTCACGCCTGTTTGCCTCTGCTGTGTTAACTTGCTTTTAGGTTCTGTACCTGCTTAGCCAACTTCAGCAAAAAGAAGCAGCAGAGAAGAAACTGGAAGATTCATTGAGTGAGCAGGAGAAACAGCTCCAAGAGCGACTCCAGTTCCAGGTAGAGTGTCTGGATGTGCTCATTAGGGCTGCATGTTACCTGGAATAGAAGCTTCAAGAGTGAGGAAGCTGCAGGAGGACTGGGAGCACTTCCGTTTGTGGCCAGGGTAGCTCAAGTCAGTTGGTTACACGGGTACTTGTTATACAGGTTTTAATAAGTCTGTGTTTTTCCTCTTGGGTATTTTCCATGAAGTGTAAATGCAGCAATGAGGCCTACCACAATCTGAGCAGCTCATGCAAACTTCTTCCATGCTCAGAACACCTGTTGCTGGAATATTCAACATGCTGTTACTAATCCTTTGAGCACGGCTTCACTGGGAGAGCTTTAGCTTGGTTATACAAATGTGTTACAAGCTGCACCTTGTCTTGTTGCCAAGAGAATGAAGGGGTGCAGCAAGCTCCTGTGGAAATTGTGTTCAGTGATGAATTAAAGCCAAGTCAGTCCTAGGTGCACCTGGTTTGGAGATAAGCCTTAGAAATAGGGGGAGGTTTAGATCCTAGATGGTCACTCTGAAAGGACTGCATTCTCCCGGTCATATTTGCAATGTGATGCATAAAACAAGACAGTAGCACTAATGGTTTTCTGATCACTCAGAGCTGATCTCCTGTAGGAGAACACAAAGAAACACCTCTGGTGTTGCAAGAAAGATCCAAAGAGAAAAAAATCTGTCCCAAACAACTATTTGTGCCACCCCCAGGTAAGCCTATGGACTTTGTCTTGTCTTGCAAACAGGAGGAAGAGCTGGAGAAAATAAGGGAGAAGCATCAAGATCTTCTCCAGGAAAATAACACCCTTAAACAGGTAGGGAGCTGTACAGGCAGAAGTCATCAAAGCTGCTTGGCAGTTGGGTTGATGTGTTTGCTGACACACTTGTCTCTTTGAACAGAAACTGTTGCTCCTCCAAGTTGCCAGTGGACAGCGGATCCATCATGTTCAGCAAATGCCATCCGAGTCCCCGGATTCTTCTTTTGATTACATTCCACCCAAAGTAAAGATGCTGCTTACCATTTGCGTGCTACTATCATGCCTGGGTTCTTGTCAAAAGTTAATGGTTACTAGTAATAACCTAGGTTTCCTTCACCCAAGTTGCTTTTTACAAGGCATCTTATTCTGCTTATTGAAGTAATAAGACAGCCCTTAAGGGTGCTGTTTGCAGAACACTTCTGAAACCAGCTTGCACTGGGTTTTGATCTTTGTCTTTAAAAAAAGACAAGCAAAACTCCAAACCTGCTTCCTCAATCTAATTCTGTCTGACTTTATCCTCCTTAGTAGTCCAGATGTTTTCTCTGTAGCATTTCCAGTCTCTGAATCACGGAGCAAGGTGTCTGTCCCAGAAATTGTAATTATTGCCTTGCTGAAGAGCCTAATGCTTGTGCTGGGAGGAATAAATGATCTAAAACTGCTTTGCCGAGACTGTGACACAGATCTATTAATTTTTCAAAGATCTATCAGTTTAAATTGACAACTTTTGCTCTTTGGTCTCCTCCCTGACCCTACATCCTTCTCGGTTGTCTGAGAGGAACGGGGCTGTGGAGGTGGGACTCTGAAGTGCTTTCTTAACATGTAAACCCACTGGTATTTCTTCTGGGGCCTCAACCTTTGTAATTTCTGTGCGTAGCCCAAGACTCGCCGGCAGACGACGGCAAAACGCCGTGCACCAGCCCCAGAAATGGATGTGGAAGAGCTGTTCTCCGACTCGGACGAGTCTGGAAGGGAGATGGAGGATGCAGAGTGGGTTCCAGTAAAAGCAGTGAAAGGATCAAAGAAAAGCATGCTGGGGGTAAGATCCACTGACCTTCAACTTATTACCTGTTTGGGAATCACTTGCATGTACCCCTAAGGATCTGGTATGTGTATGTTGTCTCTGAAAAGCCTTGATGGTTATTTAGCATCTCCTGGCAGAAAGCAGAAGTCGCCTATAGACAGCAACACCTTCCTAAGCAGTTTTTCATTGGAAAAGTCATCTTCTACCACAAGACGTGTTCTGTCCTGCTCCCTGTGGCTGAAATCACTTTGTTTCAGCCAGCCCATTTGTGAGCCCTGACAGCAGCCTTCTTCCTTCAATGGAGCCTATTTTAGGGGATTAAAAAAGGGCTGTGGTGTATCCCCGTGCGCCGTTCCCACCGTGGTGTGCTGTGGCTCCTGGTCGTGATGGGAACCTCAGTTTCCACCCTCTGTGTCAGTCTGGGCCTGAAGCTCCAGCCTGCTGCTCGGTGAATTCCCCATGGGATGGAAGAGGTGATGTGAACACAACCCACTGTGACCCAGTGGGCTTCTCTGGGCCTGGATTGCTGGGAAGCTGGGCCTTCACTGTGAGATGTGTTGTTCTTCTTTCCCAGAGGGGGGAACCATCCTGTTCCACTACGGAGTGACTGGACACGCCAGCAGTTACCACAGAAAAGCTTATGAATTCTCAGGTCTAGCTCTAGTTCCTTTCACCGGAGCGTGCCAACCAGATACTTTCCAACCTACAGCGCCACCGCTGCTTTGGGGGCTCTGTTTGGTGCAGGAAGGGAGGGGTTGTGCTGGACACCTGGCTCCTGGGAGCTCATTTACGTGGCCCATTGGAGCTCCAGTCCAAGTGGCCACTGGCCCACGCATTCTACTCCTGCCTCACGTGCCCAGGCTGGCAGCGGTTCGTTGCTCCGATAGGCCATGGAGTAGCTAAATCAAGTCACCTCCATCCAGATGGAGCTCCAGGCACGGTGGCTCAGGTTTGCCTTCTGGTGTGGAAACGTTAGCTGGTGTGAGTGCACCCACACCGGCATCCTTTAGCAAACCTGAAGCTGGGGATGGAGTCACTGAGGTGGCTTCTGGAGGGAACGCTGAAATAAGAGAGCTCTCTGTAGGTGGAGACACCTTGTTTCTTTTCTGGGGATGCAGTGAAACAATGCAAGGTCCGTGGCAGCTGGAGGCTGCCCTGTCTCCACGTGTTGCCAGCTGCGGCAGTCGAGGCGCGGGCTGTGGAACAGCAAAGCCTTTTCCGCACAGAGCTCTTCTCTCTCTCAGTGCTCCTGCAAGGGCCACTGTTGGAACCGGCTGTGTGGCTGCCGGAAGCAGAAGGTGGGCTGTACCGACGGCTGCAGCTGCGACTCAGCCAAGTGCAAGAATCGAGAGCCCGGCTTTCCGGTGAGTAGTGCTGCAAAAGTTGGGTGCTGGCCCTTTCACACCCCCATCCAGGCTGCACGTTGCTTCTAAAACTTCTAAATGTCACTGTAATTCCATGTTTATCCGTGCTAATGGAGCACAAAGTCTTCACCGCAGTACCGGGCTCTTGGACCAAGGATAGAAACTTGCATGATGTCCCAAATCCCATCCATTTACCCACTGCCAGCTGTTGGCTACAAATCTGAGGATAAACAACTGAAGTCTTTCTCTTGGACTTGGTAGATAAAAGCTGTAGCTTTGGCTTCAGAGGGCACAAAAGCTTAATTCTGTTTCAGGTAGTTTTTCTCTAAAGAACTGAAGGGATGACTTGCAGAGGGGTTTGTAGCATCAGGAAGGCTCATGAGCAGCTGATGTTCATTTGAACTCTTGCTAGAAATGTCTGCCTTCCTCTTGGATCTTGGAGATCTTGTGGCAGAGACCCGTACTATGAAACGTCTTCTCAACTGAGAGAAGGTGGCTTAGGGCCCCTTCTGTTCTTCAGCTGTTGGTGGGGAAGGGCACAATGGATGTTGCAGAAGGGTTTCAAAATAGTGCTGCCCCTTAGGGTGCCACACTGGGCGAGGACCAGGCGAGGAGCTCTGATGGTTCCTTCAAATTTGAAGACCCCACTGAGGAGGCAGACGAAACCTTCTTTACACCCCTGCCCATTACATCATTTGCACAGGCACAACCTAAAGAGGTAAGAGTGGTTGTGCATGTGTGCACACCTTGGTAATGGCCAGGGATGGGTCCTGAAGAAGGAAAACCCCCAAGATCCCGGAATCCTAGTGTGGTGGGGGTTGGAAGGGCCCTCTGAAGGGGCCACCCAGTGCCACCCCCTACTAAAGCCAGGTCACCTCCAGCAGTTGCACAGCAGCGCATAGACGTGGATTGGGATTTCTCTAGAGAAGGAGACTCTACACCTCCCTGGGCAGCCGGTTCCATGGCTCCAGCACCGGCACAGGAAAAGTTTTGCCTCATGTTGAGGTGGAACTTCTCCAGGCTGAGCAGGTGATGGGCTGCTGCTGGGAGACTCTGAACAGAGAATTGCTGTTGAACCAGCTTGTGTTTAAGCCCCGAGACTGTCTCGTTCCTAAGGTTTCAGACTGAAGCTTTGCTGTGCTTTCCCACTGCACCTTCCAGCAATGACTGCCTGGTCATGGAGGAGCTCATGAGACAAAAGCTCTGCAGTGGCTTCCTTGCTTTTCTGATAGGTCCTGAAGGATATCACACACCAGGATGTACCCATGAAGAAACCTGGCAGCACTCCTTCCCCCCTTGTGACAGATGAGGACGCTCAAGAGAACAAGGTGCCACTTGTAAAGAGAAAGAAGAAAACACTGAGTAGCAACACCAGCTTCTTCTCGGGTTGTACCCCAGTCAGAGAGGGCAATGCCCCATGACTGGGTTGTGCTGCTCGAAGAAGTCACGCTCAACACAGTCTAAAGCGCTGGCATCTCGTGCCTGGCAGCTTCTGGCCTCAGCAAGGGCGTTGTTAAGCACTCGTTCTTGGTAGATTGTGTCCACTTCTCTGTAAATATTTGTATGTGTGGGACTTGGGCTGTGGGCGTGAGGAACTCTTCCCTCTGGAATTGCTGTAGTGAGTGGAGGGGGGGGGGGGGGAACCTATCCACATTGTCGACTCGAGTTGCCTTCCTCATCCTAAGCTGTGAACATATTGGGCATGGTTTAATCTGTAATTCTGAAAGAACGTTGCCCTTGCCCTGGGAGGCTGGGTGTCCTCCCCCTGCAGCACGGGGAACTGTTCCACCTTGCCCAGGTGCCCAGTTACCGGGAGCAGGGGAGGGTAGGGAGGCTGCAGTCTTAACCAAGGTAGCAGGAAGGAAAGGGCCAGAGTGCTGCTCTGTACTTGTTCCAGGAATAGAATTTTAACTTGTTTTTCTAGCTTTAATAAAGTAACAAATAAACCCCCAGACTCAGTAACATCAGCCTTTGTGTGCAGTGAGGAACCCCAGCATGCTGGGTGCACTGCAGTTCCAGTTGCTCTCCAGGCTCCTCCAGCAGTTGCGGCACTGACCCTACATCTGTTTTTTTTAATCACACTCCAAAGGAACAGGGGCCCAAAGTGGGTGCTGTGGCTTTGCTGTCCTCTCCTTGCTCCTACATGGAATGCTAGAATGGTTTGGGTGGGAAAGGACCTTAAAGCCCAGCCAGTTCCAACACCTCACACTGGACCAGGGGCCTCCAAGCCCCAACCAACCTGGCCTGCAACACCTCCAGGGATGGAGCAGCCACCCCTTCCCTGGGCAACCTGGGCCAGGGCCTTCTTACCCTCAGCGTGAAGAGTTTATTCCTAATGTCTGATCTAAATCTCCACACCCCCCCTTCCAATTTAAAGCCATTCCCACTTGTCCTGTCACTCCATGCCCTTGGAAACAGCCCCTCCCCAGCTTTCCTGGAGCCCCTTTCAGTACTGGAGGCTGCTCTAAGTCTCCCCGGAGCCTTCTCCAGGCTGAGCCTTTTCTGTCACAGCACGAAGCAGAGGTGCCCTGTGCGCACGCGCCCTCCCCTGAGCTCAGGCAGCTGCTGGGTTCACCCGGGGCTTGGGGCAATGGTGAGGGCTCTGCCAGCTCTCTGCGAGCTGAGCTTTGAGGTCCCTTCCACCCCATTCCGTGACCCTGGGAGTGGCTCTGCTGCACAGCAGCTGCTCAGACACAACGCACAAACGTTGCACGGAACCTTCACGGCTTCTCCCACAGCAGATCGGCGGTGACAGGAGGGAGCAGGACACTTCCCCTTCGCTCTCACAAGCTCATGGGGAGCAGCTGGAGCAGAGCAGCTGCCAGCCTTTACCAAGATGCTGGCAGAAACACAACGCCACCACCTTTGCTGTGTCATCCACAAAACCACATTGAATTAATTCAGCACAGCAGGCTGGGGACCCTGATGGGACAAAACCACCTGCGAGTGCCTGAGGCTTTGAGCCAGGTGCCTCCAGTATGGCCCTTTGCCAGGTCCCCGCGGGCCAAGACACTGCCAACACAGCATCCAACGCACAGGGAAGCGCCAGCTCCACCAAGTGATGGCTGACAATAAATCAAGATCTCGGCTGGGGTTTCTCCTCTAACTTTTGAGTTGTGGGTGCTAAAGCCAGAAGAACCCAGGGATCAATGGATACTGGAGGTCAGCAGAACCCCTCCTCTGCCTTCTGGCTGCATTTCTGCTGTTGAGAGAACCTCACGCCCGCGGGGACAGCCCGTGGAGCACAGTGTGCGCACCACAGCCTGGAAGCAGCAGAAGTGTTTGGGGGAAGAAGGCGGCTGATGTTCCCCAGCTCTGCCTCACCTCAGCCAGGACTCCGGTTTTGATGTTATTTGAAACCAATATCCACGTTGCACCACCCAGTGTTTTCAAAACATGGTTTTTACTTGGCACAGGCAGTGCTACGAGTGTCTGGTTCACCAGGCTCCGAGACACGGACCCTCCTGTTTGAACCCAGGCGAGAGGAGAGAGGAGACCTCCTTTGGAGCGGTGACCAGCGTTCGCCCTTGCTGCTGCGGCCTCAACGAAAAGATTAGGCAGGTTTGTGTCTTCCTGCTGGCAATGCTCTCCCTCTACATTAATAAAGGAATTTGAGCTCACGCCGCTTACAGGAACTCAGGGCAAAACCCCATCGGACTCCACAGGAATCCCTGGAGAAGGGGAAAGGGACCAGACAGTCTCTTCACAAGTTATCGTAGTCATCATCATCTTCATGCTTCCTTTTCAAGGGGTTTGGCTCATTAGCTGCACTCTGCGATGACACCATATTTGTAGTGATCAGGATGTTCTTTGGTCCAATTAACGAAGGATTAATTAGAACATTCTGAACAGTCGGAGTAGTTGGTGTGGCTGTGGAAAAAAGAGGAAATCATTCAATAAAAAGCTTGGAAGAATGACAGTTGGTTGTCCCACCCTGAAGCAGAGCTTCCAGCCTTCTGAAGACACACACAACTGGGACACTCTGAGCTGAAAACCCTGGAGTGATCCCAGGAGCGAAGCACAGGACGCCAGCAGCAGCAGAGCTGTGAGGGAAACCTGCCTGAATCACCCAGGGCTCTGGTGGGCACCACCACGCTCCGAATAGGAACTGAAACTGGAAGTTATGGGAGTGACCAGGGAGGGGCCTACCCGCCGTGTGTACGGAGACACAGCAGAGGCAAAGTGGTTTCCCACATCACTACTACAAACTTGTCCCTGTTCTGCTGCAAAGAAACCCCGAAAGCGCTGCTGCCGTCCCAGCCTGCACTGTACCTGTCTTGACTGCTGCCTGGGAAGACGGGATCTGCACGGTGAAGCGCTGCCCGCTCAGCGACACTGGAGTGCCCACCTTTGCTGAGACGGACACTGTTTGTGCTGAGGGTGTCCCTGAAACGTAGAACAACTTGGTCAGGAGAGAGGGAAAGACAAAATTATACTCGCACTCCTAAATTTGCTCCCTAAGTGGATCCTCTTGTTTCCAAAGCAGTGGGAACACAGAGGAACACGCTGACGCTGGAGAGGCAGGAGCCAATTTCCAGGCAGAACAGTGCTTTTCCTGTACAATTCCAGGCTACAACCCATGCTCCTATGGAAGTGCACACCTTGCCATGCATTGTGTGAACCCTTTAAAGCTGGGTTTCATCCCGTGCTGTTTGCAGGCAAGTGCAGAGCTCACAGCGAGGGAAGCCTCAAACTGCTGTCAGTTCCTGGCACAACAGCCTCTCCACACAGAGGGGTTCTCACCAGCACAAGACTAAAAGCACTGGGCAGTAATGCACACCCGCACCAAGGAGCACAAAATCCTCTTTGGGGTGAATCTACTTTTTCTGGTGCTGTCAGTTAAGGTGTCAAACAACACCAAGGTCAGGGGACACCCAACACGCCCTCAGTGGATGAAGCACTTTTAATTACTCCCCGTTACACCTTTCCTCCATAACATCCACACGGAAGCGCCAGCAGAGCCGTCCCCTACCTAAGGTGGGAGTGCTGGGCCTGCTGCTCACCGCACCGACGCTCAGGCGAGGGACGGTTATTCTTCCCGCGGAGGAAGAGACCTGCCAAGAGAGGACATCCAGTTTGGCCTCCCCTTGGAAATGAACGGCTCTTAACATTAAAGAAAGCAACAGTTCTTCCTACAAAACCACGGTGAGCCTATTTCTCAGCAGCAGCAGGGGCTGGAACACCAGCACCGTTCTGAGACTCCTCCCGTGTGCCTGTCCCCGTGCGAGCTGCAGAGCTCTGAGTACACGGGAACGCCGAAGGCGGCTGGTTGGGCAAGCAGTGCTTGGGCCCATCACCTCAGTTTCTACCAGAAAGGACAACTGGAAACTTTCAATCAAATTATTCCGCTCCACATCTTGCACCAAGGTGCAGCCCGAGTCAATACACGGAACCTTAAGCTCAACTTTTAAGATTATTTCTTTAAAAAGGGGAAATAAACCTGAAATCCTACACACTGAGACACTCCCCACTTTCCAGAAAGCAAAACAGATCTTTTCTCTTCCCTTTAAAGCAGGAATAACTGAGGTAAAAGTACAGAATGCCCTTTAACATCTACACTAAAGCCTCACTTGGGCCTTTCACAATCTGATACTCAGCTTTAACGCTAAAGAACCCCCGGATGCATTTTGTATCACACTTTGCATTTGAAACTATTGAGCAATAAGAGCGCTTGCAAACTCCTGGAGACAAAAAGCACTGCCCCAGTGTCGGACACTCTTAATGCACACAGGTCAGTGTTTGCCCACACGTATCCTTCAGAGGTGTGGAAAACTCTAATTCTGCAACATTCCCGGCCAACAATGCAGGCATGAGAGGAATCCTTCCCTACTGAAAGCCCATACCTTCTTCTGCAGGGACTTCAGCCTGTAGTTGGGAGCTGTCAAGCAGTACCTGTCAGGCGGAAGCCTGGGCCCCGAATAAGGCTTTATCAACGGCAGCGGTGTCTGGTTTTTCTGCCTTGCAATATCTAACAAGAACTGGAGAGACAGGGTTACATTCCCACCTGCTGCCCTTGTTCCTCCTGCAGTTACCCACTGAGTTTCACTTACGTCTCTTGGAGGAGGAGAGGTAAATGACTGGTCTGTCCGACACTGGATTGCCAGCCTCACGTCATCTGCATCTACGTTGGATTTCTTTGCGTGGCTTGAGTAAATTTTTGCATCTTCCAGTATAGTAGTGACATACCCTTGGAAAACCAGAACCTCCTGTTGCAGCTGGAGCACAAGGAATCCTCCTGGCCCCGGCATCTGTCACTGAAGATGACAGTCCTGCTTCTGCCAGGGTCATCATTAAAGACAGAAGAGGAAACCCCACGGGAACACAGCCCAAGGCAGCACTTGGCCTCTCCCTTCTGGAGAGCTGGACTGCTTTCTGTGCCTGGCCCCTAGCCCTTGGCCCCAACAAGAGACTCCAGTCCAGTCCCTGGCCCGACAGAGCCCAGTCCAGCCCCGACAGAGCCCAGTCCAGCCCCTTGCCTGAGCCCTCTGACAGAACCCCCGGCCTCCTGCTCAGCCTCAGCCCATCCCCATTTCCCAGCAAGCCCCTGCCCTCAGCCCCTCCCAGCCCCATCCCATTCCCAGCCATTCCCATTCCCATCCCCATCCCCAACCCCAGCCTCAGCCCATTCCCATCCCCATCACCAACTCCAGCCCCAACCCCAACCCCAGCCCCAGCCCCAGCCCCAGCCCCAACCCCAGCCCCAGCCCCAACCCCAGCCCCAACCACAGCCCCAGCCCATTCCCAGCCCCAACCCCAACCCCAGCCTCAGCCCCAACCCCAGCCCCAGCCCATTCCCAGTCCCAACCCCAGCCCCAACCCCAACCCCAGCCCCAGCCCCAGCCCATTCCCAGCCCCAGCCCCAACCCCAACCCCAACCCCAACCCTAGCCCCAACCCCAGCCCATTCCCCTCCCCATCCCCATCCCCATCCCCATTCCCAGCCCATCCCCATCCCCATTCCCATTCCCCTCCCCTCTCCTCTCCTCCCCGCTCACTGTAGGCGAACTCCAGCATCTGGTTGATGACGCGCGGCTCGTACTCCGTGATGCCCATGTCCTTCAGGATCTGCGCCATCACCTGCGGGGCGGGGCGGGGGCGCTGAGCCCGTTGCCGCTGAGCCCGGCCCGGCCCCACCGCCACCCCCGGCCCAGCCGTACCTGCGCATCTTTGGGAGCGCTCTTGGGCGACGCCATCTTCGCCGCCTCCATCGCTGCCGCGCGCCGCTTCCGGCCACGTGACCGGGAGCGGGGAGGGCGGGAGCGCGGAGGTGCGATCACGTGACCGAGGCAGAGGGGCGGGGGCAACTGTGGGGGCGCGGACGGAGGAATGGTCACGTGACCGGGGCGTGCGGGGAGCCTCCCTGTGGGGTGGGGGGGGTGGGAAGGGACCCCAAAGCCCGCCCAGTGCCACCCCTGCCGTGGGCAGGGACACCTCCCACTGGGTCAGGGGGCTCCAAGCCCCATCCAACCTGGCCTGGAACACCTCCAGGGATGGGGCAGCCACCGCTGCTCTGGGCACCCTGGGCAGCAAAGCCCGGTGCTCTGAGAGGAAGAAGAAATAAACAGCTGAGAACTTGTGGTGCCTCTGATTGATCCCCGCCCTGCGTTGCGAAGTACTCGAGCAGTGGCGAGGCTCGCTCTGCTTCCCCTCTGTGCCAAGGGGCGTTTGACCCCCAGGAGCTGTGCGCTTGGCCTGCCCGGTTCAGCTCTGTCCAGGCCCCTGGGCGTTCACCCTGAGGTGACGGCTGGTGCCCACGCCAGGGTTTGCCCAAGACGAGGGTGCTGCACCCTGGAAACCCCATGTCCTGGAGGAGCTGGAAACCCCAAGTCCAGCAGGTGCCGGAATGCGCTGCCGAGGCCGGGAGCGCTGCCGTCCAAGTCATTTGACTTTCATGAGTCAGAGTTTATTACACACAAACATCCTGCGCGAGGGAAGGGAGGATGAATTCCAGACGCTCATCTTAGACAGCAAACAAACCCCACTGTTTCCCTTGTTTAAGGGAAGAGGGGGCGGGGAGCTCTTCTGCCGCGCATGGGATCCAGGCTGTGCAGTGGTTTGGAACTTGGCATCATTTGCTGTCACTGCCATCTATCCCCGATGCAGGAGACACTTCGTGACGCCGACGGGCGCTCATCCAGGAGCAGCCAGAGACCCTCCTGCCACCATGGGCTGTGTCCGTGCTCCAACTGCCTTCCCCACCAGCCCTCCTGCGCAGAGGGGACCCTCCAGCACCACAACCGAGCTGCCTGCAGCATTCCTGCCTGGAAACCAGTGGTGAGGAGGCCACACGGAGAGCCGCTTGGTGGAGATACTTGTCCCCGAGGCCACAAATGCCTCCTGTGTGGCTCTGCCTGGCACGGAAAGGTTCTGTGAGCGCCGGTGTGCAGCATGTCCCACGCATTGGCCCAGCGAAGCAGCTGTCACCCTTAACCTCTGCCCGGACACTGGAGATCCTTTCAGCACTGGAAACCAGGAAACTGGGTCATGGTGTGGCGTGGCCAGGCCGAGCGCTGGGTTCTCGTCTGCCACGGCTGACATTCCTCCAAGGCAGCTGTCTCCCAGCTGGAGCTCACTGGAACGGCAGCAGCTCCCAGGCTGTGTCCACCTCCACGTCAGCGGGTCCTGCAGGGCCCCCAGACTGACCCAGCTCTTGGGAAGGACACGTTGTGTCAAGCAGAGCTGCACAAGGCATTGCTTTTGCAATTCCACAGGCCGGACTCCGGCTCGGCACGTGGCGCATGCACCACCGGGAGCCTGAAGGGCAGGAACAGACAGCAGGGACAGCAACCCCGCTCCCCTCTGCTCCTCTCACCCAGCTGCCCCTGGGCTGTGTCTGATGTTTTGCCCACCTGCTTTTCAACCCCTGCAGTGCTGACGTTTACAACATTTCCTATCCCTCCCTTTCCAAAGGGGAATCAAACCAACAGTGCTGACAGGTGGAAAGTGCTGACTTGAGTTTTGGGAAAGTAATTTTCTTACAGAGGGCAGAGAGCTCCTGCTGCCCTCTGGCAGTGAACAATTGCAGCCCCTCGTCACCCGCCTGCTGCCAAGCACAGGCTCCAGGCACTGTGCCCCTCACCTAGGAGCAACAGCCGGCAAAGGTCTGAGCTCCTCAGCTGGAGAAGATTTGCCGTCCCAGGCTCATGGAAGCAGGACAGCGTCCCTGGCCCGGCACACGTCACCCTTTCTGCTGTCCCGAGGGCAGAACAGAGGGAGCGGAACTCCACATCCACCCTTCCTGGCACAGGACAGAGTGAAATCAAAACAGTGGTGAATCTGCTGCAATGAGGGCAAAAATAATGGGGAGGGGAAAAGCAAGTTTGCATGTTTGGGTTCCCCCTGGGAATGTTTTGCTGAGTGGAGCCTGAAGTGTCCTCTCCTCTTCCAATGTAAAAAGGAAATGTAAACAGCCTGAAAAATAACAGCCAGCCAGGCCCCGGCTGTGCCGTGGACGGAGGGCACGGATCTGCCTCCCTCCCTGACCACATCCAAGTGTCAAACCCCTCCAGGACAAAACCCTCCTCGTGCGCAGACGCGATGCCGGCAGCCAGCCAGGTCCCGCTGTGCAATCCCACAGGTAACTCCTCCACCAGGGATGGTTTTTAAATAACAGTTAATGACTTTAAATGACTTTCACTGACCAACACCGGACACGCTGCTTCCCCTCACCCAGACCAAACCCACAGAACCACACAACCACCCTGCAGTCGAATACATTTGTATTATTTATTGGCTGTATTAAATATATTATCTATTTGATAGTTACAATTTAGTAATACAATGCGTGGCAGCTTTAACATAAGTCTGAGATACCTCGAAATGACAATACAAGAAAACTGAAGATCCCGAACCCATGAATGCCACGGGGGTCTCTCGCTCCGGAATGGATGCCTGCTCGTGGAACATCTGTATGGGAGACTTTCCCGGGTATTTTCTGGTTTGTGGCAATTAAAAGCACTTTCTCCCCCGCTTTAGGAGCCGTGACTCGTTAGTATTTACTCTGCAACCCTAATTCTCAGATATATTATTGCCAAATACAATTCTACCAACGTTGTTCTCAGAGTTACAGGAATAACCATTTGGCAACAGGGATTTGCTGAAGGCAGTCTTATTTGCTAAAAGTAGAGTATGAAGAGAAATGAAGACAGCTCATAAACTCCTCTGCAAACTAAGGACTAATGTCTGTATAAAACTCTTTCCATCACTGGAAGGAGAGATTTCTATGATATAATAAATGATTAACTTAAAGTTCTGCTACAAGTAGAACAATACATTCAAACATACATTTTCCAGGACTTTTAATCAAAATAAATAGAGTACAAAAGGAAGAGTACATTTTGAAAAGATTAATTTCAGATTGCACCATAGATCTACGAGTATGAAGCGACACTATCTCATAATTTAGGTTTTCCACAGCTGAAACACAACACAATGCCTCAAACTATAACGCAACATCACTCACCAACTGCTAGAGGAGAAAGACCCTTACAGTGATCGATCACAGGAAACGCTCGCCTGTCGCACTGTCACACCCAAACATTCCACGTACAAGTGCATCGCTCTGACGGACAGAAAGCGGAGCCATCGTCTCGGCACAATACGCTACCTCTGCCTCTCTCTGGCATGTTCCAAATTCTCTCAGGAAGACACATCCTGAAATACGTTCAAAATTTACGAGTTCCAGCGTTCCCAACATCGGATACCGAGCAGACACGCTCACCGGGAGGGATCCGCACGCAGATTTAACAAGAACAGTCCCATGTAGTGCACAGGGTCCACAAAAACCACCCCGACAAACAGGACGAGTGTCAGAAAAGTTCATAGCAGGCTGAACATTCCCATCTAGAAAACCATGGAATGTGAAGCTGCTCCCACTGGGATAGCAAGTCATTTAAAACATTGTAGAAATGTTAGCTAAAAAGAGTTCGTTCATGTACAATTTGATAATTCTGATTAAGTTAGAAGGGCATCCAAAAGCAGTTTGAACTTTTTATTTTTAGGTTAATAATAGTACAAAAACATTTGCTCAGTTTGAGCCAAATAGTGTAACATTTATCATAAATGCACTCTTTCTCCTTAAAGGCACCAACTGTGCCTTCCTGAACGCACGGCGGAGATGGAATCCGGAGCACAGGGGACTACTTTTCTCTCAGGCACTGAGAGTGAAATGTGGATTGGGCCAACAGCTGCTCCCACCAGCAGACCACATTTCATTCCGAAATGTACAATTCCAGGGGCCTTTCCTGCAATGTCGCATCCGAACGCCTTCGCCGTAGGCACATCACATCCTGCTAACGTGTCCATTAAGAGTCTAAAAATGCCGGCACCCTCTAACACTTGAAATGATTATTACTGAACCCGAAAGATTAAAATACCTGTAAAGTAGTACTACCGCTACGTCAAAGTCAATGCTGCCTTCTGCCTACGGATGCTAAATGTGGTAGCTCTAGCAATGTTCTGCCGTACAGGACTGCTCTAAGCTCAAGCACTTGTGCTGCTGTATTTCACCTACACCAAACTACAACGATACCTGATTAAACACCGCGGATCGACTGCTGAGTTGTACTGGAAAAGGACTTGTTCCGTCAATGCCTTCTCTCTCCGACTGGGCAAAGGGCCCTGCTGCGAATTAGGAGAGAGAGCGAGCGCACACTTGCCGGTGTGCACGGTAAGGCAGTTTGTTGCTGTTTCATTAACAGCTCACCCTGATTACAGAGGACCCAGGATTACCCTTTCTACAAGAAATCTGTGTTCAGTATTTGGAAAGGATCTGCCAACCCAGCCTCACTGTTAGCCAGCAGCAAAAGTGGAAACGCATGGGAACTACACGCTTCCAGCTAGGATTTTAATTAGAACTAACCATAAATACCCGGAAAGAGCTTCTGTACAAAAAGCTGAGTACTGAACGGGCGCTCGTCTACTTGATAACAAAGTACTGGATAACGACAGCAAATAAAATCGCAACCACTGCAAACCCGCAGAGGAGAACGATGGCGATGAAGCGCTCCTCACGCAGCGTCTTCTTAGTCTCTGCCAGCTCCGTTGTCAGATCGGCACAGGGTGGCACCAGCTCTAGTTTCTGAGATGAGAACACTGTACTGGGACTGTAGGGTCCATACAGTTCCTGTGATCCAGCAGAGTCCTGGGACTGGCGGCCAGCGCAGACTCTGACCCGATATTCACAGTTTGCCTGCAAGCTCGTGAGACGGAAGGAGGTTTCTGGTCCCTTGTACACCTGGGCCGAGAGAGAGAAAACCACTGCACATGGATTCACCTTGCAAACAGGATGCTGTTCTCCCCATCCTGCTTTGTGAGTGAGCGAGCGCCACACTGGACGCTGCCTGAAGTTGTTCTCTTCAAGCCAACTCAATAAACACTCGGCTTTTATTTGTGAAGAATTTATAGAATCCCAGAATACTTTGGGTTGGAAGGGACCTCAAAGCCCATCCAGTGCCACACCCTGCCATGGGCAGGGACACCTCCCACTGGATCAGGGGGCTCCAAGCCCCATCCAACCTGGCCTGGAACACCTCCAGGGATGGGGCAGCCACCACTGCTCTGGGCACCCTGGGCCAGGGCCTCCCCACCCTCACAGCAAAACATTTCTTCCTCAGATCTCATCTACATCTCTCCTCTTTCAGCTCAAAAGTGTTCCCCTTGTCCTGCACCGAGGGATGCATTTTGTTGTGACTCATCCAAAGCCCGTCCCTGACAGTCCTGCAGGGTGAAGCTCAGAAAACATGTTATAAACCCCCTGGTTCTGCACTGTTGTTGCTCAGGTCCTGCGCAAACGCGGGACAAGCCACGGTAACCAACAAATGCAGCGATGCCAGACCGTTAAGATTTAAGAATCAAGAGAGCCAAGGGAAACACCAGGAGAACAGGACAGAACAGTGCTAAACCCACTTCTAGATAAGGAACTCTCCGTGCCTCTCCAGCCCCCCTTCGCAGCCATTTGCTGTCGGAGCACGAACAAGGGCTCAACAGGGCAATGTGACCTCGTGATCTATAACGTGGGGCAACCTTCACAGCAGCACCCGTAGGGGAAGCCGTCCTCACCATCACAAACTTCAAACTTCGAGTCACATTGAGAGGAACTGAGTGAGACGTAAACCGAAGGCATCGTCGGGAGTCAGGCCGGTAAAGTAAGTCACTTGCTGAACCGAACACATCCCTGCCACTGGCACCAGCAAACAGAACCTGACCCTTCAGACACAGCCCCTCCAACCACTTCTCGAAGTCAGTACCCTCGAGTGCGTAATGTGAAACACAAGGTACCTGGTCAAACTCTCTCCCAGCAGCAAGCTGAAGGATGTAAACAATGGCATCGCCTTTCATCGGCTGTAAAGGTTCCCATGTGATTTCGTAAGTGTTTTCTTCCAGCTGATTTGCTTTGGGTGCTAGGAAAAAAGTGATTTGTTGGCATTTTAGAAAGAGAGAACCAGAGCCTATACAAATATTGTTTTCTTTCAACCAGGAGAAAAGGGCCAACCCCCTCACAGGGACTCATTTCCACAGTGAAGGTAGCAAAGGGGCACCAGCCTCAGCGACAACGAGGACGTTCTCTCCCCCTGTGCTCTGCTCTGGCACTTCTTCCATTTAAAATGTTCTAATGCAAGCGGCTGGGCAGGGAAAGTCTAAAAGCTTAAGGGCTTCCCAATAGATTCGCTAAGGATGTCGAGGTAACGGCCATTCCTAGAGGTAACAGCCACACAAATGGTTTTAAGGCCTGTTTCATTCTTCCTTTTCCTTTGCTATCTTTCATCGCCTCACAGTGATCCCTGCAGTATCTGTAGGTTACACTTGTCTGTCTTTTCAAGCACATGAGCTTCTGACATCTCACGCTTGTACAGATGCACACGCGCTTTCCAGTCACCAGAGAAAACAGCGTTTATGTCCAGGTACCTCCAGAGATAAAATTACATATTATGACCACGGCTGAGTCAACTCATATTTCTGCAGCTAATTAGCACTCTGATCACCAGAATGACTTTCTCTAATGGCAATCTTTAATGTTCATATTAGAAACTGCAGAGCAGAGGAATTATTTTTATTCTCACTTGCCTGCATGCTGTTGTAACTTATATTAAATGACAGATAACCCTGATTTTCCAGTTGAGAATGGGTAGGGGAAACCCTCGCTGTCAGGGAGGGCAGAGCTATGGTGTAGGAGATGGCCATGTGCTGGTCCAACACCAGCAGAGCCCTTCTCATGCCAGGACAAAGCCCACCACAGCTGGTTTCTGTTCACTGTCCCACAAAGGCCCTGGGAAGGAACTCAGAACGTAGCATTCAACCAAGGACATAAATGGCTTGCAGGAGTTCCAGTGTGGTGTAAACTCACCTTTAAGAGATGCAGGTGGAGACTTTGTTGTAGTGAAAGCGTAAACTTCAGAAAACTCTCCCTCTCCAGCATCATTGTACGCCTGGATTTTAAAATAGTATGTAGTGGATTCACTGAGTCGCTGTACCTTGTACGTGTGACAAGGGCCGTTATAAACAGTAACAAACCTGGAGGAAAAACACAAATTGGAATGGCTCCGTAATCACAAATGCATACGTCGGTGTCGTAGGGGAGCTCATTGGGATTTTCATATCTGTGTGATATTAGGAAAAAATTCTTCCCTGAAAGGGTGATTGGCCATTGGAATGCGCTGCCCGGGGAGGTGGTGGAGTCACCGTCCCTGGGGTGTTTAAGGGGAGATTGGATGAGGCTCTTAGTGCTGTGGTTTAGATGATGAGTAGGTGTTGGTTTTGGGTTAGAGGTTGGACTCGATGATCTCTAAGGTCTTTTCCTTTTCCAGCCTTGTGATCCTGTGACCAAACTCTTGATCTGAATCCACAGAACTGCTCTGGGATGACCAGATAGGCTGTAATTTCAAGTTAAAGCACAGCTCTCAGCCCTGTGTTTCTCACATGGAAGCGGGATGTCATCTTAGAATTCCCCAAAGATAAAAAAGTGCCAACACAGGAAGGTGCCAGGATATTTGGTGCTCAAACAATAAACAGCATTTGCTGCTTACAAGTAAACACTAGCACAACCAACACTGACAGCGTCTCTGGTTGAAAGGTGGGTTGCAAAAACACAAGACAAAGGGCAAATTTTGGGACACACCAATGATTCAGTAGTGCAGAGAAGTGCAAATACTTAAAATGTCTTAAAAATGTGATATGAAGTTGTAAAGCACCAATGTCCTCGATGCTCCGATTCTCTCACCTGCCGAACCTGTCCTCCATCTGCAAGTTGAACTGTGTCGGGTTGGCGATTAAAGCTCTGCTGGGGCCTTCGCCCCACTTCAGTTTAAGGCTCTGGTAGCTGAAGACCACACATTCAAGATGAGGAGGGTCGGGAGGTAGTGGTTTTGTTTTGGCTTTAATGGAATGACTGAAAGGACCAACTCCAAAGCTGTTTACGGCCTGTATTCTAATTCTAGAAATGGGAGAAGAGCAGCTACGTGGTTAATATACTGCGACCCTGAACAAATGCTAGGGAATAAAGCAAGAGTTAAAATCTGTACACAATATAACCACAAACAATAAAGCCATTAAAATCCAGTTAGAAATTAACTATAAAAACAATTTGCTTCCCAACAAGTCAACACAATGACACTTGAGTGCCACATGATGAAGCCACAGTGCTTCTCAGAATCATTTGAATGCTCATCCCACTGTGGGCACTGCTGCCAAATACACCATTCTAAGCCCAGGAAACACAGAATAAAGCCTTGGCTGTGAGAGAGGATGTTAATCTCAACACAGCAGCCTGAACTCCTGCCTCAACACCAGGTTTGATTTGGGATGTGATGATTTTATTGCACTTTTTCAGAGTTGCAGAGTACACTGGGTGAATTGTCTGTGAAAACCCCACTCTCAAAGCTGAAAGCCCTCCAGATGAGGGCTCAGAGCACGCCGGCGAATCGTTACCTGTACAGAGTGTCGGGCAGCAGATTCTCAAGAACATGGCTTGTATTTCTTCCGACAGTGACAACCTGCTTTTCTCCGTACTCAATATTGTATCCAGTGATCTCTGACCCGTGACAACACGGTTCTTCCCATTGAATTGCAAGGCACATTGATAAAGGGAGAGAAGTTTCCAGCTGATCTTCTTCCAGGAGGTGCAGTACGGACACCGCTGCAGGCACTGACGCAGGGGTGGTCACCACACCGGTCTCACCAAACAACCCCACTCCAGCTGCGTTCACGGCCTGGAAGAGACCATGCATGGTTTGCCAAACCTGCATTTTTCTGACTGGGGTGCATCTATCACACTTCCTTTTGCAAGGCATTAAAAGCAATTTGGAAGAGAACGGAAAAGCTCTCAAAGAAAATGGAAATAAGGCCAAGTGTCTGGTACTCAGTGCAACACTACATCTAAATTTCATTTCTAGAAACATGGAGAGCCCAGGGGAGAAGGGAGAGCGTTCTTACCAATTCATAGAATCAAGGAGTGGTTTGGGTTGGAAGGGACCTCAAAGCCCACCCAGTGCCACCCCCTGCCATGGGCAGGGACACCTCCCACTGGGTCAGGGGGCTCCAAACCCCATACAATCTGACCCCACTTGGGGCAGCCACGACTTCCCTGGGCAACCTGTTCCATTGTCTCCCCACCCTCATTGTGAAGAATTTCTCCCTAATATCTAACCTAAACCTTCCCCCCTCCAATTTAAAGCCATTCCCCACTGTCCTCTCCCTGCACTCCCTGATCCAGAGCCCCTCCCCAGCTTTCCTGCAGTCCCTTTCAGTACTGGGAGCTGCTCTGAGGTCTCCCTGCAGCCTTCTCTAAATTCCCTTCTCTACTGCGTTTGTAGGTGGCTGTGCATCATTTTATTCATCTCTAGCTGCAGTTTTTCTTCGAACCGTGTGTGCTTGTTCGCTCACTTAGTGACGCGCAAAGAAAGGCCTCTCCTACCTGGACTCTGCAATAATACGTGGTGGCAGGGGTGAGACCTTTTACTTCGTAGCTCTGGCAAGGGCCTGTGTAGACGATGTGCATCGATCCTTCCGCCTGGCCCCAGTCCAGTCGGTATTCAGTGATTTCTGCACCGTTGCACGCAGGACTCTGTGGGTTAAAGGGAGACGTTTGCTTTCAGCTACGTTTGCTTTCACCATGCTCACCACGCGAGCGTGATCTCTTACAGCGAGCAGAGGCTCTGGGGTAGAAACCTGAGGTCGTCTGCCCCACAGCCAAGGGTACAATTTTAAGTTCAGTGTGTTAAGAGGTTCCCATCCAGACCAGCGGCTGTGACAACAACTCAGTTCAGTCCAGAGTTCTGAATGACTCACAATCCCCTGCCACTTGGATGAATTAAATCTGTTATACATTAGTGACCATACCAATGGGAGGATTAAATCTTGCCCAATTTATTAAGATGGAAATTCAAAATTGACAAAATTTACAAAACCAGAGTATAGCTGTATGAAGAAATGTGCTTAAAATAACCCACCCCAACATCTGTTGTTTCTTCCCATCTCTGTGAATCATACAGGTCTTACTACAATCCCAAAAGCCTAATATTAATTTCTGTATTACCAAAAATCATCAAAACCTACCTCCCACGACACTGCAACACAAGTGGCACTTTTACAGGTTATCAGGGCTTTGCTGCACTGATCCGGGGGTCCTGGTGCTGTAGAGATCTCTGCTTTGTCGGAGGGAGGGCCGAACTGCAAGAAAACACAACTTCCTGAATCCAGCAACAGCAGCAGAGCAAAAACTGATGGGCAAGGGCATCAGCTGGAGAAAACAAACTATTTTTGACTTGGTAGGGAAATAAACAGAAGAGTGCAGTGCTTAGCTTCACAGTGCCATCTGAAACTCTCTTCAGGTAATTTACTCCACAAACCGTCTCCGTGTCTACAGGGCATCTGCAATCCTCCCATTGCTATGGTTTTGCAAGTCGTTCTTCCCCTGCAGTCAGGACCTGGCTTCCCAGAGCCGCTGGGTTCTGTTTCAGACAGGCTTTTATGCAACCCACGTTCACCCAACCATTTTCAATTCTGGCGTTCTTTGAACACAACTCTCTCTGGTGGTGTGGGAACAGCATCATCTAATCTGTAGAGTCCACACCATGTGGGAACTTCTTCAGCCCCAAACAGCTCTTTGACATCCAGAGACACAGGGTTTATACCCAGGCAAAGCACTGACTGAAAGCAGTGACAGAATGCCTAACACTGCCCCGTTACCTTTGGCACTGACACCAACACATGGCGAACATCCCCTTCACTGGGGACGTTCAGTCCTTCTAACAGCCCTAATTTACCAAATCTTTGTTACATCATTTTTTTTTATGCTGTAAGAAATTCTGGTCTTTCAGCAGAACTGTGACAGAGTACAAAATGCCATCGGTATCATCAGTATCTCGCTGTCTCTTGCATAAATAAAAGTCTGATCTCGTTAGCAGAGCGGTTACCCCAACTTTGTTTGCTGCGCGTATCCAGAAGGAGTATGTTCTCCCTGGAAGGAGATTGTTCACTACACACTCAGGTGCCGGACCCTGGTACACTTGTATGCGCTCCTCTTGATCAGGATTCGCCATGTCTACCGCATATTCCGTAACGTCAGAACCTCCATCTGCAGACGGGGGGCCTAGGACACGAAAAGAGCGTTTCCTGTTAATTTCACAAAGCACTTTTTCTTTGAAGAGTTTGGCCTTCTCAAGCTAAAGCGGAATCAGACAAATTCTAGGGGTTAGAGAGCAGGTTTTTATCAGGAATCTGAGCAGAAACACTTCACGAAGCTTGCTCTTCTCTCCCAGATACCGGTTAGTTTAAGATGGCCTTCCTCAGTTTTTACCCGATATTGGTTATGCATTTCCTCCAGAAACCAGCGCAGCTTCGTTACTTTTTGATTATTTCTTCTAACAAGACAAAGATGAGAAAAGGAGGGTTGATTTTTAAATGGCCAAACGCACATCAGTGGCGAGGCCACCAGCAAGCTTTCTCATGGGAAGACGTTGATGCCTTCTCAAGCTTCACCCTGTAGCTGCACACACACACACACACACACACACGGTTGGACTCAGTGACCTCAGAGGTCTCTTCCAACCTTATGATTCTATGATTCTATGACACACACATGCGCCCCACTTGGAGGTGGTCAGCAAGATTTGGTCTTCTTAAAATACACCTAAGGACACAGACTATGTCTGTATATTATTTTTTTCCCCTGAAGGGTTCTATAGATTTTTCATTTCTGATCTGACACATAAAATCAGAACCATATTTTGCTCAGCAAGGCTGGCACTTACCCCACTGCAAAGCGATTTCCTTGGGCTTCGCTTTGCCCGCCAGGCACGGAGCACGGCAGGGCCCGGGAGGAACGGCCAATGTCGTAACAGTCACAGCGTCAGAAGCCTTGTTTTACAGAGCGGAAACACAAAGCAACATCTCACTAAAACATCAAGAGAAATGGTATGCAGAAGCCAATTTGCTCTCATTTCCCTCACCTGGCTCTCACCGCCTCTGCTGACACAGTAAACTCTCACCCTGTAGGAGGTGCCAGGCTTCAGGTGATCGCAGACGTGCTCCCTCTGGGAACCGCTGTACACGGTTTCCCATTTACTTCCTGAGGAAAAACAAAACCCACTTTATACTACAACACTTTTGCAAAAATCAACCTTGAAAAATTGCACGCAATTATTAATTAAGAAGACAGTAAAGCCACAGAATCAAATCTGAAGGATGAGGCGTGCAGAGAACACGTACAACACAATATCCACATGTGAAAACGGCGCAGCGCGTTGGGGCCCCAGAGCACTGCGTTAGCACTCGGCTGAATTATCCGTTAACGCTGGCTGCTTACCCACTGCCGCTTCCGAGAGCTCCAAAAAGTACTTGGAAATGTCTGATCCTCCATTATCTTTGGGTGGTTCTGAAAGAAACCAACACCTTAGAATAAATTAGAGAAGATTTAAAACCAAAGCATTACCTCGTCAGCAGGTTTTTCCATTCACTGTAGAACACATTCAAGTTGAAAACTCAGTTCAAACAGAAACCTCTGTACTCGTACGTTCACAATGAGTCTCCCAGAAGAATATTATTTTCTATTATCAATTGTGACTCTGCCAGGAAGAAGAGTAATCAGGAAAAGGCTGCCAATTTCAGGTACCATCTCTTAATTTTAAGAGCACATGAGAACTACTGAAGCACCACAGTAAGTCGAGCTGCTGTTACAACCACCAACTGCATTGCCGGCTTCTCTAAAACGAATAAAGAAAACCACTACTTTTGTCTGATAGCCCCAAACTGAAGCAAATGGCAATTTTTTGGTAATGCCACATATTCTGCTGCAATAACGACATCTGCAGAGACAAGTAATTAGCCTGAGTTCACCTCTGGTTTTAATGTGCCCATAGAGGAGCAGCACTTGAGTACCACGTTGTCAGAAGGTAACCTACCCCACGTCACCTTCACGCTGTGCGAATGGATCTTGCCCTTCACAGCTGGTTTACTCGGTGGTCCAGGTTTGTCAGGATTGGTGCTGTATTCTACCACCTCACTAGGACTACTTTTTCCTTCACTGTTGTAGGCAAAGAGCTGTTTCAGGAATGAATGGAATACATAAGTGCTTAAATTGACAACAAGCAAGATCCTGCTGATTTATGAAGTCCTTCTATGCAAAAAAAACCCCAACAAGACCCACAAAGAACAGAAAAGACAATTTAAAAGAAAACAAAATTAGGAAGTGCAAAAAAATGTGATTCCACCAAAAGCTGTTATAAGAGCAAGAGTCCTGCAGGCTGGTTTCTGCGGTCTCCGAAGAAAGCCTCTTAGCTGTACGACAACGCTAGAGCTCCAGGAAAGCACACGGGCACAATGAAACGAGAAACAAAACACAGTACAAACCCTGAACTTATAGGACGTACTCCTCCTAAGGTTCCTTAAAGTGCATGAGAGTTCATCTCCGTTGTACTGAGGCTGGAAACCGTAACCCTGTAAAGGAGGGCAAATCAGAACAAACGCGCACACACTCATTTTTTCCACAACACAACAAAACCCAGGTCACGTCAATCATTTTTTTGTCTTTTCCCCAGCTGCCAACTCTGGCAGTGTTTTGCGGTGTTTTATTTGAACGTAACACGTGGCGTTGTTATTTATCAAAGCACTGCTGCGTAGGGAGGTTTTATAGACGTAACGAATGCCAGTACTTACAGAACCCCCTTCCTCCATGTCCAGGCTGTAGGTGAGGGAGTCGTCTGCAGCCACCCCGGCAGGTGGGCTCCACGTCACCGACAGCCAGGTCACCCCCGCTTCCAGCAGCGCGGGGGCCGCGGGCGCCGGGGGGACGATGCCGGCTGTGTAATACGTCACTGTCTCGCTGAACCCACTGCAAAAGGGGTTTTAAATAACGTTAACAGCAGCAGGCGCAGCCGATGAGGCAATAAACACTGCGACAGACCGTGTGCTCGTTACCTCATCCCGATGTCGTTCTTAGCAGCCAATCGGAGCGAGTACTTTGTGGAAGGGGACAGTTTGGTGAGTTTATACTGCTTCAGGTGCCCGTAGTAGCACTCCTTGAAGGGTCCGTTCTTCCCCTTTAAAAAAACCAAGAGCTGAGACACATTTTGTGTGGTGACTGCACTCTCCCTGCTTCGCTCTAAACTGTCCTAATTTTCATTTCAGTAATTTAACAAAAATTTAGGAGCTCGCATCATCACGGCCACACTGAGCGTGCCCGATGGCAATCCTGAGCGTTCTGGGTAATAAAACTGCCTTGTGATTGAGGGATCCATTGATTTTTTGGCACTGTAGATTTGACCAAATGGTGATAAATGACTGCGATTGAAAACAAAACACATTTTTGAAGTCTTTTATCACTTCGGAATACAGAAGTTCAGAAGCTGAGTGCTACTTGTGACAGCTACTGAAGGTGGGAGCCAAATGCTCACCCATTTGAAGACAGCAGAGAGGTTAATGATGCTCTGGATGGCAAAACCGAAGGAGGGAATTTTACACTGTCCTCTCAGAGGATCCAAAAGGGCTGTCTACTTGAATTGCTGCAATTTGATCCAAGCTTCTTAATTGGCTTGTCCCTTTAAAACTGCCCAGAAGGTTACACTCAAAATAGCAAAAATACCTAAGCAAAAAGTATTTTTAAGTATAATTGGCCTACAGATGTCATTATGGTTTTTTTTGCACTAGGAAAGGTCTTACCTCATCCCATTCTAAAAGAAAATTCGTTATTTTGGAACCATTGTCATTTGAAGACTGAAAATAAAAGAAACAATGAAAAAAGTTAAAATCAAATGGTTGTACTTTTAGAAATATTTTTGCACAGTAAAAAAACCAACCACTTTAACAATTGACTCTAATAGATTCCAACTGCCTTTTGAAACAAAATATTTACTGTGGGGCTGAAATGAATCTGCAGTGGGCACGGAGAACAGCCCTCCCGTCCCACACCACGCGGTGACAACCCGAGCCTCTGCTGTGGCACAGACACACGTGTTCAATGACGGGAGTTGGAAAGGGTAAAAACCAGCAGGCATTTCCACTGGCTGCTGTCCTGCTGCCCTTAATTCCAACAGTTGAGAATATGAACTTATGAATAGTTTTACTCTCTGAATAATGCCAATGACATAGCTTTTTCCCTTGTGTCTTTGCACTGTGTGTTCACCTCTGTCTGAGCCACGTAAGCATTTGGACAAGTAACGTTGGGCTTTGGGCTTGTTCTGACACACGAATTGGGAATCACCTTTATTTTCCAAGTATGGATTATGCAGATAATTTAACTAAAGTCATTTAGCTATAAACTGTTTTCCAGGTATAAGAAGAAAAACACGAAAAGACAATTCTTCACAGATGCTGTATATAATCAAAAGTCAGATTCAAGAAGTTAAATCTACAAACCAGCCACAGACGCTCACTCTGAGGTAAGTGACACCTCTGAATCAGAATGCTAAGTTACATCTATTTATCATGCAGGAACCCCAAGCAAAAATCAAAATGCTCTGCCCTTTCCTGCACTGCCAGTTCAGAAGAGAACTTTTCAACTGATTACTTCCCACCCAGACAGACCCACAGCCAACTCCACCACACTAAAGCCCCACGCGAGAAACGAAGTCAGCAGTGGGAGAGAGAGGAAGAAACACTCATGATTTCAGTTATCAGCCTTACCTGAGCAGCTTAAAAGGCAACACCTAAAGCACACACCACGTTACTGACAAGGCTGATTTACACACACCACACGCACACCGCAGACTCCTTACCTTCCACTGCAAACTCAGGCTGTTTTTGGTTCTGTTAATGAGCTTTGGCGCAGCTGGGCAGTCTGGCTCACAACTTTCTGTAGTGAAACTCACTAATTCCGAAATGGATTCTTTTATGGAGCTGCTGGTTGCTGAAACTCTGCACAAAGGACAATTAATTATGTTGTTATTGCATTAGCACCCAAAAATTTAAGGACAGAGTTGTCAGCTTCAGAAATGCTGCATTTAATCACAAGCGGTGCCTGCAGCAATGAGAGCAGCCTGCTCACGTTATAGGAAACGAGCCCAGTGACTCTTCTTGGAGCGCTGATTCTAGAAGGCAACAACTTCAAGCCTTTCCACTTAGGAAGCAACAACAAAAACCGAGTTTATGATGTTGCTCCGGGCTCTACAAAGCCACGTCCACATCGTAAGAAGCCTGATTATCCATTCTGCGCTCAGGGAGACAGAGCTCGTAGGTAACACCTACTGATCCTGAAGAGTCCATGTGGCATCCATCCCTCACCTCCTTCACAGCTGCTGTCTGTCACAGTATTGCAGTGATGAACCCACAGCAGGCGTTACCAAATGGAAAGAGAACTCCTGCCTCGCAATTAACCTTTTGCTAAAAAGGCCCTGAGATTCCAACCTGGACAACACTTCCTTGTGCAAGAGCGTGGACACCAAAGTGGGCTCAATCAGCAGCTCAGGCAATAAAGCCTCGTTTATCAGTGTAAGAATTCAAACACGACAGGTCTCCGGAACAGCCATGCTCACTCATGTTTGTTTTTGAAGAGCAACACTTGATAGCTTTCCAGAAACAACATCCACCTTATCAAACAAACTGTAGGTAAAAGCCAGTTGGCTGTGTGGAAAGCAGCATCGGGAACCACCCAGCCCCGTGGGCAAGCAGAGCTGTGCCGAGTGTTTAACACCCACAGAGCTGCCGTGCAGTCCGAGAACAGCAGTTTGCTTCAGTAAGTCTGAAACCCCATCTCCTCCCGTGCCCGGGCACTGAGGCTCCCTCTTCCACGTCTGGATCACGGTGTTCTCCTGGCTTGTTTAACCAGCTTGTCTTTTCCCTGACCCGTTAAACACCTTCTCCAGTAACACTTGTTTACTCTGCAGGGCAATTCCTGAACATCACGTCTTGTTCCCTTGTAACGCAGCCTCCAATTCCCACCTCCCCCTGCGCTGCTACAGAGCTTTGCAGTTTAGAGACGCGACTTTACAAACCCAGCTGAGCAGACTGACTTGCAAATCCACATTAAACTCTACGTGATTTTATTTGCCACTGCCTTCAGCCTGCAACAATCTCTTTTACTGAGCTCAATCTATCAAAAAACACCAAGAGAGGACAACCCGCAGTCTGTATTTCAGAGAAACAAAGATAGCAGGGAAGACAATGAGGTGATGTTTTTATACAATTAGAAGGTAAGTGGGAATTTAGATGGCAACAGTAACGCCTGTAGCCATGATATTTTATGCAGAGTATTCACAGGATCACAAGGTTGGAAAAGACCTTTGAGATCATCGAGTCCAGCCTGTGACCCAACACCAACACCTACTCATCATCTAAACCCTGGCACTAAGTGCCTCAGCCGATCTCTCCTTAAACACCTCCAGGGATGGTGACTCCACCACCTCCCCGGGCAGCGCATTCCAATGGCCAAGCACCCTTTCAGGGAAGAATTTTTTCCTATTCCTCAAGTGGTTTGCAATCACACCATGTTCATGGAAGCCACCATAATTTTGCAATTACTGTTAAAATTTTAAACTTACTGTTTCGTAATTACTACTAAAAGGATTAAGTGCTTCATACCTGGCATGATAATCAGTTGCTGGTCTGAGATCAGGAAGCGTGATTGTCAATTCTTCCCCACTGCGAAAAGGAATAACAAATAATGAGCTGCAGGTCTTCCTTGTACTCTAAAGGATAAAAGCTCATTGAAAAGCAAAACCATGTAGCGCACATTTAACTTTCAACTTTTCCATTTGTCCATGTAACTCTTAGTGATATTACTTAAAATTTACATCATGGGAAGTCGGCAGGTCTGCGAGCCACCAGCCAGCTCCTGAGAGGGGAGTGCGGGTCGGGTAACGCTTTAAACATCGGAATTGCGCTTAAAGGAAGAAACTAAACTTACACATAGACAGATTTAAATTTTCCATTTTTACCACTGTTGGATATTGCTACTTCAAATGTAAATGCTGCTGGACTATGACTATGGCTCTCTCCATTCTGTGAACTAACTGGGAGATTCCAGGACAGAACGGCTGATCTTGCTTGTATATCAGAAACCTATTAAAAGCATAAATAATGCAAGTAAGTTTGCTTTCTGTAATAAAAGGTATATTAGTCAATAACATGGCGTCGCTAGTTTGCCTATGAAGTTCCTCACTGGAGGAATTCTTTACCTTTGTAGTGGAAATCTGAATTTAAATCGTTTCCTTTTTTTCATTTCTACAAAACCACAATAAAGGATTTCCCTTCGAACACCAAACAAGCTCACGACATTGTCTCAGTGCAGGAGGAGAAGATTTCTGCTCCACCTGCACTGTTTTTATCAAAATTCCAGTTTTGGAGCCTTGAACACTGACACTGGATCTCTATTCAGGCCCAGCCTCGCCTTCCAACTCCATTACAGCTCTCTTGTCATCTTAATATCAAACCACCAAGCTGTGCGACAGCAGGAGGTTCTGCTTTTAAGTGCTCACAACGAAAATTTTGGTCCAAGCTTTTTGCTGCTTAATTCCCAGCCTCCAAATTTTCTCTGACAAGACACGGCCTCTGTTGGCATCGAGCACAGATGTCAGAAGCAGCAATGAAAAAACACTACCGTGAGAAAGAACAGCTGGAGAGCGGGAGCAAAAGGACACAGCCCGTGGTTACAAGCAAACACGAGTTTCACTGCGCACGCTCGAGGTCAAAATATCGCGGCTGTTTCAGCCTTTAGACATCTAAGTTAACACCACCAGACTCCCAATTCCTACCTAAGTCTGCAAAAACTCAAATATTTGCTTTGATTACTTAACGTAACATAAAAAAGTTGATCTATAATTGTAAATTCTGATTCCAATATTTGTAAATCTTCTCTGCTGAACAGAAGGTGGTTCCACGAGCGGACAGATTCCCATCACGTTCAGCAGGCCCTTTGCATGGTACTAAAGCTCCCTCAAATACCAGACAACCTCAACCGTGGATACACTTTTGGGTTACAGCCTGGGAAACTGAGTCAGGCTGTCTCAGAAAGGTGAGAGAAAGTGGTTTTCTACAGCAGGGGTGCCCTTTCCCAGCTATAAATTCTGATAACTAAAATACATTTTTTTTTTCTATTTAAAAAATAAACCATTAAGAAAAAAGATCAACAAGACGTAGGTTATTTTATAGGAAATATATGCACAGAAAATAGTGGTATTTTAAGGATAATACTTACGACTGGCTTGGCAATGCTCAAGTGAATATCGCATTTCTTGGATTCTGTGTCAGATTCTGAAATTTCAAACATAAAACAGATTACCCAGACCCTGGGAGCAAAGCAGCCTGTTACCAAAACACCACCACAAGATGGAGTGCGCCTCATTACGCGTTTGACAATAGCACTTATTGTGCAAAGTTCATTTCCCCTGTTTGTTTTGGCTGCGTGAGGGGTAGAAACTTGAACTATCCAAAACCAACAGCATTACAAAACCCCTTTTAGCACATACTGCACAAAGGGTGTATTTTCCTCATCTAAGCATAAATGACAACGTAAAAATACCCCTCCAAAAATGAAAGGTGTTAAAAAAATGACAACAAGATCTTATCTCTCCATTGTGTGCTTTCCTTGAGCTTCTATTGCCAAACACGCAGTCTGGGCATAATTTGGAAGATGCCTGATTAAAACTGCACACTAAAAACACCTCCAGGTACCCAGAAGTTCACATCTGTAAACTGAACCCTATCTTTACAACTGTCCATGTCGAACAAGCCAGGATATTATTCTGCCTGCGAATAAAAACGTCCCCCTCCTCACAGATTTATATCAGGATAAATCTAAGTATATCTTTTTGTCCTTGAAACAAACTGCATAAAAGCTTCCACCTCTACTTACTTCCCCAAGATACACATTTCTTTTATCTCTCTAACTGAAAAGTCGAGTACAACGATCCCGCACACAAGGTATCTCCGTATGCGCAAGTGAAGAGCCATGAGGCTCAAGCACTCGTTCTGAGCAAAATAACACATTGAACTGAAATGACAACTGATCAAACCACAACCTGCACACAGAGTCGCCTGAACATCAGGAAAGCACCCATACGTACCCTCACATGGAATACTGATCTCTACTGGCTCAGAAAATGGAAAATAAATAACAGGTTTAAAATTAAATCTCCTTGAAGGTCTTTGATAAATGAACAAACCTGACATTACTATTACTGTCAGAGACAAAAAAAAAGCCAAATATAGAATCATGGAATGGTTTGAGTTGGAAGGGACCTCAAAGCCCACCCAGTTCCTCACCCTGCCATTGGCAGAGACAGCCCCCACCAGGCATAATGGAAAGCATTTCAGGCTTTCTCTAATCATGAGCAGCCAAAAACATTCACAAATGCACTTTTTCTAGAAACTACTTTGCCATGAAGCTGTAAGCACCTCCTGTCAAAAAGGATCTAGACTTCTCTTACCCTTTCAATGCAACCCACCTCCCATCTCTGCATCCGGAGTGCCCCTTGCTTTTCCTATCTGCTTCTGCTTTAGTGGTACCCCTGCCCCTTGGTGCCCCTTTCCGTTCCCATTCTGCAGAGTTGCGTTGGAAGAGTTAAGAGCTTTATGCGGTGAGGATGGAGGACTGTTCAGTTTGTTGTTAGAATGGCCGCTAGCTTGTCTGTCTTTTAGTCTTTTCTTCAGGTGCTCTTGCATTTTGAGACTCCTTTCATCTCGCTGAATGAAGTTTGTTCTCCCATGAGAACGCGGTTCTACAAAGAAAGGAGAACGCATTTCATTATCCAATACGATTTGTGTGACATCAGCGAAACGCTCTGTAAGTTGCAAGAAGAACCAGAGTAACACCAGCCCTTGAAGCCCCTCGGGAACCTCGCTGTCCTTGCTGTGTCGCTCTGTCGATGCACGGAGCTGTGTGGCTCCCGTGACCTCGGCTTGGTGCACCCGTGCAGCCCTGCAGGCTCTGGCTGATGCTCAGGTGTCTCTGGGCAGCAGAGCACGGACCACAAACGCAGTGCCGCACTGCCAACCAACAGAGCCCATCGGACAGAGGGACCCTCACCTGGATCGAGTTCATGGACTCAAATCGGTGTACGAGCAGAAAGACCAGGCAGCAGGAGAATGTGTCCAGAGGTTTAATTTGTGTTTTGAATTGTTGACAGTGTTGGCTAAAGGCTACAGTCAGATAACAGAATATCTGCAAGCAAAGCTTCATTTTTCCTATTTAACCCATGTCCAAATTGTGGTGGGTTTTTTTTTTGTTCTTAGACAGTATTTTTGGTCACTTGCCAAGCTTAGGGTTTGAGTTTTTCCTTCTTTTTTAATTGAAAACTAAATTCCTCAGGCCCTTCTCTTCTCTCAGCTGCTCAGGTGATGTCTCACAGTCACCCTTCTTTCCCAGTACAGCCATATGGTCACACTGACAAAAAAGTATAAATAAATTTAGGACCCTAACTAACTTTTTAAAGCATAGCTTGGGTGCTGCTGAGTATTTTACACCAGACAGGAGCCTAAATAGCTTAATTACCAATCTGAACTTGAGAGAGAGATAGTGAATAGTCTTATCTAGTCTATCTTCTACCTGTATTGCATGTTTGTTCATACAATAAGGCTCACAGCCAGCTTTAATCCAGCAGCAACCCCAGGCCACTGAAGTAGCAGTTTTTAAACAGAGAGTGGACTTACAATTCCCCCTCCACCACGGTCTGAGGTTTTGGTTTATGTATGTTATATTTATATTCTTTCCAGTCAGATTTGGTCTCTGTCTAGCCAAAAAAATACATTCATGTATCAAATGAAATGTATTTGCAAAAACCTTTATGTCAAGGCTGTGCCAAAACACAGCAGTCTTGGAGAGCAGAATTTCAGAGAAAGGCAGAAGTGACCATTGTGGCATTTCCAGGATCCATGGAAAATACACATGGTATTAGAATACTTCTGAGTTACTGCTTTTCCATGAAATCCTTCAAAACAGACCAGCAGAAGATTTAAGGTCGATATAGTTATAATTTGCACCCACTGAGCATCTTCTGACCAGGCTCCGTGGCACCCAAGTGTATTTTAGGATACCCCATAAACCCATGTGAGGCTCGGGGAGTCTGGTAACTCGTACCAGCATCACCGAAATGTGTGGAAAAGCTGCCGACAGAACCCAACTGTCCCAGCCTGGATGCACTGAGTGGAAAGGCCTTCTCACGTACGGAACCATCGCCCGTGCTCTCACCTTGTTCCTGGAAAACGTGCGGCGGCGGATGCTGGTGCATGAACTGCGGCGGCAGCTCCCCCGTGCCTGGAACCGGTGGGTACACCGGGTGAGGAGGGTGTGGAAGCAGAGCGTGGTGGTGGTGCATGTAATGTGGCACGTGGGGGGGAGGCGGAGGAGGATGCATGGAAGGGTGGAATTCGGCCGAGTGTGGCAATACCACCACTTTACGAACCCCATTTTCTTCCACCACCTGTCCCACAACATAAGAAATTAAAAGTCAGCACAGCAATCAACTTGTAAACACTGCACTAATGACCCTCTGCCTGGGTCCATGTCCACACAACCCAACAGTCAGGGGTAGAAACGCCCAAATGAATCCCAGTGGAAACCCAGCACACGTTACTGGAAGAGACTGGAGCTGGAGGTGGTTGGTTCTAAGGAGCTGAGCCCCACACACCAAAGTTCTAAGCAATCTATAATTGATCAATAAGGTACACAGCCTTCTAAATGAGTAACATGAACTGATCAGGGTGTAACTCCCAGTCTACTTGTAATCCCAGCTAGAACTGCTTTAGACTGCACCCGACTGACAGCGCTGTCGTGCGTACGAGTCGCTGCATGCCATGGGGTTTGCGGTACGCGCATACACGCTCATAGCCTACGGCGAGTATGGAGCATCACGGGTCAACTCTGCTGTCTCAAACTATCATCCAACCCAACTCAAATGTCAAAACGGTTCACGTTTGCCACAGGCTATGAGAATTAAGACAAGGAACCTGTCTGTACGTCTGAACTCCAGAATACAAAGGTGCTAAGGCAGTGCACGCCCGTGGATGCACGCACACGCTCCTAAGCGTGGCCATGTCGCTAGTGCTGACATCCCTCCTCAAAATTCTGTAACAGCGGAGTGCCCCGCTGAACGCCAAGGAAACCAGAGCTGGGAAAGAAAGGGATGCTGAAAACTTTGCTAAACAGAAATGCACTGGAATAGAAAAATCTGAATTCTGAGAGGATGTTAAGCAGAAATACCTTAGGCAGCCCAGGGAAAAAAAAAAAAAAGACCTGTGGGATGAGAGAGAGAACGACACGGGTCCATAACCTCGATGTAAGAACCACGCGTCTCATCCCCACGGCATGCGTGAGACACGTGCAATGCCGCTGCCGCCCCCAGCTATGCTCCCTTCGGAGCGTTTCCAGGCGAGCTCAGCGCTGCCTGTCCTCGCCAGCCCTGACGCTCGGCAGGCTGCAGCCAACCATGACCATTCTACAGCCCAGGCACCCGCGCTCACCTCGACAACCAGACTGGAGGAAAACCAAGATGTGGCTCCTGCTAATGGAGCTAAGACAGCTGATTCTGAGCCCCCTGCTACTCACTGAAAGTAACCTACTTATTGAGCCACCTACTATTTACTGAGAGTAACCTCCTACTGCCGAGTAGTACTGAAAAACTCCTGAAAACTAGATCAAATTGTACCCAGTGAACAGAAGGTGACAGAGTCTATGATAAACAAAGTTAAATAGGTGTTAGGTTCAATGGAAAATAGAGAAGAATGCTCTGAACAGCTGTTCCAGAGAAAACAACCGATAGCCTTATGGAAACACACTGAAATATAAGGATGAAGGAGTGCTTACCTGAGATACGTAACCGGGAGGCACGAATATAGGCGGCATAGAACCGTTTGGTGACATCATAGGAACATGTGCTGGACCTGAGGAGGAACAAGGTGCCCCTTTTAACAAATCAGGCTCTTATAAACCCCAGACACCTTTTTTTCCAGAGGAGGTGGCTCGCTGTGGTGCCTGAGAAGCCAGCAACTGCACCCAACTCTCTGTTAAGATTTAGAAGCAAGGCTTAAACTATTCCAACCATCACACTTATACAGCCAATGGCATTTCTTTCACTGCACAAAAATCAGCACAGATACATCTTGGTGCTTATTTTGTGACAGTTAAGTCTGTAAGAACAACACTGGCACCACAGTAATGCTGACAGATGGTTTAAATAAGAATATATTACTTTCCTATCAAGCTGAACGAAAGCATTCCTGCCTGGGATTTGATGAAAGCAGAACAGACAAATTTTGTACAATATCATTTGAAATGGTGAAAAATATTCCAAAAATGGAAGTTCTGATAGATTCAACCTGACTTACAGGAGAGACTTTGACCAGACTCAGGTCGGTCACTTACCCCGAAGGCAAAACGCAGCCGGGCAGCTGCAGAGAGGGCAGCAACGCTTCCCCTGGGAGCAGCCACGCAGTGGGACACTCATGCCACTGCCTTACAGTGACACGAGGTCACACAGCACCTACTGAAGAAGTTTAGATGGGTGGAGACCAACTCCCATATCAATCCACTTGTTAAGATTCCGAGAATTCAAGGATCCCTACAAAATCAGCTGAGATGTTGGCTTTTATAAATTACCAGAGTTTGCAGGGGTGCAGGGAACTGTGGTAATTTCCCAGCGCTGCCTCAATTGTGCTTTAAGTGCAAACTGAAAAACCGTAGCTATTATATTGTAGAACATACAAACCCACATTTAACACTACAAAAACAACCGCTGGCAGTAATCCTGTCATACGTGCACAATCAAAATATTTGGATTCAGTACTTCAGCCTTTCCTTTACCTTGAATACACTGGATGTGTCCATCTTCAGTTGTGATTGTGAATGTTTCACCTGGGTTTACCTGCACGAGAATAACCTGTAGGAAACAAAACACAAGAGAGGGTTTGGTTTGGGTTTGGTTTTTTAAATTTTAGAAAATCCCAGCTCTTCCAAGTACCCACATGTTAGATCAAAACAATACAGCTCTGGTGACCTTAGAAAGCAAAAAAGGAAGATGAGAAATGTGGATGGGCGGAATGGCATTTCCCCATGCTTTGACAGAAAATCCTTAGTTTCGCATAATTGGGATTTTCCTCCGATTCCTGCCAGAAGCGCTTCCCTTGATACGCTTGAAATAAGTTAAGTTTTGATTCCCAAACGTTTTCACATTGCTTTTTATTCTTTTACTTAAACAATAAGTTACCTAAGAGACACTCTGCTCTCTGGGCTTGGCTGGACGCCAGCGGTGGATGTGGCTCTGGAAGCAGGTATTGAACCTCTCAACAGATCCCATTTTCCAGGGCAAGAACATGCACAGACAGGAATGGGATCCCGTTAGAAATCCAGATCCTCGGAACAAGTTTGCACTCGCAAACAGCTCAGGAAATGATGAACTGAGCTCGGCAAAAAGGATCCTGAGTAAGTGGTGCAATCCGCTTGGAGGCTGGAATTTCAGGAATGCACAGGGCAATGTCTTACAGGAATGACTCACTCCAACTAATGAAGCGAATGCAGTTCCATCTACCTTCCACCAAGGAAAAATTCCAGGATGTCTGCGTGTTTCTAACGAGTCAATCTGTGCCAAGTCAGACAACAGACCGGCGCTGGGAGCCACAGCACCGTGAACGCCTTCGGGGGGCTCACGGAACCACTACGGAGCTCATGGGATCACCATGGCTGGCCCCGCGTTTTGCTGCTATCCCTACTCACACACTTCCCACTCCCTTATTCACACACTTCCTGTTGCTGAAGCTTTTTCGTAACAAGAAACCCTTCCAGAAAACGTCTCTTATCCTTTCTGAGACCGAGAAGCTGGGTGCTGCACCTCCCCGACTGACGGGACTGGTCAAACGGCACAGGCTGTATTTCTGTACAATACTCTGTATCAGCCCATCCCCTACGGCCCAGCAAAATAATCAACACCAATCTGCATTAATAAAGCTTCTAAGTCAATATTTGAAAGGAAACTTTCCAATGGGAGAGCGTGGCTCTGAAGCCTCTCCTCTCCGGAGCAAAGTGCCACAAACCAGAGCAGCTGGTGTATTTGTTGAGCCTTTGCTGACGGATGGAACACGACGTGGCTGGTCACACACAGGCATGACAGTGAGAAACGCTGGCACATCGACATGGAATCCCGTTCCCATGAAGATTTTCACCAGACAGACTTATTGAGTACTTCTGACACAATTCAATCACAAGTCTTGGAGGCTATCAGCCTTCAAAGGCTGCTCCTCAAATGCCATTCCTCTCACTCAGTGCACACATGTGCTCCACACACCAAGCTGCACCAGGACACGTTACATAGGACACAGCTGTGGAGATGGTCTCCATATATCCAGCCCGACCTCTTCTTGTGGAACACGGAACACAAGCTACGGAATAACCTCACAGCTGGCTGGAGTCTAGAATCTCACGCTGTGAACACTAGAATTTCAGACCTAGGTCTGAGACTCAATGGCTTCACTTATTTCAAAACGCAGTTACTGCACTCCTGTCACCACAGTCTGAGGGGAAAAAGCAGAGCAGACCTCATTTTTCTTTTAAATAAAGGCTATTTTTACAAGCAAGGACACCTCAATCCTTCCCCACCTGTAACAATTCCAAAGTAAAGGACGTCTCATTCAAACCTCCCCAGTATTTATGGTCTATCAGACCCTCAACGGTTCATGATTGTTCTGATACACGCTGTTCATCCACTGCACACTCAAATATGCCAAGGCCCTCACTGTCACCCTTCATAATCATCTCACATGACAGTTACCCTCCAGGAACTTTTATGGATCTTTTCCTTCTGGATTAACCCCTTAATTCCTATTTCAATTACTGTCAGTAACATACTCGATGTTAAGTACTGAATGCGTTAAAGCAATGGGCAGTTTTGTTCCTTGCTTCAACAAAATGGTTATTTACCCCCAGGCACATAAAACCTTCATATTTATGGTTTATTATCACACAATCCTAAAACAGTCCAGGTCAGAAAGGACCTTGTGACATCAGTTGGGTCAGCCTTTTGTGGGAAAGGCAGTCCAGATGTGATTAGCTCCCAGCCTGTCCAACCACAGCCTGTGAAACAAACAGCCGCTTATTTAAAACCAACCAACTGCCCAACCTTCTCTCCTTTACAAGATTCGGTCACATTCGTAGCTGCTACAGCAGGGGGAAAAGGCTCCTTAAACTGAGATCCAGTCTTAAAATGTCAATATGTCTGTAATATTTCTGAGTGCCCTGGAAGTCTGTCTCCAAACGGCAGGAAGATACCTCAGCACGTGCGATACAAGGCACTCAGCTTCCACTGCCGAACAGCAAATCCACTGCAAGTTCTCTGACAACTCATACAGGCTTCTGCTTCAAGCTGGTTTGCTTTCACTTTTGTGCCCATACCAGGTACTTCTGAAGGACTGCGTCCAATAATATTCTTAAGTTTCAACCAAATACTCTCAGGTTTCACCAGGGCACTGTAATTATTAATGAAGATACTTAATATGAGGAAGCCAAGGACTTCCCTCTCATTCTCCTGCAACAGACTTCTTGCTTTAGGGCACTGCAGCCACTTCTAATCCTTACTGATTACTTCACATGAGCTTTAAGAAGTAAATAGTAGTGCTTTATTGAACCCATATATTTTTCCCTGTATTCTTTGATTCTGTTGTTAATTTTAAATCCCTTACGTGTGCATAACCACCATTCCTTTTATTTTGTAACCTTTTCACATTTCGTCTACATTAATGTTGAACGATTTTCTTCCTCTCTGTATTTGCACTTCTATTTCACTGATGGTATCAGTGCTGAGAACCACATACTCAGCATCACAGTCGCTTTCTTTCAGTACTCCTCCTCTCTCAGCCCTCATGTAAGCTGGAAATCAAACTATATGTTGCCCTTCTGGTCTGTTTTCTACACCACGCTGGGATGTCAACCTCCCTCCAGGAAGGGCGCGGGATCCACTTGCCTGCTGGATGCTGTCCCCATTGACCATGTGAGGTAGAAGTGGCACTTCGTTCAGGATCGGCGTAGCTTCTAGAGGCGGCGGCTGGTCAGCCATCATGTCTGGGAACCATTCATTGACAACCAGTCACGTCAACCGCCTGCTGAAACAACGAGAGCGCCAATATTAGAGAAGTCTCTCCCCTCTCCCAAATAATTATCTACTTTGTTTGCCAAACGACATCAATGTTTCAGAAGAAGAACACAGCAGAGCCTTCAGGACATTGTTTCAGTGGGGTTTTTTTCTCCTCCACAAAACAAACGTTTGCACTGTGACAGCGAATCCTTTAATGACAATTCAAGTACATTTCAAACTTAACAGGAAAATATCGTCAGACTTCAACACTCCACAGCTTTCCCTCAAAGACCTTCAAATAAACTGACTTTACTCGGAAACAAAAGTCACTATAAAACATCCCATTCTAGTTTCATCGCATGCTTAAAAACCTGGGCAAACCAACAGTGAGAAAAGCTTGGTGGGGATCACGCGTCGGATACCAGAGTTCCTCACAACAGAGCACACCCACCTACTCTAATACATGACCCCACTTCCAATTCCAAGTACTACAGTTAAGCAATATATATTCTTCTTCCAAAACTATGTTCTTTAATTATGTCCCGTGCATATTCAGCCTGACACGCTGCGAGTGATGAAATCAGCCTGGAACGTGATGTGATTCAACTTACACTCACCCAGAACTTCAATCCTAAATCTGTAGTTACAATTTCTAAATTGCTTGTAGTCCAGAATGAGATAATACCTGTACATTTCAGTCTCTGTGATGATCAAAACACCCCCTCAAACCACAAAATTTCTCCAGTGTAGCAATGCATCACCGACACAGCCAGAACAAAGTGTCAGGCAACACAAGGCAGAAGCGCACTCTGAACAAAGTCTTTAACCGAGTACCACGGAGAAACGCATCTGGAAAAGTGCTGCGTGGTTTGGGGCTTCTACTGAATGATCTGTAATTGTAATAAGTCAAAACACAATCCAAACATTAGTGAATTTTCAGTGCGTAGTTAATTCAGCATCCATAAAAAGCACAGGATAACAGGATACAGGAAATGCTGACACTTCCTTCTCCCTTCCCATTACCTCCTATAAACCCAGACAGAAGACAACAAGAGGTTAGAACAGTCCAATTCATTAAAATTAAAATCAAAATCAAAGCAGCACCCCCTTGCCAATCTGGGCATGAACCAAATCAACTAACACACAGCTGCCAAGTCCCTGTTCCGTTCTCCACAACCAGCATGGAACGACAGTGGTTTTTTGTGGGGGAACAAAAGGCAAAAATAATTCCTTCTGGCATTATATCATTTCGTTCAGAAAGGGTCCAATGAAAGCTGAGGTGATAAGGGTTTCTCCTGTGCCACCACCACAAGGTGAAGCAGCTGGCAGCACACATGGGTACAAACCACATTCCTTCGTGCCTGCAGATCCATGTCAAAAGCACCAACACAATCACACAGCCACAAAACTCAGCATGACAGAACACCCACACCGCTGAAGGACCCGGCTCGTTCCACACACCAGCTGCCTTCCAGGGCTGCTCCAGTAACGACTTTGAGAAGCCAAACAGGACTGCACAGTGCAAGACACGACCTCCGAATGTCGTTGTATCAGGTTTGTCCTCAATGTACTTAACCACTTCAGCATGGTATTTATTACCTGATTAAAAGAATATCCCACCCTATTTGTCAGAATTTGAATTATCTCTGCCAAGGAAACAAACTCATCTGATGGTGTATAACCATTCCACTCAAAAATACCCTCATGGGGACGCTGCCAGGCAGTCGGCTGAAACAAAGGCAGGAGTTTCATCCACTACTCTTATTTTCATCCACTCTCTTATTTTCAGAGGTTGGATCTTAGCTTTAAATGCTGTAATAGGAATTCAGTAGACACAGGCAGACTGAAAACACTACATTTTATATATGTGTACAGTCTCAGATTCTTTCATCTAAGAACCTCAGAGGACAGAAATTAGCACTTAACGTAACGGGGAAAACCCTTCACCAAATAAAACCTACATCTGCATTCAAATCTTCACCTAACAAAACAACCACCTGTAGAAAACGTGTTCTGAAACGAGCCCCACTACCACCTGCCCTTTTAAATAAACCTTCACAGTTTCTGTCGTGGTCTCCAACATCAGCTGAACACAACGCTCCGAGGCTTTGTCTGCGTTAGCGAGCTGCACGGTGCAGTCGGTACAAACTGCAGAGCAGAGCACTGACACCCACGTGGTTTTTAGAATCATGGAACAGTTTGGGTTAGAAAGGACCTTAAAGATCATCCAATTCCAACCTCCCTACCACGGGCACCTCCCACTGGATCAGGGTGCTCAAGGCCTCATCCAATAGATGAATCCTTCATCCTCTTCCCAATGACATGGGCAGCATTTACATCTACACCTACACACACCGACGTTCTACTCACCCAGTGCTGCAACGTCATGTTTTTCAGGGGAAGAACTTAATTCTTGGAGTATTAGGAAACACAGGTTTTTATATGGTTAATGACATCCTCCAAAAATAGCAAATACAATTTCATGTCTCTTTAGGAATCCCCAAATAGTCAGAGGAAATGGGAGCACTGGCATAAATGAAACCACTGGCAGTTTCACCAGACTCAGAACACTTCACATCATCGCACAGCTGGGTTCAGACGGCGGCGAGAGGCGGAACAGTAACGAAAGAGAGGAACCCAGCCCTGCACACCAATGGACTGGCAAAAACCAAGGTGTTTTGCTGTTGGAGCACAACTTCATTCCTTGAAAATGATAAGAGAGCAGCAAATGAGACGGCTGCTCTGGCTGATAACCCAGCACAGGACTCAGCTCCTCCCCAGGGGAACAGGGAAAAGCCTTCCAGGGAAACATTCCCACCAGACATCCCATCAACAGCTTTGCCTCCCAAACGGCTCCATCTCACCCAAGGAAGCAGGTGGTATTTGGGTAAATAAAAAGAGAATTCCTGAAAAGTTATTGCATGCTCAGCACCATTTCCTGAAAAACAAAACACAAAAGTAGAGATCTCTCTTGGAAAATCACTTCCCACACCCTTCCACTGCTGGGCCAGGAGCAGGAATCCAGCCCTGCCCCAGGGCTCAGCACAGCTGCTGCGAGGGACCAGGGCTGCTGCTTCCGAAGGAAAGGTGGAAGGCAACTGCAGGGAAGGCAATCCCAGGATCCTGAACCCACCTCCACCCACAACTCCCACAGGAAAAGCCCTACCAAGTCTCACAGCTTCCCTTAAACGTTGTCACCGATGTCAGGCATTCTCCAAACCTCCAGACCAAGTCAGCTTGGAAAGACAAATCCAGCTGGCAAGTTGGACACGGCTCAAAAAGAAACAACCTCCAGATAGGCAGGACTGCATCAACAAGCTTCCCAGTCCCCCAGAGTCTGGTGGGTCTATCCTGGGCTTGGAAAGAGAGGCTCAGACTGCCTTCTCCAGCGTCTGCTGACGACAGCAAGGTGTTTGCCATCACCACTCGCTATCCAAGCAGTCAGGGCAAAAAAAGACCACTAAAATGTTTGCATCAAGAATTCACAGGCTGCACTGACAATACAGATGAACGAAACCACACCACTTTACATTCTAGACTAAAAACAAACAATAAAAATCACGTCTGAACGCATTAAAGACTAATTTTGTACTTTTCAGAGATGCCAAGGAATAGCCTGAGAGTTAGAGAATCATTCTATTTGAATCAATAGCAGAATGTGGAGAGGCCTCTTCTAGAGCTCTGTCAGCTCACACTGGAGATTTCTGAGTCAGCATGGAATTAAACAGATCCGTTTTTAAAAAGGTTACGTTGTGCAAGGGCACTTCTGGCCTGATTCATTCCTTTACAATGGCTCCTATTAGCCACCAGATAAAGGTTATTCCCAGGTGTGAGCTGAAGCATTTCAGCCCATGGAGCAGGACAGCCACAGAATCATGGAATGGTTTGGTTTGGAAAGGACCCCAAAGCCCATCCAGTCCCACCCCTGCCATGGGCAGGGACACCTCCCACTGGGTCAGGGGGCTCCAAGCCCCATCCAACCTGGCCTTGAACACCTCCAGGGATGGGGCAGCCGCCACTGCTCTGGGCATCCTGGGCCAGGGCCCAAGAGAACATTTCTCTCTAAGATCTCATCTCAGTCTCCCCTCTTGCAGCTCAAAACCATTCCCCCTTTTCCTATCCCTGCACTCCCTGATCCAGAGCCCTTTCCCAGCTTTCCTGCAGCCCTGCTCAGTACTGGGAGGCCGCTATGAGGTCCCCCCAGAGCCTTCTCTTCTCCAGGCTGAACAACTCCAACTCTTTCAGCCTGTCCTCGCACAGGAGGTGCTCCAACCCTCTGATCATCTTCACAGCCTCCTCCAGACCCAACTCAACAGAACTGGAAAAAAAAAATAAAGAACTGGGACCAAGGAGCTGAAGAACAGAGCTCCCAAAGCACTGCTTTAGCAAAGCCAAGAGAAGTCAGAGTAGGTACTGTATTTCTAAGCTAACCCACGGTGGAAATGAACTTGCAAACTGCAGCTCGAGCTGTTTGTTGAAGACACAGGCACCTAACAAGCTGAAATATTTTGTCACATTAAAAAAAGAAAACATTTAAATGAAATAAACCCAGCTCATGCATTAAAAACGTACCCTCAGAAGTGTTCCTGAGTCACTCAGCGCTGCGCTAACGGAATATGGTTAATCATGTTCACCGTATTAAGAAAAGGCAATATTTTCCACTGACAGTCCCGTACCACAAAGGCTTCTAAGAAAAACAGAAAATCATAATGACTGGCCTTCCAGAAAACAATTACCGCACACAGCGGCTGGGCCTGACCTCACTTCCTGACATAGTGAAAATGCCGCGACTCTGGAAGACTGAAACATTGGCCTTCCCTTTTCTCCAGCCCGAATTCTTCTCGAGCGGTGCTGCAGTCATCCTGGCCCCGCTCCAGCTCCCGAGGATTCGCACTGAGCTCAGTGTTCATTGATTGCTGCCTACTCCCGTCCGAAGGCAGCGCCTCCGCTGGGGAAGCTGGGTTCCCATTTCCACACAAACCAGCTCTTGTGCTCCCCAGGCCGACGGAGCGAAGCCGAGGCAGCGGGCTGGAAGCTGGATGGCACGAGAGCATCACACCTCGAGGCTGGGAAACGGGCACTCACGGAGTCCCATCAGACATTAAAATCTAAAGTAGCCTCAATCCAAAGCAAAATAAAATAGCAACTCCAGCACCTGGAGGTGGTTACTTCATCAGAAACAGCATCAACATCAGAGTAGCAATATCTCGAAGAAAAGGTTATGACCTGCATAATTTTGCTGTATAAACACCTCGCTCCAGTTTCATCAAGAGCTTTGGGACAGGCAGGAGTAAACACCGACACCGCAGAAACCGTTTCAAAGACGTGGTTTCTCTTCAGGCAGCAACAATGGATTTGCAGCTTTTTATGTGCAGGGCACGTAAAAACAAAGCGGAGTTTGTGTATCCATTAAGTGTGCTTTATAGTACTAGAAAAACCAAGAAAAATATCATATACTGGAAACCCAACATTTTCATTGGAATGATATCCTTTAATCACATTAATAGAAAACGAGATAATCCATCGTGCAACGGTGCAGCAGCACTGTGTATTCAGCAAGCTTTAAAAATCCTGTTATCTCCTATTAAAATATCTTCCTAGCATATTAAAAATCTCTCTGCAGAAAATATCACACAGAAACGAAATGGGAGGAACACTGCAGACAGAAATGGATCGGCCGCATTCCACTGCCTGGAGAGGAAGCAGAACAGATTTCATGAACAGTAAAAATCAGTAGTTTGCAGTCCCACACAGAAGCTACCACAACGCCTGCATTTTCATTATGGTAAGTGCTGGATTTAATAGGAGAAAGTTCCTATTTCAAGGCAGTGATTATTTCAGCGGAGATGTGTTTTATTCTGTATGCCTGTGCTGGAGAGAACGACGTGTCCAGGGCCAAAGAGGAAGTCTGATGGAGCGCTAGAAACTGAGCTCAGACTTCCTGATTTCGAGGTTTGGTGCCTTACGCAACCTTCCAGCCCCATCACAGCCAACATTTACTGCAGGAAGTAAACGACTCCAATAGTGCTGTTTATTAAAAGCAGTATTGTATACAAACATAAAACTTTAATTATATCTTTTCATATTAATAGAATTACTAATTTGTATTACATATTTACTACACTTTTATAGATATTTCTTTTCTCTAAGCGAGGGAACAGCCTCACTACACACAAAATGTTCAGTGTCTTCTACCTTCGGAAAAAAGCAACACGCAGGACTGGATGTGTGGGCACACGCATACATGAACCTTGTGCACTCTGATAAAGAAACCACCAAGACGCTGCCGTGCCTTCAACTCCCAACCTCTTGCAAACGGAGACCTCCGAGTATTTTAAACACCCTCTAACCTGGCAGTAAAGTTTTGCATCTCCAAAGGCTGTTAAAAAAACCCAAAAGTTATCCCCAACCTCAGGTGAGGGAACAGCCCCATCAAAAGATCAAACCCCCTTTATAAACTCTAACCCCCTCACCCCTCCAGTTTGAAATTTCTGCCCCACGCAGTTTTGAGGTAGGAAACTTTTTGGCAATAAGACACAAGCTATGCTCTCCCACCCGAGTTTTCCAAATAAACAGTATTAACAAGGTGTTTAAGATGTCATCCCCATCCTAAAATAGCTCTCCTGGACCACACATGAGGAGTTCGAGATGGACTGGGTTACTTTTAGCAAGACTAAGGGAACAAGAGACTTAAACAGCGGCTCAGTTACAACTTCACCTCCGCAGAGACCACCGCCGCTCCACAACACTCATCTGTTCAAAACCAAACACACGGTTGGATTAACGTGCTGGAAATCGCTCAGAATGACACCCAAGTGAATTTGTCCGCACTGTCCGGTGTGAAGGCTGGCTTCCTGCCAGAAGGGTGCCACACCGCTGATACTGAAAGCCTTCTTCACTGCTTACCCTGCAAACATGCTTGGTCAAACAGTTCTCATACTCCCAGCGGTGAAGCCCGGTGTTGTTTTGCTCTGGGTACTGCTAGGACCTCACAATTCTCACCTAGGCGAGGTCTGTGACCTGTGTAAAGCAGAAACACTCGACAAGGTGCTGTGTCTGTGGAGTCTGGGTGGGCACAAGCTTTCCATGCTCTGTGCCAAGGGTTTTCTTCTAGAAACACTCATAAAATCGTTTTCTTCTCTTCTGACAGCTTAAAAAGTGACAATTCCAAAACATTTCGCTGTGTTCTCTAAAACATTGAGCTGCTCCTTAAATGCTTATTCCAAAGGAGTGCTGAGAGCTTCCAGGGTAAAACACACAAGTGGCCACAAGCCTTCCATCACTGCCTCTGTCCTCGCAAAGGCCACCCAGGGCCACCCAAGGCCAGTCCCCAGAAGGACCACCAGGAACCTCCTGAAAGTAGCAGAAAGTGGGCTGGCTCCTGCGGCCACCAACAAGAGTGACCCGTGGAGGCGAATTCAAGATGTGAACGCTTTGTAGGAGAGCGTGGCGGGGGGAAAGCAACAACTGAATGACAGGAGGACAATTTTGTCCTAAAGATGATTAAATTGAGTTAATGCTCATCTCTCAGGGACCAGATTGCCCGTACAAATTGTCCCCGAAGGAGAGGGATGATTGAGATGGGAAAGCCCTCACACCATGAGTACCAAAACCCCCTAAACCTGCAGAGAAACAGCGGATACAACACGTGGGAACTCCAACCCAAGTGACAGCATCAACTTTCATCCTCCCTCACCGGTCTGGATCGAGTTCCTGATATGACTGTGCCAGGAAAGCGATAAAAAACACTGCTCCCCTCCAACCTCAAACAGAAACTACACCAGCAACCGCCCAGAGCACTGCAGAATTACTCTCTAGCCTGAAACTACATCCTTTGAGATGTAAGAGGTCAACTCCACCGGGCAGAAAGGCCAACGTGCAGTCGGAAGGGTTGTGCTCACCCTCCAGGGTTACAAATAGTTTCCCTCCTGTTCACAAGAGAAGCTCCACTGTTACAAACTGTGAGCTGGGAAGAAGGAACCTGTCCAATGCCCAGAGTACGGGAGATTTGACTCGATTTGAGCTGTTATTTAACCACAGGTTCACTGGTCACACCAGGGCCATGCCTGTCCTCTGAATTGTTCATTTATGAGGCCTGTAAAGTTTGCATTAAGAGTTTCTATAATGCAAACATGACATTACTTTTAGATAAATATTTTCCTTCATCGCTTTAGTTATTTTACGTCTTCACTCTTACTGCCAGAAAAGCAGAGTCATATCCTCAGCACTTCCAAAGTGTTCAGCCCCACCAAAGTGTTCAGCCCCACAAAACACAACCCAGTCGTTCAAGAGAACTGAACACCTCAAAGGGCTGAGCCCTTAAAGTGTTCCGTTTGTATTTCAACTTTTTTAATGTAATGGGATTAAGATACTTCCCAGTTTTATCAAGGTTGATTAAAAAAAAAAAAAAAAAGGCATTAAATGCAAATCTGTGTCTTTCCACCAGGGAGGAAGATGATGCTCTGGCACAAGCAAAGTTGCTCATTTTTACTTTCTAAAGCTACACAAAGCAGGAAATCATAGAATCATGGAATGGTTTGGGTCAGAAGGGATCTCAAAGCGCATCGAGTTCCACCACCCTGCCATGGGCAGGGACCCCTCCCACTGGGTCAGGGGGCTCCAAGCCCCAGCCAACCTGGCCTGGAACACCTCCAGGGATGGGGCAGCCACCACTGCTCTGGGCAACCTGGGCCAGGACCTCCCCACTCTCAGAGTGGAGAATTCCTTCCTAATGTCTAACCTGAATCTTCCTCCTCCCAATTTAAAGCTATTCCTTCTCTTCTCTTCTCTGGGCTGAGCAACCCTAACCCTCTCAGCCTGTCCTCATAGCAGAGGTGCTCCAGTCCTTTCATCATCTCCATGACCTCCTCTGAACCTGTTCCAACAGTTCCACATCCTTCTTACATTGGGGATTCCACAAATGGATACAATATTCCAGGTCAACATGTTTATTTCAGATACGATTTTCCAAGCATGAAACTGTGACCCCTGAATTTCAGAACACCATTCTGGTTGTTCACACCTTGAAGGAAACCAGTTGATGTACACATCAGCAACGTGCTATTGAAATTCCATACCCAAAAGTCTATCTAAATCACTTAGTGGTTATGGTAGTAACATATATTGTGGTTCATGGAAAAGAAATTCCAGAAAACCTTCTGACCAGAGGCACCAGAATTAGAGCGCCCCGTCAAAATCAAAAAATGAGGAATGAAAACCCCACACAGAACCAAAGCAGTATCAGTGTCCTCATGGGACACATGGTGCAGTCACATCAGGTGGTAAAGAACAGCTGGAAAGCCAAGAGGGTGTTTCTTTGCAAATACCATACACGGCTCTAGAGAGACAGCCCTGTTCTCAAGCCCTCCTGCACACTTAAACTTGCACCTTGGTGGTAACACGGTCAGGGCCACAGAGAAACCTGAACTGGGCAGCACAAAGGCAGTTTACACCTCTAAGTACCCACAGATCTGAAAAGAAGAAGCAAACCATTTAAACCCAAGATTTACAAGAAGGGAACTGCAGGTTTCTATAGGGAGCTGCACGTGTTCCAAGATTCTGAAATTCAAGTGAAGTACCTGGATTACCAAGAACAATTCTTCCCTGTGGGACAAATGTGGTCTCAAAGAGGAATGTAAAATTGAATCCCTTTTACGATGCTTTTTCCCCTCAAAAGAAACAAGTTCTGTCCATTGATTTACCAATCTTCATCAATTTGATGGGAAAAAGTTCTGTTTCAAAGAAAGGAAACAACCCAAAGAAACGGCTACTGTACACGTGGACAAGTCCACCGCACCGATACTCCACTGCACCTCACTCACCCGAGTCACCTCCCCACAGCAAGGAATATCAAGCAAGGAATAAATATCCAAGTACGTTCCTTGAATCTCCAAGCAAGAGATGGCTGAGGGCCGGCCAGCAAAGCAGCAAATGTGCGAACACCTGGAGGTTCTGCGCTGTCCACACGCCAAACACGCCACAGACAAGGGGCTCCGTTTGCTGCGTGAAACTGAAACCTCCCGGGATTATGCCAGGCAGGCACCAAAACTGAGACATTCCCAGTGCCAGAGCTGTGCGATACCCTCACTGAACTAAGCTTAGAGAGCATTACGGGCTGGTGGACACCTGCACAAAGCTGGTACAGCTGGTGCGGTACAATCAAGATGCAATCCAAAAGTTGTGTTCCAAATGCTTGCATTCCACATCTTGAACAACTTGCTTCTTATTTTAAAGTTGACTAAGAGACAACACTTAGATTATTAAGAGCAGCAGCAAAGCTGCCACTTCTAGGAGGGGCTCCTCACCATGACAGTGATCGGAGCAGGCAGCTGGCAGCACTTCCAACAGGACCAATACAAGCAGGAGTTTGCTTTCAGGTCTCTGTAGACACTACGAAAAGCAGAGCCTGAGCATCCACTACCTCCCATTCAACAGTCCTGCAAATCACAAGCGTGCGGGATGCGTCCTGTCAATGCACTGACACAAACAAGCTTCCTATTGAAGAACTCTCTTACAAAACACGACTGCAAAAACAAGCACAACAATGCAGCGAGCGCAAAGGATTTCTTCTTTTTGCAAGTGATTATGCAAACGTCAAGCAAGGAAGAATTATTTTGATACCCAAACTGCAGGCTGTTTTCCTTGCGCAACTCGAGAAGAGGTTCGGGCGGTAACACTTTAGCTGCACAGTGGATCAAATCAGTCCAGTTAAACCCGGTTATACTGAGACCCAGGGCTAAAACGCACCAATAAATTACTTAAATCACCACATCTGAGCAGTCTCGTGGGAAGAGACCATGGGCATTTCTTTAGTTCATGGAAAACGCAAGGTACAACTCAAGTATGAGATCATACACATGAGGTTTAAGCACGCACACTCTTCACCAGCACTTCTGACAGGCTAGGAACGTGCACACAACCATTATCACAGTTGAGCTGATGCACAGGAACACACAAAATCAACCCACTTCTGTATCTGAGCTTTACTTCTTTACTGATACGTCAGTTAACCCGCTACAAGTTTGGGGTTGTAACTACACCTGTGCACAAGTGGAAATTATCACAGGTTTGAAGAATCCAAGGATGCCAGCTTAAATATGTATGTTTTTATAAAGGCTGTATTTTAAGAAATCTGGGCATTCAAAGCAAACCGACACGTCACAAGGCATCAAACAGCTGTTTACACAGTACCTTCCCAAACTGAATCACTCCTCAAAACAACTGTCACCCTCTGACATTCTGAAATGGACAAAAATGCGGCACTGGGGAGCTGATTGAACCTTCTGATGGCAACAGCCGCTCTGTCCAGCACTAACACGAACCACTGTGCAAGCCCTTAGAGCACGAACACCAGCGCCCACGCAGACACCCAGCGCTGCCTTTAGTCCTTAAGGAGCGGCAGAGCCGTGAACCCAGCTGCAGTCACACGCTAACGGTGCGGATCGCTTCCCAGCCTGGAACACCTGACGGAGCAGAACTGAAAGGAACCGGTCTCCGTTACAGAGATATCAGTTTCGAAGCTATTTAACGAAGGGCGTTGGACAGCAGATAAAACTACTTCAAGTAAATTTATAACCCTGTGTTTAACACGGTTAAACAATTCTCCTCCAGATTATGACATGGTTACTCATTTCATTTCTTTATATCCTGTAAGAAATCCATCTGTTGATTAATCTTTTGGTCACAGAACACTCTCAACTCTTCTCCCTGAAGACTTGCTTTGTACTTTCTTTTGTAGCTCCATGTCACATTCTACTCTACGTGGATTAGTGACCAGTCAGCTCTTCCCTTGATTTCTTCCGTTACATTAGACAATTGTGAACCAAACAAGAAAGGGTTTGGGAAAACCGGGTAAACTGCTCCTTACAAAGCTGAGTCTAGCATATGCCACTTGATTTTTGGTGTGCAGTTGTGATATGAAAACTATTTCTTCATTAGAAGGGACTTAATCACAACACGAGTGCTCTCGTCACAAAAAAATAAACCTGCCTGGATGACTTTCACTTCAGCTGGATGGGGTTAAACACGCGCTGCTGTGACTGTGCGCAGTCAACGTCACGCACACCATGAACAACACCCATCACAGAACAGGGCCAGTTAGTGACTGTCTAATGATTGTGTAGTATTGATGGACATCTGTTTGGGGGAATGTTAGCTACTGCTCGCTTCTAATCCACAGGTAGACTGTGAAACCTGAATTCTAACGTACGAATTGGAACCATCAGGTCGCCACAGGGGGTTCTACACACAAATGTCCTTGTTAGAACAAGCTCAGTGATGGTCTTGAGGTCACACATCAACTCTCCAAAAGATGACATAACTATTTCAGGAATTTACATTGAAAAGGGGATTTCAAAAGTTAATTCACAGGAATCTTCATTTTAAAAAAGCCCAGGAAGCTGGAGAAGTCTTGCTCTGAGAAGTGTTGTACTGATGGCAATTTTCTGACAGATTTCTCTCTGCTTTTCAAGCAGGTCACTTCCATGACCTGATCAATTCCATGGCGGAGGAGCTCAATTCCATGAGCTCCAACTATAACCAATGTATCTAAGTAAGGCTCCCAGTTATCAGTACGGTACCACCCGCTCCAGCTGTTCTCTACACAGAAAATGCATTTCACTACAACCAGAATTTCCTTTCTTTATCCAAGTGTCAATTATCCAAGTCTCTCTAAGGAAAAACTTCCATCTAACGGGGTGGGGGGAGAGAGTGTGAGTGAGTAATGTGAAAACAGAGATAAGGTTGCTACCTTATAAAATCAATAACGTTTATGTGGAAACACTGAACGTCTCCATACCTCAAGAACTCTATCACTTCTTCCTTCTCTAACTCATTTTTTCCATTTATAATAAATTATCCAAAAATTTCCTCCAAGAAAAAAACATAAGAGGAGTCCTAAGTTTAGAAGTCTGACAAATATTTCACCATTAAGTGTTACATAAAAACTTAACAAGAAAAAAATGCCTCATAAAAATCTGAGTAAGTAGTGTCTAATAATTACCATTGATGCTCTCCTGCCTTCAGTGTGCTCCTGTTGGCGTGTTACACGCTCCGTGCCTCTGTAGTGTGAGCAACGTGCTGTGCTGTCCCTCAGTCTTCTCTCTGCAGGCAGGAAAAAAAGCCATCGTGATTTCCTTTTCAGTGTCTTGGCAGGCATAAAGGAAAAAAAAAGGTACAGAAAACCACCTACACGCAATAAAACAAGAGACATCAGCGAACAGCAGGGATCAACTCCACCAGCAAATAAAACTCATGGAAGACTCCTCTGGGGAAGGAGCAGGGGACCTTCCTGCACCCGCACAGAAGACAACACCGGCCAAGTGAGGCAGCGCTGCCCACGGATTTGCTGCCGTGCCCGCTAAACACACGCTGCTGCGGCTTAAGCTCTGGGCGAAACGGAACTCCAACGCTACGAAAATGGTTCCCGCAGGAAGCGCATTTGATGGATACTGAGTGTATTTACCTAGCTATCTGCTCAGGGCTCTGCTCCTCAATGTGACAACAGCGATGGAAAAAATCCATTCGCAGAAAGTACGTGAACGTATCCCAACTTAAATCACCACGCACGTATTTATTCTCTGATAGGGGACACAAAAAAAGGACATAAACTGTACAATCTGGAAAACACAGTTTAAAGCGCAGCACAGCCTTAGTCTAGACACTGTTCCACTGAAGATGCTCCACTGTGAGAAGGTAACGAACAGCGTCGGCAGTCACTGAAGCTGTTCAAGACGTTATATTTCACAACGTAAACCCCATTATCGTTCTCAAGCTACTGGATTTAGCACCAAACCCAAGCCGTCTCCACACTGAGAATTACAAGTCACACTCCTATGGCTCTCCAAACTTCAGATGTCTTTACAAACATCAGCCAATTCCCAACGCGGTTTTCCTAAAGATAAGGCACAGGCACAGTTGGTTCTGCAGTTTTCCTGGAACTCTCCAAGCAGTCCTTGCCCTGGCAGCTCCCCGAGGTCACTCGCACACCACGCTGGCTACCTCTGCCCTGCGCCAGCCAGCAGAAGCTCACAGCTTCCTCCAGCAAACACAGCAGACCCATTGTTATTTCCCCCAGAAAGGTGACACCGTCTTGAAGCCGCAGATGTTTCTGAAGTCACAGCCGAATAAATGTTCCTCCTGAACTACTTTTAATAAGGTACGGGTAAAAAAATCCATAAAGCATCAGGTCCCAATGCTGGAAAAGCGAACCTTGAGCACACGCAGGCATTTTCCACATCAATCAAGACATGGGGGACAATAGCAGATTTACATTAAGATGGAAAGGACTGAGGGCTCTGAGCCAGTGGTCTGTCTTTGCTGGTCACTACACAGAAAGGATTGTGTTAGCACCACTGAAAGAATAAATTATCGCTGCTTTTACAATAAGCTCTTCAAGAACGCAATAAAGAGTTCAGTGTGTGCTCCTCATGCAGGAATCCAAAACTTTTCAGCTCAGGTCTGGCTGGCAGCACAGATAACTGAAAACGGACCATCCTGACCTTGGTAAGCATCGGGACAACTCGCCAAGAACAGGTGAAAAAAGCAAAAAGGGCACTTGTGATATTCACCAGCCTTGAATCAGAGCAGCGAGCAGCCACCGCGGTGAATACCAATAGTTCAGACCTGATCCTTTTGAGACACAAAGTCAGAAGTGAGAAATGCAGGTTTTTTCTTGCCTGTTGCAGAATTACTAATACTGGTGGTTTCTCATCTGCTTTCAGAGATAAATTTAAAAGTCTTTTCTGATTAAACACAATGATGAGAGGAAATGAAGAAAATGTGTAAGATGGGAAGGCATTGTTACAATATTTCCTACCGGCTCATGACTTTGATGCAGAATACTGTAAGAGTGCATTTTCTTAAAGGTTATGAGCTTCCTTCTGCACTTTGACAAGATCTCTTCCAAGCTGGGGAAACAACAGGTCATCAAAAGTGCCAGTTTCAGTCTTCCAAGCTTAAAACATGTATTGAATTTGCTTGTAATTCATCCAAAGGGATTCCAACCCCTTTTTCAATAACGGATGTATAAATCGTAGAATCACAGAATCGTTCGTTTGGAAAAGACCTTTGAGATCATCGAGTCCAGCTGTACTTGGCCACTACTAAACCAGATCCCTCAGCACCTCATCTGTCTTTTAAACCCCTCCAGGGATGGGGACTCCCCCACCTCCTCGTGCAGCCTCTGACAGGGTCTGAGAACCCTTTCAGTGAAGAACTTTTTCCTCATGTCTAATCTGAACCTGTCCTGGTGCAACCTGAGACTGTTACCTCCATCCTATCACCTGTTACCTGGGAGAAGAGCCCAGCACTCACCTGGCTACAACCTCCTTTCAGGCAGTTGCAGACAGCAATGAGGTCTCCCTCAGCCTCCTTTTCTCCAGGCTAAACAGCCCCAGGTCCCTCAGCCGCCTCTCACAAGGCTTGTTCTCCAGCCCCTCCAGCAGCTTCGTTGCCGTTCTCTGGACGCGCTCCAAACGGGCCCACAAATGCAGACACAGCCCCACTCAAACGCGCAGCGTTCCCAGCAGGGTTTGCCAAGGCCAGGCACGCTCTCTCATGAGCAGAATGCTGGAGTTTCTACTTTTTGCATGGTACAAGTGACATCTTGGGGGTTTTAAGACTCACCAAACCTTTCCTAAAAATAAACATAAGAGATGAAAGAGTGCTGGCATGGGTGTGACAACCCACACAGCCAACATGATGCAAACGCCAGCCTCCAAAACCCAAACAAAGGACTCTTAAAAGCACTATATAAAACATCCAGATTCAACTTTGTTGCAGATTTGGTTTCAGCACAACATCAAAGAAAGATGCAGTTCGTGACTGCATCACGCAACCGAGGTTTGTGGCAGGAAACGTGTTTGTGTAGACCAAGTTCTCTCTATTCTCTCTAAAGGTGAGCACCCCAGGAGTTACTGTTTTAGACTATTCGAACATCCAGCCCCTCCAAGCCACTGGCAAATAATACTGTAGTAAAATTAACTCCCAAATTCCACAAACAAAACCAAGCTACCCTAATGTAACAGGAGTGAAACCAGCCTGCAGTAGGCACCTGCGCAGATACAGAGCCCCAGAAGTATAAATGAGTCCTTTCTGTTGTCAAGTGCTGCTTCACTGCAGTTAAGGCCAATATTTTCACAAACCTGCTGGTAAAAGTGGCTCCAGGAGAGCTTTCAGACCACCAGTACGAGTCCAGTTTATCCACAGACCGCTGTATTAGGAATCACAAACTAAGATGCAGGACACCAGTGGACACAGAGACAGCTTTCCACTCAGCTTTACCAAATAGTGGATTTATTTTACCCCAGCTAAGAACAAATTATTCCCAGACAACAGCAGCATTCCAAAACTTTCAGAGATTTGGAACACAGTAAGGTAAAAAGACCTAAAAGAGAGGACAGCGTAATAGCTGGCTGGTTTTCAACACGCTTGGTTACACACACAGAGGCTCCAGAAAGTCAACATCTTCCCTATTTTCCCACCTTATCCCTTCTCACATACAAATTACATAAAACAAGGAAAGGAATGCAAGGGTGGGAAGCAACTCGGATTTTTGCTCCTTTCTCACAAAGACACTGAACAAAACACAACCTTATTTTCTTTTACACTGCAATACTAACTCCAAGGACAATTTATTGGCTTAAAATACAGAGAGGATGCTTCCCTGGTTAAAATGCTAATCTGAGTCTCAGGAAATCTAGATTCAATTCCCTGCCTCGCCACATACTTCCTGTGTGACCTTGGGCCATAAATATTTCGGTGCCTCAGTCTTTCCATCTGTGACCGAGATAGTATTTCCCTATTGAACCAAGCCTCATAAAGATAAATACGTTAGAAGAACATGAGGAATCATGGACCATAGGCATATGCACACCGGGCTGCTGGAGAACCTGTCGGCAGCAGTGCCATGTGTCAATACTCACAAGTAGGGATCAGATAAAGCATGGAAGGATCTGCCACCGTTAAAAACCAGAAAAAAAAAAAAAAAACAAAAACAAGAAATCGTGGAATGGTTTGGGTTGGAAGGGATCTTAAAGATCATCCAGTTCCAACCCCCCTGCTCTGGGCAGGGACAATATTCCAAGAATGGACAGAAATCAAAACCTCGATTATGAAATTAAATGAGCTTTACAGAAAATTTCCGTCACTCCAACAAGAAAGCCCAGTGGGGAATTTTAAAGGGAAAGAAAACTCAGGAAGAGCTGAGAGTGAGCTGCTGGAGGAAGCAGATACACCTGCCGGCACCGTGGTACCAACCCACTTTCCGAGCTTGGGGCTGCAAAGGAAGCGGCTCAAGCAAGCAGGAGCAGAGGGGCTGCTGAAGCTGGGGGGCAAAAGCCCCCAGAACCTCTCCCCCAGCCCCCTGGGCGCTGCTGGAGGAGTCAACAGCCTCTTGGGAGGGGCGGCACAGGGGATCGGGCTGCAAAGCAGCCACAGGAGGGTCCCCACCTTGGCTGCTGCCCCAGGGCGGAGGGGCACAAAGCGGGGATGGGGGAGGGCAAGAGACGGTCACCACGCAAAGGGGGGATGACAGGACTGACCTCCCCCTGCCCCGACCCCAGGAGGAGCTGGGGGAGGTGTCTGGCACCGGAGCCGCCGAGCAGCCAAGGGGAACAAGGAGAAGGCTACGTGGCATTCGCAGGCAGCAGCTCCGGCTGCCGAGCAGGGAGAGCGGGGAGGGGGGAGGCGACTTCGGCTCTCGCCCCTCTCTCCCCACAGCAAGAGAAGAAAAAGCAGAGAAAAGAGGGAGAGAGAGAGGGAATCTGGAGTGGGAAGAGGGAGCCCGGGGAGCTCGCTGGCACAGCGCGGCTGTCCTGTTCGGAGCAGCCCCTGCACCCCACACCGAGCCCAGCTCTGTTCCCCCCGACCCACGGGCAGGTCCCCCGGGCCCCGTGGGGCAGCTCTGCCACACGGCCTCCTGCTCCTGCCCCCCTTCGCCCTGCCTCCCCCACACACCGGCACCCCATCCTCCCCACACACAAGGGCACCCCATTACTCCAGGCACCCCATCCTTCCCCCACCCTCCCCAAACCCCCAGGCACCCCCACCTCCTCCAGCCTCCCCTTATCCTTCTCCACACCCCTGGCACGCCATCCTCTCCCCATTCCCCCCAACCCCCCGGGTACCCCGCGCTCCTCTCATCCTCTCCCCATCCTCCCCCCATCTTGCCCCATACCTTGGGCACCCCATCCTCTCCCCATCTCACCCCCGGCACCCCACAGTCCTCCAGCCCACCCCATTACTCCGGGCACCCCATCCTCCCCCTACACTGCGGACACCCCATCCTTTCCCATTCCCCCCATCCCCACAACACCCCATTCTCCCCCGTACTGCAAACACCCCATCCTCTCCACATCCCACCCCCACCTCGGGTACCCCATCCTCCTCCATTTTTCCCCCATCCCATGCCACGACTCCGGGCACCCCATCTTCCCCCAGCACCCTGGGCACCCCATCCTCCAGGAACCCCATCCCCTCAGGCACCTTTTTCTCCCCCACACCCGAGCACCCCATCCTCCCCGAGTCTTTCCCATCCTCCCCCATACCCGGAGCACCCCATTCTCGACCCATTTCCCCCCATCCCCCGGGGACCCCGTACTCTCCCCACACCCTGGGCACCCCGGCCTCCCCCGATTCTCTCCCCCTATCCCGGGTACCCCATCCTCCCCCCAGCCCATCCCATACCCTAAGCACCCTATATTTCCCCCGCACCCCAGGCACCCTATCCTCCCCCTATTCCCCTCTTATCCCGGGAACCGCATCCTCCCCAAATCCTCGGGCACCCCATCCCTCCCTCCCCTTCCCCATCGCCCGGGCACCCCGTCCTTCCCAGTATCCCGGGTACCCCATCCAACCCCCGCCCCATCCCCCGTGCTCTGCCCCCCAGCCCCCGCCCCATCCCCGCGAGGGGGGATCCCCGCTTCTCCCCCCCGCCCCGCCGCGGCCGGAGGGCGCAGCACTGACCGAGTCTCAGCCGCGGCGCCGCCGCCCGCCCGCCGCCCGCTCCGCCATCACGGAATGCGGGCGCTGCGCCTGCGCCGCCGACAGCCGCTCCGGGCGGGCGCGGCAAACACACGCCGCGGCGATCCCTCGTCTCTCAGCCGCGCGCTCCCGCGAAAAGACGCGCGGGCGGGCAGTGCCCTCGTCCACTGAGATGGATGGGCTTGGGGGCAATCGGTGGCCAACTGGGTGCTGCCTGTCGCCCCATGGCCCCGCCAGCGCCAGATAATAACAAATACTCTAAAAAAAAATAGCTAGTAAAGGCTTTTAATGCTTAATGCTACAATTGTTATATTATTCCTGAGTTAATAACAAAAGTTCTATGATATTGACTTGTGCTGTGAGGGCAGGCTGGGAGCTGGGGTTGCTCAGTCTGGAGAAGAGAAGGCTCTGGGAGACCTTAGAGCAGCTCCCAGTGCTGAAAGGGGCTGCAGGAAAGCTGGGGAGGAAATTTTTACAAGGGCCTGGAGCGATAGGATGAGGGGAAATGTCTTTAAATTGGAAGGGGGAGGATTTAGATTAGACATTAGAAATTCTCCACGCTGAGGGTGGGGAGGCCCTGGCCCAGGTTGCCTAGAGCAGTGGTGGCTGCCCCATCCCTGGGGGTGTTCCAGGCCAGGCTGGATGGGGCTTGGAGCCCCCTGATCCAGTGGGAGGGGTCCCTGCCCATGGCAGGGGGTGGCACTGGATGGGCTTTGAGGCCCCTTCCACCTCCAAAAATTCCATGATTCTATTTCCTCCCATCCTATCACTCATTACTGGGGAGAAGAGACCAACATCCACCTCACTCCTGCCTCCTTTCTGGGAGCTACAGAGTGTGCTGAGGTCTCCCCAAAGCCTCCTCTTCTCCAGGCTAAGCAAGGCACAGCACAGGCTGCAGATCCCTCTGGCACAGCCATTTCCATGGCAATTAACACAGCAATAAATGTAGCCCCCCTTCAGCTACTTTCACCAGCCCGTTTCCACCAGTACGTTTCCGTTGATGTGTTTTAACCAAGTTCGAGGCGCATTTTTAAAAGCAGAACTTAAGGGATGCTTTGTGCCCAGCATGGGAGTCAGCTTCTGCGTGGATGCAAAATAAATGTGACAGCTCTGCTCTTACAGAAGCACCACATAAACTGTGATTGCAGCAGTTTTATAGAAAAAAAAAGGTCAAACTGGATGTTTATATGCAAGCTATATAATATACCTATAAAGAAACTAACCCTTTAAAATGAATATCCTTCTTAGACATACATTTAATGAATATAGGAAACTTTATAATGAATAGAAGAAATCGTTCCTTTATGTCAGCTAATTCCTCCCTGGAGACTGCTGGAAGTGGTTGATCTGCCACACTGAACAACCTGTGCTAAACAAGATGAAAATAAATTCCCATCCATCTTTTCAAATAAGCAAGCAGTGTTCAGGAAGGCTGGAGGTGGTGGGGTCTGCTGAATTTCTAGGTGACAAATAGCTTTCCTTGTTAAATAAATGCCACAAAAACACTCACCGTGACCTTAATTTCATTGGTATCAGCCCATAAAATGGCTCTCTGCAAATTGATAGCAAACAGCAAAAGCACAGATAAAACCATCCTCAGGTTGCATCTCCGTGTGTTTGCCACTTGAAGTGTTCTCCCTGTCTTCTCTTTCGTTGTATTTGATCATCGAGCTATTACAAGGCTTCATTGATGGGTTTGAATTGTACGTTTTTGGGGGGAGAAACCAAACCAATGCTATCTTTATGCTTAAGTATCACTAAAAGTGGACCTTTGGTGTGAGAAGCTGGCTTTTGCGAGGAGCCCATTACCTTTTCATTCCGTGATCTCTGCTGTTACCCTTGTTTATTTAAGCTTCTAAACACGTACAAGAAGTTCTTTGTCTGAGCGACTCATTGTAATGTCCTTTGTGAGCCAAAAAGCAAGATTTGGTAGCTTGATCGACCGCCAGTTCCAGGTGCAGAAGAGAAGGGAAACCTTTTCCTCTTAACAAGATAACTGGCAAAATCTCTGTCGTGGTCTCTGCACTGAAATTTCCTCTTCTTTCTGCTCCTTCCACAGGTTTTACTGCAGACGGGTGGCTACTGGCCAGATGCTGGCACAGGAAAGCAGCAGCTCTACTTTTGCCCTGTGGAATGCTGTGGATTGGCACATGGAGTCCTAGAATGGGTTGGGTTGGAAGGGACCTCAAAGCCCATCCAGTTCCACCCCCTGCCATGGGCAGGGACACTTCCCACTGGGTCAGGGTGCTCAAAGCCCCATCCAACCTGGCCTGGAACCTCTCCGGAGATGGGGCAGCCACCACTGCTCTGGGCAACCTGGACCAGAGCCTCTCCACCCTCAATGTGAAGAATTTCTTCCTAATGTTTCATCTAAATCTTTCTTTTTTCCAATTTAAAGCCATCCCATCCCTGCACTCCCTGATCCAGAGCCCCTCCTCCCCAGCTTTCCTGGAGCCCCTTTCAGTACTGGAGGCTGCTCTGAGGTCTCCTGGATCCTTCTCCTCTCCAGGCTGAACAACCTCAGCTCTCCCAGCCTGGCCTCACAGCAGAGGGGCTCCAGTCCTCGAATCACCTCCATGGGCTCCTCTGGACCCATCGCAACAGTTCCATCTCCTTGTTATGTTGGGGATTCCAGAACTGGACATGGGATTCCAGATGGGGTCTCACCAGAGCAGAGCAGAGGGGGAGGATGTCCTGCCTTGCCCTGCCGGCTGCGCTGCTTTGGGTGCAGCCCAGGCCTTCTGGGTTGCAAGCGCACGTTGCCGGCTCATGTCGAGCTTCTCATCAATGAGCACCCCCAAATCCTTCAGGGCTGCTCTCAATCACATCATCCCTCAGCCCGTATTGAAACCGCAGATTGCCCTGACCCATGTGTCACATATTCTATTGTGGGGTTGATGAGTAATTAATAATTCTTCACGCATGTAAAATAGAGTGAAAATCTTCGGAAAAGAATTCAGAGGCAAAATAATCAGCTCCTCTGTTTTGAGTCACCTCGTACTTTTGTCGTTAATACTTCGCTCTTCATTTCACTTACGATTCTGAACTGAAGTTCCTTATTTCCACCTCAGGCTTAAGGCTTGTGACCACAGAAAAGGGAGAAGACAAGCCCAGGGCAGGAGTCGGTGAATCCCAACCTGCTCTCTGCATTATTGTTCTCTGGGAACAAAAGGTTTGTTAATTGTTTCACCTATGAGACAATTCCTGGAATCTTCAGCACTCCATCTCAGGAATTTTATAACTCCACAGGTTATAACTAATCTGCAGCAAAGCATATCTAGAGCTCTAGGGACTTAATTTCTGAGGTGGAATATTTGTACTTAATTTTTTGGGAGATCCTCTGAAAGAGACCCATCAGGATGCGATTTGGAAGTTTGAAATGCATCGCATTAAACGAACGTTGCTGCTGAAGGCAGCGATTCAAGGACTATTTTGACTCTGCAGGCTCAGTATTTATTCATTGCCAGCTAAACCTTAGAAGTTATGACTAGTGGTGTTGTGCGATAGACGGTGGCCTGATGCCCCGTCAGGAGCACACTGTGTCCAGTACTCAGAATAAAGGAGGTCTTGGGGGGTGAATGCTGAGCATTCTTTGCACTGAAGGCTATCAGACCTCCCAGCTTTGATTATTACAAGAATTCCTTTGTAGGCAATAATGCGGTTTTTTAGCACTCAGAAAAATCCTTTTCCTTTTCCTCCAACCTTTCATTAGGTAATTTTTTTCCCCTTTAATTTTCCATTCTAAATATATTTATATCCCGGCAAAGCATTCACTGGTGATTCCAGCAAACACGATGTCTGGTGGAAAAGCTTCCAGAGCCGTAGTGAGTTCCTAGTCAGCCTTAGGATGAAAGATCTGAAAACTGCCTGCATTCCACAAGCTCCAGGGCTCCTTTAAAACCAAAATTACTTCAAGTACAAAAACTGTTCCCACACTGTGGAAAATAAATGACCGAATATTTGCTGCCTACATCCGACATTCAGATTGCTATGGAGTGAGAGTAGTGGAAAATCATTTTTCAGCACAAACTAGAAGCTCTCTGGGCAGTCGGTGAGGCCGAAGGCACAGGGGCTGTTCCAGATGGCAAAGCTGCATCGGAGAAATATTTGGCGTGTAGTGACCAAACTGCCTGGAAAGAAGGCCCTGATTAGGTGGGTTGGAAATTACAGAGCAGTGTGGAACAAGTCTGAGAGGGGCTTTAATGATATTTGGAATTCCTGGAGAGCCGTAGGGACTGTGCAAGGACAGCGGTGAGGCCAGGTTTCCCCCCTCACCTCGAGTCACTGTCTTGGGAAAAGCTGGAATTTGAGGAAATGATCACCCAGGCTGTGGTTTCGATCTAGAGAGGAAGAGGGTAGAGAGGCACACAGAGCACTGGGATTGGGTGAGGGGGTGGATCTGGCTCTGGGAAGAAGGAATTGAAAAGAGCAGAATATAGGATCCGAGAATATTTGGAGAAAGGAAAAGGAAAGAGAAAAGAAACAGCCCAAATGGGAAGTGGAAGTGAGTCAGGAGGGAGGGAAGAGAGCACAAATGCAAAGAAATCTGGGCTTGTAAAGGAAGGGCAGTCTCTGGAATGGAAAAGGAGAGTTAAGGAGAGTCCATCTTAAAACAATGGCAAGGAGCAGAGCCAAAAACACGCTCGTGCTTCCAGTAGAAAATTTGGAGTCATAATTTCTATTTTTTCCTTTGCTAATTTGACTGCTCTAGGTGAGTTAATTGAAAAAAGGGGACAGGGAAAGAAAATTATTAGAGAAATGGAAAAGAAAAGCTTTTGACAGGAAAGGGGAGATAAGAGGACTATCACAATTACACCATATTCCAGTCAGAACATGGGCATGGGATGTTGCTGAAAAGCTTGGATAATAAAAACCCTGCTGCATACAGGTGGCCACAGTAAACACCTGGATGCACAAACACCCCCCCCCCCCCCCCCCCCAAACTGACAACTGGCTTATGATTATTAGCAGCTGCTCTGGATTTTTAGTTCCAGCCCATAATAAACAAACACATTCCTCTCCCCTCCATACTTTCCTGACAATAATAATGATGATTATGGTGATGTTAATTAGTGTCTAGCAAAGCTTTCTATGTCTCAAATTCGTTAGGACCTGAGAACGAGGTCTTGGAACAGACTCCCTTGGTCTCCTCTGTTGTCTCCCCGCGCTGTGTGTACTCTCCAGGAGGGACCGAGGCAGGGCAACCTGGCAAACACACCGTTATCAAACAGCGCTTTGTTAGAAGTGCCCGTGCTCAGATCCTCAAAGGTAAACAGAGAACACCGGGGCAGGTTTTCTGCCAGCGGGTGCTGACATCGCTCCAGCCACTCCGGTGGAATTAAGAGTGTTTTCTCCAGCTGAGGATTGGGTCCGTCAAGAGCAAACCAGCGCCCTGTGCTGTATATTTTGAAAGAAGCACAATGGGCAAAGCTGGAAGGGTATGAGGAGCAGGGATTTCCCCTGCAGGTAGAGGAACGGTGCCGGCTGCTCTGTGTGCACAGCTGCTCTCAGCCCCGATCCACAGACTGGGCTGTTTGTTTGCTGTTGAACCCCAGAAGCAAGTCATCACCAGCAGAAATGACTTAACATTAATCAACACTACCTAAACCCCATCAGAGGCACTGGATTACACCAGCACTCCACAACACGCTCGTGTGGTCTTGTCCTCTCCGTCATTAAAAAAATAATGTCATTTTAAGTGAAGAAATGACCCCAAGTTGGCAGGTTTTCTTTTGAGTCCAGTAACATTCACAGTACTTTCTGTCCTCTCCCTGGGCACAATGGTTTGTTTTCCTGGTACAACTGGAACAATGCGAATCTTACAGAAAAATAGAGAGGCGTCTTATGAAGAATGAAGACAGATTCTTGTCGTCAGTAGGGGAGGTCAGAAGCGATTGGCAGAGAAGCCTGGCAGGTGATGGCGATGCAGATTTTGCTGTCCACGCTTCCTTCCCCAAAGCGGACCCAAACCCCCACTGTGGTACCTGTCCCAGGGAACCCTCCACCCCTGAGCAGAAACTGCTCGCACAGAAGTTCTCATGTAAAAAACTCATAGAATCACTGAATGGTTTGAGTTGGAAAGGACCTCAAAGCCCATCCAGTGCTACCCCCTGCCATGGGCAGGGACACCTCCCACTGGGTAAGGGGGCTCCAAGCCCCATCCAACCTGGCCTTGAGCACCTCCAGGGATGGGGCAGCCACCACTGCTCTGGGCACCCTGGGCCAGGGCCTCCCCACCCTCACAGCAAAACATTTCTACCCAAGATCTCAGCTCAATCTTCCCTCTTTCAGCTGAAAACCATTCCCCTTATCCTCTCATCGCTGGATCCGCAATGCTGCTGGATCAAAGTGATGATAAAGATGCAAAACAAAAGCCCTCTGCCGCACCCAATAAACATATCTCACCTTTATGGTTGTTGTAAGTGACAAGGAATGAAGTTCAGTGCCCAGGTAATTTGCACTTTGCACAGAGCTTCTGCTTTATGGTTCCTTCTCTCACTTATCGTACGGCAAACACGGCACGTCCTGACCTGGAGCTGCATCCCCGGCTTCCCTCACCCAGCTATTGGGTTTGAGCGAGTTCCTTGCAAACACAACAGGCTCTGTTAGGAAAAGTGACTTAAACCCTGGGTTGTTCCACGAGGAGAAGCTAAGCTTGCCCATCACCCACACTGGGAGCAGGGACAGCCGCAGCTCCCACCTCGCTCGCTGGCAGAAGGTGTCTGTGATAAGGACAGAAGATACCAGGGAGCAGTGAGGGGCAGCACGACCCCTCTGGAGCTCGACACAGGCTGCTGATCAGCCGTGGCAAACAAATTGTACTCTGGCTGCTTCTGAAATGAGAGAGAAAAGCGGCTGGGAGGATCCCCGGAGGCAGACGGTGCTTGGTAGTTTCCAAAGGTCGGGAGTGTTTGGCTGCCTGGACCATCTTCATGGGAACGAGGGCCAGCTCGTGTTCAGCAGCTGCTCTGACTCCTCGCTGAACTCAGCCCCTGTAATTAACACATTAACGTCTGCTCTTTGATGAGATTCCAGGGGAGAGCGACGGGCCCTGCGGCTCTGCAGAGCCTTGGAGAAGCGCGTGCAAGCACAGGAGCTGCTTGGCCTTCTGAACAAGAGGAACGTGGCACCCTCCAGCTCTCCTTCACCATCCAGCTGGCTGCCACGGCCCCCAGCACTGTCTGAGCACCAATGCTTTCCTGGCCTGAAAGCCTGGAGCAGGGCAGTCATTGCTCGCTTCTGTCAGCCCCAGCCTGGAGCTTCTGCTCTTCTGCAGGAGGAGATGGCCGAGGGACACCTGCCTGGTCTCTCCCATACACCTTTCTCCACCTTCCGTAAGGACTTTCTGCCCAGTTCCTCCTCAGATTATTGAGCAAGGGCCCAGATAGGAATAAAATATCCCAATTCATTCTGATTCCAAACACTAGCTGTGTATATTATCAAATTTATAACTCTTCCCCCAAGCCAAGAAGCAAACAAAAAACTCCAAACAGGCTGAAGAACTCCAGGCTGCAACAAAGTGCTTGGAAGAGGCAACCCAGGCAACCGCCGGGGAAGCGCAGGCAACGTGGCGCGGTACCTTTGGCTCTGGTATAAAAGGATACAGCTGAAAGAAATCGTGGCCTCCTTGCAAACAGCTTCTCCTTACAGGAGGGGCTCATTCCAGCCTTGCTCTCTGCTGTTGCAGCATCTCCAGAGCACACGGGAGATGCGTGGGACAATTCCGCGGTGGGAAGGCTCAGGCTCGGAGGAGCTGGAGCAGAGTCATTGCTCCCAGGGTGAATACACGGGCAGTTCTGCAGCTGACCTGGAAGCCGTGCCAGTAGAGCTCAGTCACATCTGACGGGAATGTAGTTGTAGTTCGAAGTAATCCAAGTAGCTGGATCCTCAGAAGTACTCAAAACAACCATAATTCAAACACTTTAGAGCTGGAGGATGCTTGTCCTTGCTCTAGCAGGGAAAGGAGAAAGTCAAAATGAGTTCACCACTAGCTCTTATAAACTAGACCTGAAGAGGTTTAAAACAATGTCATCGACATGATCTGCGCTTGCTGTGCACGAAGATAAAATTTGCAAGCTGCTGAAGCACCAGCATCCTGTGTTTTTATTGACAGTGGGTTTGGAAGGAGCAGGTTTGCTCCCTGGGCCAGGCAGGGCAGGGGCTCATTTCCTGCTCCAGGGAGCTCAGCTGCCAAGGGGCTTTGGAGAGTGGAAGTGAAGCACTGGAGCCCATTTCTGAAGAACAGAGAGGAGGGGAAGGACCAAAAGGGAAGAAAGCAAGGAGAATAAATCTGAATTGTAACAAAATTATAGCCTGCATTGAAATTTCCACATTTGGAATCGATTTTTTCCATCAGACAAAGGGCTGAGATTTCAGTTGTTGAAATCCTGGCCTCTTTGTTAACTTGTTCTAAAAGCCATATCTGGATGCACTGCAGGTGAAGCATTAGCAATAAAGGCTTGATGCAACCCAAACCATTGTCATGCCCAGTGTAATGTGATGCTCTTCCCTTTGCTGTGTGGTTTTCCGTCCTGCTGTGCATGTGGTGCAGGTTTCCCCACCTTCTGTCAGGAGATACAGCCTCACTCATTCTTTTGGCTGCTGCCTATTTTCTAACTCCCCTCCCTTCATATCTGAGGAGTGAAAACTGCATCCCTCGAGCATCGTGTTAGTACTGATGTTCCAACTTAACTGCATATGCAGAGAGCTGTGCCTGCATCCCCCAAGCTGTGTGTGCTGGAAGTGAGCAGAACGCAGCACCTTCGTGAAAAACAGCTGGGTCAGCATTCTCCCTGCTTGGATTTAACATGGGGTTTCAATTGTTTCACTCAATTTCTCCATTGTCTTCCCTCAGACCATCAGTTCTTTCCTATCTGGCATTTTCTTCACTGTCCCCGAACAACCTCTTTTCCTTGCTCTCTCCTACAATAACTCTATTCCTCATTATTGTTTCCATTCCCTTTTTATTTTTTTCCCCACTTGCTGGAGGCTCGGGGCCCCCCGCTCTGCGTTAGGGGTTCCCCTTCCACCCACAGCACTCGGCAGACATGGCAGAGCTGGAGCACCTTCGTGTCGGATCGCTGTCCGTACCCTCTCCCACGACCACTTTATATCTGCTTCATGGGACCGTGCGTAATCTATCAAAGTGCAGAGCAGCGATGGCTCAGGGCTTTGATGCAAATCAGAAGCAGCCACATGGCACGAAGCGTTTGGGAGCACTTCAGGCTAAAAGAGGAAAAAAATAAAAAGAAGAGAAAAAGATGCAGCTGTGAAGAATACAAATATTGGCTCCTTGAGGAAACCTCCACATTGTGTCCATTACTGCAACCTACTTATTTGTTCGAGGCTGATGCTCTCCCTTCTGAGATTGGCATGGATCTGGTTTCCCACCCTCGGAGAGCAGACGAGATGGTCTCAGCGGCGATATTCTGTGTGAGGTAGCTGCTTAAGGAGTCTTGCTCCGCTGTCTGAACGACAGAACGGGTTGCTGTGTGAGAGAACCTGCTATTAAAATGAATAAGGACCCTTTTGTGCATGAGAAGCAGGAAAAAAAATTGGCCTTTTACCACCTTCCCCATAGTCTCTTGCTGTGAAAAAAAAATCCACGTTGCCTTCCTTGCAGCAGTTATTGTGAGTGCCTGGTGATGCAGCCTGCTGGGGCTGGGGAGGTTCTACACAGCGTTTCCGAAAGCTCCTCTGGAGAAACGTAGAGCCTTTGCTTGACTGGGTTTCCAGGAAATGTCAGGCTCTGGACACAGCGCTGGTGGGTCCAGAGGCTGTGAGCGAGACCCTAAGCACCTGTCAGCTCAGATCCTCCGTGGGGATCCACGTGGGTCTCATCCCTGACCCTCCAGCAGTGAATTTCCTAATCACCTGTGAGAAAAGCAGAAAGCAGAAAGTGAAACGTAAGCAGCATACAGAGCAGTAATGTTGCTGTGATTGTGCCCTAAAGCTGCCTTCACAACTGGAGTCCGGCTGGGCGATGCTTCTTGCCACCACTACAAATTGCTGGCGGTGATCTTGGGACAAACCTTTTGCTGGCGGCGAGTTCAGGAGGAGCATTGCAGCTGGTGGAGGCTGGCTGGGGGTGGTTTGGTGCTCTGGTCTCAGTCGCTGCCTCACTTCTTCATTTACACACTGGGAATAACAGCTGTCCCTGCTCAATAGGGAAGTTAGAAGCTTGAGTTCATTAGAGGTGACTCTTCTGAGGTGATGAGAGGGCGAGACAAGCACAGCAGCGATGGAGGGCAGGGTGATCAGCTGCTCTCTGCCAGGAACTGGTTTGAGACCCCTGAGCCAGATGCTTCTCTGCTGCAAGGAGAGGCAAATCAGCCAAACCCTGCAGACAGGCATCGCCCTGGTCACCACGTGGCTCCAGAGGCCCCACGTCACAGCTGACACAAAACCAGGAGACTGAACAGTTTAGCTTTACGTCCCACTTCCAACTCGTGGCTTATGGTGCTGGGTACAGCAGCATCACCTGAGAGCAGATTATCCACAGCACAGTGTTAGGGTACAGCCAGAACTACCTTTGTGTTGGCAATAAAAAGCTTGGAATGCTCCTCTTTGCTCTTGCTCATCCTAAGCATTTCACTTGGAGCTGAGGGAAAGCCTCAAAAATGAAGTAGTTGGAGCCATGCATGATGCAGCGTGGCTGGTCAGCCCAGGGACAGGCAGAAACCTGCGTCCTTCCCCCACCTCCACGAGTGTCCTCAGTGCCTGTTCCAGCCGTTTCACCAAAACCAAAAACACAGAGCACATATTTGAGGGAACTACAGGACCTTTGTTTCATAAAAAAATGAAGCAATACGCTTTTCACTTCCTCTCTGTGCAGTTATTTCAGCCTTTCACCCCAAACTGGGCTGGCTGGGTGCCACGGCCGTGCCAGCAGCGCATCCTCCAGCAGAGCCGGGCACACGGACAGCGGTAAAACAGGCACAAGCCTGGCCTTTTCTGACATTGTCACTCAACAAGGTTTGTTAATCCCTTATCTTATTAAAGGTTCCATGGCCAAGGCTTTAAAATCCACTTTCTGATGGACAAAATGCTGGTGTTGCCTCTCTACGGGAACCTGCTGGGAAAACAGACTCCAACCTCTGATGGCTTTGGGAGAGCAGGAGAGGAAAGGTCTTTCCAACGCTGGGGACTGTTGGTCACCTGCGACGTAGCTGCCTTTTCACCACTGCCCTCGGATAAGCAGGTTTGCATTTATATATAGAATATAACAAAAACAATCATAAAAGCCATGAGTATTTAAATATAGATTCCTTCATCCGGAAGGAGCCTGAAGTGTGTTTATGCAAGCTGCGACAGTAAAGGCAGTGCTGTTCTGCAGTGTTTCTGCACTGAACTTAAGAAAAGCCCCTGGAGTTTAATATAAAATAAAAAGAAAACACAAATCTCCCAATTCGCTGTTTTCTCAGAGAGCCCCAAATCTCCGCTCTGTCCCAACGACCCCAGGAGTGCAGCCCAGATGGGTCGTATTGATGTAATCTTTGTGGTTTGGATAAAGAGCTCCCAATTGGTAAGCGTTTCATTTTTCCAGAGAACCCGGGGGCTGGAGCATTTGCATAGGTTTTGTGTAATTGAACTAAATCTGGGATCGAAACTTCAGCTGTTGTGCTTCTCTAGTCTGAATTCTTGATTAATTCTTAACTTTAACTTTTCATTATCGCTATCCTTATTTTTGGGGGGCGGTGGGGTGGGTGAGCAGCTTCCCTCTGCTTGCTGCCCAAGGAAAGCATCAGTTAGACAAAGCAGGCGAGATACCTTTATCAAAGAGAAGAAGCTCCTTGCAGACGGCGTGGCCACAGCTACAATGTTTTGCTCCTTTCTGTCTGCCTTGGTGCAGGAGAAACATCACAGAGAAAGCTTTTCCAGCTGTAATTGCTAATACCCTATATATACCCTTGCAATTATCAATTAACTCTCCCAACATCCTTCTCACTACAAGAGTCACTTTATCAACGCAAGGTGCCCTCCATGAGCATGATTTGTAACCACTACCACTTGCTGCAGCACCTCTTGTTGGAGCACAGCTGTTTCAGAGGGACAACCAGTAGAAATAAACAGGGGAAAATCAAAATACATCACCCTGCTGCAGAGTCAGTGGCTGTGCTGGAGGCCTCGAGCTCAGGCAGCCCTTGCTGGAGGCTGGTGGGTTCAGTGCCTTCGTATTTGTGCAAGCTCGGTGTAATATTGAATGTTTGCACGGGGCTGGGGTTATTTTATCAGGCCTTCCCACCGCAGGAGAGGGTGATGGTACTTAGAAATTTAATTTGGGCAGATGCCACGGCTGAATCGTTGGTGCCAGTTTCTATGGGTGTCAGTTGTCCTACCCAGCACTGGTAGGACACTCCCCCCCCCCCCTTGAACATCCATCTGGAACATATTCCTTAAACTAACAAGAGGTCCTCTCTTTGCTCCAAGAGCAGCCTGGCTTCCTCTGAAGCGTAAGAAGCCGTATTGACAGGAAAGAAATGGGCACATTTCACCCTCAAGTGAAGTTCCCAAATACTACAAATATTTGTTTGTACGTGTAGCATCCTCTACTATGGACCAGCTGGCAAGGCAGAGCCCACGGAGATCATAGAATCACAGAACCATAAGGTTGGAAGAGACCTCTGAGATCACCGAGTCCAACCGTGCCCGTCTCCCCACTAAACCCTGTCCCTAAGGAACTCATCCACCCGTCTTTTAACACCCCCAGGGACGGTGACTCCACTACCTCCCTGGGCAGCCGTGCCCTGACCACTCTTTCAGTGAAGAAATGAAGATGCAGCAGGGATGTTTGCTGACTCTCAGAACAACCCCAAACTCTTAGGATCACTTGTAGTTTTAATTGCAGTGAAAGCAAACTCCAAGGTCGTCTCAGCATTAGCGGCTCAGTTTGGATTTGACCAGGCTCCTGGTGGATGACAAGATAAAAGCACCCAGGACCTCAGGATGTGTAGACCTGCCCCCCCAGGCCGTTGGCAACCGTTTCTCAGTGCCTCTGTTTTATTAGTTCACAACCCTGTTTTTCCTGCCACAGGATATGATTAACCCTGACTGGAGTCATCGTGCTGCATCCTGAAGCAGAAAATCCACCTGAATTCAGCAGGACGGCTCTGCCCGCCTCAGCTCCTGCCCAGTGTGGGACCAAGCAGACCTCGCGCGTGACTTATTGGGCAGGTCTGGGCCACCGTGGAACAAGGGTTGGGCTGTGCATGCAGAGCCTCACTTGGTCTCCTTTGCCCAGGTAGAGCGGGAGGCTGCTGCCCCAGGGTCAGCCTGGAGCCGGGGACCACGCGCTCCCCTGCACAGGTGAGGATGCTGCTCCAGGTTTGTAGAGAAGCTCCAGGGCTGCCCTTCCTACCTGAGCACCCAGAAAAGGGCGAGGGGGAATATAAACCAGTTGTGACATCCCGTGAACCTCTGGCATAGTAAGTGGGGGTGATGAAGGACACAGAGGCGCGTGGGAGGAGATGTTGCTGACAGGAGGCGCAGCCTCAAGGCCGACTACGGGGAACTTCTCATTCCATTTTCCTTGAAAAATGGTGGTGAAAGGGCAGCATTGCATTTTTCAGCCCTCACTCACGCAAGCAGCGTGTGCTCATCACTGCAGCAGGCTTCCTGCCGTGAGTAACGGGGAAGGCGAGGGCAGAAAGGAGGGATGGTCTCATTTCAGAAAGGAAATCCCGGCTGACTCCTGGGACAGCCGCAATTCTGCCGCGGAGTCGGGCCACGCGCTCGTCTTTTGCAATAACGGCTCGCAAAAGTGAGTGGCTCTTGAGTTTGCCCTTGCAGCAACTCCAGCACGGGCTTGTTGGACAAAGTATAACCTCTACCCAAACCTCCTGCCTTGTGCTGAGAGTGATCCCTGAAATGGTTACACAGGGCCAGGCTGCGCCTTTTGCCCTTGATCCCGCAAGGCGTTATTGGGGAGGGGGGGTGGGGTGTCACAGGGGCTGCGTGGAGTTAAACTCAAGCAGAGCATCACAGCAACTCGCTCTTCACAAGGGTTTTCAATGGGCTAAACTGAAAACAAACTCTGTTTAGTCCTCCACATCCCTAGCAGAGACGTGCAGCGCTGTTCCTGGGAGAAGAGTTGTTTCAGAACTTGACACAAGACTCCAGGTGGGATCTCATGAGAGCAAAGTAAAGGGGGAGAATCCCCTCCCTTGACCTGCTGGCCACGCTTCTTTTGATGCAGCCCAGGACACGGCTGTCCCTTCTTTAGAGGGGCAACCAGTAGAAATAAACAGGGAAAAATCAAAATACATCAGGGTCAGCAGCTGTGGCAGAGGCCACGAGCTCAGGCAGCGCTTGCTGGAGGCTGGTGAGATCAGTGCTAAAAGAGATCACGCCCTGAAGAGGGCATTGGTGTGACCTCCTCCCCTTTATCCCCCCCCCACCTGGTGAACATCCATCTGGAATATATTCCTTAAACTAATAAGGGGTCCTCGCTTTGCTCCAAGAGCAGCCTGGCTTCCTCTGAAGCGTAAGAAGCCGCATTGACAGGAAAGACATGGGCACATTTCACCTTCAAGTGAAGTTCCCAAATACTCCAAATATTTGTTTGTACGTGTGGCCGCTCACAGAGCTGGAACTAATAGCTGGGGAGAAAGCAGAGTTGAGTTCCCAGCCTTGCTGGGAGATGGATTTGTAACCCCGAGCAGCAGGCTGGGCTATTCATCCCTCAGGTTTGCTCTCAGTAGTGCTCCTAAGAAATTTTATTGCTTTCACTGATGGCATTTTAAAATCTAATGTACTTTGCTTCATTTTTGCTGCTCATTTTTTCCCCCTCGTAATCAGGCCATACCCTCCACTGCCTTACGTGAAGGATAAAGAGCCCAGTGTTCTCCCTCCTGCCATACGGAAGAAGTCCCCCTTCTAATGTCAAACCACAGTGGAAATGGGGGAATAAAATGCTAAATTAGGATTCAGCATGAGAATTAGGTCCTGCTAAGGGACCTCCAGCCCTGGCACACAGAGCCCTGTCGCAGCTGGTTGGGGATTCAGGGAGTCGGAGCTTGCACCAAGCCCCTCCAGCCCCCAAAGACGTCAGCTCCCACGGATGGTGGGGCAGAAAGCACCTTGCTCAGAGCAGGAAATCTCTCATTGCCAGCGCTTGAAGTTTATTGCTTGTTAAACCAAAGGGTTGCTTGCTTCTCACATCCTGCAAGCATTTTATATGAAGACACTTCATATAGAGCAAGTACGGCATTGGAATTTGGCTTTGTAGCAGGAAAAAAATGTGGCATTCAAAAAACCTAAATGACAACTTGCTCAAGTGTCACAGGTGTTAAAAAAAAGGGAATATTTTTCAACCTAAGGAAAAAAGACCACTGAAGGCATCTAAACAGGACAGACACCCCACTGAGTACTGGAAGTATGACCTTGTCCTTTGTGATCCATAGTGCATCCAGGTCTGGGCTTGAATGTAGGGAAGAAAACTCCCCCGAAAGCAAACACGGGCAGCAATTCCGACAGATCGGGTGTGGGGACGCGCAGCCAAGGGGGAATCAGAAAGCGCCCTGCTCCCACAGGCAGGGTCAGATGGTTTTACCACAGCTCAGTGAGAAAAATTAAGAAAAGCTAAAAGCAGGAGACAATGCGGCTTGAGAATCCTCTGTGCAGCACCTGCCCTGGCAGCGGAGCCGGAGATGCCCACGAGGCTGCGATGGAGGAGATGCCCAGGCTGCAGGAGGTGGATACCCAACCGGAGCAGCTGCTGCAAAGGAATTCAGAGCGGTCAAGGCCAGGAACGATTGGAAACCAAGGTCTGTAATGTTCTTTTGGAAACAGAAAGATTGTTTTATTTTTGCAAACAGAAATCTAGTTTGTGGTCAGCTTCTGGCAGCAGGTGGCTGCTTGGGACCCTCTCTGAAAACAAGCACAAACAAAAACACATTTTAGCCTCTTCCGAGGACAAAACAGAGCCCAGATGGTTCTCTTTGCTTGCATAGGAGTTTATCCTGAAACCTATCCTCCAAGAGGTTTCAGTCTGTCTGGGAGCCCTTGCTCGGGCTCACACCTGCACCTGTGCGTGTTGTTGCACGCTGGAGTCTTCAGCCAAGGTTGTGCCTTTTTCCTCTCCATTTTTACAGTCGTAAAACCCATCAGGGAGAAGAGTTGGCTAAAGTACTATTTTTTTAATAATAAATATATTAATCAGGTCACACTTAGCACATAGAACACACCCTGCTGTCTGAGATCCAGGGGGTTACTTAGAAGGTGGCAATGCAGCCACACTAGCCCCAAGTAGCCTTTCTTGGGCGCTTGGTTTAGGCTGGCTTAAACGAAAGCTCTAGAGCAGGAGTTTCCACTCTTGGTTTGCTTTGGTGAAAGAGAAATCTGTTTCGAGCTGTGGAGTTTGCAGAGCAAAGCCTGAAGATGTTACTGGCTTGCACCCTGCAGGCACAGGCACTGAACAGCAGAGACCGATCCGAAGCAGCACTCAGCGATGGCTTGGAAGTCTTGACTAGAGGTTTTTGAGGGCTCAGGACTGGCACCGTGCGCACGGCAAGCGACGCTCAGGGATGACAAAGGAGCTGGTTGGGAGTGTTTGGGATGCTCCAGCTATTTCTCCATCTTTGGGGGAACATGACTGATACAGCATCACCAGCAGGAACACTGCTGTCTAGTTTGCCCACTGAACCCAGGAATAACCCAGGAATAATTCCTATTTGCCCCATCAGTGGCGAGAAGGGTCCGTGCCTCAGCGAGGGGGCAGCACAAGGTCAGCTCAACAGCCCATTCCTCCCCCTCCTCAGCTGGGATATTCCTGGCTGGCATGTGCCTCATTGGCACCACATTCCCTTCCTGAGGAGCTGAGGGACTCCTCAGAGCGGGGCTGTGTCCCTGCAGAGGGATCGCTTGTTTTGGTTCGGTAGGAGACAGGCAGGACCATTTCACTGCCAAGCGAGGAGCTCGTGCTGGGTGCTGGTTTCTATCAGAGCTTTTATCAGGAGTAACTTTCCCAGACAAACAAAGGCCAAAATGATGGGACTTCTGTCATGACAAAGGGGGTGCAGTGACCATCAGCTTCCAGCAAAAGCTTTGCAGGTCCGAGCTTTGCGCTAGGAAAGACGTTCAACAAGAAAAGTGCCTTTTTGAGGCAAGGTGGATGGTGCTGTTGGAGCTCAGGGCAGGAGGAGAGGACCCTGCTCCCTGCCAGTGCCGAGGCCGGGGTCCCCGTGCAGGGATTGGTGCTGCTGGACCCTCTTCCATGGCTGGGTCCTTCCCAGCCAGAGCATCCCTGCAGGGAAACAGGAAAAGACAAGAGGAAAGCAGAGAGGGAAACTCCAAAGACTATGAAAGAAAATGTGGGTGGGGGTAGGAGAGGGGGAACTGAGCATCACCAGCATTGGAGCAACAGGACAATGGTCCAGGTGAGGAGCTGGAACTGGAGTATCTAAAAACAGAAAGAAGAAACCTCATCAGGCAGCTGCTCGGAAATAACTCTGCGCTAGGGGACACTGTTGGACCACAAATTGCAGCATTTGCAGCAGAAAAAGTCCAGTTTCAAGCAACAAAACAAACCCCTCACTTCCCTTTTTCGGCATTTCGGCATTCTTAGGGGCAGGGTTAAGTAGGGAGATGGGCACAGTTGGACTCCAACTCAGAGGTCTCTTCCAACCTTCTGATTCTATGATTGCTGACACCAACACCGTACCAGGAGGGCACCAGGTCCCTCTTTCCAACTCCTGTCATGTTTACAGCCTGCAAAAGCACCACAATTCCCAGCTCAGCTCATGAGGGTAACAGGTCCTGTTTCTCGGCAGGCATTTCCCTCCAGGTCCCTGGTTCTGGGCAACCCCCTGACCAGAATCTGCTGCCAGGGTGGCACTTTCCTGCATGCCACAGAGTAAAGTCACAAGCAGGGGACAACTGCTCTCACTTCACCTGGGTTTCTGCCCAGCTGATGGCAAAGCTCCCTCCTCACCTGTACGAGCTGGACTTTTATAGCTAAATAATGCAATGCAGAGCTTGTGCCTGTTTGGGGAAAGCCAAGTAGAAAACGTCGCTCCCAGCAGAGTTTTCCGTGCAGAAGTCCCTGGGTGATACAAAAGGCATCCAAATACACAGTATCATAAGGTTGGAAAAGACCTTTGAGATCGAGTCCAACCTATGACCCAACACCTACACCTACTCCTACTCGTCAACTACACCATGGCACTAAGTGCCTCATCCAATCTCTCCTTAAACCCCTCCAGGGACGGTGACTCCACCACCTCCCCGGGGCAGCGCATTCCAATGGCCAATCACCCTCTCAGTGAAGAACTTCTTCCTAATGTCGAGCCTAAACCTCCCCTGGCGAAGCTTGAGACCGTGTCCTCTTGTTCTGTCACCGGTCACCCGAGAGAAGAGACCAACCCCTGCCTGACTACAGCCTCCCTTTAGGCAGTTGTAGAGAGCTATAAGGTCTCCCCTGAGCCTCCTCTTCTTCAGGCTGAACAACCCCACATCGCCCTCACCGAAAGCATCACTCCCATCCAAGTGTCTTGCAAGCATTTTCTACCTGTAACTACAGGTTTCCCGAGACTCCAACAGCACCTGCAGTGGTTTGGCTCTGAGAGGTCCCTACGCCAGCAGCCCCAGGTGCTGCAGTGAGTGTGGGGAAGTTGGGCTACAGCAAAGACCAGTTTGACTGGACCAAACTCCAGCTCCAGGAGGCTGGGCCAGCGAGTCCCCAAACACCCCAGCCCACGCCAGGTGCTATTATATCATAAATGATTATTATGTGAATATTACAATACACTTTTATCTACACCGAGAACGTAAGAAGAGCCTGTATGCAGAGACTTTAAAATACGACACAGAAAACAGTATTTGTTAAAACTTAACTTGCAGCGCTTCCATTTAACTTTCAGCATATTTTTAATTAGTCTTTCCTATTGCACAAAACCCACTTCCATTTCTCTTGCCATAACCATTCTCATTTAAAAATAAAGGTAAAAAAAAGGAAAAAGTATACCTCTGATAAAATAAGACTGCGTTACAACACATAGATATAGCTTTACTGTACAATATTTTAAAACTTGGGAATGTGTGTATTATTTCTACATATTCTGAAACTCAGTTTTCCACAAAGATTTCGATTTACAGTTGCACAGTGCCTTTAAAGCATTGAACACAGCAATAATACCCAATGCCAACCCCTGAAAAGAAGTTTTTGCCACCTCTCCACATTCTCAAAGCGCTCTACAGACACAAGTCTGAACCACAGCTCTGTCCTCCCACGGGTCCTGGGCATCTGACACCCCTCTACACGAGCAGCCTCCAGCCCTCTGCCCCTTTACACACCCTTAAAAGTTTATAAAGGGGTTGGAGATCCTGGGGAAAATTCAGGTGAAATTGCTTTTTGAAGCGCCTTTTGCTACCCAGGGATACGCAGGCTGTGTTGTGAAGAGTGAACTTCCACTCTTCTGGGTATCTGTAGAGGTCATGTCTCAAGCAGACCCCCTGACCCCAAGTCAGACTCCTTTTGTTTGCTCTTATTCCACAGTATTAAACCTATTTTCTTTAAGATAACACCGAGTAATGTCACAAACACTGTCACAAAACATACTTGCTATTCATTCAATCAATCACTTTTCCAACTAAGAGTCTTAATGCTACAAGAATTCCTAATTCTGCCTTGATGGATCACATTCTTGGGCTGGGCTCCAGCGAAAGGCAGGCAGTGCTACTCTTCCATGGGTTCACTGGAAAAGCACAGGAATGCTTCTTTCTGTCCAAGGTTTTAAAGTTTTTCCTTCCATAAGAAACAGCCCAGCCAGGTTTGTCTCCATCCTGTACTCCAAATTCACCCACGTCTCATCCAGACTCAGAATTTTGATCTCCAGATCTTGCTAGAGATCTTTGAGAGCCTTGGGCTGCCTCTTTTCCACAAGGCGAACGCTCGTGCCCAGGGGCAGATATCACATACGGTTACTTTTGAAAAGGACTCAGTGATCCTCCAGTTGGCCCCTTCCAACTCAGGTCATTCTATGATTCATTCTATGACTTCTACATTCGTTTGTTGTTAATTATTTTTTTAACCCCTTGGTCAATAGCTCGGAAGGGCAGGCCTGATCCTGCCATGGACCCTGAGCACCCAGCGCTCTGCTTTTAGGTAAACCCCACCCCAGAACTGCAGTGATGATCCCGACCCTGCAGCCACCACTTACAGACCAGTCCCACTGTAATACGATTCAAACGCACACTAGGAAACCAGTTTCAAGACTGTTCTCGCAGACAAGGTTCTTCTAGGAATGCTGAAAACACTGGTAGATCTTCTGCCCATGAGAGTGTGCCCAAGGAGCTGCTTGTTGTGGGTGGGCGAGGGGCTCCAGCCCACGTTCCCAGATCTGCAGACCGAGGCATCAACCTACACTCGCAATGAGGTTGAAAACTGAAATCCAAAGCAGAAGCAGCTGGGAGCAGGCAGGAATTATCGCACCCTCTGCTGTGTCAATAATTTAGCGGTTGTTTGAAGACTCACTGAAACTCTATTTATTTGTCGGCATTTTTTCCCAAGCGCAAGAGCAAATATTGTGTTTATATTTCCCACTGGCTTGGAGAGTTGTGGGAACTCTTTGTAGAGCTGTGAAACAAAGCAAATGCCCAAACAGAGGCTGTGAAGAGTTTGTTTATGCGAGTTTATCATCAGATGAACAGTTTTCTGGTGCTGGCGGTGGCTCCTGCGTGCTAAGTGACTGTATGTGTCCAAGCAGTGCTCCTGAGCAAAGGGCTGGCCATCGCCGGTGGCAGCCGTACCACCAAGTCACATAAACCAAGGACCATCCACTGCTATTATTACATATCCAATTGCAATGAAGGCTTGCAAACCTCCATCACATTTTCTGGAAGAATTCCGAGATCTCCATTGCCCATCCGAGATCTTAAGGGAAGGTCTAGCCCCTTATGAGGGCACCACGGATGCCTTTCCATTCTCCCTGTGGCTTTCTCCAAAGGGCTCCTCATCTTTGTCTTTTATGGAGAACTTTTTCCTGAAGGCTTGCGTTAAGCTGGAGGAAGAAGCCTTCCTAAACGTGGTAAGCCTCTTCCGAAAGTTGCCCCCTGAGAAGAAATAGAGGAGTGGGTCAAAGCAGCAGTTGGAAGCTGCCAAGGGGAGTGTTACCACGACCGATTTCTGTAGGTATATGGCGTCCTCGCAGTTGGTGTTCTTCAGCCGCAGCACGTGGAGGTGCACCGTACGCAGAATGTGGTAGGGCGTGAAGCTGACCAGGAAGGTGGCTGTCACGATGATGATCATCCAGACCGCCTTCTTGCGGTTAGCCTGGTTCTTCTTCAAGGAGTTTTTCAGTAAGGTCCTTATGATCATGGTGTAGCAGATAGTTATGACGATAAAGGGAAACAGGAAGCCCACAAATAGGGCAATAAAATCCAGGATCACGACTAGATTTGTCTTTTGAGAGTCTTCTGGGGGTTCAAAGCACTTGGTCTTGTTGCCATATTGGTATGTTCCGTTTTGCAGAAAAGGAGTGCTTGTCAGGGTGACAAAAATCCAGATGCCGATGCAGACAAATTTAGCCTTCTTCTCTGTTACCAGATTGATGTTCTGGACTGGAAACACGATGGCTATGCAGCGGAAGAAGCTCATTGCAGTCATGAAAAAAATGCTGCAATACAAGTTGACGTACAACGCGTATGAGCTGATCCTGCATAGGAAGTCACTGAAGAACCAGTTCCCATTGTGCACGTAGTAGATGACACGCAGCGGCAAGGTGCAGACGCAGAGGAAGTCGGATATGGCGAGGTTCAGCATGTATACCTGGAAGGCGGTCTTCTGTCGGTATGTTTTTATGAGGATGTAGAGCACAACGCCGTTGCCGACAAAGCCCATGATGCTGATCATGGAGTAGAGCGTGGAGTAGACTCTGTTTCGGAAGTCGTCGATGGAGTGTTGGCACGACAGGTTATCGAACAGCGCTGTCATGTTGCCAGGCTGAGGCACCGATTCCGCCTGGTGATGAGCGTCAGGCCTAAGGATGAAAAATGCATTTCTGTAAATCAGCACATGAAAATAAAAGGCTGTTATTAAATAATTTTTTCCTCCTATCACCTCTGTTGTACGGGAGAGAGAGCTTGGAAGGGATGTGGGTCTGTGCAGACCTGTGTTACGATAACTGCCCCCTGCAGCCAACTCTCTTAACCTGGTACCAAAAACCAGTGATGTAAAGATGAGAGTCACATTTTCGTAAGCCGTCGGCGCTGGCAGCAAGCTGCTTCCGTGGAAGCTCTAACTCCTTGCAGTCTAAGGTAGCTGCCTATTAAAACAGTGAGGAATAATGTGGGTGGCAATAACACCATGCAACTAAATATAAACACCAGATCTGGTCCCTAATGATTGTTCAGTCACAGAATCACAGAATGGTTTGGGTTGGAAGGGACCTTAAAGATCATCCAGTTCCACCTCACCTGCTGTGGGCAGGGACACCTCCCACCAGACCAGGGTGCTCAAGACTGCATCAAACCCTTCCTTGAACACCTCCAGGGAGGGGGCATCCACAGCTTCCCTGGGCAACCTGTGCCAGTGTCTCAGCACCCTTATTGTGAAGAATTTTTTCCTAATGTCCAACCTAAATCTCCCACCTTTAAGTTTAAAGCCTTTCCTCCTCATCCCATCATTCCAGGCCCTTGCAAAAAGCCTCTCCCCAGCTTTCCTGGAGCCCCCCTTTCAGTGCTGGGAGGCTGCTCTAAGGTCTCCCTGGATCCTTCTCTTCTCCAGGCTGGACAACCCCAACTCTCTCAGCCTGCCCTCACAGCAGAGGGGCTCCAACCCTCAAATCATCTCTGTGGCCTCCTCTGAACCTGCTCCAACAGTCCCATATCCTTTTTAAGTTGGGGAATCCAGAACTGGACACAATACTCCAGGTGGGGTCTCAGTCCTGCCTCTCCGCATTGCCTGGCTGCCTCCACGTGCTCCACCTCCACCCCTAAGGAGAGGTCATGGCAGGAGAAAGTCCACGAGAAGGTTTCCGAAACAGCAGCGGAAACCTTTTTAAAAGAACATAATTCACAAACCCCCAAATCCTTTGCACAGCAGGTGGAACTGTTCCACGCCAGAGGCTGCTCAGTGCACGACCAGACATTCGGAGCCGCTCAGCCAGCCTTGCCTGAAATTTTATCATTTCCTTTTGCCGCTCATTTGAGCACAGTGAGACACAGCACCCTTATTTGTGTTGTCCTAAAGTAAAGCAAGAAAAACCTACACATTGACATATTTTTTCCCATTCATTTTCAATTTCCAGTGGTTCAGACACAGAATCTCACTTACAATTTGAGACTATGTAAAACCTCGATGTCCAGAACCGTGGGATACACGTAAACTGAAATAATAGGACTTCAATTAACAATGACAGAAACAACAGTAGGGACACGATTGGTTCTGAGAATCCACACCATGCGTGTGCTCAGAACTGATGTTAAATTGTACATATTTTAATCCGTAAAGATAGTCTGGCAGCACTGAAGTAGAGTCTCTGCCTCGCTCCAGGATTTACTGGGAAGTGAGAACCATGCTGGGGTGCTCAAGGCTTCAGGCCAAATCTCAGCTATTTGGGAGTTTACACTCTTAAAACGATGCTTTCCTTATCTGCAGCACACAAATTACTTTACAGCTCAACAGTTACCAGGGAGGCAGCACGGGGACTCCAGAGGAGGCAAAGTGTGACACAAGAGACGATGTTTGTTCCCCTTGGGCTGTTAAAGGACATGGCAGGGGTGCTGGGGCAACTGATCCTGTGACTGCACCGGGGACTTTGGCCAGAAGAGGCAGCCAAGACTCAACACAGCTCTACATCACACACAGTATCACAAGGTTGGAAAGGACCTTTGAGATCATGGAGTCCGACCTATAACCCAACACCAACACCTACTCATCATCTAAACCCTGGCACTAAGTGCTTCATCCAATCTCCTCTTAAACACCTCCAGGGACGGTGACTCCACCACCTCCCCGGGCAGCGCATTCCAATGGCCAAGCACCCTTTCAGGGAAGAATTTTTTCCTAATATCAAGCCTAAACCTTCCCTGACAAAGCTTGAGATCATGTCCTCTTTTTCTGTCAACGGTTGGCTGATAGAAGAGACCAACATCATCACTCGCAGTTCATTTCAGCTTCTGTAAGTGGCGTTTATCCAGTGATGCTCATGGCAAATCAGAGGCACCCAGTGAGTTTGCAGCCTCATCCTCTCCTGGCCCCGCAAGTGCCTCCTCTCAGGAGCCCGGTTCTGGCAGTGGCAGAACCTTGACCTCAGCCTCAGCTTGGATGAGCCTGGGCTCCTCACACACATAACGGCAAGCCCAGAGCTGGTCTGAACACCACCAGACATCGCTCCCGTGGGCTTCTCTGACTCCAGCTGCCCCATCCTCTGCGAGGACCAGCGAACAACACAGAGCTGCTGCCTGGAGAAGACCAAGCCATGGTTCACCTGGGAGATCTCAGGAGTTCCATCCTTCAGCCCACACCACTGGCATCCTCACTTGCCTGAGATCTTCACTTTGACTTGAGGTTCAAGTTATGAAGTGAGCGAACTCAATAATGTCATAAAATCTCCAAGATAGGGCTAACATGAAGTTTGCGGTAACATTGGTCTGGTTTTAACCAATTCCTTGGTAGTGCAGTAGCTGCACCATGCCCATTTCTTGCTTTTATCTGCCAAGATAATCTGATGCAGGGGATGCAGCTCTCACAACCGTTACCCGCGTTAACGCCTCACACACAGACCTGCCGAGTAAAACCCTGCAAGAACACATGGAGATCAGCAGCTCAGTTATCTCATGAAACCTAACACAGATAATATCTCTGTTCTTGCAAGGCACTTTTCTCAAGCATTAAAACCCCCTCAACGAGCAAGATGTTTGCGATTAAGAGGCTGGAATGATCTTTTCTGCATATTCTGCATTTGCCTGCACCTCTGGGCTGTTCCGATCAGTAGGAAAGAGAAGTGGAAAATGGGACAAACTGGGCTGCGTAGCCAATGCAGAGGGTGAACGAAGCTGTTTTCCCTAAAAGCAGTGGTGGGAGGTAACACTCAGGGAAGGGAAGAGACGGCACATGAAGAACCACCCGGGAGCGCTGAGGGGTCGGGGCAGCGCGGGCAGCACCTGTGTCTCCCAAAGGCACATTTTGGGCCAGGTTTCTGTGCCCCTTTTGAGAGGGCACAGGTGACGCGTGCCCGCAGAGGGACCGCTGCGACTGCTCTTCCCTTTGGCCAGCTTGGCTGTCCTGCCCAAGGGACAACAGAGAGATACTGGTCAGCATCTCAGCCCATCAGATAAACTTCCTTTTTTGAATCTCTATGCCCATTCGTGCACACAGAAACAAACTTTTTACCTCCCTTGGGGACTAAATTTCAGCCTTTCAGCTGCAATTCTTAAAGACGTGAGCAGATAATGAACAGCTACGTGAGCTATTTGTCTAGAAGACAACCGAGATCTATTATCTATCATATTTCTAAACAGAATTTAAAATGTCTTTTGTAACCAAAAGGAAAAAATGATGATTGCAATATTGAAGCGCAGTGCTAAAGCATAACGAGAGCTCCACTGTGAGAAATGTATCTGTAAAACACAAACCCCACTTCCTAGCCGAGCCTTTAGACCAGCTTTGCACGGCAAAATGAAGATAAATATCACTTTTGCCATTTTTTGTTTGTACAGCCGTGGTTCACTGAACCATTTATTTATGTGCTGGTGGATCCAGCTCCTCAGGAATGTACACAGTGAAAGGGAGCAGCAAGAAAGCATCCCAAAGCAGCAAACCCCTCCCTGACTGCACCTCTTGAATCCTCCTGCAGCACAGCTGGGTTTGTAGCTGGTCCCAAGTAGGTTATTCTACATTGAATCACACAATTCAAAGCTTACCACCAAGGAAGGCACCGCCGCTTGCCTCAAGCTGGGCTGGGAGGCATCACCGGTCCTCGGGAAGGCTGAGTGTGGCGTGGGAGAGGCACGGGAGCTGCCCCACAGCTGCTCCGCACCAACGGGTGCACCTTTCTGCGGGGGGGGGGGGAGGTGCGAGGCTGGACCTAGAAAAGGGAACACGGGGACAATGACAGCAGGTGCTGGAGACAACCCAGCTCGGGAGGGGGGGGTGGGGAGGCCGGGGGTGCAGAGCTTGGGGGGCACCGGCAGCTCCTGGGGAGCAAGGGCACGGAGAGGGGTGCAGAGCCCGGGGGGGAGCGGGGGTCCAAGATCTCTAGGAGTGCAGAGTCCGGGGGTACCGGCATCTTCGGGAAGGAGAGCGCAGGGAAGGGGGGTAGGGGGTGCAGAGCCCGGGGGCACCGACAGCTCTAGGGAGGTGAAAATTGTGGCACAGCATCTCTAGGAGCACGGGGAGGGGTGCAGAGCCCGGGGGGGGGGGGCACCGGCAGCTCCGGGGGCGGCACTGGAACGGGGTGTAAAGCCTGGGGGGTACCAGGATCTTCGGGGTGAGGGGTATTGGAAGGGGGGGCAGAATCCAGGGAGCACCGGCATCTTCGGGACGAGGGCACGGGGAGGCGGGGGGCAGAGCCGGGCTCACGGGAGGGGAAGGGGTGCAGAGCCTGGGGTCGCCCGGCAGCTCTGGGGACCCGGGGAGGGGTGCAGAGCCCAGCGGAGTCCCGCCCATGCCCATGCCCATGCCCATCGCACTCACGCAGCCGCCCAAGCTCAGCTCTGCCGCCACCGCCCCCCCCGCCGCCTTTATAGCAGGGGGCGCCCCCGCCCAGCCCCGGGGAGGGGCCCGATCCCCGCCCCGCCCCGCCCCGGGACCCCCAACCCCCGCTGCAGCCCCCGGGGAGGGGGCGAGGGGGGCGAAACGGGCGGCTTTGCCTCGGCTGCCGCCTCCTCCGCAGGGAATCGGGGGGCGCTTTTTTGGGGGGGATGCTCCGAGGCTGCAGCTCCTGCGGCATCTGGCACCGCACTGTCCTCATGTGCACCCCCGGCTCCCGGGACCCCCCCGGGGCCGGTGTCCCCCCTGCCGCGGCCGTGTCATCTCCTTCCCGGGAGCAGCAGCGTGAGCCGTGAGCCAGGTGCTCCTGCCGGGAAAGCCCTGCACCCGCACAGCTTTGGTGCGGTGCCGCCTGGTTGAGTGACCACCTGGCCGAGGTCTGAGCCGCTTTTCCTGCCCCAGCTCCGTTTGGGTGGCTGGCTCGGAGCTTCCACAGATCTCTCTACCTGGGTGAGGACTTCATGGTCCACTCGGGTGGGACCCAAGCACACAGCTGGGACAAAGGGGGTGACCTTGGCTGCAGCGGGACGGTAAAAGCCGCGCTGCGCCTGGCTGGTTACTGCGGGCTGAGAAGTGGCACTGGTGAAGGCAGATCTTCTCTGCTCCTGGCAAGTCAGCTTTTAAAGATCCCTACCCACGTCCCGTCGAGCCTCCAAGCACTTTGCTGCTCAGCTGTTTAAAAATGGAGCTCTCACAGAAATGTGCTGACTTCCAGCTGGACCAACATGGGCACCAGAAGAGAATTTTGCTGCACTCGGGTAAATTTTGCCCCTGTGCTGTCCTGGAAGTGGTGGCATCACCCTGCCTTCTGCAGAATTGAGGTCCCCAAAGGTGCAGCTGGGGTGATCCTGAGCACTGACAGCCAGCAGAGCTGTTTGGGCTGTCCCTGCAGCCCTCGTGTCCGTGTGGGTGACCAAAAGGAGCCGAGCTCTGTGCCATCCCTTCCTCAGAACGAGAGGGTCACAAAGGCAGCGGATGTACAGATGTTGCTGTGGCCAAGGAATAGCTCTGATGTTCCTCTGGAACCCGGAAAGGTGATTTTCATCCATGTGATCCCAACTGACCTCCATTAGTAACATCTCTCATGGGAAACAGCGATACTCAGTGAATACACTTCCTCAGAACGAAGGATTTATGGCAGGCACAAAGCCCATGCTGTTACAGTAACCAAGAGGTCCTGTAAACACTGCTCTCTGCCCAGGGAACGTGCATCTCTCCACGTCCTCCTGTTCTCATGGCACCTCTGGGGGATGAAGGGCACCTCTCTGCCCGCTTGTGCCGCTGTGCGAGGGTGCCTGAGGCTGCCCCTGCCCAGGGCCCATTGCTGCTCTGCAGAGCATCCCGGCTGTTCTCTAAAAGTGCTCAGCGGATGAAGGAAACACTCCTGCTGGAGGGCTTGCTCTCCCCGGTTGGCATCTCACCATGGCATAAGGGGCTGGGGAGAGATGGGACAGATGGGGAAGAAGGTGCGTGAGGAGAAGGAGCACAGTTATTACCAGCCCCGTGTCCCAAAAGCCCCTCGGACGGGCTCGTGGGTCTTCCCAGAGGGAGGATCACGGTGCAAGCATCACTCATGGTGTTCTTCCAGCTCTTCGCTTCTATAGGCTGGTTCTTTTCTTCTGTAGGACACCCTGCTGAGCATCTACACCTTCATTTCTGGCCCAACATGGGTGACAACCTTTAAAAACACTCCTGTGGGTGGTTGGGTGGTGACATACGGGCAGCGGGGCTTCCCAGACCTCCTTTTCTTGTTGGTGGGGAAGAGATCCCAGGTCATTGTCGGCTGGGTGAGTGCCAGAGCCTTGGCTTGGGGCAGGGAATGGGCCCAGCAAGCGCAACCCAGAGGTGTGAGGGTGCAAAAGGCTGCGTGTGGTCCTGTGCCAGTGCCAAGGCAGGGACAGGCGCCGTGCTGGGAGAGCTGGGAGGGTGCAGAGTGGGGCGGCGCTGGGGAAAGGCTGCTTGTGAGAACGAATTGCACGTTTTGCCACCTCAAATGTTTTCAATATATGGTTTAAAATGAAATAAATGCCACGGTGTCAATAACCTCATTATTGCTCTGTAGGAATGACCCACAAATAGCAGCACATGGCAATTTGCCCTCCTGGGGGGTCAGGGGATGACGGGCTCTTTAGAGATTGTGTTGTGCCAAGTTCTGCCTGGGCTGCACGGTGTTGGTTTGTACTTGTGTGTTTTGTTTCAGGGCCACTGCAGGTGCTGTTCCCCATGCTCTTATGCCCCCTTCTTCACTGGTTTACATCACGTAGGGAAAGCAAAGGCTTAGAGATGGGCTGAACACAACGACAAAACCCTTGTGCATTTGGCACTGGGATTGCAGACCCATTACAGACCCACCTGGATGTTGTGCAGTACCAGGCATTGCCCGTTTCCTCCAGCTGCGAAGCCAGGTCTTCTTTCCTTTCTTTTTTGCTTGCACCTCTTCCATCCTGATGTGCCCCATGAAGTTTTCCTACTGTTGAGCCCAGCAATATGTACTTTTGTTGGGGGTCCTTGGCACCTTCTCACACCCAGAACGTGCTGACCTGTTTTCCAGACAAAGTCATGGTCACACTGTGGAGGTGACAGTTCCTCTTTTTCACCACTCTCTATGAACAGGGAAGGTGTACGAGGAGTAAGTGCACCTCATTCATCTGCACCTCCTGAGAGCCTTCCCTGCCTTCCTCATGAACAGAAAACCCCGCCTGTTTCCCAGGAGCCACTTGGCAGCATCTTAGGAACAAGCGAACCGTAGGATCACAGGGTAATTCAGGTTGGAGAGGACCTCGGGAGATCTCATGTCCAACCTCCTGCTCAAGCCAGGCCAGACCAGGTTGCTCAGGGCTTTATCTCACCTGGTTTTGAAGACTTCCAAGGATGGAGGTCCAAGGGCTTCCAAGGCCGGCCAACCCATTGCATCACCTTCCATTCCCTGTGCTTTGAATCTGTTCTCCAGTTCGCTTTATTTGTAGTGCACATGTGGTATTACTCCATTCTGCCATTCCTTCTGCTTTTTTTTGGTACCTTTTTTATGCTATTCCTTCTGCTTTTTGCTACTCAGTTCTGTTATTCCTCCTCCCCTTCTCCTTTTTTTTCCTATTTTTTGCTGTACCTTCTTCTTTTCTTTTCTGCCCTTTGCTCTTAAGAACAGGAAGATTTCTAGTGGCAAGGTCAGACTGAGGTTGGTGTGGGATGGAGGAGGCTGCTGCTGCTCCAGATGAGCTGGCAGAAGAGTCAGAGTTTTGGTGTGAGAAGTAACCTCACCAGACTTCTAAGGGAAGGTCAGACTGCTGCTCTGATACAGTGAGGCCAAAAAGACCTGTGGTATTTGATGTGGGCAGGACTGGGGCACTCGCTGAAAATACCTGCACTATGAGGAGCTTTTGTCCTCTGGGACGGGTGGCTGAAAAGTGGCCAACCCTGATACCTCCATGCACTACAGAGACATCTACACTCCAGGCACTGCATGGTGGGACAGACCATGGTGACTCTGCTCCCCCAGTTTGGGCAGAAAAAGATCTTCAAGCCACTGATGCTGACTCAGAGACACAGCAGGGAAGTGCCACCAGTGTGGTGTCCCTCGCACACCACACAAAGTCACCTCCTTGCTCTTCTTCCCCTGCTTGCTTTGTAAGAGCCTTCCTGTAAGTCCAACCTGAGCTAACACGTCGTGGGGGCTGATGATCCAAAGTCTCAAGAAGACGATACAGGGTAGATTAGACAAGGAATTGGGAGGGGGCAGCACAAAGGATGGAGGAGATGGCCACGAGAACGTGCCAGGCACAGACAGGAGAGATACCCAGAGGAAGGCAAGGGAAGGGGAGAATTCCCCAAAGGAGCCCCGGATGCTTTGCCAGAGAAGTGGGGGTGAAGGAGATGCCCCTGCAAAGTGATGCCCATCAGGTCTGGGGAATGAGGTTACACGTTGCCTCTCGCCAATGGCCAGGCTGGCAGAACTTGCCCAGGCAACACTGCAGAATGGGGAGGCTTTAGGAAGACCAGGCTCGTGATGCGGAGGCTGAGGATGGGTGAGGAGGAGAGGCACTGGGGTGTCGTGGGTGTGCTGTGGGAAGTGTGGGGACTGATTTCCCTTCTGATGTGGTGTAAAGTGTTCTCTCTGCTCTCCTTCAAAGTCGCTGTAAGAATGTTTGCTCTGGGTGTTTCAGAGCACTTCAGAAAGCCGAGCGATGCAACAGATGTTCGCGGCCACCACGATGATGCCAACTGCTGGCACTTCCCCTGTGTCAGCAGATCTCTGTGAACAGTGACTGTGTTGGAGGCATCAGCTATTCCAGGTTTTCACCTTTTGCCTCTGGGAAAGACTTGCACTGCTGTAGGGGTGATTGGTAATTACCAACAACACTAATTTTAACGGCTCAGACGACATCTGGAGACGGGAGATTTGCTCTTTTGGGGCTTAATAAGAGCAATTTGATGCTTAGGCTGTAAATCAGTCTGATTCCCTTTTCACGTGACAATGGGATAAGGCAGAATTTAGGGGTAGGGGCTTTGGAGATCTGTGCAGGACCATGAAAACATCAAAAAAGCCTGATCACGCCCTAGGTCAAGGTAAGCTGCCTCTTAGCACCCTCCATTGCTTTCTCCCCCCGTGCCTGCAGCTCCAGTCAGACATCGTACTCCAAGACGTTGAGCCCTTCATTAAATGTCATAAAATCAATGTTTTTTCAACCCAATTCAATTCTTCCTTTTCTGCTGGACTTCCAGGCAATTTTCCTAATCCCCTAAGTAGCTTGCAGCCTGAAAGACAAAGCTCTCCAGCTTTGGCAACTGCTTTCACAGTGGCTATTTTAGAAGGAGAAATCAGACAGTATTTCATGATAAAGCAAACATCCTTTTAACATGTTGCTGCTTCTTTCCTCTCCTGGGACTTCTTAAAATAAGCTGTTTCTCTTTGAACCTTGTGTAAAAAGGGCAGTAACTTCAACTTCAGTTCAGACTTGCTGGAAGTTAAGCATGGGCTGAGCTGCGCGACGCTGGGGTGGAACGACCGGTGGCAATGCCATGTCCCAGGTGCACTTTCTAGAGAAAAGCACGACTGCAGCGGTGCCTGAGATAGGGGGTGGAGACCTGGGCATCTCTGCCTGCTTTGACCTCACGGGACCCAAGTCATTCCCAAACTGGAAAGCGTGTAGCTTTGGTCCCTCTGCTATGCTGAGGGAGGACGCACTGGCCCAGGCACATCCTTCCCTTGGCAGGGATGAAATAAAGCACACGAGGAAAGGAAGGGGGGAAAAAAAGAGGAATAGGAAGTGGGAAGCTTTGGGCACGGGCTGAGCGGAGCACACTGGTACGGTGGCTCTGGATGTAGCAGATACAGGGGGAGCACTCCCATTGCAAAGGGATGGGAAGGTCACAGGGAAACAGAAGCTTTGGAGATGTTGCCCAAGAGTGAGAGGAGGAGTGAGGGTTTTATGCAACCGTTTCCATGCCTTGGTGTCTGACAGCCCGTAGTCATTCTGAAACAAGTGGCTTTTGCTTCAGCTGTGCCTGCTGCTTCCGAGCGGCAGCGGGCCCGAGCCAGCCCCTGGGTTGGCTCTGTTTGGGTGGCAGGAAACCACACTGAGAAAGAAAGGTCTGAGTGGCCAGAGGCAGATGGGCCTGGCTGCCTCCTCCTTCAACAAGCTCCTTGTTCAGAAAAGTAATTTCTACTTCTCGCCGAGGATACTTAATGCCATTTGTGCTCTGTTCTTGCTATAACTGTTCCTGCAAGGGCCCCTGCTGAGCAGGATCTGTTTCTCCAGGGGACCATCCCTTATTGTCACCTCAACCCTACAGGATGTGTCTGCCTTTGTTCCCTGGATCCAGCACAGAGACTCGAAGTCACAATTTCAGCTCTGGCCCTGTCTTCCACTTGGTGTTTAGGGGCTCATGTTAATGCCTGTGCCCCTTACTGGTAGCTATGAGAAGCTGCTCCATCTCAGCCATCAAAGATTGATGGAGCTCCTCGTTCCCCTCATCTCTGTGGGAGAAGAATGGAGCTGGAGAACTTTCAGTGAAGACAACCTCAGCCCTCGTCACTGTCTCAGATCAGGAAGCTGTTGATCATATCCTACTGGAAATACAGCCCTTTTAACTAACTGCTGTGGAAATGAGGACTGAGAGAAGGTGGAAAGCTGAGTGAGATGGTAGAACATCTTCTGCACCGTCTCTAGTTACCATTAAGGCACTTGCTCTCCTGACATGAACGAAATAAAGTACTACCAGAAATGACTGCAAGGACAGCATTCAGACAACGTCATCACTCTTAGCCTAAATGTCGGGAGAGTGATGTTACTCTTTCACAGGAACAAGTCTCTCTTCTCAAAAGGAGGCAGCAATGGGGACGGCTGACTAAGCTGGGAAATGACAGAAGACATCAGCCAGGGAACAATGCTGTGCCGAATAAGAAAGGGTTCATGTGGTTTCCACTCAAAATGCAAAGGTGTGAGTTTGTGCTGCCTTTTCTAAGAATCGGACCAGAGCGTGTGTTCCCACCGCAGAAATACGGGTATGGGTACGGTGCAGCCTCCCCAGGGTGCTTCATGGTGTTCGTGCAGCTGGGTTTGCCTCCACTTCTACCCTAGACTGATCCACCCTGCCTTCACACCTTGTAGAGGTCTTTGGGAGCAGCCGTTGTCGCGTCTTCCTCTAGGGCTAATTTCTGGATGTAGGGCTTTTATGTACGTAGGGGTGTAGGGACCCTTGAACTTGCTCCAATTCTTTCACTTTGTGCAAAATGAAAGGGAGAGCTTGTCAGGCCAAAACTCCAGACAAAGACACGGAGACATGATTTTGCTGTGGTTCAGCTGGTGGAGGACCTCAGCAAGCCAGGAGAACTGTCCGGTGTACAACTGGGTGATCGCACTCCATACAAGAACACTACATGTGCATTTGTAAAAGATAAGGTTTGAATTTTTACCTTTCCGTAGGCGTTATGGGATTGGCTTTACCCGATGCTGAACACCTCTCGGTCTCGCTGTGTTTGCTGGCAGGCAGGGATCCCTGGTGCAGGTCGGCGTCCTACGCCCCTTGTGTGGTTCATCACCTGGGAAAAGAGAAAAGCTAAAGAAATTATAAAGACTTTTGGACTGCTGCTTTGAAAAGCTGGGTTCCCCTTGGGTTTTTTTATGGTTCCAACATCTCAACCTGTAAGAAACAGAACAGCCACGTTGTCAGGAGATGCTGTTCCGATAGAGCCAATTGCTACTTCCCCTTCCTGTTGTGTACATGTTCCAGCGAGCGCCGCAGGAGATGGGCGAGAGATACCTTGCTTTACGCTGCGCCTCCCTTATTTCACAAGTCACACTGCAGGCAAGAATTGAGAAACCCTCACTGGTGCTCTGTGGATGGCGTTTTCATGTAAAAGTGGCAGAAGTTTCCCATTTCTGGAGGCTTCGTTTACCAGGAGCTGGGAAATCATCCCAGTTATCAGCCCTTAGACTGGAACTGGGTGTCTGTGCAGGCCAGCAGTGACTTCAGGCTTAGGACTCTGGGCTGCTGGGAGTCTGTCCAGGTGATTTTAACTAGCACTCATTTTCAAGCTGAGAAAAGGTTGTGCTCCGATTCTCTAGCTTTGTTTCCAAAAGCATCAGGGGATTTATTGCTTTTTTGTAAAAAAATATTCTGAAGTACAACTTTTTAAAAATAAACAGCTTGTCAGAGATTTTTTGTTACATTTTCCTCTTCCTTTTCCCTCATCAGGAAAGCAGCATTTCAATTCTCCAACCTTCACTTTATGATAGCAGAGTTTTCTGGTTACATAAACTACCAAGATCCCTTTTCTCTGGAAGAAAACAAAGCTACGCCTGGAAAATTCAACAGTACAGAAGAAAAATAGTTCTCATGGGGAAATTCTGTTTTAATCTTCTTTTGGAAAGTAATCCACAAAGCCAGAAATAGTTGTATGCAAGATGGCTTTCTCTTTTTGGGAAGGGAATGCAATAAACATCATGAAAATACGTGATATTTTGGCGTCCAAATTATTTCAGGGCTTGTATTCACTTGTAAATTTTTTAAAGTCTAAATGGAGAGGTGAATTCGTGCACATTGCTGAACCTTCGCATTGATAACGGAGACACTTTGTGATGAACTAGACCTGTGTTCATCTAGTGCTGTTCGGTTACACATTGCTGTTAGGTATTTGAGGGTGGCCAGATAGTTATCTGTGACATAATGTAAGTCAAGTCAATTACCACAGAACACCAGAGATTGTGTTAATCTGCTCTTATTCAAAGGAGATCGCTGTTCCTGCCAACTGCTTCCAGCTCAACTGGCTTCTACCTGAGGTTTTCTTAGGAAAGACCCATCAGGGCTGAAACCCCCTGCCCTTCAATGGAGCAGTTCCGCGGTACCTGCACAAACACACATCCAGTGCCACCCCTGCCACAGGCAGGGACATCTCCCACTGGATCAGGGGACTCCAAGCCCCATCCAGCCTGGCCTTGAACACCTCCAGGGATGGGGCAGCCACCACTGCTCTGGGCACCCTGGGCCAGGGCCTCCCCACCCTCACAGCAAACATTTCTCCCTCAGATCTCATCTCAATCTCCCCTCTTTCAGCTGAAAACCCTTCCTCCTGGTCCTGTCCCTGCACTCCCTGATCAAGAGCCCCTCCCCAGCTTTCCTGGAGCCCCTTTCCATAGTGGGAGCTGCTCTAAGGTCTCCCCAGAGCCTTTTTTTCTCCAGGGTGAACAACCCCAACTCTCTCAGCCTCTCCTCCTACAGGAGGTGCTCCAGCACAGCCCTGGGCTTCTAATGCCTGCAGAGAAGCAAACTGGCACAGATGGACCCTGCATGGAGGGGGAGAGAGATAAGCTCTCAAAAGGGTATCATTAAAATAAAAAGCAAAAGCAACATGGTAAAAGCTTCATCAAGTTCTCGGAGAAAGAAGGAAGCAGGTTGCAAGCTCTGCTGATGTTTCAGCGCGCAGCTCCACCGCTGTGCAGAGCAGTTTGGCACCGGCTGAAGTATCAGGGGAGCTGATGCCAACCAACCAACTTTGAACGAAAACAAAGCGTGGCACCCAACAACAACATCACAACAAACATCTGGCCTGGTCTAACAGCTACTGCAAGGTCAGGGGTTGCAACTGCACGGCGAGAATCTAAGGCAACAAAAATTGAGACATCCAGCATGAGAGCGACGAGCACAGATCAACAGATATGCAAAGCACTTTGGTTAAAGCCACCAGAGGAAATAGTATTACAAATTTTCCCTTGAGCATTCAAGTACTCAATTTGTTGGTGTTTTTATATTTTTCCTTTAAATCAACAGGAAAAAGAAACAACCGAGAGAACCCCCCCAGCAGATGCTGATGTACTTCAGTAGGGTGTGTTCAAATGTGGGATTGAGATAAAATGCGACACCTCCAACACTTCTACATTTCTGCTAGAACAGATCCTGGAAGATATCACTGGGAGCTTCATGAATCCATGGAAGTTTGGGTTTTAATATTTACATCCTCTTATTTCCTGAGCGGCCTGAAAACAATTCATGTTCTCAGCCAGGGAGAGGAGTCGTGTGGCACATGGCACCATGCTGAGATGCTTGTGGGGTCATCCAGTTGTTATCCACGGCTTCAGAACTTCCCGTGCTTCTGTCCCATGCTTTCCATGTAGATTTAATGAGGTGTGGTCTCAACCACCTAACACAGCGCCTGCTCCGGGCTGGCCAGAAGCTTCGGATCAGTTCCTTGGGCTGTGAGTCAAGCCCTCCGGCTCTGTAACCTACCGCTCTCTGTGGCTGCTCTGCTCGGATGTGCTGAGAACTGGGTGCCTTCTTTAAAAATAAAACCTGTTGTAGGCTGTTGTAGTTTCACAACTAATCATTTCTTGTCAAACTGGTGGTGCAATAGCTTTCCAAAATGCTTTTTTTCTCCTTATTATGTTATGAGATTCTCAGTATTTTGAAATGCACTTTAAGGTTTTGCACATCGATATGTTCTTCCTCTGGTGGAAAGGATTTATAATGCATTTAAGCCAATTTAAACCACTTACATGGTTTTTAACGTTGGGCTCATTCAAAAAAATCAGCTTCAGGCTGATAATAAACGGAGAACAAAGCACAGGCAAGAAACAAATCTTTGTGATTAGAAAGGAACAAGTGCAGTGGGAGCTGCCTAAATAACATCCAAGAAGAGCAGTAAAATTAACAGGTTAGTAAAGATGAGTTTGAACGGTTGATTTATTGCCCTTCGTGTGTTTTACTCTGTTTCATGCGGTGCAGCACACACAGGAAACAAATTGGCTGTATTACCATGCTTGTCCAAGCCAAATTTTGCAGGAAGAGCTGCTGCCCATCCCTCCTGACGCGGGAAGGGCGCCAGGATGGCTCCACACCTGCTCCGAGGCGGAGACTAAACCCCCGATCCTGCTCCCCCGCAGCCTGGCGCACACGGAGGCAGTGGAGGAGGCGATTTTACTGGGGTGGTTGTGTTTCCCAGCACCACGTCAGACCTTACACAGCCCTGGATTCCGTTCTCCTCTGGCGTACAGAGCAAAAATGGTTTGGCAAGAGCAGACAGTAACTATTGCAAAGTAATAAAAAAGTCTCTTTGAAGAGTTGTGCTGCTGGTTAACCTTCCAAGTCGAAGCAAAACCACGGGACTCGCTTTTCTCCCAACTTTATCCCACTTCCCACAGAGTGGAAATATGGAGCAACCCTGGGAAAAGGGATTTCTCCGTTAAAATCTCAGCATGCAAACCTCACCCGTCAACTTGAGCGCAAACACACATTCTGCACGTTCACGTATGTTGATGCAGTTTCTGGAGGCAAAAATCCACTTGGGACCCCTCTCTGTCAGGAAGCTATTCCAGTGTTTGTCAAATGGCCTTTTTATTTTAATTGAGCACTATTAATTCCAGTTCTAACCTGATGCATCACTTCCAATAATTGTTCTCTCGTCCTGGTGTTAATAACCTCCGACTGTTGCGAGTTCCCTCTTCCCCCTCCTTGCCTGGGCATTTCTCAATCGCATTGCAAACCTCTGGCAGGTGGATTCAGTGAACTGTATTAAACCTCTTCAGTTTGATTTCAGATGATTTCAGCTATTTAAATGCTTTTAAGACTTCAGTTCATCATCCTTTCAGGCAGTGCCTCAGGCCCTTTCTACTTTCCTGCTCCTTGCTGGTGGCCCTCCCATCTGCCGATAAGCATTGCCCAAGAAGCTTGCAGTGAAGGACTGTTGCCTTCCTGTTTACATGCTTGCTCTTCTGCACCAGATCGCATCACGCAGCCCATCTCCTGCCCAGGTCAGTCTGATTTACAGCCTGCACTCATCCATTTCTGTGCCTGCTGCTCTCACCTACCACCGCAACCGCACCATCCGATCAGCTCACCTGCAGGATCTCCCCGTGTGGAGAGGAAAACCATCAGTAACCAGCTCTGGAGATGCAGCCCAAAAGCCGTTCAAGGTAATTCCTGTTTATCTTCCTCTTTTGCTGCCAGGTGTGTTGAGTCAACACAACAATCAAATCAGAACCACTTCGAATTAAAATGAATGACAAGAGAAGAGTGTAAGATGGGACTCGCTGTATGGTGAAGCACAAACCAGTAACTGCACTGATTGTCCTTTTTCACAATAATGGTTCTCAATCCTCTTTACTACCAAAGCTTCTGAGATCCAACTGCGTAAAACAGGGGTGTTTCTTGCCACAGGCTTTAATTTCAATGTTCTTTTATGATAAGAGGCAAATAGCTTACAGCGACCAAGATCTGGATTTCTAACAATAAATAATTTGTACAGCCACGCCAAGGAACCATGAAATATCCTTCTTTCTGATTGGGCAAATAGGACAAAAACCTGGCAGATGAAATGAAGGAGATTACAGAGACAGGAGGAAAGGAACACTGAGGTGCTGGAGTGGTGTCTGTGGAACACCTGTAGGTGGGCTGAGAAGCCTGCCGAGGGCAGGAGGACAAGTCGAAATACGTTGTGTTGTTTTCCATTTCCCTTTTACTGCGATGCACAAGCTTCAGAAAGCATTTGGTGTGAAGCAGGGTTGGAAAGGCTGAAAGGTGGCCTTAGCCTGTCTCCTCATGGGTCACCCCTGAAAAAAAGGAGTCTTGCTAGTCTCAAGAGTCACTGGAAACTCACTCCCATTGCAAAAACCCCCTCAAAGGTCAGAGTCCGTAAAGACCCATAAAGAACAAACCATGCACAGGTTTTTATTAAAATAGTTCCTTACTGACCAATTAATGCTGACCAATTAATTCTGAGATTGAGTGAACATATTAATTTTTGTGGGCTTAAAATACCAAGATTCTTGCTTTTGTCTCACTCTATGCCTATCAAATACCCTACAACTGAGTTTAGTCATGCAAAAGGGAACCCTCTCAGGGCCTTTCTTCCTTCATAACTGCTCTTCAGTGCCTCCTCATAACGTGCTAGGAAGAGGGAAGAAACTTGCAGTGAGTTCCTAAATCTGTAAACAAAGCAGAGAGGCACAAGCACACAGTGACGTCTGGGGAGAACGCATAGTAGAAGCATCTCTTATGGTTGCCCCGGTCACCTGGTGATGGGAACAGTCTCTGTTTCCCAAGAAGTGCTGGGTTGTGCAAACTCAATCAGCTTTGAGCTGTTCTTCAGGAGAATATGGATTGCTGATCACAAGAGGAGATGGGTTACGGGCCAGTTACCCTGTCATCTTGGTTGGGAAAGGAAAGAGGAGCAGCTAAGGAAGGTAGCGTGAAAGCTTTTATCCTAAAAAAAAAATAGTCACACACAAGATCTTCTCCTTTGTGATCATGAATAATTAAAATGCAGTGATTAAAATACTGTGAAACCCTGTGTGGTGGTGGAGGCTGGGGAGGACCCACCACCCAGGCTGTAGTCCTTGGTCAGCCAAGCCATCGGGCTCAGACTGAAGGTTCCAGCCATGAACGCGCCATAACGCAATTCATTAGTGTTGATCTCAAATTCAACACAGCAGCAATTAAAATCCTATATTTATAGTAATATTGACTCCAAGTTTTGGCATCAGCATTTAAAACCCAAAGACAACCCGTCTGCTTCCACCTGTGTGAGGATGGCTCAAAATACAAAAATGCTGCTGGGAGAGAAAAATTCTCCTATCTGGGGTGACAAGTGCCCAGCAGATATCACTGGAGATTTTGCAAAGCCGACAGCTCATGTTGCAATTCATGCCTTTTTAGTCTCTTCCAGTAAATCTCCAAGCTCCGAGCAGCAGAGAGATAAAGAACTACTGTAGTCACCATTCAGTAAAAACTGGAGTTTGTTACCCATTGCCAAGCAACATCTTAAGCCCCTTTTTGTGCTTCTTCTTACTCATCATCTTGTGAGTTAGAGGGGGTCAGGTCACTGGGCAGTCAGTCCCCAGAGGAACCGCTGGCAGAAACATGCCTTTTCCCAAATTTCTATAAGCTCCCTGGAGTCACTTTTAAGAGGTTTTGGGTTCCGATTTGCAACGCTCAGTACGTGCAGATATAAAGCACGCAGCACTGTTTTATCTGTGCATTCTGTGGCTGTTTGTGCACCAAACCCCACGTCTGCTTTGCAAAGTCAGGTTCAGGAGTGATTTCTGACTCCGGACCAGCACAAAACCCTGCAGCTCACATCAGCCTCTTCTCAGGAAAACTGTCAGCCCACATCTGTGGGATTTATGGCTGACACTTGCTCTCTGAAGAGCGTTCTGCATCATGAAAAACAGCCTTTTTTGGTCATTGGAGAGCTTCTGAGATAAATCAGCTATTCTTCTGCCAAACTAATAGGCAGAGACTGAGAAGATGTTGATGTTAAAGGCCATTTGGTCAGTTCCTTGTGCTTAATCTGGATGGCTGCTCTCTGCCTGGAAGCCTTCGTAGCTGTTCTTCCAGAGCCCTTCCTGATGCCCACTATAACATGTCACACTCATGCAGGTCAGGTAGTGTTACTGCGCACCACAAGCTTTTTACCTGCCTGTCCGCAGTGAAGGACAAGGGACGCAAGCAGAGCAACCCAGTTAGAGACGAAGACTCTTGCAGAAAGCAGAACACATTTTGCCCACCCAGTGCTAAACTTAACAGCCAATTTCTGCATCGTCTTCAGATTAATTTGCCCACACTCAAATTCCTCCGTTACCTTCAAAAAAATCAGGTTCAAGCTTCTCATTCCTGCCCATTCTGTATTAGAACAAGAATTAAAAAGTCTCAAGCTGATGTTTCCCAAACTCAGATTTCCACAGGAACCACGAGCTCATCCTTGGGCCGAATTCTTGGCCTGCTCCATTGTTTATTTAGTTGTACTTGCAGGCATTACTACTTCTATGTTGTGTTTCCCTTTCAGTTTTTCCCACAATGCTTTTTTCTAAGGCGCAGCAGGACTCCATGGAACACAACCATCGTTATTTAGCCTTTATTTTTGTTTCACAAGCATTAGAGGTTTTGGAAGCAGTAGCTGCTCTAGCAAATCCTAGGGCCCTGTCAGTGTGGACACCAGCAGCAGTACCTGCAACATCTCCCCCGTCAAGGATCAACTCTCAGTACTTCTGCACCTCTGCAACTGTGCTGACTACTGCCAGGAGGAACAGATGGGCCCCAGGTCCTGTTTCATACACCCCAGTGCTCTCTTTAAAAAGAGAGGAAAAAGCAAATCCCAATCAAGCAAAAAGCTGGGAATCCTTTAACCTTCTCCGTGCAGGTCATGGTGAAGGCCACCAGCTTCAGTACCACCACCTGTGCACGCTGGGCTGGGTTTGTGGAGAGGCAGGTAACGCAACATCCGCAGTTTCAGCTGGCAGTGAAAGTCATTTTCTTCTCAAAACCATCGGTACGGCCTCATAAACCCCCAACCTTCTGGTAACTGCTCCCTTTAACAGATACTTTACTCGTCCTGCCCCTAGACTCTCTTATCTTATCAGCTTCAACAGACTTACAATCTGCCAACTGGAAACCCTCTACCAACTTTCTCTGATCTGATGACCAAAATTTCTTTGAGCAGCAACCAACATTTCCCCCTCTGTTGCCCTAAGATCACAAAAGCTACAGCTTGTACAAAACTCTCTTCTACTCCCACCGGCACCAACGCTCTCTCTGGTCTGCTTGGGTCAAGCAATTTGCCCAAAGCTCTGTCTTTGCACTTAAAACAACCTAGTGGTGTTTGCAGTGGACTAAAGATTTTTATGCGAATCAGATCATCCAGTCCCTCCTGACACCTTTCATGGGAAAAATAAAGAGGAAACTTTAGGAGATGGACTGGGTTGGTGTGGCCCTTGCTCATTCCCAACCTTCGCACACCCAGCGGCGTCCGCTGCTGGTAGAGTTGGCCGGGGCTACATGGACTCATGTGTAACCGCTCGGGCCAGCCAGGCCCTGGTTCCAGCCTGAAATGGACCCTCCAGAAGGGATGTGATTTAAGAATAACTCCTTATCAACCAAACCAAACATTTCACATTTACCTTCTCGGTAGTTGTACAAAACAGGAGGGTGCAGCGGGCAAAGCACCAAGTGTAAGAGCTGGGGAGCTGCTTGGCAGGACACGGCTTGAGGCTGAAGCTCACCAAGATACTTGTACAGTACCAAAGCCAGCTCTACTTTAACTGCTATTTTATCCATTTTAACTGCTATTTTTATCCCTTTTCATGATGAACTTCTGAAAATTGAATTGGTGCAACAGCCACATGCAAAAAGGAGCAGGAGAGACAGGACAACTGAAAGAGAGGATGAGAATTAAAGCACCACTTTTGTTTAATAAGTGCTTATGAGCTTTATAAGTTTTCAAAGTTTTAATAAGTGATCTTTTTCTCAGAGCTACAGCATCACCACTGCAGGCAACAAAAAGCAAAAGAACAATAACAGCTCACGCAAGAACCTGCAGCAGGGGAGAGAGAACGGTAACGCACAGTTGACAAGTCAAAGGCTTGAGGAACTAGAACAAAAAGCTGATTCTCTCACTCTCTGCTTGTGTCCTCGTATCAGCCCGGCGCTCACAGGAAAAGGGATGCTTTCCACCACCGCAGCGAGAGAGCAGGTGTGCAGCCAGGTTAGTGCTGTAGCAGGCAGCACTAAATAGGTGAGACCAGGTGGCTCAAATCACTTCAAGGACAAGCGTCAGGAAAGGGCAATCACATGTGCTGAAATCCTGCCTGGGGGATCGGGGGCTGTAGGGAACCTCCTCCACCAGAGCTGGGCACTCATGGTGTGGAGCGAAGGCACCTGGTCTGCTGATACAGGATGTGGGAAAGGAGGCTTTCCTTGGAGACCAGAGCCAAAGCCATCCTGGAGGCTCTGCATGGCTCAAGAGCAGCGTTTTTTGGCCAGGACTAATTGAGGTACCAACAACTCCATCCTTCCCCTTTCCTGAATCCCAGCTGATCTGGTCAAACCCACTTCCCCCACTTCCCCCACTTCTCAAACTCAGCCGTGCAATCACCGACAATCCCTCCTCCTTCTGCTCTGCAGGGTCGGCGCTGCCTGCCTTTTCCTGACCAAGAGAACTATAGAAAGCTCTGATTGCTCACAGGGAGCTGCTGTGCTGCTTGTGGGGGCTGTGGTCAATGTGAAACCCCAACGTATTCAGTCTCCCTTTGAGAGAAAAGCAGAGTGAGATCTGGGCACCAGGCAGTCCCTGCCGACCCGTCCACCCACAGGGCTCCCAGTGCAGTTATTTTTCCCCAGCTGGGTGCAGGATTTACTTCCTCGAGACAGCTCACAGGTGGCTGGGTTCCACCTGCCTGGGCTCCGTTCCATTATTGGCTGTCAAAAATGTTAAATGGGAACACAAAGAAATCTTGGCCGTAAGGGAGAGTGGCCAGATTTTCACTGTTTAAATAATCTGAGCATCAAATAGGCCTGAACAACTCCCCTAGGACAGCTACGTCTCCAAAATGGTTTCCTAGAGGTGCCAGTGAGGTTGCTCAGAATGTCTAAAGTTTGACAATGGTGCAATTAGGCTGCTTTCTTAATTAACTGTTTCTCTACGTGAGTTATTTTTGTCTGTGTGGTCCCACCAGGAAACAATTGACCAATGCCTTCATCTGTCAAATAAAACCCACTTACTAACAAGGAACTGCATGCGGTAGCACAGGATTTGTTTCCTCTTTCCATTCTTTTAGGCAATAATAACCCTCTAAGCAGCCCCTAAGAGCTGCTGCTGAAGAAATAATACATTTTTCTTTCTGTCAACCAGTTTTCCCCCCCAGCAGCTGAAAACAACCAATGTTAATCTTCATTACAGAGGAGCAGGTTCCTGGCAAACGCTGAAAGCATCACCAGTAATTCACCTCGCGCAGTTTTCGGCTCCTCTCAGCAGCTGAAGGGCTGCTTTGTGCGGTGGCTGCACGGTGTGTGTGGAGCTGGATCGCGGCGTTAGCTCTGTTGCTGCTGTGCGTTGGGGTCTCCAGCTCCGTGGCTGAGTGAGCTGTCAGAGACCACTTTCTGCCCTGCTCCCTCCACGCCTGTGACCTGAACTCTTTAAATCCCAGATGCTCATGGAGGCTTTTCCAAGGCCTCTGCATTTACCTCCCACCCCTGCAGCAATCTTTTGCTCTGCTTTCGTTTGCCACAAAGGTGTAAAGGTTGGAGAAAACCCTTACTCCAGGTAAACATGCATTTGATGAGACACGGGACAACCTTGTTTCTGCTTGTACGTGGCCTACAAGCCCTGGTCCAGGTTGGTACCCCATTCTGGAAATGGCACTGGTGTTGTGTGTCACTCATCCCAAATTAAAACCCAACAAGACCCAGGGAGATCTGTTTCCTGGTGCCGTTAGGAAACAGGAATCTCATTGTACTAAACTCAGCCATTTGCAGCACATCCAGACCTCAAACGCCGTTTTCATGAATTTTCAGGTCCAGAGGTTCTTCATTCTTTACTCAGTATTTGCTCTTCCAGTTTCCAAGCCTGAACAAAACTGTTTTCTTAAAAAACAAAGAAACAAAGGAAACCAACCCTAGACGTCAGGAAAAACCTCCAAAGAAAAGCTCAGCCTCAGACCAAGACAGCCTTGACAAACATCTAAGGCCAAGCTGAAAAACACATTTGTAAATATTATCTTCTAATGTAGCCCCAGTCACTGGAAAACAATTTCCTTGATGAGTCCCCTGTTTTCCTGCAGGAGAAGATAGAAATTAAGCTCCTGTTCAGAGGAAGCATCCCTAGTGTTTTGGGAGGAAATGATTCTCAAAGAAAGCCCAGAGGAGCAACACCTGTGTACCCTCCAGAGCCTCAAAGACAGAAAAGAACCCTTTTTCTGGGAAGTCTGTGTTGGTCCCACTGCAGAACAGCAGCGGCAGCCACCCAGCTGCGCGACGCTGTCGCTGCTGCCTCCCTGGATTTCACCAGCGCCAGCAGAGAGCCAGTCCTTGTCGCTGCTGGTGCTGCCATGGGCTGCACCCATGGAGAAAAGACACCACCCAAGGCTGCTGCAAGGCTTGCCAGTCCCCAGAGGTGCTTGAATAGTTACACATCCATTTGCCATCCATACCAGTGCAGATGATGGGGTGGACCCTGCTGGTACCCACTCCTCCCCTGCCCTGCAGGGACTCAGAGCTCACCCAGAGCAAAACATGCTTTTCTCTCGTGCCTGGCTGGCCACTGGGGCAGCACCCACCGGCATCAACGACTGGAGACTCTCAAGCTGCCCAAATATTAAAAATATCAGTCTGAAAATGTAAATTTGCCTCTAGATGCAACAACAAACAGCGGTGAGAGGACCAAGCCTGAGAGCAGCGACCTCGTTGTGTCTGACCATGCCAAGGCCACGACATGGGGCAGCCCAAGGCAAACAGCGAAGCAAGCAGGCTGGGGGCAGCAGAGCAGTGTGGGCAGGTGCCCAGGGGAGCACAGAGTCGGGGTGCAGCACAAATGGACACAAGGATGGCTGTGTGCTCCTGGCAGGAGCAGTGAGTGCCATCCCCAGCATAACTTGAGCTATGGATGCCCTCGGACCGCTCCTGAACACTGAGCGGTGGTGACGTGGGACACGCATCGTACTTTGCTGCAGCTTCATCTGCTGTGGAGCCAGGTCCAACTCCTGGCAACACGACTACGTGAATGTTAGCAAATAACCAAACCTTTCTAAGGTGAGGCAAGGGAGTGAGTGCATGAGTTCCTTAGGGACAGGGTTTAGTGGGGAGACGGGCACGGTTGGACTCGGTGATCTTGGAGGTCTCTTCCAACCTTATGACTCTATGATTCTATGACCGGTCGCTCCCAGTAGCACGGCTCAGTCCCACTTTCCCTCTGCTTGGGAGGGCTGGATGCAGAGTAATGCTTGCAGCCCTGTGTGTTTCCCAGAGGCACTTCAGAGATGCTCTCATTTGCTCTTAGGAGCCCGAATGGATATAGACTGCAGGTAGGGTGCAGCTCCAAATTCGAGAAGACATTTCCTATTAAATGACCACAGAAACGAGCTCGCTCTCCTCTTGTGCTGAGCTGGGGATATGGGTTTCTGCCTTCTCACAGCGTATTTGCTTGTTCTCTTGAGTGAGGAACTGGAAGGGAAACAAAATTCTCAAAAGCCTTTGGTCAGGAGATGAATGAAATGCAGGACGTAGGAGAAAAGGAACACTTTGTGTATCCGTATCTTGGCCTGAGGCTGAAAACCAGACGCCCTTCTCCACGCAGAGCACACAGGGCAACTTCTGGCTGATGATTATGGGTTTGCTCTCGCTTTTCTGGGAAAGCTGGTTGAAATTCACCATATTTTCTTAGCAATTGTCCTGTGCATCTTGTTCAAGCTAGAAAAGTCAAAAGAATTTGCTTTATTTATGAATACAATATCAGACTGTGAGAAAGGCTATAAATTGTTACATGCAAGAAAGACCAAGACAGTAAGAAATAGAGGGAGAACACAGGATGTGAATAAATGATAATTTAGATAAATGGAGGCAAGTAACAAGGGGACACTTAACAAGCAAACATGCTGTTTACTGTAAGAAGAGCTCCGAGACAGTGCTTCAGGAAGGGGAGGAAAGGTCATTAGATGGAGACATTAAAGTCTCATCAAGAAAAAGTACTGGGCAAATAATTGCAGTGAAAAAATTCTTCTGCACTGAGTCCTTTTAAACTCAAATATGCTTAATTTGTGGTTCAGTTTGCTAAGTAACAATATGATGCCTTGGAAACTAATGCAAGAGGGTAGGATTTGGTGTGGGGACCACTGGGAAGCACCACCTCTGGAGGAGATGTCAAAACTGCATCCAGTGCTCCCCCAAGGGCAGAGTAAAAATCACATTTGATTTTTGGCACTGAGAAGAAAACGCCGCATGCCTGTCGTTCCGCGCTCTGTGGCCCCCGAGGGCTCAGGGTGCAGCACGGTCGGGCGCACGGCGAACGTGGGGTGGGAGCGGGAAGCAGGAATTGCACAGAAAGCTGTGGTGCCCGAGCCAAGGAAGTCCGTGGGTGTGGGGGAAATTCCCGCCACCGCTGTCCTCGAAGATGAGCCGAGCGATGCCGAGCAGGAATGCTGTGACTCAAAGGAAACCCTTAACTGAAAATGGGCTGAATTGCCCCTGGCAGCCCCCTTGCAGCTGTGGCTGCTCGGAGCCCCGCACAGCAGTGACGGGCTGCGAGTGAAACCACGATAGGAACAAAAAGACAAAGGCACAAAGGTTGCTTCATCGCAACGGAGAGAGGCGAGCGAGCAGCTGCCGAGGAGGGATTTGTGCAGGCAGAGTTGGAGCCCCAGGGATTTTACCCTGCGCTGGAGAGAGGCTCCAGGCTTCCCTGCAGCACCCGTTCACGGGAGCGGAGAACTCACAAACTCATTCGAGACATTCCCACAACGTCAGCCATGGGCGACTACGGGGAATTTCACGCTCCCCTCCTTCTGCCTGGCTGAGGGGCATTTCCCAAAGTATTATTTCCACATGGGATGTGGGAGTTAGCCAGTGCAGGAGGAACCAAACCCAAAGGAGATTTGCATTGACCCTTGTGTACCCAGTTCTTCCCCTCCGTTTTATGAATCACGCATTTTTTCTGTAATCTTGTTACACTCAATAACTCAGAAAAAAGCATTTTGCCATCAACCCTTTCACTGTTTCCCCACAAGGAAATCTTTTCTGTCAGCTATGAAAAAGAGGTTGATGAAATCCTGGAAGCCACTTGCAAGGATGTCTTAATGCTGGACTTTGTGTCCACAAGGAATAAATGCTACATTAGCAATGCTTTATTCCATTTGCCCTCATTAGAAGTGAATTTCATTTTCTATAGAGAAATAGACAATAAAGGCAATAAAACAAGCGAGATGATTACTTTCTTTGCTGATGAGCTGTTTGGAAAGGTGGAAAGTGGAAACCTGTGATATCGAGAGAACTTCAGAATACACCCAGGTCCCACCTCTCCATACCCACCTCTTCATGTTTTACCAAGGGGCCAACATAAAGCATCCTCTCTGTGATGATCATCTTGGAAGACTCTGGTACGGAAAGCGGCTCCAGGAAGGGTGGGGAGGGGATCTTGATCAAGGAGTGCAGGGATAGGATGAGGGGAATGGTTTTCAGCTGAAAGAGGGGAGATTGAGATGAGATCTGAGGAAGAAATGTTTTGCTGTGAGGGTGGGGAGGCCCTGGCCCAGGGTGCCCAGAGCAGTGGTGGCTGCCCCATCCCTGGAGGTGTGCAAGGCCAGGTTGGATGGGGCTTGGAGCCCCCTGACCCAGTGGGAGGTGTCCCTGCCCGTGGCAGGGGTGGCACTGGATGTGTGTTTGAGGTCCCTTCCAACCCAACCCACTCTGATTCTGTGATTCTGTGACTCTTGTCTGCACATGCCCCGGGCAGGTATTCACCATCCTCTGCCAGCAAAGGTGCGATCACCTTGCCTTGTGTCCTGCCTGAGGACGTTGGTTGTGTCCAAAAGGCAGCTGTGCTGGATTTGAGGACGCATGGGGAGGTCCACCTCAGAGAGCGTGCTAATCTTTCTGCTGCTCGAAGCCCAAACCAGCCTTGACAGGGCTGAAACTCTCCAACTCCGCCTTCTCCAGCACGCGGGCTCTGCTGTCTTTCCAACATCAAGCAGGTCATCTCAGCAGCCTCTGGGTAGCCCTCCTGTCGGTTTGGTGCCTGTGAAGGTCTGGCTGGACTGGTTGTCGCTAAGTGCCCGCAGGAGCTGCTCCGTGTCACTGCTATCCTCGAGACTCTTCCCTCCATCGCCCAACCCATCCTCCTACTTGCAAATACCTGCCTGGCTTCTCCTTCTCCCTTTTCCAGTCAGAAGAGACAGTCATTTGGCTGGCTTGTAATTTTAAAATGAGTTTCTTGAACTCTGTGAGGCTGGGAAGAGATGGTACTGATAGGGAATTGTGAAGAACTTCATTGAGGGATCATGAAAGGTGCTGGAGAAATGCATATTCTCAGTGATACAAAGTCAGATGCCCGGACAGGAGCCCCTCCTTCTGTTCAGTGAGGAGAGAAATGGGAAATCCTGGCTGAAGATCAGAAAGTAATTGGTTTGGTTTCTCAACCAACCTAAGAGGAAACGGAAAACCCTCAGGTGAAAATGGGAAGAGCAGCTCAGTCTGTACATACAGACATAAATCCAAGTGGCCCAGGGAATCGCAGCTGGCACGACTTTAGGACCGGAGAAATAGTTAAGCACCAAAGAACAGGAGTTTTGTAGGACCAAGCTGCAGAGATATTTAGGAAGAGCACTGCCTTCCTACAGTTTCCTTGAAATCCTCAGGCCTGTTAAAAAGTCCCCAAAATGCAAGATATTCAGGTGATGCCATTTACCTGGATTCCCTCCACAAAGTTCTTCTTGGCCTGGTAGAGTGGAACAGAAAATGTAACAGGATTAGAATGAGTATCAACAAGAGCAAGAGGCTGCAGGAGTCGTGGGTGCTTTTCACAGTGCCCTTCGGCAACGTTTGGGGTCTGCAAAATTGCACCAAGGAGATGGTGAGGAAAAGGCGCTGGAGACCCTCTGGTGTCACAGGTAAAGCAGAGCACTTTGGACTGAAGAAAACTGAGATTTTCTTACCTTTTCCTGAATTCTAATGAAATTCAATCCTATTTCAGTTGCCGAGGGAAAAAAATTCCAAGTCCTTAGGTGTAAAGAGGGCTGGTAATCACGGTACGGAGCTGGGCAAAGCCCTCAAACAAGGGTGGAGCACAAAATAAACAGGTTATGGAAAAACACTGCAAAGCCCCACATGCCGGTGCCGAAATCAGTCAGGGGTGCTGTGTTCAATCTGCTGGTGTCAAGGGAGATACCAGCAGGGTCAAAGAGGAGCACTGAAAGCCACCAGTGATCAGGAGTGACCACTATTGCAGAGAAACGTTAATTGAGGGGAACTGATCCAGGATTTCACCACAGCCGGCTTTCCCATGGCCCGTCCCGGCTCTCCACGCCGGCTCTGCAGGTGCCTGCCAGCCCTTCGAGGCGAATCGGGGCACGGCTCGGGTCTGGAGCACCCCATCTGCCCCCTCCCGCCATCCCATGGTTTTAGAAGTGCTTTCACAGCTGGGCCTCGGGGAAGCACGCTGATGGCAAGGGCGGTGCCTTTTCTTTTCCGTCAGTTATTATGAAATTTCAAGCTGGTGAGAAAGTGCACAGCTCGTTCGCAGAATTCGTGCTCTTGCAGCGGATGGCTCTGCTTTATCATCTTGGCACGCAAGCAAAGCAAGCAAAGGTAATAGAAACAGTAGCTGTAAAAGCCCAGTCTGCTACAGAGCCCCAGGCAAAAGGTAACTCCTTCAAACCAAGTGCAACAATAAATATTTATACACATAAATCAAAGCATGAATTATAGTCGTCACCGACCAGTCAATTCCTGATTTCCAAGGACTGTCCCTGGCTTTGGCACCCACCCCCCGGTGCACACCAGGAGTGCTGTTTCTCCACAGGTCCTGGCTGTAGTGACAGTGCTCGGCAGCACCTGGATTTTCAGCAGCTCCAGCTCTCTACAGCTTTCCATGACTTCGAGAAGCGCTGAGGGGAACGGCGCGCTGGCAGCAGAGCTGCTGCTGGGCGGGCAGCAAACCCTCCCCTTGATCAGACACCAAGAGTGCCTGCTTTCGGGTACGGGCTCCGAGGTCAGCATCCACTGTAAGGCTGGGAGCTGTGGTACCTGTCCACGTGGCTGTGAACATTCAGGTCTGCTGTTCTCCATGAAGTCTGCAGATGCTTCTTCGCTCTCCCACCACACCAAGACCTTCTGGAGCCTCCCCGGCTCTGAAACATGGATGAACTTGGCTTAACCGACACCATCCCTGGAGAACAATAGGAGAGGCTTAGTGCAAACCTAATCAGCATCAAACACAGGTATCCCAGGCAGCACCAACACAAACACTCATCAGGGATAGCCCAGTCCAGCTCGATATAGCACTGCTTTCCATGCCAGAGGACACCTTTTCTTTGCTCAGGATAACATAATTTTCTACTCACGGCGAATCTGCGTTAGCTCATGCGACCCCCAGGCGAGTTCAGGATCACACCCTGTAATCTGCCCCAGCTCCAAGCACACATTTGAGGAAGTGTCTGGGACTCCTCTTCCACACAAGGCATCAGTTTTTCCAGACAGCTGAAAGTTAATAGCTGCCACGATTCAAGTGAGTAATTCTTGAGAAACCAGCTCCGGGGATGTTGCCTAGCAAAACAAATTCTGTCAGCGTAGCCCCGTGCTCTGACGTGGTACCGAATACGTGACACTATATATAAAATCCAGGAAGCAATCCAAAGGAAACGGCACATTTTACCTCTGCTGCAGAGAATACAGTGATGCAGAAAACTACACCTGGCTGCTTTTTCCAGCAAATGTAAGTAATTTTTGCTTTTAAATTAAGTAAAAGCCAATAGCCCTTCACTGCAGTCAGGCTGTGTGGTGATAATCTGGGTTTCACGTTTGTTCTCCTCTTCTGTATTTGACACGATTCCAGGAGGAATTTTGAAAGGAAGTATTTGTTTAAGAGTAGCAGATGTTTTTGTGTGCCTCTCGGACCAGGCAGCGTACCGGTGGCTAATGAGAAATTATTATTGACTGGAATTTGTGAAGTGTTCCAGGAGAGCAATTTCTGTAGAAATAAAAAATAACACTGCTGAAAACACAAAGAGTTATCTGTGCAGGAAACCTCCTGAGGGCTCGAACCGATGTTTCATCTGAATAAGGACTGAACAAAAACTGTCATTGTCCACGTGCAGCGATCCTCCTGCAGCTGATCTGTAAGGAATACTGCAAGAGGCTGCTTCAAAAGCTATAAATAAATAGATTAATTGGCTCAGGTTGCCTTCTTCACCCACTCTGGCCATTCCAGCAGGATGAGAGCAGCTGTTCTGGAAAGAGTCCCTCATTCCTGTTCCCATCCAGCCCCATTCCAGACACGGTCCCACCTGTCCCGATCAGGTGGAGGGAGGGCAGCTGTCCTCTCTACCTGCCTGTCCCTACCCCTGTGCAGGCAAAGGGAAGGCTCTGCTGATGGACAGCATCTCTCTTCCACTCCCTGAGGTCCTTCGCGGGCTGGCAGGGTTTCCCAGCTGGAGGGAAGCTGCTGGTTTGGCTGTGGAGGACGATGCTGGCAGCGGGAGCTCAGGAGAGCTGTGCTGGCAGCCACCTTCTCCAGAGCAGGAGCCCGTGGCTTCAGATCTTTCTTTGTACTCTCTTCATTCACCTGTTCTTTATCCAATGACTCTCTCACTTCGCATACGTAAAGGCTATGTCTGACTAGTGACATACCCCGCACTGACCGTGGGCACCAAGCTCGGCTGGAATGACGAGGACAGCACCCTCAGCCATCCCCGCAGCGTGGGCAGCGTGGGCAGCGTGGGCAGCGTGGGCAGCGTGGGCAGTGCAGCCGTGCTCCCTGCCTCCCACGACAGCCCGGCCCCTGCCCGCACAGTGTTCCGGAGGCTGCGCGTTGGCAGCACCAAAACTGTGCTGGGGCCACCAGGGCTCTCTCAAGACCATAAAGAGCTGAGCTCCAGCACCTGGGAACACCTCCCCATTCCATTTAATTTACCAGAGCAGATGCATCCAAACAGCATTTGGAGCAGGTATTGGAAACCAGGATGCCCTTTTCCCTCACAGACACCCGCAGCCACCTGTGATCCATGAGTGTTTTCCTCATCCCTGCCCCTTGGCCCGCGGTGTCAGCTGTTTTGCTACGCTGTGCCCAGATTCCTTAGATGGTACGAAAAGCGTCCCCACCTCAGGACAACCTGTAGCTGGTTAGGACACCCACGAGAGATAAACATCTAAATCCCCTGCGGTGGAGGAGGAAATCGAACCTGGCTCTGCTACATTCTGGGTGACATCTCTAACCACTAAATCATAGTGTGAGAGGGGTGGAGGGGGACAGGAGGGAGCCACGGCAATGATCCCATCTCCTGGGGCAGCTGTGGCTCGGAAGGAAGGGCACCACAGACACAACGGCACAAACTCCAGCTCCTTTCCAAAGTACGTTGCAGCGTTCTGTAAAATGCCGGCAGCTTTATGCAAAATGACAAAGTCTTCAAGAAGGGAGGGTGTCAAAACCATGCCAAGCTCCTTAGCATCTGGACTGGCTGCTTCTGGGCACCTCCTCCGGCTGTACCGGCTGCTCAGCAGCCTTTTCTAATGCTCGTCACTAGAACAGCCCATGGGCTCATCATGAAGTCCTGGGCAGTGATATCGGACCCGATGCCCAGAAGCTCTGAGTTAAAGTGCTCCACGAGGACATGGTAAAGTTCTGCTGTAAATCCAGCCATGGGATGGTGTCTCCTTCCTTTCAAACTTCTTAAGTGGGAAAAAAAAAAGGATGAATGAAATACAAGAATGAGACAGGATCACTGGAGAAACCTGGTTTTGTGCACACGGAAAACTTCAGTTTGTTTTCCAGTTATATTTTATTTCCACATTCTCCAAAAGAGATGTAAAATCCCAAAGTTAATGGACTGCGCATTTTGCTCACTCATTCAGCTGCTCAAACCAGCTTAGGTTTGTCTGCTACCCCTCCTCTGGGAATCACAGCCTCGAATTTGGCTGCAGCCGCGTGGGCAGGTGTGCTGCTCTCCAGCACCCAGCAGCCTGCACCACGTTACCTGCACTTTCCAGCGTACAACAACTCACAACAGTAGTCAAGCATCATAAAAGGAGCAAAGGTCTTTATGGAGGCATGTAATTTGCCAAAAAAGATGATGAAATATTTTTAATGTACCTTTCCAAAGAAGGAGCTTGATGAGTAACAAGATAAATCAGTATTCAACTCTATCTGTCACAGCTTGGTTCTCCTTCACTTCCAGCTAAGGAGTGGCACGAGCTTTCACGCTGTAGATTCAGATGGTTTGGCTCCAGTAGATCTTAATTTCATTGATGTTCTTTATCAAAACAAATGGTCAAAGCAATGATCAGAGGTCGATGCTCAGAGATGAACCCTCCTCGTCACCACCTCCTGCATCCTCAGCAGTGGAGCAAAGCTGCTTCTCTGTAAGTCAGTACACACTAAAGGGGCTCCACCAGGACTCGTGGCAAAGCCCCTTGACTTAACGGAAAGAGCGCAGACCACGATTTCAGAGAGAGTTTGTCAAAACAGAAAATGCAGAATCATTTTTCTAGTTAATCACTGTGGAAAACTAGGGTAAGATGAACAGTGTCCCAGTTCATCTGAGATACTGCACTACATTTTTCCTACCTCTTGCATAAAGGATTCCACCAACAGGTTGGCTCAAATCCTTTAAAGAAAGAGAAAAGGTGCTTGTGAATCCTGGATGAGTCAACCTGGTGCAAACCGAGTCTCAACAAGTGACGGGAATCTCATTCTTAAAGAAGTTGGCTTGGTACCTTTCCCAGGAACCTCTCAGAATTATCATTGTCCCATTATCTCATCAAAAGGAAACCCAGACCAGGACTGATGCAACCACACAGACCTGTTGGGTGACTGTACAGGAAAAACTTTGAAGTATGAGCTCCAAGGTGTTCCCATCAGGAATACTGAGAATTCACATAAGGAGACAGGTGCTCGAAGAGGAAAGAAATGGCATTGTTGTATTTAGCTAAATCTCTAATACCTTCACAACTGATAGAATTTTACATCCAATATTCAAAATCAAGGGAAATAACTGTCAAAGTTTCAGTAAGAGCAGAGTCTGCATGAGGATGTGTTGGGAAGCATTACAGCAAACAGCTCAGGGACAACTAAATGAGGGACTCGAGACACAACACAGATGGCTTTGTAGATGGGTCACATGAAACCGTCAGCATCACTACTGCAACGATATTATTTTAACGATTGAGATTAGTCCCAGACTATGAAAACACAGAGTTTATCTAAGCAACATCCATCTTGTTCTTCCTTTAGTCTGGGCAGGAACCTTGCTGGAGGCCTTCCGTCGCGAGCTCTGGCTGTGGCGCATGTGCAGCTGCCAGCGTGCCTTTCAGAGAAGAAGAATTGTTGTCTTCTAATTTTAGTATCAAGAGTTGGATTCTACAAACTTTGCAGGGAGCGGACTTGTTCCTTTCTCTTCCTTTATCTGACAGTTGATTTATGGAGTGTTTAGTTCTTCCGCACACATCACTTCTTCACTGCGCCTCATCTTGTGCCTGCGCCTTTCCAGCATCATTCTGATATGTTTATGCTATTCTTTTATACTAACCTTCATCATATATTCCTCACTCAATATTTTGTAAACATCATTCTTACTTTTGAGATGAGGGGAAAGTAATGATTTAACCAAGTTAGCCTTTTACTGTGTAACCATATCCCCCCCAAGGACGGTTCACGCTTACACTCTTGTGAGGCATTTACACAGATCATGCCAATACCTAAAAATACCTGGGTGCTTTACAAACTTCATTCCAGCTTAAGATATGCATGTGTAAACACAAGGCTGGATCCTGAGCTGTTAGTCATCTCCAACCAGTTCTCTATGTCATGCAGAGCTGCAGTTGAAGGCGATGGGTACTTTGCATGTACAGGAAATGAGTGGAGCCTTGGGATGCAGCCCTCACTTATTAGATTATTTCAGCACAGTTGGTACGAAATGACAGTGAAGAGCTGCTGTTGAGCAAACTTAATCTCACTGATGCAAAATACTTCACTGGAAGCTGCTCATTGAGATTTAAAGGATCCCCCCCGGGCAGAAGCAGATTATCCAAGTACCGCTTTCCACTGAATTTAAAGCACAGGGCATGTTTGCAACCATTTATAGGAGATAATGGACAAATAAAGGACTCCTGCTGGCAGCCTGCAGGAACTGGCTGTTTCCATAAAAGTCTTTGTTTCAAGTGTTGCCTAAACAGAGCGGTTTGCCACTCTCAATGGCTGATTCTATCAGGCAGCGTTAGCCAAGGTCAGTGGGAAGCAGCTTTGCCTTTCTCATGCACCCTGGTGAACCGAGGCTTATATCAAGCTTATCAAGAGAGAAACTCAACCCCAAAGCACACCCTTGTTGCAGAAGACCGCAGGGAACCAGCGGTGGGGAAGTATGAAATCACTCCAGGCACCCAAATGCACCAGGAGCACCAGCTGTGGTTCTCCTCCAAACACCTGCATCCCGAGGCTCATTCGTGTACCTTCCCACGATCTATAATCCTTCCCTCAAATCCCTGGTCAGATTTCAGAACTGATTAATAAACAACTGGGTGCATTAGGAGATTCAACTGATAAACAACCTGGTAGCTGTCCCGGGGGAGATTAGAGTTGTATCTAATCATAGCTCTGCTAAGCCCGAGGAGGAGAATGTTAGTGGTTGCCCATGGAGACCACACCAGTGGAACAGCAAGTTGGTCTTAGGCTTTGTTAATAGCATTGAAGAAAGTAAACTTTAAATATAAACGTTAGCAATATGCTTAAAATGGCTCTTGGCATTTAGTTTACTCCCAAAGAGATGCAGACATGAACTCAGAACATTAGAGAAACATTTTAAATGGAGCCATAGCTGGGGCTGGGCACCAGCTGGGCCAGCTTCCAGCCATGTGGCAGCTGGCATGGCCTTGGGAAGCTCCATTCCTGCGCTCAGAGCCGAAAGCTCACAGGCACATGGCGCTCCAGCGGGCACGAGGATGCTGTCACCAACCACACAGCGAACCAGAGACCACATCCCTTCTCAGCAAAACGTACTGACCCCACAGGCTTCTGCAGGCAGCAGTCGTGCGCTGCGAAGCTGCGGCGGCCAGCGCTGCTGAGCCCACCTTTTACAGATCACAGTATCACAGTATCGTAAGGTTGGAAAAGACCTTTGAGATCATGGAGTCCAACCTATGACCCAACACCTACACCTACTTGTCAACTACACCATGGCACAGTATCCTGTATCTCAGCATCAGTTTTCCCTGTATCTCAGCATCTGTTATTTATTGCCATTTCCCACATCCTGCCCTGACATTCAGCTTTGTTTAGAAACTATAGGTGCTGTGTGAAAGTGTGTGAGGAGTTGAGTTAATGATCAGAAAAGAAAATCAAATGGGTATCTACACGGTAATTCTCAATTACTGAATCAACTGGGACATTTCTTGGATAGCATTCCCTTTAGGTTATTGTTTTATTTCCCAGAATATGTTTCTACATAACACAACTGGAAAACATTTTCTTGCTGCACCATTAGGCAATGCATTCTTCCTTCTTGCATTGACCCACAAAGGCAACCAGAAAAAACTCACATCATGAAATGAGCCCTATTTTGGCCTCTGGTTTTCCAGTATTAGCCCACAGTCATTCCAGTTCCCTGCAACGACTCCTGTGCTAACTACAAAAACTGTTGTTTCCTGGGTTTATATGCAGTTTATTCAGTAATTGATGCAGTCTGAGGATTTCACATGCGGAGCCCCTCTGAAGCTGGGTGACCATCAATGCTGCAATAATGCTGGAGTGTGCAGGACGCCAGCACGTGTCTGTACAAATGCAGGTACGTAGTATTTTGTCTGGAATTTGCCCCACTGACTACATTTAATGGCCCTTTTTTCAATGTATTCTAGGTATTCTTCCCTAACTGGCATTTCTATGGAGAGAGACCACATGAAAGATCTCAGAAGATACCTGGCACTGAAATACATCCAATACCTTGTCCTGTCTTCTCCAAATGCAGTGAGCACTTCCCTGGGCCTGCTGGGCAGTTTGTACGCCACAATCATCCTGCAGTCTGCAAAGGTTTCGTCCAAGTCCACCGCGGTTCTCATTTCAAGCCTAGCAAAGGCAGACATCCTGGTTGCCATCAGCGTCGTTTTGGAGATGGTCATACGGGCCTTCGATGTTACCGTCGCCTCATCGACAGCGTTCACACCAGCCCTGCTGCAGAACCTCCTCACTGCAAACACCCACATCAGCTGCTTGCTGCTGAGCTGTGTTGCCTTCGAGGCGTACTTGATAACCTTCTTCCCCACCGAGTCTCGGCAGCTACGGACGGTGAGAAACGCCAGGTCGGTGTCCAGGATCATCTGGGTGCTGGTGGTGACAGAGTGCGTCCTGTTGCAGACAGACAATCTCCTGAAGGCCAGCACTGCTGCTCCCACGCGCAGCCCTTACCTGGTGTTGGTCCACTTCTCCAGCATGGCTGCAGCCCTGCTCAGGTCCCTCAGTTACCTCCTGGGGATTCTTTTAAGGATTTTCAATGTATACATCTACTACAAAATATTTTTTAGCGTGTCCAACAGATCTACACTAAAAAACAAGTAATGCCTGTTCCAAGGGGAAGGAGTGGCACAAACAGAAGATATTTCAACACAATTTCAGACTATTGGTTTGAAAACCGTTCCACAACCAGGACCAAGGCTCATGTTTCGGCACACTGCTGAGTTTAAACCTTCCTGTTTCCTGCTGCTATTTAGCCTTGGATGTTGTGAGGAGCTTGGAGGGGTTGAGGAGCCCCTTGGCACTGAAACACAACAAAGCTGGGCTGTGGGTGCTCAGGCTGACTGGCTTAGAGCACCACGGGCTTGCTTTGATTGTTCTCCATCCAGACTTTGTTAATCGTACAGGTAAAACAAATGATGTTTCATGAATGGTTGTAAATACTAAAGCAACGTTAACGTTTGTTACACAGAAAGGGTGCTTAGAAGCTTATTCAGGGATCTGTTGAGCCAAGAGCTATAGAGTGGTTTACTAAAGACATGATCTATGCCCTAAAATATCTCTAATCCAGGTAACTCACCAGTTAGGATGGAGAACTGGTAGGACTGAGAGACAAGGTGAGCGCCAAGCTGACCTAGCCTAGCGGGGCTTGTCCTGCAGGCAGCATCAGCCCCACCACGAGAGTGCCCAGGACAGAGCCTCACCTCACTGCACACCTTCTCGGGAGGCTGCTATAACGCAGTAGTAAACAGCTTCTCCCACATCTCCCTTCAGAAATAAACAGGGCGTGGAAAGCCTGAGCGCAGCTTTTTGCTGCACCCCTATGAGGAGGGAGAGGGTTCCACATGCTGTAGCCAGGAGGACCTGTGATTTCAGTGGCCTTGGTTTTGGAGGTAGGGAGGGATGCACTGGGTTAGCAGTGCTGTTCCAGCTCCCTTGGCAGTGATGCAGAAGGCGTTGGGGCTCAAGTGGATGTATAACAGAGCTGTTACCCAGGTGGTGATTCCTGGGGTCTCCTCAAAGCACTGGGAGGTTATCAGCAAAACATAAAGTACTCCAGATACCCCAGATGCTCCCCACACAGAAGCACACATAGGTATTCCCAGTTACTCCCGCACTCTTGCATAGGAGGTGTCCTCCTACCCAACTAAAGACTGTGGGTTTGAACTTCTGTGAAGTGTTCTGCAACCCACAGATCGTAAAAGGTGGAAAGAAAAGTGAAATAAGACAAACCTCAAGTATTAAAAACCAAACCACTACACACAGCCTCCCTCTGTCGTGCTTCCAGACCTTGCCAGCTTGGACACAGCAACAAGACTCTGCCCATTGGGGAAGAAGGAGGACGTGGGGCGCAAAACCCCAGTGTGATGAATTTCAGCTCTAACCTTCTCCCCTTTAGCCTGCAGTAGATCCTCACACTCAAACTGGTACCAGTCAATGCCTGACATGGCCCGCTGGTAGACGTTACTCGGAACTTAGACCATTAGAGCTGAAAGTTGGAACTGTGACCACTTTTCCACGTGGTCTGCAAACCAACGCAACCTGAGGCACCGGAGCTGCCAACTGAAGCTCAGGCTTCACAAAACCCAAGGCAAACAGCAAGCGCGGAGGAGTTTCCTGCTGTTTTATTTGGTCACCAGCCAGTTTCTAAATGTCGCAGTCACACTTTTTGTAGTTGGTCTCGAAAGTGCTTTTTCCTCCTTTACTAAAATGAACTTGACCGGAAGGCAACACCCAGAAAAGGGGCAGTGAAACCGGGTGCACCCATTGTACTGGGGGCAGCCAGCAGTGAGAGGTCTGTCTCTCCTCGGGACTTTGCATCTCAGCCAGGCTAAACGGAACCAAATGGGGTTTAGCCCATCAGAGCGCGGTTTTAGTTAAGGGCCAGTGCCCCACCTGGAGGGGCGAGCATCTTGCATTGGGATCTCTGAGATTGCCCAAGTGCATCTTTTCTGATGCAGATTTCAAAGCAAATGGGGGGGTTTGCATATCTACGTGTAATTTACTGTCTCCAGAGTTGCTTTAGAGACTCTTCCTGCTTCTTTTTCTCCTTCTCTTTGTGCTCCTTCGTGATCCTTGTGACCCTGTCTGAGAAAAGGCTGAAACTTTGTTTCTGTGTCAAAACGCAAGCAATAATAACGCGGATGAACTTGGCTGGCTCCGAGAGGAAAATGCCGAGCTCTTACTGACCACAGCTGAAATCTTCAAAAAACATTCCAGTCCCTCTGGCTGCAGTCAGAAAAACCCATAAACAATAATGTTGTTGTTGTCGTCAGAGTTCACAGAAGTTGTCTGTGTGTGTGCAGTTATTTACGATGAATGCTGGCAGTGTCAGAGATGCTGCTGACAGTGCAGGCCAGAAGCGAGGGATGAGCGATGACACTGCTTCTCAGAAGACTGAAAGGAACCACCGCTAAGGGCAGGGTTCTTAGAAAAAAGCAGAACAGAAAGTTAATGAAGTCCATTTCAAAAAATTATTCAATCCCTTCAATTAGGATGCTGCACAACAAAGCTGATTCCTTCTGCAAGAAGGGTGTCTCCAGAATTTGATGCACTGAGATAACTGTTCTTATTCTGGAAGCCTCAAGCACCACTTTCAGGGGAAATGAAATGCTACTTGAAGTACTGTAAGTAATAAATTTTCTTTTGTTAAAGCCTATGAGTTATTTATTACAAATGCGTGCTCTTTCTGAGGATCGGCTTTTGGCTCCTCTCACGGAAGCCCACACAAATGGCTGAGCTTCCACGAGTGGACTGGAGCTCTCTTTGGTACCCAAGGCACACAGGATTTTTAATCTTTGAATTCACCACTTAGAATCATGGAATCATTAAGGCTGGAAAAGGCACCTGAGCTCATCCAGTCCAACCGTCAGCCCAATCCCACTGTGCCTACGAAACCACGTTCCTAAGTGACACAGCCACGTGTTTTTTGAACCCCTCCAGGGATGGAGACTCCACCACCCTTTCGATATAGAAATTTTTCCTGATATCCATTCTAAACCTCCCCTGGCACCGCTTGAGGCCATTTCCTCTCGTCCTATTGCTTGTTACTTGGGAGCAGAGCCCAGCACCCACCTCGCTCCAACCTCCTTTCCAGGAGCTGCAGAGGGCGATGAGGTCTCCCCTCAGCCTCCTCTTCTCCAGACCGAACAGCCCCAGGGCCCTCAGCTGCTCCTCATAACATTCCAGACCCTTCACCAGATTTGTTGCCCTTCTCTGGACGCGTTCCAACCCCTCAAGTTGGCTCAGGCCCTTTTTCCCCCTGCTTTTCCTGTCCCCAGTACCGTCCGTTTCTTAAGAAATTAATGAAAGCCAACACTGAGGGAGACTTGGCTCGGACAGCCAGAACACAGAAAGCAGGTACCCTGTAGGAAAACCCAGCAGGTATTTACTCATATCTGGAAATCAGGATCCCAGGAACTGCGGTGCAGCAGGACCGAGCTGCGCGGGGAGGAGAGGACGCCGTGGTTGGTGCCTTCTGCTCGCTCGCCCAGGGGTGCGTGGGGACGTGGAGCTTTTAGCACCCCTTTTGTTGACGCAGCTGTAAAGCAGAGCTGCTTCTTTCTGAGCAGGAGGGAACCAGGCAAGGGGGAACCACGCTGTCTGCCTGCTTTTCTTTCCCAAACCCCCAGACCATTGGTTCAGCTTCACATGATGTGAATATGTGAAGGGGCGAGTCCAAAGCTCAGCCCTGAGGTCCTGGGAAGTCAGGACAAGAGGATTCAGCAGCAGAGATGCTAGATTTCATGGGTAGCTGTTGAGTTGGTCCCTGTGCAAGATGTAGTGCCCTGCAGCGCCGCGTGTCGCAGGCTCTCCTGGTCTTTTCTGACCCCTCTATTTATTTCATTATTTTTAAGGTTTGAAATAGTTCTTTTTCATAGAACCATTGAATCATGGAATCACAGAATGGTTTGGGTTGGAAGGAACCTTAAAGCCCACCCAGTTCCATGGGCAGGGACACCTCCCACTGGATCAGGGTGCTCAAAGCCCCATCCAACTTGGCCTTGAGAACTGGGATTTTTGCTTGTTGACTGGGACACTGGTGGTCCTGAACATGGTCAGCCTCACAGCTCCCACTGCCAGCGATCTCTCCTGCTTTTTAGACTTTCTCCTCTGCTGGAAACTGGTCAGTGGTCCTACATCTCCACTACAAAATGGAAGATTTTGTTAAACCACCATTTTTCTTGATGGGAAGTCCCCTGCAGAGAGCTCTGCTGGGCTGTACCGTGCCTTTTCTGTGGGCCTTCTCAGTCTCAAGACCTTTGGGACAGAAGGTGATGAGTTTTTCTCACAGTCTTACAACATCAGGACACATCTTTCAGCTGTCTGCGAGGTCAACTTTTAAATAACATCATCCACTTGTTTCTGTTGCCTTTTGGGCACCAAAGCAATTGCTATTCTAACATTCAGAAACATCCAAAATTCATATGCTCTGGGAAAAGTGAATCATTTAACACGCGACGCTCGGCAAAATGATGACTGAACGGAGTTGAGACTCACACTGTGCAAAATGAAGGGTCAAGAAATTTCTTCTGCCTCCCAAGTGACTCATTTCTATAGTGTGAACGATCATTTTACTAATCTTAGGTAAGCTTGCAACCGGAATGGTGTTAGCTGATATTAGTACATACGTTATGTGTGTGTATACACTATACACTCCCCCTCAAAAGCAAAGGAATTGATGATGGTTGTCAGCTTATTTCAGCCAGATGATTAAACTTGCTACAAATCCCAGAACATTGTGCTGGGTGTTTCATCACAGCAGTTTTATTTTCTGGTAAGTCAATGATGGAGATCTATTAAAAAATACCAATAAAAGTAGGTTATTTGTAGACTGGCAGGAAATGCCCTGGCTATTTCCAGAGCTGGTCACCTGTGACCCTGCTGCCTGCTTTGTGCGTGTTAAGAACCAGCGAACTCTTTAGTCCCCTTTCCTGTTCAGAACCTGAGCAACAGACACGTGGAAACAAGAAACCCCACAGCTCTGAGAGGTTTTTTCCAGTATTTTTTTCTAACTACACACTTCTCTGAAAGGCAAATGAATCCTTTAAATCGTCTTCAACAATAAAAGCATACAATAAAGACAAACACAAAAGCTTTGGGACTGTTCTCCTTGCGCAAAGGCAGCCACAGACCCCGCAGCCAGGCTGCTCCTGTTGTTTGATCGCTGCATCTCCACCTCCATGGATTTGGAGGAAAAATCCTCAGGAGGATGAAGAACAGCCTGGTGAGGACTGTCTCATCTGTGTTGAGGCCAGAGGCCTGATTTGTCCCAAATCAGGACTGCAGGGGAGCTTCAACCCTCCCTCACTGACCTGGTTTGAGGAACAGAGGTTCCCATATTGCATCATACGCTCACCAGAGCTCAGATAGGCCTGAAATAAAAGGTCTGGTATTGGGTTTGCTTAGCTGAGGTCTACAGATAAGATGCTTCTCATCACAGCCACAGTTGGCAAGACCTTTAGACCACATTTGACTCCTTAGGTGGCAAAGAGGGACACAGAGAAAACCCAAATGACAGAAAGTCGCTGCTGCAGGCTTGTATCTCCTGTCCTAAATCTAAGGAGCAGAAAGCAAACCGAGAGTTTCGCTGTCGCACACTCGCCAGCAGCCTGTCCTCGTCACCCCCACTTCTGATCACCTTCTCAAATTGAAAGGAAACGAACCTTACACAGGATGATAGAACTGATAAATCAAAAGAGTTTTCTTTCCACTGTCAGCAGAAAGCCACCAGGGAGCTTGGAGACCCAGGGTCTACCTGTGGTTTCAGCACACAGCCCGCGGTTGCTGCAGAGGGGAGACTCTCTTCTTCTTCGTCCTGAGGGCTGAAGGGCTGCTTTGTGCACGCTGTGCAGCGAGGGGTTGCAATAAGTCCCCATGAGGCTGAGCAGGCTTCGGCTTCTCCCCGTGCTGGTACAACTGTGCCCTCACCAGCTCACCCCCGCGCGCGACCAGGGTGCCTCCTACGACCCGCTGGGTTTCTGGGCAGCAGTCCTGCTGGAGAGGAAGGAGATGCTCCACAAGGAAGTTCTGTGCCCTGTGCCCACAGCTGGGGCAGCAGACCAGGTCACCCAGAGATCTGCAGCGCTGGAATCCCCAAAGCACTTTGCGGTCAGACCGACCCCGCTGTTCCCTTTGTTTGCACCCTTGTCTGAATTTCAAGCCCGTTAAAGGAAAGGGGATTTCTCTGCAGCTCTATTCATAGACATGGGCTATTTCTTTTTTTCCTTTGAAGTACATTTCCCTAAGGGATTTGGGCTGCTTTGAGAGCCAGCACGTCTGTGTCTGTTCATTTACATCGCTGTGGCTGCGAGGCCAAGTCGCTGTCTGCGAAAGGTTCACAGTCCCATCTGTCTTTGCCAAGACTTCAGAGCTATTTTCTGCACAGAAAGTCTAAAGCACTTCTCCCTCTGGCTTCACCGGTGCTGCAGACACTGCTTTTCCTTTGGGTGGCTGAGGAAGCCCAGTCCATCCTCTCCCTGACCGCAGAAGCCTCAGCTGGGGTGCAGGGAGAGGAACCCCTCCCCCTCAGCGGGGCTGCAAGCCGAAGGAAGGCACCGCTGGGAGGGCACAGCCTGGCATGGGCAGCACTTGCACCTCACGTTAGCTGTGTCCTGTGCTTTGCACAGCCCTGGGCCACCAAGAGGGGAATTCTCCAGCTGGGGAGAGCAAGGGAGGACTGAGCCCTGGCAAGGGGACACCTCTGCTAAACAGTGATGTCTCAGGGCATGCCTTGACCCCCCCCTGCAAACACTTATACCTCCAACTGCACCTGTGGGTACCAGACCTTTGGTTTGTGGTCGGTGGGGACGGTGTATTTTGAGACTTCAAGATGCAACAGAAGTCAACAATTTTTTGCTGTGAGGGTGGGGAGGCCCTGGCCCAGGTTGCCCAGAGCAGTGGTGGCTGCCCCATCCCTGGAGGTGTTCCAGGCCAGGTTGGATGGGGCTTGGAGCCCCCTGATCCAGTGGGAGGTGTCCCTGCTCATGGCAGGGGGTGGCACTGGGTGGGCTTTGAGGTCCCTTCCAACCCAAAATGCTCTATGATGATTCTGTGATTTTGGGGGCCAATCTAAAATGCTTCCAGAGCTTTGAAAATGAGTAAGGTCTGCGAGCAGATCAGACAGTGCTTTTAAGGGCTTTGACAAAAGATATGAGGCCCAGGTGTCTAGGGTCAATGGCAGAAAGTCCACAGTAGGTCTTCTAAAAACTATGAAACATGTTGCCAGGTGTACAGTCAGTGGTGGGAATGGGAAGGAGCTGTCAACACAAGCAAACGCCGTGGTGGTGATGGAGAAAGCAGGGCAGGACCACTGCCCACCCCCAGTCTGTGGGTTAAGCATTGCTCACCTTCGACAAATCTCTCCAAAGCTGGAAAAAATCCTTGGCCACAAGGCAATGGGCCACCTGGAAAACCGCCCGGGCTGCTGTTTATGGGAAGAATATTCTAAAAGCAGAACAGGAGTGGAAAAAAACCCAATCAGCCTGGGCTGTGCTGAGTGCCCCACATCGCTGAGTGATCTGTGAGACTCAGGGGTGTCTTGGGGGCAAGGTCTCTTTTTCAACACCTGCCAAGCCACATAAAATAAACTGTCAGACACAGGTTAGCCCCAGCGGGCAGGGGTGTGAAATCCTTACCGAGCCTTTCAGTACCTCCTGTTTGAACAGCCTGAAGCTTCGTTGCCCAGTCCATTTGTCTCACACAACAGTCTTCACGAAACCACGAGCAGACAAGCAATTCCAGCACGCAGGTCCCAAGGGAGCGGTGCAGCACAACCCTCCTTCTCGGGTGGCAGGCAAGGAGCCCTCGTACCTGTGATTTTTCCCTTCTTACCCTGAGTCGCTCAGAGCAGGTGATTTTGGTCTGGTCACTGTGTGTAAACTTTGCCTCTTGGAAGAAAATTTGTTTGCATTTCAATGCTCCGAAGTGTGTTTGGATCAGGAACCGCATGGCTGTGGCAGCACTGTATGAGCAGGAAGTTGAAATGAAAGGAATTTTGGAGGAGATAACTGATAGCACACAAAGATGGAAACTCGCAGGTCGCGGGAATCACCAGAACACCTCAAATGTGCAGCTGGGGCTGAACAGAGCGTTTGCCGCGATTAATAAGGCACCGAATGAAACCTTTCTCATGCCTTTGCTGGGAAGCCTCTTTCAAAACCAGATTGATAATAACCCAGGGAGCCATTTCTGAGAAGGGAAGCGTCAGACAGGAAAGCCTTTCAGAGGTTTATTTCCTTAAACACTCAAAATCCATACAAAAGATTATAAGTTAGACCTTGCACAACCCACGTGAACAGATTGAACTGAAGAGATGGGTTTGCTCCCTGCAGCAAGTTATGTTTGACATTGAGTTGTCTCATAAAAATGTTCCTATTTTGACATCAATGCCTCAAAATTCTGGAAAATGAGGAGCAATTGTGTTCCTGCTGCAGGTGTTGGCTCCATTTTCTTTAATTCACAGAAATTTCTCTGCATTACATTTAAAACAGCTCTGAGGTGCATCACAACGAAACCACAGCTTTCAAAAGCACAGAAAATATTTGGCCACTGTGGCTCTGGGCTGGGAGCAGTCGGCAGCGTTGGATGCTCGTCGGAGAGGCAGCCAGGCCCCTTGCAAGGAGCTGAGCAGCCCCGACGCGTCCTGCCTTCGGGGTTCCTGGCTCTGCATACTTGTTCCTTTTCGCTGCATCATTTCTGAACTCGCTTCTGGCAGGTTCATCGCCGTTCTCATTTGCACATCGTGCCCTCTGCTGGGAAAGCAATGGTTTAGGCCAGTGGAAATGAAAAGTCTCCTGGCTGGCTCTGCCAGACGCTGAGGTTCACTCAGCACGGTGCTGCGAGGAGGCAGCGAGTCACGGCCACCTCCAGACCTGGTCCCACAACGGCAGCTTTCACTCCACCACACGATGCCCATTCATTCAGACCCTTGCATGCTGCAACAGTGCCAAATAAACCCACTGGAACTGATTATCCCTTCCTTTCCGCCAAGGATTATTTGAGTCAGGGCAAGCAATTACTTTGCTCTACAGCCAGTGCTGAAGAATAAATCTGTCCCACTTAGGTTGTTGTAAATAAATGCTGATACCCATGGAAATGAGTACTTAACACGGATGGGCAAATAGTTTGGTCTAAGGCCACTCCTTTTTTAAACCCATAGCCCAAATCAGTGTTTTCTGTCCACCACTTGCACTTGCTTTCTGACTTTTGGTATTTATGGGCATGTTACTTCCAGTTCTCTAAGAACAAAAGCAGAAGCTGAAAACCAGCACAGCTTTCTTGGTTGCACATGGTGACCAGCTCCAGCGTGACCAGCACAGGCTTCTGCTGCTGCTGGAGGTTACGAAACCTTTTCCTGCCCTGAGAATCCAGACCTGTTAAATGCCTGGACCTGAGCACAGGGCTCTCCGTGGCATTTCTGGAACGCTGCGGAGAGGCTGATCCCCTCACCCTGATAAGTCCGTGCTCATTTTCAGTGAGGTACCACGTTTTCTTGATCATAAAGAACAAAACTGATCCAAATTTTAAAAACTGACACGTCCATGCTCAAAGCACCCAGCCCACCACCAATAACCCCTACAGGAGAAAGGATGAAGACCAGTAGGCTCTGATCAGCTGTTGACAGCTGGATGAAGGCGTGGGGTTGCGGTGTTATCCCACTGGGCCAGGTGTAGGTGGGAGCGATGCTGTGAGCGCTCTGCATCTGCTCCAGTGTGAGCTCAGCAGAGCAGCATCTCCAGCCCAGGGCTGCCTGGGGCAGCACCATCGCGTGGAGGCAGCTGAGAGATGCTCTGCAAGCAGCCAGGCAGCATCCTACAAGTTAAACACACTGAAAGGCAGGGAAAGGCACTTCTTCCCTCCTGTTGCCACCAGGTCTGGCAATCCTGCCTGACTGCGGGTGAATGGGGAGAAGTCAGGACTACAGCTGAGCAAACTCTCTCTGTATTAATCATGACACACAAGGTTCAGCCAATTCCCTCATTAAGAATCCTTTTCTCTAGGAAACACAGATGATTTCATCTAGATGAAAGAAAAATCATCTCTTCCTCTATGTATTTATTTTTATATACGCTCTGATAATGAATAACTGGCCAGAACTTACTGGAAAGAAAGCCTGACTGATTGAACGTGCCAAAAAGCAGCTCTTCGGGAGCCCTTGACCCCAGCGCAGCCTCTGCGGGAAGCTCGCAGCCCGTGGCGCGGTGAGCCGTGTTACCACACCTTACAGGACCTCCAAGCAAGCCCTGAAAGAGAGGAACTGATGGGAGAACTTCCTTGATGCCTCCCGATAACTTCTCTACGTTTACTTTCCCTGGCAGCCCCAGGTGAGCCCCACGGCTGGAGCGCCAGGAAACCCCAGGAGGAGGTCCTGCGTGTCCGTCAGCAGCAACCGTGCCCCGATGCAGAGATGATGCTGGGGAAGGAGCCCTTCCCAACACATCTGGGAGGGTCGCTCTGGGAAGCAGGTCCAGGCACAGCTCTGGCCAAACCAGCTTCAGCCCCGGCACTGCGCTCGGTACCCATGGCAGGGAGGCTGTGACTCTGCTCAGGTCCTGCCTGTTAGAGGCAAAAGCTGTTTGGGCACCCTAAGACCGAGCAGCTCAGTGTGACCCAGGCTTCCATCCCCGTCCACCTGGCAATGAAAACATGTTTTCATCTCCAAAAGCCGGACAGCTTTATAATGCATCGCTTGTCCACCTTGTCCGTCTGTTTGGCCAAGAGGGACAAGATGTCATTAAGACTTAACTGAGAGCTTTGGGGACCAAGATGGGACGCTGGTTCCTTGCTCCTCTCAGTTTTTATGTGGCGGTAGAATGCATATAAACCCAATAAACAGCACATATGATACAACACAAGATCTGAGCCCATGGCAAACGCTTCCCATCTTCACTGCGGAAGGAAAGAGAGGACAGTGCTGCCCTGAGCTGTGCAGGACTGATCTGCCATGGACACCTGAGCATCTGAGCTGAAGAGGGGCCAGTCAGGTGTGGGAGGGTGCTGGGGCCACTTGGAGGCACTTCAGGGACAATTTCTGTTGGAAGGTGTTTCATGATACAAATCCTACCAGTCTCCTGTTCTAAAATGTGCCAGGGCTACCAGGGCTGGCGCTCGCCCTGACGCCTTCCTGGGCGCTGTCTCTCCAGGCACTGCTCAGCCAGACAGCCAGCGCCTCAGCAGCACTGCCTGATGGGTTGCTTCATGGTTTATTTTCACCTTTTATGGCAATAAAGACAATAATCCAACAAAAGACTCCGTGCCAAGGGCCCGCCTGAGCTCTTTACAATGCTTTTGCACCTCCCAGCACTCCTTTGGTTGCACGGAGGGGCAGAGCCCGGCATGCGGCAAAGCTGAGCCCATCTCGGTTTGCACAAGTGATTTATAATATTTAAAACTGGGATTGTAACAGCCTTTACATTGCAATTCCTTTACTGCCTCCCTCTGAGCTCCATATTCTCCTGAAATTAGGCCGGACACGCACCCGAACCAGGAGCATCTGTTTCTCCTTTCGTTGACAGCAACGTAGATAAATTGTGTTTGCGATGTTTTGATTTTGTAAATATATTGGTTTTGGCTTTTCGTTGAGGACGCTGTGGAGCTGGACAGGCTGATTAGCACGGCTGTGATGTGGGGCCAGGCACACAGAAGTCTGTTTACAGAGCTGGGAAACCATTGGGAAGCGTGGGACGCTGCCTGTCATTCCCAGGAACTGTAATTTACCCCGGCCCTTTGCAGAAACAGCTCCTGTATCAGCGGCTGCTGAAGGGGCGACGGAGCTGGCGGGGGGCTGGGGGCGCTGATACCCCATGGCCTTTCCCATCCACCACCCTTCCACCCTGATTTGACCTCCATCACGGCTGGGCTGCGTTCGCTAACACAGTCACCAGCTAGAATCGCGCTTGTTGCCACGGTGGGGAGCCAACATCCTTCTGGAAGGGAGGTTTGTCTGTCCGGCTGCCAGCGAGTCCCCGGGGTGGGCTAAATCCTTCCTGCATTTCAAAAAGATTACTTTGGGGTCTGGCTGCAAGGGACACTCAGCTCGCTGCCCACCCCAGCCCTGGGGCTGATTTTGGGTAGGGTAACCAAGTGCCTCAATATTTTCAAACTCTGAATAGATGCATAACCAGAGGAGGCAGCAAAAGATTATTGAAATCTGATTTTAGTTCTTTTTTTTCAAATGGTGCAGTAGGAAGATTTATTCACTGCAACTTTACTGGGGTGAGCCATGCTAACTAAGAGGATTTTTAGTGAGATGAGGGCTTTGAGAAGGCAGAAAGCAGGCATTTTCCTTGTAAACACAGCACGGGCTTTGCTGGAATTCACCCCACAACAGAAAAAATCCTTCTGGTGAAGAGGTCACACTATAAGCAGATATTTTACATTAGCTTATGTTGTCAGATCTACAAACATGGAAAAACACATCAGGTTTTCCTCTGCCTACTAAAGAAAACTGGGGGGTGTGAATCGTGGCAGACACCGACCTCCGTGCTGCTCCGCTGCAGGGCTGGTTTGGGGACCTCCAGGGCTCGCAGATCCTGATCCTTCCTTCCCCCACTTCTGCTCCGCATTTCTCTCCTTGGAACCCCCTGCTCCTTTTAGACAGCAGACAGAGCTATGAGCTGGCAGCTTTTTTCCACCCTCCTTTCCGTATCACGGGCCGTTTGCCCAGGCAGCTCAGAGGAAGGGGATGCAGCAGGGGATGCGAAGGTTGGAAGGGTTGGTTGTCCCTCAGACTGCCCCACCTGAGCGTGGGAGTGCTTTCTGCCTAATAAGAGCAGTCTTGGGGCTTCGTGGCTCCCCTCGCTGTTGATCATCTACGTGAGAAAATGCAGATTTGCCTGTTCCATGGATAATTCAGGATGCCACAGAAGCTCAGCCAAAGAAATACAGAGATATTGTAGTGGGGAGGGACGTTATTCAAAGGGCAAGCTGTGTCCAAGGAGATAAATAACAAAGAATGGGAAAAACATCAAAAGAAGAGGGATTTTCTGAGAAGAGAAAGGGTTTCTCTCCGAGGGGGCTGCAGTATCAGAAAGAAGAGGCATCAGTGTCTGTGGCTCAAACAGCTCGTGGAGCTGCTGACCTTCAATCCAGGCAAAACTCTGCTCCTTGCTGGAGGTCGAGAGTTGTTTTTGCTTTTTGAGGAATGCTGCGGGGCTGCAGCCTGCTTTATCCAAAAGCAACAGCACTGGATTTATTGGGGAGGAGGAGAGAAGCAAAGACAATTGCAGACGAAACTGGCACGGAAGGGAAAACGGCTGCAAATGAAACAGGTGAGGAAGGTAAGATGATCGCAGACGAAAATGGTACGGAACAGATGCTTAATCACAGCCCCCCTGCACACACAAGCCCTCTAATCGCAGCCGGGTAAAGCAGAGCTGCCAGGACTCATCGTCACGGGGCCGCGGTGCCGCTCAGCGACGTTTTCATGCCAACCGACGCCAAAAGCCAAAGAATCGTCCCTTTCTGACATTATGCCCAGATGCTTAACCAGAAGAAGCTGCTCACCCGGGAAGCCCGATGCTCTGGAGGTGGATCTTGGGCTGAAAGGCTGAACCACAGCCTTCCTCCTGACTGCCCTAAGTGAAGAAGGGAGAGGCTGGAGGCTGGGAAAGTAACTTAGAAGCCATCAGGTAGAAAGGTGAGAAAAGATTTCAACTTGAAACTACAGAGGGCCCAGCCTGCTTTCAGATTCCTGAGAAGTTCCAGGCTCATCCTGCTATTTTCCCCCATCTTGCTTGATGTATGAGGCAGCTGACATTACTCCTTTAATTATTTGTGTGTTAAATAAGCGAAAGCCTTTTTTAAAACAATTTTTTAATTCAATTAGCCGCATGTTTCATTGACGAGACAGGAGACACCGAAAGCAGCTGAAAGAAGAAAGGCATTTTCAAATACCTACACGGATAAAGAGCAGAGATGAAAAGCAGATGTTGGAGGCAGCTGTGTAAAACAAACATTGAGTAGGCCAGAAAAGAGATCATAAAAAAATAACATCCCTAGCAATAGGCTTCTCGAGCGCCTTCTCAGGGTTCCTCTTCAGAGCAGGCAGGTTTTTAGCCAGCCAGGTTTGCAGACACAACCTTTTGTCTCCCTGCTGAAGCTGTGCCTGTCTGTACCCACGCTGACACCCCCAAACTGCAGGGAGCACCAAAGAGGCATCGCCCCAGCCTCCTCTGGCTCTGCATGAGGGCTTTGTGCAATAAATCTTGGGAACCTCACAATTTCCCTCGCATTATTTACTGGTTACAGAAATACATGTTTAGAAATGCCGATCCTCGCTGTAAGGTAATATCTGGGGAGTGAAAATATGCTGCCTCCAAACAACCGCAGTCACATATAAACTCATCAGGCAAAGGCGTTTGGAGCAGCTAAAGCTGGAAGGCTAAAAAGGTAAGACGGTGCTATCTTTTTTTTCCCCAATAATCTTAATTTTCAGCTTTAAAAATAATTTTCAAGCTACAGGAGCATCTGAAAAGCAAAGGGCAACACTTCCCACCTGCCTTCACATGCACGCTTTGTTCTGCAGAGCCTAACACAGTATCACAGTATCATAAGGTTGGAAAAGACCTCTGAGATCGAGTCCAACCTAACACGCTCCTACATAGGCTGTTTCCATGCTGCCCGTGCACTACGCGGTGCAGAAACCTGGCTGAACCAAGAGCAATCACAAACAAATTGCTAAGCTGCCCCGCTTTGCCAGAAGGACTCTTCTCCCCTTGCTCCGTGGGATGTGCTTGCTTCAACTATGCTCTACCTGAGTTTTCTTTAAGAGCAAGGAAATTACAGCAGAAACTAATCTCAACTTCTACTCTCTCCATCGCTTACAGGGAGAAAAAAAGCAACAAAAGGAGGGGGAAAGGATTAATTAGATGCAAAACAGAAGTTCTTTGTTTCCTCTACAAAGTAAAATGCCTTTTATAATCTTTTTCATGAAACCCTTCAAGACCATTACTGTTGCTAATTAAATTATGGGCAGACATCTCTGTACAGCCCCTTCATTCCCACTGCCAGAAGCCTCTCCGGTGGTCACGGTGCGTCGGATCCACACTGTCCCCTGCTGCAAGGCCACCTGTACGTGCCCTTCTCACAGCCGCAGAGGTGAGCAGGAGCTTCCATGCCACCACACGGTACCCTCGCTGCCAGCACGGGGCACGTCAGCCACGAAACTCTGGCCCAGATGATCACGAGCCAGCTAAGGGAAATGAACACCAGCCCAACCCCTTGGTTGTAATAAACACCCGATTCTTTCCAGAGACTTCAGAGCATCAACACCAATCAAGACAGAAATCAAAGTCAGGGCTTTGAAATAAATAAAAATGACCGAGCGAAGCATAGTGGATGCTCCTAGAGAGCGTGCTGGAAGCATGAAGGACACTCAAGCCTTCCCACCGTGTGCAGCTCCTCCATCCGCACGTTTCTAAGGACAACCAGTGGTTTCAGCCCCAGTTTCTTACAGACCCCAGAAATGAGACTTCTCTTACCCTGATAAAGAAAAGCTGTAATAATTGCAGCACAGGATGTCGCAGAGATCTGCCGATAAAACACACAGTGAGGCTCTTTGTCCTACTCAATACAATATAAAACTCTAGTCAAGTTCCTGAGTTACAAAACTGCTCCTCATGGGAGGTTTCGCTTTGACACAAATGTTGAAGATGCCTCATTTCATTGTCTGCAATAATTCTGCAAGGAGAGAAATTCAGGCAATGAAAATAGTTTGGCATTTAACCAACTATTTAAAATATTTAACAATGACCTCGAATCACAGAAGGACCCATTTAAAGCTGTGGTTTAAGGGAAAAAATAAAAGACAAAAGTATGTTTCCTTGCAGAATCTGCTGCTAATGTGTGTTTAGCGCGAAGTTTATCTCCGATATGCTCTGTACGCAGTGAGCTTAACTACAAATGAAAAGGAAACAGGTTTAACTCCTTGTCTTAGAACTACTGTGACCTTGCATGGATTTGTAAATTCATTTCCAGAGTACCTGATCACTTCATTGCAAAGAGCCAAACAGTTCCTCAGAGCAAGGAGAGGCGCTAGACCTCATGTTGATGCTTAAGTGGAAGGTTTTTTAGGATTTTACTGGCTCTTTGCATTTATGGCAGGTCCAGCTGTTGGGGTGAATGGGCCGTGGATTTGCTTTAGACAAGACCACTCAAGGTGAAGCTCGCAAGTACCACCGAGTGAATACACCAAAACCATCGGGTTCTGCACCTGCTGGGCGAGGGCAGGTCACAGGGAGCAGCCCAAAGGACAAGGCTGGAGCTCTCTCCAGTGAGAACGTATTCTTTGGGACCATCGGGAGCGCAGGACGTAGGCAAGGCATTAGGGAAATGCACGCACATATCCAATCTTGTTTATCCTTTTTGATTTCCCACCCATGACCGTGCCATAGAGGGGGGATATTTGGCTAAGAGGAGCAGAAAGCCACCTCCTTGGCCAGTCAAACTGGGCACCACAGGGCCACCTGGGGGGGGACAGAGGTGGGAGAAAGGGAGTCGTGTCACTCTGGGGTCCCTGTTTTCCAGGTTTTGGGCACCCACGGTTCAGGCTGGTGTTTTCCTCATCACCGCTCCTCCCTGCCACTAAACTGCAGCCGCTTCTACTTCATATTTCCAGTGTGCATCTCTTTGCTGCTCATTCTCGTTTCTAAACACAAGTACAACTTCAGCACATTTTAAATTAAGGTCTTTGTACAAAATGAGCCTTAACAGGTGTCTCGTGACCTGCACACTGCTGCGATACCTTGCCTGTGTGCTAAATCCGTTACTTTCCTCTGCTGGCAACCTGAAAAACAACCCCTGGAGCACCAGGTGTTGCTCTGTGTTTCTTCAGCACGGTTTTTGTGGTCCAACAGACAGGAAGAGGAGCTTTTTGGTGGGGAGATCCTATTTGTCCTCACAGACCAGCGTACCTGGCTACTGAACACGTGGCCCACTTCAATGCTGCAAAGCTGCACGACTTCTTTTTCCCACATTGTGGAGCCTGCCACACTTCCTTGTATTTCTTAGCAGATGCAGCCCTGGAGAGAAAGCCCGCATGACAGCACTGGGGAAGCAGCGTGCAGGTGTGCTTTGGGTCAAACTGCAAAGAAATGTGGGTGCCTCCAACTTGGAAATCTCCAAACAGGGTAAAAGGATAGACGTGACGGCCCGTGATACTCGAGGTCGGATAAGTATGTTGGGTTCCTCTGTGCTTTAACCTCTGCTAGCTCTTATCTGCTTTTTTATGGACTATGGCTGCCAGCTGCTTGCTCATGTCCCTGGAGCACGGAAATTAGAAAGGAAACCACAACCATCTCAGTTTTGCAAGCACAAGACAACGTGCTTCAGTCTATGCATCCAGTTTTGGCTTTTCACATTTGATGGACTTTCCCCACCTCCCACTGGCTCAGAGATGCTCTTCTCACCGGTTAACATGGATTTGGGGAATGTCAAAAAAGCTTCCAGACTTCCAACCAGAAGCCACAAACAAGGATAAACCAAATCATTTCAGTTAGGGTGCATTTCCCCCTAAATGCTGTTATACGCTATTGCATTTCTGCTCCCCTTGCAGGAGCTCCCTGCTCCAGCAGGACCTGTTATCCACATGCACTGCTCACGCTTGCATCCATGCTTAGTTTTTATAGACCAACCTTCCTCCCAGATACAGCATAAACCTAGTAGTTTTTCTCCCCAAAACGGTCGCTTTCTGGGAAAAAAAGAAAACCCTAAAACCCAACAACGTATTTTTTATTACCTTGTACCTCTTAGGAGGCTGTAGGAAACCACGTCATGAATCAACACTTCGAAGTATTATTCAAACAAAGATCAAAACAAGCCCTGTGAATCTAAAGAGCATGTAGAAAGTTATGGAAACAACCCTAAGGAGATCCAGCATTGCCACCAGACTCTGCAGGGCCTCTACAGAGCCACAGGGTGCCTTTTGGGTAAGTCTGGTCAAAAAGACACACCAGGGGAAAAGGCGCATAGAAAGTGATCAGGGTAGGAGTCACAGAATCATTTAGGTTGGAAAAGACCTCTAAGATCACCAAATCCAACCTTCAGCCCAACACCATCAAGTTCTGAAGTGTCATATCTACGTGGTTTTTGAACATCTACAGGAATGGGGACTCCCCCACGGCCCTGGGCAGCCTCTTCCAACACTTCACCACTCTTTCATAAAGAAATTTCTCCTAATATCCAATCCAAACCTTCCTCGGCACAACTTGAGGCCATTTCCTCTCTTCCTGTCCCTTCGTACTTGGGAGACCAACACCCCCCTCACCACAACCTCCTTTCCAGGAGCTGCAGAGAGCGATGAGGTCTCCCCTCAGCCCCCTCCTCTCCAGACTGCACAGCCCCAGGGCCCTCAGCTGCCCCAGCCCCTTCCCCAGCTCCGTTCCCTTCTCCGGACGCGCTCCAGCCCCTCAGTGTCCTCTGGTACTGGAGGGGCCCAACACTGAACCCAGGATTCGAGGTGCAGCTGAGTGCAGGGGGACGATCCCTGCCCTGCTCCTGCTGCCACCTCATGGCTGAGCCAAGCCAGGATGCTGGTGGCCTTCTTGCCCCCCTGGACCCCTCAGCTGCTGTGGACCAGCACCCCCAGAGCCCTTTCTGCTGGGCAGCTCTACAGCCGCCCTTCCCCAAGCCTGGAGTGTTCCATGGGGTTGCTGTGACCCAAATGCAGGACCTGGCACTTGGCCTTGTTGGTGGCTTGGCCACAGCCCCCTGGAACTGGCCATGTGGCAGAGCTCACGTTTGTTCAGATGTGTGAGACCTGCCCTGCACCTGAGCTGCTGCTCACAGCACGGCCGCCCACGGCGAGTGCGATACGGCCCCTTGGCTTTGCGATTCAAACTGGAAATCTGAGTGAAATCCACCCGAGCACCTGGCAGCATCTCTTGCCATCTTTAGACTGACACACCTTCATTCTTAATTTTCCGTAATTTTCATAAAATGCACGGCATGCATTGATTTTCTGCAACATTTGCATTATTTTTAAACTCGCTTTGTGTGTTCAACGGTTTGTATTGTCAATATCATGGTTTCAAAACAGTTTTTTGGATGACCTCATGAACCGGCTGCCAGCTGGACAGAGCGTGGAACCTGGATCCAACTTTCTATTAAATGTTTTTCAAAGAAAACAACATTTCATTAGAGATATGGAAAGTTTTTCTACGATTTTAATTGATTTCCCCCTCTATCCTCACTTTTGGCATCTGACATGGATCCACCCAGGCTTGCTGACGGATGGCAGGGACATGGAGGGCATCATAATAACGTGCCAAAGACAAAGCCCACCCTGACAGCTGTTATTAAGGCCACAAATTAAGAAAGCATTTATTATCAGAATAAAATAAGGGATCCCTTCCAGCAGTGACCCCAGTGTGACCGTCCAGGGGTGCAAGGAGCACACAGGGAGGAGTAGGGAGCTGTCACCTCAGCGGTGGTGTTGTGGCAGCAGCGCGGCTGAGCAATGTCCCGCCAGGCTGGCAAAGTCCTTGGGCATGAAATGCCAAACACGTCCACCTCGTACTTGGAAGATAAAGCACATGTTGAGGATTGCACAACCAGCCAGAAACAGCCGCACGAGGTTGTGTTAATCACTTACATGTGCCTACTATTAAAATGGCTGTAAGGAAGGGAAAGATCAAGCAAGATTGGGCTTCGATTCGTACTTTTCAGTAACTACAGTATAGATATTTTTGAAATCCCAAGAACATGAGCTGTGCTGCCACGCGCCCAGGCCCCACACTGCTCTCCGTTGGGGTGCTGAGCATCCACACGCCAAGGCTGCATGAGACCCTGCCCAGCGCTGGAGCACATTCACGGGGCAAGGAGAGCAGGGGTGAGACCTACGGCCACCTGAGCTATGGGACCTCTCTGCACCCAGAGAGTTGTCCTTTGTTTCAGACAACGTGTTTTGCTCCAGCACGGCTCTGCCGGTGCCTGTACGGACAGTCACCGCCGCACGCTGCGCAGCATCCTTTGTTACAACGGGGAGCGGGGCAGCAGCGACTCAGAGTAAGACTCGACACCAGGACAACAACAAGCAACCAGGAACAATTCTGTGAAGCAAATCAGCATTGCTGCCTCCCAGCGCAGCTCGGTGCTGCAGGGTGACCGTGCAAGCGCAAGGCAATGCTTGCTTCAAGCTGTTCCAGCAACTTATGCCTTAAGAAAAATGTGTCACCCAGGAAGCAGCAGAGCACGTTTGGCGCTGGCTGCAGCGCTGGCGTTGGCTCTGGGAAGCATTTTACAGATCTGCCTAAATATTTGGGTTTCTGCTCTCTTGCACATTTCCAGCAGCCTTCAAGTCATCCTGTAAAAATAGCAATTCCTCTTTTAAGGAGATAATTAACTAACCCTGAGCAGCTGCAAGGAATCAAATACAGCAAAAGACGCTGAACCCAGCAGTGCTCATAGCCAGACGCACAACGTTACGGTTTCCTACCAAGGTCTTTCCTCGACATCAGGCAAAAAAAAAAGGTAAACAAAGACATAAATCAGGCAACGTCCTTTTGCTCTTTTTCTGATATAATTTTAAAGTGAAGCATGTCCTGTGCAGTGTAATTTGTCCGAACTGAGCAATGCCTGAGGCCTTTTTTCTGGGGGACCGGAACAGCGCTGCGCGCTGGGAGCGCTCACTGGGGAGCAGGGTGTGAGCTGAGCACACTGGAGCAGCCAAGCGGGCTGTGAGCACAGTCCCTGCACGGCCTTGGACCCTGCCAGCTCCACAGGGAGGTGCGTCGGGACTTCACCCCACGTACGGCTCCACCTTGCAAAGGCTGCCAGCCTGCGCGCACCCCCGACTGCGTCCTGCAGCCAGTGGGCAAAAACGCTCATCAGAGATGATAAAATGAGACAAACGGACAGGCTGCCTGCGGTCACCTGCGCGTTGGACCAGCACGGAGAGGGCGGCATCGCTGTGAGACAACTGAATAACTTCCAGCGCAACAGCGACTTGGATAAGCTCATTGTCTTCTCTGCTGTTAAGCAACCGGTTCCCATTACTAACAATCGCCCCGAGTACCAGATATTGCTGATAGGAAACAACTTACGGGAGGTGATCTGGAAGAAAAGGTTTCCTATGTGAAGCTGACCACGGGCAGCCTCTCCTCAAAGAATCTGGCTGTTTAGTTTGCTCTGGCTTCCAGGAGGAGTAATTCACATTATTTCAGGTAACGATCTGCTGTGGCCGCGCTGCACAGGTTGCCCATGTACTCATTTTTTTCAGGGGGAGATCAGTCTGTGAGAGCAAGCTCTATGTGTGCATTAAGAAAGAGAAGCCTCCAAGCTAAAATTGCGAGGATAGTTAACGAGTTACACAATCACAGCTCATTTTTCAGTATTATATGAAAAGCAGAAGGAGAACGCATTTGCAGTGACCCTCAGAGACAGAATCTGGCAAAGCGCTAAATGCTTTTGGTGAAATGAAACAGTCGGGGGAAAGAAATGCCCTGCAATCCTTTTGCTTATGGTATCAAGTATAATAATATTCAACGGTCTTCAGAGACTGAGAACTGCTCTGCTGTTTTTGGATTAGAATGAATCGATTCAACTGTAAATTAACAGCAGATGACTTGTGGGAGTGTTTATTCCCATATTTACAGTTTCAGACTATTTTTCATTCTTTAGAAGTGTTAGAGCAGAAGGCAGCTTGGGCAGGGCCCACCTGGAGCTTCAGGTAGGCAGCAAGAGCCACCGTTACCCGCTCCCAGTCTTGGCCATTGCTGAGCAATACCATTTCAGCCTCACCAAATCTGTAAGTGCAAGCTTAAAAACAAGCAGGTGCGTAACTCCTGTAACGGGCTGGGTGTGACTGAGCACGCGCTGAAATGTTTTGCGCTGACTCGGAGACCCAGCCCTGCACTGACAGAGAACAGGCATTCCGAAAGCACAGGTGAGCCCTGACCACAGCTCAAACAGGTCTGCAAAAACCACGGCAGAAGAGGCAGCTGCTGGTGGAGCAGCAATAGCTCCTTGGCTTAGGATAAAAAAGCAAGGGCTGCATCCTGCGTCCTGCAAAGCAGGGCCAGCTTTGTCCCGGAGGTGAATAGGTACAGCTGTACGCAAGCAAAACACACCCACCCGAGCAAGGTGTGCTTTTCATCAGGGCTGCATTGCTGGGAGCTGGAAGGGAAGCATGAGGAAAAAATTCATAATTCTCTCAGCTTCTGACAAATCAGCCCTGATCTGCCTCACCCCTCTCTTCCTAAGTTGAGTTTGCATATGAAAAGCAGTTGCAAGTAAGATCTCTAGCAAAAAGGCTCATTCCCGAGCACCGAAGGGCTGCTCTTGGCTCTGCAGCGCTGCCTGCCCGCTCCCACCAGCACCCAGCACTCCACTGCTCCTGCCCCGTGCTCTGCCCGGGCATCCCGGCTGCCTGCCCAGGGAGCCTCAGAGCCAGCGGAAACCGAGCGCTGTCCTCGCTCTCCAAACTGTGTCAGTCTTGTTTTACATGGGTGATTGTGAATCACAAAGCTAATTTAAAAAATAAAAAATAAAGGAAATTAATTATCAGAGCTCCTGGTTTAAGCCTCTTCTGCACTGGCTTGGATCTTTTTTGGAGCAGGGGCAGAGAAGGGCTGTCCCCCCAGCATCCTGTTGCCTGCTGGATCTGTTATTCCCAAATTACCCAGCATGTTTGCAGACTGGCACCTGCCTGACCCCATCTCAGACTGGGGTGAACCCTGGTCCCTGTGGTGTCAGGTTTAGGGACGCTCTTGCCATTAGCACCTGCCTTCAGCCCTTCCGTTAGCAAAGTCCTGCTTGACCTTGTCTAAAGTATAAACGGCAGAACCCCACTGCCAGCTCCGCAGGGAGGATTGCACACTGATCTCACCTGCCCGTCAGGGTGGCTGAAATCGAGGGACTGGCATCTCCTTCTCCTTCCCCTGGCACCAGCGATGTGGAATTTTATCTGAGCCCCAACACCACATTGTGGGCCCAATCTGACTTTTTCTCAGGTAGCACCGCAACGCGATGCATTTGGTTTTACCTCCTCTGCCTCTCTCCGCTACATGGTGTGGTGGCCGCGTGCCCCATAGCTCTTCCCACAGAACTAAGACAACTGGGCCTGTTCACCACTGAGCTGGCAAGTGAGGCTTGAATCACAGAATCACAGAACCATAAGGTTGGAAGAGACCTCTGAGGTCATCGAGTCCAACCGTGCCTGTCTCCCCACTAAACCCTGTCCCTAAGGAACTCATCCACCCGTCTCTTAAACCCCTCCAGGGATGGTGACTCCACCCCCTCCCTGGGCAGCTGTGCCAATCCCTGACCACCCTTTCAGTGAAGAAATTCTTCCTGATGTCCAGTCTAAACCTCCCCTGGCACAACTTGTGGCCATTTTCTCTCGTCCCATCTCTGTCACTTGTGAGCAGAGCCCAGCCCCCACCCCGTCACAGCCTCCTGTCAGGCAGTTGCAGACAGGGATGAGGTCTCCCCTCAGCCTCCTCTTCTCTAAGATAAAAAATTGCCACAGGCAACTTATTTCTACCGAAGCACCTGTGGCTGTAGCTGCCTGGTGAATGCTTGTGCCTCAGATGGCGCTTGTGGACCAGCCGGACAAATAAGACCGTTCTCTCTCCTGTGCATTCAGGGCAGCTGCCTTATCTGCCCACCTTATCCGTTCTCGCTCC